>OX637278.1:4830000-6030000 GCA_951799465.1 Leptophobia aripa | reverse complement strand
GAACTGGCAGTAAATATAGAATCGAGATGTTTTATAACTTATTTTGTTGACGATTCATAAGTGTACCTGAGTTACATATATGAATAAAGATATTTTCGATTTGATTTGATTTTAGTAAATATTAAACAATACTGGAAAATTGAAAATAATAGCTTTACTTCTTTGATTCTTAAAGCATTTTCAAGTGAACCAGTGACACTTGACCTGCCCCTTGAAATTAATATTCATTTAACTACCAACTATATGGCATTATTAATGACTTTTAGGGATCTTTTTAAATTGGACAAGGATTGCCTTAAGCCATTTGAATACGAAATATTCCTGTATGTAAAATTAAACCACGTGAGTCGGGCTACATTTTCGTCCTTTTAGGTCAGTTGGTATTTGATAATAATCTCTATAGTAGAATATATTTTTGCATAACTTCTACGTTGACTGATATGAAACGAAGGAGAGCCAGGTCAGAGTTAGTTAAAAGAGAGTCGAGGCGGTGGTATAAAGAGTTAATTAAATCGGACATTTTTGATCTCTGGATCTCATTCTGTAGAATTGTCAGATGACGCGTCAGTCGATAGTAGAAAGAAGTAGTGATTAATCAACTTGTATTATTAGGGGTTTATATTCACATTATAAATATTATTTGTGTGTGGACTTTTCAAGCAAATTAAAAAACATATCTCTTCTTACATTCTAATTATCCTTAGTACCGTAAGGTCGTAAAGCACTTCTACGACAAGCTTACGTAATACACCTTGACCTGTCAACTTTGTAATTAACAGGCTTTAAGCACAATTATTCGAATTGACATTAAAGAGTACCTACCCACCGATTGCAGAAAATTATTAATCAATAATTTGAATGGGTTGACACTCACCGTATTCCATAACACTCACGCGTGGTAAGACCAATTCAAATTCCGTATCGCTATCAATTTTTTTTTATACATGTTCTAGATTAACTCTCACTCAAACTCAAACTCAAAATATCTTTAATGAAGTAGGTCTTTATAAAGACACTTTTGAATCGTCAATTTTTACACTACCACCGGTTCGGAAGGCAGTTATCTACCGAGAAGCAGCGGCAAGGAACTCGATATCTGCTCTTTTAAAATTAAATTATGTTACATACAATTCAAATAACGAAGCATTGTAAGGCTACTCAAGAATTGAACTGTCCCGATGCTGAGTCAATTGCCGACACCTTAAAGGGATCTTTGTCCTTTAAATATTCGTAAGTAAGTACTAGCTTATGTAAGATAATTTTCTTATAAATATACTAAATATTTTTCATGCTTATCAAGATTGCGAGTATATTCAAGTTCATTACCATAAGGTGGTTATAAATTATAGGGGGGCAGGTAAAAGGTGACCTCAAGGAAAAAATGAAAAGAATTTCGTGAAACGTTAAGGCCGATGAACTGTATTAACAAAATCACTAAATTATAAACTAATGTCAACCCGTGACTCTCTTTACGAGAATTATATTAATTGGCCATGATCACAAACCTCTTATCACACCGGAACTGCCTAAATTCAAGTGAAATTTTTATTTATTTATTTACGGTCGAAGCCTAAAAACGCATACAAAAAATTAAAACTCAAATTATTAATTCTTACAACCGCTTATATTCGTAAAAATGTCACATTCTGGTGCAGAGTTAAGAAAACGGTTAATTAGGATGATCATACGCGGAATGGGTCTTTGCTGGCTGGGATGCTTGTTAGGAAGCGAACCTCAGCCAGCAATGGATGCCTTCTGAGCCGGAAAAGAATATCAGGGGTGGAACACTATTTGAGGCTCCATTTAAAATATGTCAATAGAGCAAATCACCCCTTCTTTGCCTCGTGGATAACATGAATTAAAATAGAAGTGGAAATGATAGTGATCGATTTTATTGTGACTGGTCAACAGAATCTTCTAGAGTTAAATTATTTGTTCAGCGTTTAAGGTCGGACTAGGGACTTGTCCAACACCTCTAAACACGTGATATGTGACAACGTTTGGCCAATCAGAATCAAGACGCTCGTTTTAAAATCAACGTTCGCTAATAACAAAGCTACGAGGTTGGTATTCGGACTGGATTTCTTACTGGTGGCCTGGTATTCTGGGCTGGAATTAAAACTGCGCCTGGTAGTCAGTACTGGTGATTCAAGAGCTGGTGCTTTTCTCGCTCAGCGTTAAAGCATCGCGATACAGCGAGGAAATGCCAGAATTAAGGTTACTCTGCCACAAGGACCAAACTTTTTAAATTTGTTTTGTTTTATTTTAAGTCAAACTGGAGTGATAGTTTTATTGTATTTTGAGCAGCCGTTGGTAGATTGCATTTTGTTTCTATTTAGTGTTTATTTTAATATAATTTTAATTTGGTCATTCTGGAGCCAATGATGTTAGTAGTAAGAGGACGATACTATAGTTTTTTTTAATTACTTACTTACACTTTATTGCACTTAAACACTAGAAGCAAATGACGTTAATAGATGTAAGTACATATAAGAGCAACGGGCGGCCTTATAAGCGATCTCTTCCAGGCAACCTGGTGGGTTACGAATATCATAAATATTTTAAAGATATGATATCGTTTCAATGAATTGTGCACCGATCAATACTTACATGGACCTATTATGGACTATGGTTCTTTATTACAATCGCATGCGAGATATTTATCTATGAGTAACAGCAGTAATATTATCTATTTAAAAAAATATATTTATTTTATAGATTTTAAGCTGGTTTAAAAGGACGTTTCAACTATATCAAATGAATAATTCTTTCCAATTCATACGATCTTTATTAAATTTTTTTAAAACATCAGCGCTTTCTGACATTTAAATATATTATCAAAAATGGAACATTAGAATTAGTTTTAAAGAAATTTCAAATCAAAACGTTACACTTGTTTAATCTGAGAATACATAGAGTGCAAATATTTTAATTAGCTGTCTTTAACCTGGGCACGTTTACTTCTGTTTACTGAAAGTTAATTGCTAAGCAATTACAACCTCATGCTGTGCCCTACATTGCTTAATGTCACGGATATTGCGCAGTTCGAGAATCCTATTTCATGCATGGATAACGAATGATATAATAGGATGTCTATTATTTATATCGTTGTATAATGGAGAATTATATTTTCTATTATATCCTGTTATAACGACAACCTACTCGAGTTCAACTTTAAGGTGGTTGAAGAATCGAACGCAGGTAAACAGGGCCTGGTAGACGTGGGGACCTCGGTGCAGCTTGAGTCGGGCTAGAATAAAAATTCAGAGTGGATAACCACCCAGCGCTTAAGCAGTGAACAGATGATCACACCACTTGACGAGTCATTTGGCGAGAGCAATTGCGCAACACAACCGCACTGGACGGCTGTCGGACCCGGAATGACTGATGTATTGTCGTAACTTCAGGACGAATGGTGGTGGGTGGGGAAGGTTTAAAAGGGAAGGAAGGACTTAGGAAAGAGGAGGAGGAGGGCGTGAAAGCGGCCGGCACCGGGAGTATCATTCATCGCACACGACACCTCTATACGGGAGTTCTTGGGTCTTTGTTTTTTACTGTATGAACTATGAAATTTTTAAAATGTAGGTTACATCTGTCCGTAGTTGTCCAACATGAAAAAGCAATAACTGTTTCAGAATCCTGTGTCTCCAATTGTAATATTCGTTATCCCAGGAAGCCTAACAGCGGGGCTTATGTTATACAACAACTAGCTGAACCGGCAAACGTTGGTTTGCCATACAAATGATTTATATACCTCAATAACACGTGGTAGTCATGCTATTGAATTGTAGCTTATATGACACGTTTGTCGGTTTACCATAGCAGTGCCATCTATTGATTACTTACTCAATCCAGTCGAAAAGTAACGACATCTGTTAGAATCTTGGGAGTTAACAGATAATTGTGACTTTCAATTAATTATATAGACAAATAATTTGCAATAAATTAAATTGCGACTATAATTAAAGATCTAAGCTATCCTATATCTCAAATTGGACCAGACTGCTCAGGGTGTGCCAATTTAATTTAAAATCGGTTATGTAGTTTAGGAATCCATCGGGGACAAACATCGTGACCTGAGATTCATATATATAAGATGTATGTTGCATAAGATATTTTAAATATATCCTTGAAGGTAGTAAAAGATGTGAGAATCAAGCTTTGTTGGACCTAGTCTACAAAAGTACATGGAATGTCTGTCTATGAATGATTTTTATTTGATTCTGATCCCTATTATAACAGAATAAAGAATATTTTCCTCTTAATAGAACGATGCACAAGGTTTGTTTGCAAGCCGTTGCCATGGCAACGGTATCGTAGCATCTCAACGCTTTTGCGTGCCCACATTGATTCGGAATATGGTCAATGAACTTTCACAATTATATTATTGTATAACGAAGTTAATTTAAATAAAAATGTAATGGTAACTGTCGATAATTATTGTTAATCGATGATTAATAATCGTAATACTGGAAATCAGTGGTGTGGAATACTATATTACACACAAATCCTGAGCAGCACCCCATTTGGCGCACGCCCGCGGCACTTGCAGCAATGCAATGTGTTTATTTTTAGTTAATTTTAATTTTGTTCTTATAATTTATTGTGATGTTGTGTGTGCCGTGTGTGTGTGTCCAAATAAACATGTTTTCTTTCTTTCTTTCTTAATATTTGCTATTTATAAAACTCGACAGCAATCTCTTCGATTATCTGGTCATCTGAATATAACATCCAATGTAGGTTGTGTGTTCAGTAAAGCTGTATATTGTTGAACTGTTTTTGATTTTATTGAAATTGCATAATTATCGAAAATTAAACAATATGTAATAAAAAAACAAATTAAACTACAAGACTAAAGCAAATTCACGAAGTATGATCCTCGTGGCAGAGGGTATACCCGTAGTGCTGGCGGCACTTCCTCGCTGTTTCGCGACACTTATTCGTTGAGCGAGAAAAGCACCAGCTCTTGGGCCATCAATACTGACTACTTATGACAGTAAATGTCATGGTGTTCAAGACTAACGACTTCAAAGCCACAAGGACACTCCTGGAGAGGACATATGGTGACTCCTAAGCAAAGGCTGAAGGCAATTCGGAGTATTCCCGGGTCCAAAATATAGTATTGGGTGAAGGATAAGCAATCAACCAATAACTAATGCTAAATTCTGTTTTATCCTTGTGAGCTGCACTTACTTGGATGTGGTTATTAATAACACGGAGAACTGAATGTGTAATCAAATTGTTTACTTAACATATCTACTCAGCATTAGATGTCGCTAAATGAAAGTTCTTATTGAAAATATCGTTTATTACTTAATAATTTAAAACACGAACATTAGAATCATACATTATCATGATTTACACATTATATACTCAAAATGTAACAAGCGCACAATCTACTGATAAATTGTAACAATAAATAGAAATCGGATAACGTAATACTGTTAGGCTTAATTAGGAGACTAGGTGTTGAAAAATATTTTTGTCGTTATAATTTAAGGGATATTTAAAAAAAATATAACGCTACTAATTTGCAAACGAGTATAGAAGGTATTGATTCTAATGTAAAACTAAATGATTCAGATCAGATACATTTAAATAATAATATAAGCTAAACTGCGTAGACTACAACGGATGTATGCAATTAGTTTATATCGTGTTAGTTTTTTATAAATATTAAACATTTTCTGTGAAGGCACCGTACATAATCCCCGGACATAGTTTTGACATTGGCAGTTTGCAAGTACAGCCGCCATGACAGATTATTTGAAATTGCCATTGACATTTACACAGATATGCTTAGATTTTTGAATTATAGTTATAATGAAGTGGAATACAATGCTAATAGAAAAGGTGTAGTTTAGTTATTTTATTTAAATGCGAGGATTGTTATTGGCACTAAACTTAAAATTTTATACTTACGATAATTATGGAACGTATAATTAGAATTAATAAGTACTATTTAAATTTAGTGAAATGCCAAAATAATGTACGACTCGTTTTAGGACATATAAAAGCAAAGGTGTTAGTTGCATTTTAAAAATATGTTAATTTCAAAACTTACTAAGTACTAATTACAAAACGAAAGTGTTTTTAACTGATCAATATAATCAGATATGGGATACAATTTATAGGTGGTTCAGATAATTGTTATTTCTTAACATCTAAGAGAACATAATATAATCTATATCAACAGCTTAAAGACTTAGCACACACAAAACATTGGTCGTTAATTTTTCAATAAATAGGTCGTCGTTCTGTCTGCTCTAGCGATTAAAGAGTAGAAGAACTAAGCAATCAAGTAGATAAACTAAATATTTTTACAGATTGTCAACTACGCTTCTCGACACTAGATGGCGCTGGTATTAACTAACGCTAATGTCACTATCGGAAATCACTTCGTTAACTTAAAGCAAGTCGAGTTTATGAAGCACAACGGTTATTAAAACTACTGACAAAGAAAGGTTTATTCATACTAAGACTGTTTAATGGCCCTGTCACCAAATAGTACGCACTGAGCGAGGAACCTCAGCTGTTCGTGGCGGTGGTAACATATTGAACTCTTCCACTATGGTCTTTGGATGTAGAGCACTGATGTTGTTATCAACTGTATATGTCCTAGCGTGCGTGTGGACAATGGCCGGTGGTTCGTTGACAAGCCAGTCGTCGTTTTCTCTAAGGCGCTTCTGCCTGGCCAACTGCCTGTCTCGTAAATGCTCTAGTCTGGAAAGGTGGACTTTGATTTGTTGTGGACTTAAGCCGGTCCGTCCTGATTTCAGTATGTCAGCGTTTCGTTGGTAAGAGCCTTCGGGATCGCGTCGGTTCCATTGGTAACTGTAACATTTTAACATAAATTCTTACTCCATACTGTCATATTTTAACAGCTGAATAGGTTGTGGTGAAAAGAAATAGACAATGACTGATGACGACTAATTAGGACTTCTTATAAGGAAGAGGAGAGTCGCCTTATAATTTGATTTAATAACATTGACTTAAGTGGTATATTTTTTGTAAACTGTAACTTGTAAACTCTATATAACGACACTGAAGGGACACTGCATTTTAAAGTCGTCAAATGGAGAGACGAAAAATGCTAAACCAAGCAAAGCCAATTGATTTCGACGCTTCAGAGAGTTTGTCGTTAAATCTTGTGACGTTAAATTGAGGTTTACACTGTATTTGCATATATAACATTACCGTGAAGTGAGTTGAGTATAAAACTCAACGATTGTATGACAACTTATGATTTCATTAAGTACTAGCTGATCCCGACAAATGTCGTTTGCCAAAAAAAAAATTTAAAAAATGTCTCTCAAAATAGATGTTGGCCGATTCTCAGACCTACTCGATAATTAGAAAATTTCAGGAGAATCGGTCAACCCGTTTCCGAGGAGTAAGGGAACGAAAACTGTGACTCGAGAATTTTATATATTACATAATTTAATGAAATAAAAAGGATCCATGTCAATATTAAAATATGATAAAGTCAATCACAATACGCTACCACATCCGCATCTAACACATAGACAACATTCCTAGAACATTGTTTATGGTTTAGAATTGAGATAAAAAAACAAAAACGGATTTACCCTGGGAATGGTCGTGTCAGGCGTCGCTGCGCGTTGGGCCGAGAACGCTTTCTCACCTCGTTAGGTCTTAAAAGATACGCTTTCATATTGTTTTGTACTGGTTGACGTCGTTTCGGCAATCTTCTAAGAGGGCTTGGTTTTAGATCGAATGATTTTGGATTCACAACTGGATTGCTTGTGACATCATTGATGCGCGGGTCATCGACCTCTCTGCTAACACTTGGCACTGTTATTTCGTTGATTTTTCCCATCCGTTGGTAACGACGTCTTAGTTCCTTGAGTTTCGACTTGGGTACTTTCTTGAGTTTAGTCTGACAGATGAATTGTCGCGGCTCAAAGCAACTGCGGGCGGCCCAACTGAAATAAATGGATTTATATCGTTACTACTATAACATAAAAACAATTTTTTTATTGATTAAAATTTCGTGTATGAGTTAAGAAAAATACTCTTAATGATAAATATATGTCACTTGACTCTTTTTATGACTTAGTGTTGGACTTTTAAGCATTTTTCTTGAAAAGTACTAGACAAGTGTGCCTGGTATGTCGAAGATGTGTGGTTTTGTTTTACGAAAGCTCCCTGAACCTTACCCAAAGACATGTTCGCATACTTTGATAATAAATTCTTTATTTCAATCTCAAAATACATATGAACTTTGCAAATAAAATAAAAATCTTTAAGTGCACACCCCAACTTCTACCGCACTATAACACGCATACTCAAGAAGATTATTAGATTGAAGTATACAATTGTATATCTATATATAATATCTTTATTCACATAGGTAAATATGGTACAATTATGAATCGTACTTTAATCCCCAAACATGTTTTACAGTACGGTTGTAAAGATCTGCAATCATTACACCATGGACCAGCGGATGCGTCAATATCTATATTATATAAAAACAATAAAAAAATACGTTTACTATCATCCGTCGGCATAGCGAAATATGTGATATAGTGAGATAGCGAGATAGTGAGAACAACTAACATACATTACACCGAGACTATAGAATATCATTAAAAGAGCAGCTATCGAGTTTCTTGCCTGTTCTTCTCGGTAGATAACTGCCATCCGAACCGGTGGTTGTGTAAAAATTGACGATTTAAAAGTGTCTTTATAAAGACCTACTTGAATAAAGATATTTTGAGTTTGAAAACCGTATTAATTATTGTAGACGTTTTACGTCTATAAATAATGTGATAAAATCGTGTTAGAGTCCGCTTTTTTGGGAAGGTCTGCTAACTCAAAGACAACTCCACAGTGTTCATTTTTAAAACCATCTTGGAACGTATCAATTGATATTAAATTTTAATAAAGAACAACGCTGATGGTAAAAAAATCGGAACGGTATTTAAAAACTTTCTACAATGTCCGAATTTCTCAGCGCGACATTGAACAATGCGAATGCAATTTTAATGACACTTCGATACTTTGAATGCAACGTCTGGTGTGGTCCTTGCAACTTACAATGCATCGCATTCTAATCAACGTTTAACGATACGTGACACTTATAAAGAGTAGCCAATCGATTGATATATCCGACATTTTTAAAATCGAATTGATATTCGTTTGCGACTGGCGTGTGCTCGTGAACGGGTGCTACTTGTGGTGAGTGGTCGGACTTGAATTTATATTAAACTCAAACTCAAAATATCTTTAATGAAGTAGGTCTTTATAAAGACACTTTTGAATCGTCAATTTTTTTAACCACCGGTTCGAAAGGCATTCATCTACCGAGAAGAACCGGCAAGGAACTCGATAGCTGCTCTTTTAAAATAAATAATTAATACAAAATTATGTTACTCACAATTCAAATAACAAAGCATTGTAAGGCTACTCAAGAATTAAACTGTCCCGATGCTGAGCCAATTGCCGACACATTAAAGGGATCTTGTGGTGTTTTTCGATAGAGTACTTGGCCTTAGTCCAGGCTAGCATAAGTAATAAAGAGATACCGTTATCCAAATATTGTGTAAAACGAAAAATTGAAATATTATTTAAAGAGTATATAGGCCTTATATCGAAATTCAAAAAATATTTATTCAATTAGGATAACACTACTATGAAGATACAAGAAACTCAGTGGGGTTGTCATTTGTGGCCATTTCTACAATCTTATCTTATCTCATCTTAATGCAGTGACCATTATGATCCTAAGTCCCCTCGATGGGGCAGAGGGCATTTACATCTTACTACAGTGCTCACCATCAATTAGTTAAATATAAGTTTAATGAATGCTGTCTGTATTTGTATAGACGTCAATTGACCTCAATACAAGTATAAAATAAATTAAATAAATTCTTATATATACAGAATGTGTAGCCGTTAACATAACGATAAAGTTTTTCAAACAATGTTCGCTGTTAGCTATACGAATAATTTGTAATGAGAAATTGTTATATTGTTTAAAAGTATTAAGTTAGAGGTTATTTATATACTCTGTCATAGTCATGATAGAACTTTCTGATATCCTTCACATGCGTCAACAACGCCCTTTGGCCCCAAGGCTCCCACGTTTCAGTTATATTACCATTAATTTCCTCACACCCGCTTTCAAATGTGAAATTCCAGATATATTCTCACATACAGAAACTTTCATCGAACGAAATGACTGTTCGTTTCGTTCAACCTATTCAAAATAAGTGAATGATTCATATAAAAAACAAAACAAGAGATGCATTAAAGAAAATATGCGTAGATAACACTATATGTGAAGAAATCTAATTATATTACATGGGTTGTTCTTGTTATAAAATTAAATAAGTGTTAAAGCTTTCTGTAAAAAAGCTGGTTGGTCACTTTGCGAGGGTCCCAAGTTCGATATCCGACGTTATCAACGTGTGATGTTTGCTTGTTTGGGTGTTATAATATGTATTTCAAAAAGTATATTCGTTACTTAATTTATAACTTACTATTATTATTATTTATTTATAAGTTTTGTTAGCACCATACAGGCTATAAGCTCAAGTTGTTATAGTTAAAGAATATTTAGGGGACAAAGATCCTTTTAATGTGTCAGCAATAGCTTAGCATCAGGTCATTTTAATTCTCGAGTAGCCTTACAGTGCTCTTGTTAAAATTGTATATTTCTTGCCAGTTCTTCTCGGTAGATAATTGCCTTCCGTACCGGTGGTAAAAGTTACTTGAATAAAGATATTCTGAGTTGGAGTTGAGGGAATCGCATAGAAATTTAAAAAAAATCACTGTACACTTTATTGTTAGTGCATACAGGACACACTTCTATAACGCTGTAGTAATCAAAAAAATTTTTTTCAAGAAAACCAAAATTTCACTAGAGTATATTGCAAATGGAAGATACTAACCGGTAAAGTAATTCTGGCGTCATAGCAATGCAGTGGAACTGTAGTTCTTCCGGGTTCATCTTTTTCATCTTGCTAAAAGATTGGTAATGCATCTCCTTCAATTCGCCGCCCCACTTCCAGGCCTTTGACACGTAGTCGTAGATACCACCGATCCACCTGCTAGCTTTCTCTGTAAATTGCAGTTAAAATATACTTAACCAGCAGCTATCAATAACATTAAAACAATAACTATTTTGTTCGACTCGTTTGTCGTTGATATTGTTTTGCGTAATAGTTTTTGTTAACAAAACTGTTGTTAAGTTGAATTGATTGTTTTGATGTGTGATGTGGTTTTTTAAAATATATATATTAGTTGAGTTATTACTGGCAGAATAAATTGTTAAAGTATAGCTACTTTATTCTAGTAAATGTTTGAATTAATCACTTTATATAGTTTATTTGCACGTTATTCAACACATGTCATCAAAGTTATTTGAAGTATTTTTTTTTATAGAAGAGAGGGGCAAACGAGCAGGAGTAACAACCAAAGGCACTCACTTGGCTGAGAGCTGAATGAAAATATTCCAATTTCGTATCTGCGTAGCAACGTCTTAGCAAATAAAATATTTGATTTTATGCGCGTCATACAGATTCCTTGTATCGCATAAAGCTACCGCCGTAGTCGTAACGATTCGATCTAATGTCTATTTGAAAAATCTTATGTCCGATAAAATATCTCAAAAAGTTTTTATTTATACAATTCAGACAGAATTATAATAATCGATCGTCGGTTACAATATGAATAATTTAATTTTAAAAGATGTCTGAGGTGTGTTGAGGTGAGGTGAGGTGAGTTTAATCAGGTACATAGAAGCGCTATATTGTGTGACTTGTATAGTTATAATATTATTTTTGTAAAATAAAAAACAAAACTTACCGATACCGGGTCTATTCAAATAGTTTCGTAAATTTCGATCTTCCCAACGCGCTGGAACGGATAAACTGCCACCACGGTCCTGAAAAAAAGCAATAGTTTTTTAAGTGTTGATGCACCGTCTTGTTAAAAAAAGGTTTCAAACATACGAATGGTAACGGTTACCACATAGAACTGTAACCATGGCAACAGATACAACAAAGATAAGTTTTCTAACATGTTTAAATCGTGTAGATTTGCAACTTATGCATGTTTCGGCCGATAGATCAAAAACTACGAAGCCAGGTACCAAAACGATATCTTTTCAAAATCGGGTTTAAGCTGACGCGCAAAATAGATTCAAGGTCTAAGGTGTGTTATCCTTTCATAATATTTAAATAAAGGCGATAAAATCATTTAAATTGAGTATTTGTAGCACCTTGAGCTGTCAGTATTGTTTGTCAAGCCATCGTGTCATTGAAAATGTAAAAAAAACCTTAATCTACATTTCATTTATAAGATTTACATTCAAATCTACAAAGTACCAACAT
Source organism: Leptophobia aripa (assembly GCA_951799465.1). NCBI lineage: Eukaryota > Metazoa > Arthropoda > Insecta > Lepidoptera > Pieridae > Leptophobia > Leptophobia aripa. Next base: position 6,017,638 of record OX637278.1, on the reverse strand, counting down.
CGGCGGTACAGTTCTGAATCTTCATAATTCTTATGTTTAAAAAAAAATGAGTAACTTAACAGCAGTACTACAAAAGCATCATGTGGCCATGTCTTTATATTAAGAAAAACCATAGCAAAACTATCTATAATAATACAATAGTTTCTGTCAACATCAAACAGTCCATACGTTTATGTTAGTAACAATAATTTCTTAATAAATTAACAATTTTAAAATGCATATATGTATCGCTTTTAGAGTACATCTGTTTCCTAAATTAATTTTTATATACACAAACATCAAAACATCACTCAATTGTAAAATAACCGTTCCTATAAATTTACGTATATAATGAGTTAATAAAAGACAAATATATACTATATATACTAATATAGACTATATAAATACATGAGCTTTCAGCGTGAACTTTTAAGCTTCCTCAAGTGTACATAATACAAAAAACTATGTCTTCGATGATGAATGACATTAACATTCGAACAGTGATTGTGATGTCATCGCGCGGCGACTTTTTCATTAGCAATTGTTCCCAATTTACAACTTCTAAGAAGACAATATTATATCCACAGATATATAACTATTTGGGTGGCACACTTGGGTTTTTAATGATGTAACGCTTGTAAGTTATATATCTTATTATATTCTGATACGATATTAGATATATATATATATAAGCCTGTTATATAACGATAATTTGTAACATTAGCTATTATAAAAAAACAAGTCTTGAAATTCTCATTTAATGCATAGTGCAAGCGCTTATGCCTTATATACAAAGGGAAACCACCGTCTCTCCTTAAGGCAAGGATCTTACTAGACGCCCCTTATGATGGCCCGATTCTTGGCGAGTGGAGGTTGTAGGAATGCGATCCTATTCTAGACTCTTCACGAGGCTACACGAGGAGAACGCACGCGATCTCTCACTTATAAAAGAACAAGTCGATGAGAACGATCAGAAAGATTTCTCTCGTCACCATTCGGTGGTGGGGCATTTGTGTCCATTTGGTCCATTTTTACTTAAATAGGTTTATACGATATCATTTATCGTATTCATGGCCTTCTCATGGTGATCAATGGTGCTTGTCCACATGACGCAAAATGGCAACACAATTAATAGGCACACCAAAAATTGATGAATTATGACAAAAGTTCAAACAATACATAAAATTTGTAGACAATAAAACACAGGAAATTGTGCTGTTAACCTACTTTAAATCAAGCAATCAACAATGATTCATAGTTGTAAAAAATCTTATTATGACGTGAAGGAATTTTTTCTCATTGAATTTCACGATCGTAGCAAATTCCTTGGGATGCGCGAGAGTTTTTTTGTTAAATACAATATTCGTAAGCGCTGCATATATTGCTTTGCTCAGATTTCTTAGTACTATAAGTGATTGTATAATTAGGCATGAGTCGAGACAACAGCCGGCCGTGGGCACTTCCTTTTAATTTGTGTCATTTATTACAGTATTTTATATATTGTAAAAAATACACGGGAACACAAAGATTAATTATATATTAATATGTAATGCAAATTTATATAGGTATTTTTGTATGGAATTATAAATTATTTGTTTATTTACACTTGATTGCACTTAAATAATAGAAGTAAACGACGTTAATAGATGTTACTACATATAAGAGCAACGGGCGGCATTATTGCTAATAAGCGATTTGTTCCAGACAACCCACAAGAAGAATTAGGGATTGGAAGTATGGAATCGCTTTGGTGAAATTGTATAAATTGTCAGATTATTTTGATGGTGAAAAAGTTTGGGAATGAAATATCTCCAGCTTAGCCTTGCTTCAAAAAGTGTACTGGGATCTTTCCAAAAAAAATAAAATCTACATATGCATATACATAGGCATATGTAATGTTAATTTTTTTTTCACACTAACTATTATATATTATATAAACCTAGTTGTCTCTAGTTGTGATTTTAAATGAATTTCAAACGATAAATTTGCTCATTGAATACTTTGGAAAGTATTTTATAACGTTATAAATCTGTATTCTCATTGAATTCTCAGAAGCCTTATCGTATGTGGTTTATGATGATTGCGATTTTGATAAGACGTTCTCAGAATACCAAGGTTACGTGAATTATGGTGTCAATGATTTGCATTTGCATACAGATCAATAATTATAAAATCTGTGATTTTTTTTGAACAAATTTATTTTTACGGGCAACTTACAAAATCTTTTTATTCAGTTCGCATCATATATAAAGCGTGCTTGCTCTTTTAATAAAGTGTAAAAATAAATAAATGAAATATAGAAGATTATTTCCAATGAAACTTAACTAGAGCAACTAAGCTTGGTTTTTTTGTTAACCTACTAATATTTAAAAATGGCGGATATTTTGAAAATTTCAATTTAAAATTCGAATGTAAATTAAAAGACAACGTTTCGTAAAAAGTTCATATATAAAGAAACTATGATCGTCTGTGCTTAGTTGTTATTTTGGATTTATGAAAACGGGTCGTTTCTTTGTTTTAGGGAAATTAGAAAATTGTGTTTTTATTATATTATAGATTTCTAATAAAAATACATTTTTTTTAAATTAGAAACTTTATTTCAAATACATTACAGACTTATTACACAATATTGTAGACAAAAGTCTAGACGCCAAATTTTTAAGTTCAAAGATACCGCGGTTAAAACCGCTTTGAGGATGACATCTGTTTATTTTCTTTTACAACGTTGCCGATAAACTATGAAGAAGTGGTCCCATATGTAACATGGCGTCAGTTCATAGTTAAAACTTTTTTAATTTTTCCACATGAAAATGTATAAAAGTTTTAACAATTATTTTATTTATATTTTAAATAGCAAAACTGACATTTAATATCGTAAACTAATGCCTGTTATTTTTAGGATTACATATCGGTTTTGAGGAGGGTTATCAACATTTATTTAACAAGCAGATAAATGTAAATGAATAAATCATTTTTAAAATAAAAGAGCAGCTAACACCATTTTTTTTTAAATAAACCACTCATCGAAGACATAACAATAATGTATCACGTAATTCAGATGCAAAAACATAAGTGTATAAGTTGAGATGCCGTGTGAAAAATAGAATCTAGGTCGAAAGCATTTATTGTCCGTAATGTAATTATTTATATTCTTAGATTTAAATTAGTTTGTTTTTCCTGTTTTTACTTCATTTAATGTACTTGTTTTGTTTTTTGTTTCGTATTCTATGCACCTCTTGCACCAGCCCAATTTCATTAGAAGTATTATTTTATGTGTATTGTCTGGAAGAGATCGCTTATTACTGATAAGACAGCCCGTTGCTCTTATATGTACTAATATCTATTAACATTATCTACTTCTACTGTTTAAGTGCAATTAAGTGTGAATAAATGAATAAAAATATAAATAAAACTGCAATTGTAAGGTATTAAATGGTTATAACATGTCTCGTATCGAATACTGACTTAAAATAATATATTATTTATATGAAATACAATTTTGTTAATATAAAAAAAATAATTTCAAAACTTAGCCAAATTGTTATAGTTAACAGCCACATTTAACGATTATACCGTTTTTACGCAACCCTGGGTTGTGTTAAACCGATAAATTAACTGAGCGTATTAATAAATTGGTTTTAAATAGTTATATGTTTTTATTGTTCGTAACATAAAACATCAGCAATCTATTTTTGTATTGAATCATTGGCGCGTAAATATTTTGACGTACGGATAACCACAGACTATATAGAATATATTGTCTCTAGTTAGATTGTAGCTTTTTTTCTGTGAACGTGAATCATGTCTTACGGAATTATTCTTTGAGGAAAAGCGGCGGACATAGATACTATATTTATTTTACAAAAAAGAGCTATGCGTGGTTTATTTGGTTTAGGAACCAGAGAATATTTAAGGTCTCACTTTAAAACAAGCGGTATTCTTACAGTAGCTTCACAATATATCTTGTTATTTTAATTGTCAGTAACACAATTTTGTATTAATTGTTTATTTTAAAAGAGCAGCTATCGAGTTTCTTGCCGGTTCTTCTCGGTAGATGACTGCCTTCCGAACCGGTGGTAGTGTAAAAATTGACGATTCAAAAGTAATTTTATAAAGACTGTCTACTTGAATAAAGATATTTTGAGTTTGAGTTTGAACGGCTTAGCTACTATGAATATTTAGTTGACTTCTATGTAAGATATCATTTAAATGCCTAAAAGTTTTTAGATGCTACTTAACAAACTTATAGGAAGCCGCAATCGGCTCTCTGTGGTCCAGGCATTGAATAGAATTATAAGACTCAAAATAACGAAAAGATGAGGTTGATGATGATGTACATATACCGCACTGTTTAGTATAATCTGTGGGCCTTAAGATAAATGGCAACATAAATGTCAGAAAGGTGATTGTTAATTTTGAAGTGGCGAAGATGACACTACACTAATAAACAAACTATTAAACGGTATATAAAATATAAAAAATATAAAAAATATAAAAAATATAAAAATAAGGGTGCATAGAGGTCATCTACGAAGATAATTCAATTCAATCGCTTTCCTCCGACATATATATTTTTAAAGGTCTAAACAAGGCCCACCAGAGAGGTGTTGTCGTCGCCCAAAGACCCTCACAAGAACTGGAACTTGTGACGGAATAAAAATTTGAAAAATTTCTTATTATATATGTATTATTCATCACATAAACCAATGACGTAAAGGGGCGCGTTAACGTATAGCATACCGAAGTATTTTCTATTTCAAATGATAAAGCGATCTTTTTCGAACGATGTTTACATTACACAGAGCGTGGGAATACGATTATAATTTCGCTCTGAATTTTTAGCCAACTGGGTTAGTCAGGCGAGCTGTATCTATCATTGCCAAACGGGTGTTTGGTTTCTATTATTTATGTCTATAACATTGAAAAATTCGATTATTTTTACAGGCGCATTCAATGACGCTTAAATTATTACCGCGTTAGCAACGAAGCATTATTCTGGTTCTTTAAATATTTCACAGTCTCCTTTTTTATTCAATCGTAACCCAATTTGAGAGAATGAGGAAAAGGACAGTTCTTAAAACGACGGCAACTCACTCACGAGCTTCCAGCCGTGTGACCCTTCTGTTGAAGTTGTTTCCTCTGATGAGAAGTATTCTAGTTAAGAGGTTAATTTAATTAAGAACTTAGTTCTTTTGTTTTCATGAGGGTCTATTATGATGTCATACACATACTGCCTGACGAATCATCCCGTTCGCATTATAGCCAATTCTTTTCGACCTATTAACCTTTTAATGGGTCATAGACAAAATCGTCTCAATTAGGTCAATCAGGAATGACGGTTGCAATATTTTACTATTGACCCAGAGCTGTCATGCTAATTATCTTACGTGTCGTATTTATTATTATAAATAGTCATAAACGATGGCGTCAACTATGGCGCCTACTTGGCGATTATAGTATTTTATGGTGTGAGTTAAAGGTCTACGCGTTATAACGATTTTAACCGACTTAAATAAAAGTTATCAATTTTACACGGGAAATTTGATATTTTTAATAATATATATATATAGTTTATATTATAGCATATTATTGGTGAAAATAACATGTGTTGATGTGAAATTTTGAAATATTGTATAAATGAAAACAAGATATATTATACTTTATTATCAAGTTAGTTCAGCTTAGTACTTATATTTGAAATATCGACATATATAAAGATATATAAAGACACTACCATATTGTGTTCGGTGTTGATTTTTTAACGATCCTCGTAGCATAAAGTGCTATCCGCCGCAGGAGCAAAGCCATCGACACGCACGTTAGCAGGTCTTAAAATAAATAAGTCACTAAATCGTTTAAAAAATATGTATAAGCTCTCAACTTGTACCAACATTGGCATTGCTCTTAAAATTCATTGAACGAGGCGGTTACACGATTGCATTGATGTTACGTAAACTATTACGTCATCATCTCGTAAATAATGATTTATGACATAGCGCCCGGTTTATTGACATTTTTGGTGACTGTTCATTCGTTCTTATTAATTTGGAAAACTAGTGAAAATGTATTTCTTTGTTCTGGGAATGGGGAAATATTTAATTATGATTAAAAAAGGCTATTAATATATCACAGTATACACAACGAAAGGGCAATTAAAATATAAATAGCTAATATTAAAATGTAATAAAAATATTTAAGGTATTTTGACATTGAAATGTAATTACATCATTCAATTCACACGGCCGTGAAACGAGATTTACAACACTTTTCACGGTTCCCCATATTTGGTGGTTTCTTTTGTGTATTGAATATTTATAATTGGTTTTTGTGACAGTTTGCGTATAATCAACTGGCCACCCTTGAATAATATCAGTGACTTGATAGTTATATATCAATAAGAAAGTTGAACCAACCAAGCCGAGTTTCTTGCTTGCTTCTTCTCAGCTAGATCGCGTAGAATCACTTAGATTTTAATTTAAATGTTCCTATGTAACTTACTGAAAAGAAAGATTTTGACTTTGCCTTTAAACTCTGGAGCGCTCGCTTCGAAATAAGACGCTTACAAGCGTACACTACTCATTCAATTGGGAGATATGAGTTTTTAAAACTACCCTCCGAAAACACTAACATCATTCTGGATATATCTGTAAGTGCGATATTGATAGTATTAATCAAGAAAAATCAGTAACGATTTACACTCGAATGATTTCATAAATTTAAAGCGAGACGAAATTCAATGAGATTCTCTCTAAGCTTTAAGTAGTGAAAACGTCTTAGTCTTAAAGTCTAACATAAAACAGCACATCCTGTCATGTAATATGTTATTTCCATTGTTCAGTCGATTCACATTGTTGATATGAGCAAAACAACACAGCCAATTGTAAGGAATTAGGCTCCAATATAACTGATTCAATGCGTATAAAACATTATTAATATATTCGATGTTCTGTCAATAATATTCTGTATTATTGGATTGCAAAGTTTTGATTAGATATAAGAACGCCATAGAGGATGTTAATGCCCTCTGCCCCACCGTGAGAATATAGGACATTTTTCAATTTGATTGTTACAGTCTTGCAAATATCATTATTTGTATTTTAGGAATTGATGTGTTAAGCAAGCGTTTCGCGATTTCTAGAGCTCTATTGTTCTTAGTTGAAAATATTTTGTTAATGAATCAGAGTCGTTAGCGGTATATTTAAATCAAGATCACGGCCTGTGTTAAGCTGAAGATTCCTTTTGTCTGTACTTAAATAGATTAGTCTCTTACTTTTTGTATGTGAAAATCAGCGAGACTGATGGTCTTTTTTTTGTATATTTTTTTTACTAAGAACAACATAAGTAAATAAGATTCATATTGGTCATTCAAACTCAAACTGAAAATATCTTTATTCAAGTAGGTCTTTATAAAGACACTTTTGAATCGTCAATGTTTAAATAGTCATTAAGACCGTAACTCGTACTTAAAAAATATGTGAACCTTAATAATATGTCTTAAATAAGACTATATTGATATATAAGAGTAAATCTGAGTTAGATTCATTTTATCATGGGAGAAAACTTAATTTTTACTTCAGGTTTAATAAGCCACTTACGTGATAATACAGATACAAAGGAATATAAATAAAATAAAAAATGTCTATGAAAAATAAAAATATTACCAATGCTAACATTTAAAGGCAATCTACCAAAAAATAGTCACCTATAAATAGTCCATTGTGATCCCTTGGTGTTCAAAATGCGTAACTTTAATAAGTAACAGCTTCCTGAAATCTATCTGCCATCTCCTCAATAATTACCCATCAAAGGAGACACGATAGCAGACTAATTAGCGCCCATCAACGTTCATCAATTTGTCAAAGTTTTTGACAGATGTCACGCCCGAATTAAGCACCGCCGAGTTCAATCAATTAATTTGTGATGGCTGTCAGCTGTCATACAATTACAGTTTTTTTAACATGCCAGTTAAACGGTTGGTGCACTAATATGCATTTAATGGTTTAAGTAGCAAATTGAACAATTAACAAATTATAACATTGTCGGTTGATTGATAGTTGACTGTAATCAGTGCATTAAATTATTTATTAATAACATTGGGATAATTCAGCTATAAGTAGAAGTAGTGGTCACTAAATACTTTGTTCAGTCACAGGACTAAAACCTCTTTACGTGTAAACTATTTTACTTTCTTTTTTTTGTTACTTTTGTCATTGGTCACGTGTAACTTTCTTTTATTACAATTTTTCTCCAGTCATGCAATAATCACATTTACAATTGATGTAATATTTAAGTATATATATAACAAATTTCAGAATTATACATTCCGAAAGGAAACATACTTGAATACTTTATTTTGTTTGTTTATTTTAATCTTGCAACATAGGATTACATCGTAAACACAAATCAATATTTTTCGTATAGCTAAGGTTAACAAACTATACCGAGACAATACCCATTACAAACTCAGTTAAATATATGTGTAGGCGTAATCACTAATTTACAAACTTATTCCCAAGCTTTTTTTTAGTTTAAATAGTCATTTACCCTATATAGGGACTTGCTCAAGAATTTTTGCTTTATAAAGTTATCGATAAAAGACAATTTAGGAACATCGTTTGGGAGTTTATAGAAAATGGACATACAATTTCCCGAGAATGAATTAATAATTTAACTTTCTAAATACATATATATATAATGCTTAACAGTGTACCTTCGTAAAATAGGGGAAATGACACTCGTAAAATCTAAAAAAACATCTTACTGAAATTGATATTTTCATAAATATTCTAACCGTCAAGGCCCTACTTACAATACACAGCTGCTATATAATTAGGATTGCGGATATGATTATAGCGGTATAACAACGCGTGTGCACAGTGTGTAAGCTTGATTACGATACATGTACTAGGAATTCTGACATCTCGAATAGTGCCAATGTTTATAATTCATCCCGTACGTTGGCACGCCACACGTGTCTTCTAAGAAGTCGTCGATTGAGTCAAAAGAATGTGCGATTTTCATTTTTAAATTAATGTTTTTTTTAAATATTTTTCCTGCTTTACGTAAGAACCAAATAAACTGTCACAAGTGAAACTGGATTGACCACACCCACCAGAGAGATCCCAAACAGGAACTTGTATGGAGTCCTCAAGGGCAGTTGAAGCCTTCCCAAAAAGACCTGGCGACGTACTATTGCAGATGAGGTTAAGGGAGCCAGTGAGACTTAGAGCGAGGTAAAATGCGAAGCGCGTTGGAGGATTTCTGTGGGTGCTCTCTGACCCGTCAAGGGGACATAGGATTATAAGTTACGTAAGAAACATAGCGTTCGATAAACGTATTTTATCACGTGACTGGTCTCGAAGCTCAGTATGAATTATATTGGCTTATCTCCCAACACTTAACCCACAAAAGTAAGATTTGTCTCAGACTAATATTTGCATCTTACGTGATCTTGAGTAATGAGCCAGCTAATATATAATAATATTTTATGTATCATTAAATTTAACACCCCGCCAATTATATAACTAGCTTTTACCGTTAACGAGTTGCTTAATTTAACAAGTGGGTAGCCACAGATTTCCATCGCATTTCGTCTGTGGTTTTTAGCAATTAGCAGAATTTAAGCAATGTTAATTATATAAATCAGAAACAATTTTACTACTAATACCGGTATATCTGTGACTACGTCATTTACTGTTAAGCCATTGTTAAAATAATAAATCAAGCTTTTAAGATATTCTTACAAGCATAACCACTTGTTACAATGAGCAAGTTGCGTAATTGACGGGCCGATAAATTTAATGATACATTATAAAAGATTTCAGTATTTTTAATATAAACCTTTCATACACTTGCTAGCCCCAATGTAAGCGAGTGCCAACTTAATTTATCAGTTCATCATATACTTACTTTAACTAAATACCCAAACCACAGCCAAAAATTATGTCATCATAATTGCTGAAGGTACCGGATTTTAGACCCTAATTTTGGAACACACAAATTTTAAAATTATGATCACAATAAAATCATTCGGCAAAATAATAAGTTAAAATTAACAGTCAATCAGCAAAAGGTCTAAAAAAACAAAAAAAATTTTTTTTATGCCAAACAGTATGTGTGTCCAAGACATATTTGTTGCATCAAAAAGTATACAAGAATGGTCCTGGGAAATATTGTAACGTATAATTAATCAATAAACTCAAGGTTTCGGTTCAATGTCTTCCCAGTTAATTTAATTGACACCCCGTTAAGTGGATTGATAGTATTGTTTTATTTCTTGGTTAATTTTATTTTAAGCTTTCGTCGCATTAATAAAAGCTTAGACCGTCATGTACTTAAGTGGAATACAGTGAGTCTCTTGTTCCATATGAATATATAGTACTTTTATTTTATCTTATTATATTGTTTTTTTTTGCTATTGTTATTCACTCTATTGACCGACTTCTGTGGTTGTCTGGAAATGTATCTGTCAACTGTTTGTGGTTAAAATCAATTGAAAATAAAATTAAACGATTTCATACTGAGTTATTTTGAAAAAAAAATTATAAGTACTGTATATGTTGTACTTTTCACTAGGATTCAGGAACGCAATTTCTAGATTCAAGAACCGTGACCTGATAAAATGATTGTCAATTATTCAACACACAATTATTAATGTCTATTTTATTCATATGAACAACTAGTGGCTTGGTATGAGTGTGTTTCATACAATGGTTAGGCCACATATGACTGAAAATTGTAATTTGTATAGCCTTATACATGGTGTTAGGCATCCAAGATGGTACTTCTAACCTGAAAGAGCTGGATTTGCATAGAAATAGCAAAATTTATCGGTAATATAGTAATTATTATCGACAAGTAAATGTCGATGCTATCCAACCCTACCTAGTTCTAGTAACATTTATAATTTTTCTATTAGCTTTATAACTGTTGTTAAATAGCTGGTGTTATTGATACGTTTCGTCTTAATTTTATGTCAACCATAATTACGACAAATTCAAACTAAATTACTAATTGATACAGTATCAGTTTTAAATTGTAAATATTTCGGGAAATTAAACATGCAATTTCGATGGTAATGTTATATTGAAAAACATTTTCAAGAGCATAAATAAACTAAGAACACTTGAACGGACTCCTTCAATGCTACACCTGTTTGTTTATGGTATGCATCTGTGTAATCATCTTTAACCTTAACTAGGTGTTACTAATATATATATAAAAGTTGAAGAGTGTTTTGGTATGCACTAATCTGTGGAACTATTCCAAATTCGAAATCCTTGCGTTGGACGTTTCGAAGGATTCTAAAGGACAGTCTAACGCGAAACATAATATATATAGATTATTAAATTTAATATATATATTATAACCAAATGTTATACGCGTATTCAGTAGGTCTGTATCTATCTGGTCATAGATACCCATACTCCCAATTGATAAGGGTGGCACTCTTAAATTTGTTTTTTTTTTAATATTTTGATGAAATTAAATTCTCTTAAATTTTCACCCATTTATCACCAACCATTATTTTTTTTGTAATTTAATCAATTTTCAGCCCCAACCGATAATTGATCCTTTGATTGATTTGATTTGATTTTTTGTCCACTCTAGAAATTATTTATACGTTCGCCAGGTCTGCTAGTTATTATATATAATAATACTGCTACCAAAACGATTATTTTCTACCCCAATAAAGAGTGAATATCTTAAGGTACAGTTAAATAGACATCCCATTTACTCATTCGATAAATACCAGGTAAATAAACCCTATTTACATATGTGTCACCATCATCGGCTGATTCATACAGACGTGACTGCTTTTATAAAATGTTTAAACCATTTGAATCTTGTATCCAGAACTAGAGATAATGTATTGAAAGTCTTACAAGAATATCCGATAAATTGTCATACTAAATTCGTATATTAAATCGTTTGTAATGTTAGTCACAGACCACACATACACGTTGCATGATCACAGTCATAAAATCACACCTTGGAATTACAGATCATACATCGTCGTCATTAGGCTTATGTCATGTTTCATATAATCGTGATTTCCCTACGCGGTTTAGTCTATGGTAGGTTAAAATACAAGTCAGTATTCATGACTTATTTAACTTTCATTCTCTCATACTTAATAATGTGCTTGTGTATTGCTTGTCGTATAGAACTGAAATATTCAACATTTTATATTTACAATATAGTATCAAAGTTTTTAATTCATTCTAGTAAATGTTTATTATGAGTTTAAAAGAATATAATGTGCTCACGTATAAAATAATGTTATTAAGATGCATCAAACATTTTTTACATAACAATATGTTTAAGCCAATCCGAGGTCCTATTGGTATTTAAAGTCTGGACATAGGCGATTTCATTAGTTTGCGGGCGTTATATGAAATAATCACGTATTTGAGCTGTGTTCGCCTAGAAAAGTAACTCGCATAAAAATCGGACCCATAATTATGTCGTACAAGCCCCCATTCATAATAATTATTTGTTTGAAACATGTTTGCCAACGCGTTATAAAGCACGTACGCTCGATGAGAGTGTTATTATTAGTGAACAGTCACAGTAATCAACTATATTGGTTTTGCAATAAACCCTTGGTGACATCACTTCAGGAAAATGGCTACAATTGACAGGAACTGACATCAACTGTCATCTGTCACGAGTTGATCCCAATCAGCCTTAAGTTCAAGCCTTCAAATGTTAATTTATGTGAATAAAGAAATCGTTTCACTAATTTTATGACCGATTTGCGATTCGTATCGCTTTTTTTATTTATTTTATTGTTATAATTTCCACATAGAGTCGTATCCGGGATCACTTGTGCACGTCAATAATTCACTTCTTAATAGGTGCTAGATTTTGAAAAATTTCAAAATCTAAGCATTTCTAAGGTATTTTTTTTGTTAAAACAGACCTTCATATTATATTAAAGTATTTGCTATTGGTTTGCACATAAAATAAAAACATAATTGACTCATATTGTCTGTCCGTAATAAAATTTGGCTCTTAGCGTTTCTTGTTGACACTGCTGTATGCACAGAAACGTTTAAGGTCACAGGTGTTATAAAGAGTCAATAGTCATGTCTGCGGCTTAATTGATTTGCATGAATGGTCCAGTTATTTGTCACGTTGCTAATGGAAACAATATAATAAAGATTTGTATTCCAAAAACAGTCTACTAAGGATCATCAAAAAAAAGACAACCAAGCCGAGTTTCTTCTCTTGGTCGCGTACCTACGTTGTGATTATATTTTAGACGATTAATTCATGGTCCTATGTATCTTTCTGAATAAAAACATTGATGTTGTCTTTGTATGTGAATTTATTAACTTTGGTCCTTTTGACAAATTACCCGTACAGCTTGCGGAATTTTGGTGGTCCATGCTTTTAAGTTTTTTTAGTTAATTAAATGTTATTTTTATTATATACCTACCAACGAAATTACTTAAAAATACATGGTTTATGTCGAAGGTAAACAGAGATATGCTTCAGTTACCAGACTTGTATAATTAGAAAGTGATGCCTCTGGAGAGAAAATCGCAAACCGATTAGCACCAATGTCCAGCGTAAATTACACGCGCTGTTTAAGTGCTGGTGACAAGATAATCTCTTTGACTCACAAGCATGTCATTTGTTATTATTAACTTTTGCATCTATACCATTTATGTATGTATCTTTATATTCTATTTATTGTGAAAATATAAGTCAAAATTATTATTTTGTCTATGGAAATCCTTTCTTCTATTGGAAACAATATATATTTACAAAAAGCATCTTATTTTAAAAGCACTTTAAGATAAATATTTGAGCATATCTTTTGTTGACGCTCTATTTTTATGATAGTGATAACTTAAGTAATAACTTTATACGGGTATAATTATGTTTTATTTTATGTTAAACACTGGACGTACCCTGGGTACGTACAAAGTCCCGATATATATTGACACCTCCACCTGACTGCCGAACACAGGGTTTGAATAGGTACAATCGTCTGCTATATTTGTTAGCTACGAGGTGTTAATACATATTATAATATGAAGCTATAAATTGAAACACAATTGAAAGCTCATACAACGGAAAAATTAAATAATTATTGCATATGTAACGAGATGTTGCTATTCCAAAAATACATACACGCGAAGGCCGGCTGAGTAACATACAAAAATAATCTTATTTTAAAACAAAAGTAGTTATTTATTAACAATTACTATTAGCAGCTGAGAATTGCAATGGTTGGCAAATCGGTTATTTTACGCAAAAACAACAGTTTTCATTTATATACGAACGGTATATTAAATTACTATTGTAATATATCAGCAGCGTCAGAAATTTGTGTGCGTTTCAGCGCCCCTAAATGGTAGAGAAAGATAGGGGAAAGAAAGGTTTTAAAAGGACGAGGCATAAGAAAATGGTGGTAAGGATGGTTTAAACCGTATAAAAACCTGCCGGTTTTCAGTAATATAGGGGTAATTACTCCCACGGTGGTCCCGACTCCGGAGTGGTTTATGCTGTGTGGTGGGCCACAACCTCAACATGCCTGTTGTTGTCCAAAAGATGCTCAGTAGTGAGGAGGAGTGGAGTGCAGTGACATCCTTCTGAGAGACGGTTATTTTATTCAAGAAAGCGGCGGAACGGGAGAGACAGCGTTCCACCACAAATCCTCTGCGGGTTGGGAGACATGGAGAGAGTAGGAGAAGGTATGCCAACCTTCTTCTTCCGATATAGACAACTACATTAGCAGCCGCTGGGTTCCTGGTTAAGTGCGAAAGCGACCCCAAGGCCCTTTCAATGCGGTCTTGTTGGTTTACCCGAGGTGGTTTTAGTGGGTATTGTCCACTTGGTCTCTGAAAGGCAGAGATACGAGCGTGGGTTGAGTCTCACATATATATAGAATGCCGAAATGCATTTCCTCCTCGGAAAAAGGGGGTAATTACCAGGTAATACCTGCCTAATTGTCAAGTCTAATGACAAAAGCATTTAGCATAGTATTAACCGAACCAAGTTTAAGATACGCTTAATCATGCCAAATTAAATCTACAAATCTTCCAACATATAAACAAACGGACAGTGTTTAACATTTAAAAACGTATCGATTTTCATCACAATACTAACGTTACAACTCAGTGTTTACACAAGGCCGTCAAAAATATTAAATAGTATGTAGTTGGTACATTGTTTTATCTAATTTTTGATATCACTGAAGTTGTCAGCTAAACAGCATTGTCCACATTAAGTATGTGCTAAGGCCATGATCACCAAAGTGACTAAGTCAGGCCAAATTTATGTAGCTGACGCAGATTTTTGAGTATTGTCAAAAATTGTATGGTACACATTATATGGCACATTGTTTTTATATAATTAACTGTAAACTTAAAATAAAAGAAAACTAAAACAAATGCTGGCGACATTTCCTCGCTGTATCGCGATGCTTATGCACTGAAAACTAAACAGTAAACTATATTGATATTGTTAAAAAATATTACATAGAAGTTAACTTCAACAATTAAGAAACTATATTTATTTAATTGTTTATAGGTGTGGCGTAATGAATGAATAATGTGGTACCTGCCAAGAAAACAGGATGTGACACAAAAACTATATATGTTTTTAATATCTGTTTTCTTTCTATTTAAAAGTCTCTGTGTTTGGTTACAAGATTTTTTTTCAAACACCTTTTGTAAAACACTATAGCCAACCATGGACAGTGGGCTTGACTTACAGGTAGATCTTCTCGTTTGTTTGTTTTGTGTTAACTTCACTCACGAAGCAATGTCACGGACATTGGTCTTAAAAGAGTTCTATTTTTGAAACACTTTTGAATATGCGATGTTTCTTAGTAATTTTCGGCGGGTTTAAAGTCTTGATTAAAAATATAATTTACGAGCACGCTGTGTGAATTATGTCACCATAAAGTACGGAATGTCACATGAAGGTGTCGTAGTATATTTTTGTTAGTTAACGAGCAGCATAGCTTCCAATAAAAAAAGTAAGTATTATATTTATTTAATAATTATTTATTAAAGTAATTAATTATTTTCATCTAAAAATAATTATTGTTGTTGAGAAATGCCTTTGTGACAAATACATTTATTAGTTAAATGTTTGAAATTTGATTTGAGATCGGCCGAGCTATAAAAGGCGCGGGCCACAACTATCGATCGCATATGAGTGACGTGCCAATAATAACTTACCTGGAACTGTCGATGTTTGGCGCAAGCTGGGTGTTGATTTTCAACTTTTTTTCCAATGTACCAAAGAATATTAAATATGTAAAGTATATTGCTATAACTATATAACAGAGTACTAATTCTTCTGCATTTTGTGTCGCTTATTAACGTTAAGGCCGCCCGTTGCTCTTATACTAACATCAATTAACATTATCTACTTCGACAGTTTAAGTGCAACAAAGTGAGTGAATAAATAAATTTAAAAAATAATCTATAACATTGTCTTTGGTCTATTTGAAACGTTAAAAGAAAATTACATTACTCGATTTTTGAATACAGAAATTACGTATAAGTTAAAAAGTTTTATTCGATCAATAAAACAATAAAAAAACATTTTATGAACTGATTTCACAAATCCATGTCATAAAGTACATATATAAAGTATATAGTTAAACTAAAGGGATTCGATGCGGTATTACGCAAATGTATTATATAATTATATGCATACATATATACATAACATAATAAAAAGTAACAACATATGTGTTTTATCGGCTTCTAAAGCGTAGGGGTTCTGCTTAAAACTTGTTCCACGACTGGCGCCAGGGCGTGGTCCTGTCAGACTCAAACCTTAGCTTGTGCCGTCACGGTGGCCTGAAGGGCAGAGACTCAATTTTTTTATATAAGTTAGTTGGCAATCTAGCAGGAGGCATACTATAAAGGTAAAGTCGCCCATAGAAACTGGGATAGAGCCTGGGAGCTCGTCAGTGCGTTGCCGGCCTTTTAGGGAGTGAGCATAGCAGAACACAACAACCTACTCGTATTATATATTTTTTTTATTTATTTTTCTGTTCGTGTTTTTTTTTGTTGTATTATTTTTTTCTGATCTTGGATTTTATTTTCGATTGTATGTTTGACCTTGTTTTTGATCTATTTTTGTGGTGTAAGCTTTTTGTGATAAGCTGTACGGAAGGTTTAAGAAATAAAAAATAAATAACATAAGTCTAATACAAAATTATGTCTATATTTTTATAAATAAATATATTATTTAACTCTCCGTACAGGTGACATGATTATTATTGCGAAATTCAAAAACCGATCCACCGTCGTTTGGCGTAGGTTGATCGATAAAGTTTTACGAGCCTTCCTGTTTTGACGAACCAGGTCGATTCATCCTCGATACAACAAATAATTGGGACTATAAAAAGGTTTAATGTAAAGGGAATTTGGGTCAAGAGTTGACCCAATGACAATTTATATTAATACATGTCGTGACAATAACGTTGTATTGATTGTGATGTGGCTCAATTTGAATGATTTTCAAATATTTGAATCTTCAAAAGTATTCCAAACAAAATGATTCGATTAATGAGATGGTAAATATAAATCGCATCTGAGAATCGATAACAGGTTCAGATGGTCAGTCAATTGCCAGCCTAAAACATGTTCTTCGATTTCAGTTTGCTTATAATAATCCTATATACTTTTTAATATATAAAAAAACTCTTCTACATTTAGTTTATTTACAGTATACATTTTATTAACAAATATTACTTTGTCTGAATTAAATTTAAAAGTGAATTATAATGTTACTTTTCGTATTCTTATTAAGTATCTCGATTACATATATTTAAGAAGTTTTGTTTTGCCAATATCGTTTAGAACGCATTCGACTACACCACAGACTAAAAGACGGCTACAAGAAACAAAAAAAAATCCTATTGTAATTAAAGTATTTGACGTTACTGATTTGTCAACAAATAGAAACAATGCAATTGTACGCATCACATTTTAAAGATCATCTAGATTATAGATAAAATACTTGAAATGTGAAGAATATAGATGTTTAATATCGAGGTCGAGAATGTAAAATAATCTGTGACAACGTGACTTATCAGTATCTGTATTTAAAGCGCTTAGCATAGCATTTGTTTTTGCCAATTTATAAAACAGTGTGCAATTTCAAGGTTGGAAACATTGAATCAAAGATTCACAGAAGAGTATTAAAACCGTAGTATTATATACCTCCTATTAAATAAATAATTACAAGTTTCCAACGATTATTTACACACTCTTAAATTATATACACTTACGTACTCGTATGTACTCACAATAAGTAATAAAGAGAAGATATATACAGTTATCTGATATTAATTATAATCATTTACATTGTTAGCATATTGTAGTCGAATATGAATATGCCGAATTGGCGGCAAAACCCGAAAACCTAATGGCGCCTATCCACAGACTAAACACAAAACGTCACACGCCACAGACTCTGTAAGAATATTTAATGGTAACAATATATTTAGGCGTTCCTTACTAGAGATCTACAAACGTTTTTGTATAGAAAACTTAAGTTCCGACACGTAATAAAAGGTAAACAGAATTTACAGACATCTTGCATACTTATTACAGATGAAACATATTCCGAGGACTATTTGCATTACAATTAAGATTCTGCGTTGAAACCGGCTCCACGTCTGTCAGAATATGTAAATGTTTTGAATTGAATTCTGAGTGTGCGAAATTTCGGTTTATTTGAGACAAGGTTTTTGTTGTTGTTTCAATATATTTAAAAACAGAACATCGGATGGGATTTGTTATATACTACTTATATAAGAAAACCATTATATTCACTGTATAGTATACTAGATACAAAAAAATGAAACTTTAATGAAAATACAACAAAAAAAATTAAAAGTGTGTTTTTCGAATTTATTTGTTGCATTATATTTAAAGAACATTTTCACAATGATTTAAATCAGCACTGTTATGTCTGTCTGTCGTCTGTTTCGTACGATATAAAGTTTTTTTTAAAAAACAATCATAAGAAGTCTCCCTCCAAATGACGTTAGCTTTAAACGAATTCGAGCTTATTAAAAACTTTCACTGTAATACAGGAAGAGTAATAACGAATGTCTGGCAAGTGGAATTTGAAAACAGCTGAAGCAGAAATTCAATAGGTCAATTAAATTGTTAGAATCACAAATGGTGCGTGTCGTTTTAAAATAACAGACCACCTCAGTGAGCGTAGGCAGTGATATTACTTGTGAATTCCGTTATAATTTTGTCTTTTATTGCTTTGCAAAGTATTACAGTAGCTTCTATAAACTCCCCACAAAATAATATTTATAATGTCATAGCTCTTAGTTTCTAATATTTGACCAAATCATGAATAGCAGCTTCATTGTGATTCTTCTTTTTTTATTATTCTTGTTTGTTTTATGTCAATAATTTATATACATACGTTTTACAGTATGTACCCAAGCAGATACATATTGCAGGCTGGAATTCTAAAATATGCCAGTAACTAAATTTATAGGTGATGCGTAAACGCATTTTATTCTCCGTTAAAATATAGATTAGTGTATCAAGTATCACTTGTTGGTTTTATGATAGCGGTACATGATCACCTTTAACTTTAAGGTAAATAATTGTGTGCTGAGGGGTCGTAATAGACATCGAACTGGCGATATTGTAGCAGATGAGGAGAAGAAGAGAGTTGGAAATACTTGGAGCGTTTCGCGGAGGACAAATGATTACCTACGATCTCTGCCCGAGAGAGGACATTAAGGACACTTATATGTATATAAAATGTGCATTAAAAAGTGATTAATTTTGTTTATCCGAAGATAAAATGAAGACACGTGAATACTCAAAACTGGTTTGTAAATATGTACATAAAAGCTTTGCGAGCAAATACCATTACATATAATTGTTTGCTTAGTAAAGTATTTTCGCTAGCTTTTAACGTTTTGAAACAATTGAAGGGCTATTTAACATTATTGTAACTACACCTGCGGACAATTATATAAAAATAATCTCACATTTATGACACGTTTTAAAATACTATTAGAAATACACTTGTACGATTATAATTATTCAATTGTTTACACAAAGTAGTAATATATTGTTACAAAATGGATGCCTGTAACTGTATATTACGTGCAATTTGTTATTTGATGTTTTTGTTCTCACGCTGTGTAATTAGCACATATATTAAATGTTCTAAAGTCTTAAATAAACATGATTCATACTTCGTTAATTCGATTCAAATTATTGGAAAAATTTCTGAGCCTTAAGTTATATATAAAATATCATCAATTAATAAAAATAAATTATTGGTCACATTTATTATATGCCTACTATTTTCCTGATATCGAATTGCGAATTAAAATAAAATATCTCTTTGAGACACTAAATAAATATTTTCTATAATAACTATTAAATGTTAATAGGATTTTTATGACTTAAGTTTATGATAAGTAATTACTAGATTTTATAATTCAAAAAGCCGGTCATATAATTTCATTATATCTACAGACTTGAATCGCTTATACATCATGTGTACCTTGGATTAACATAGTTTGTAGAGTCGTTATATATCCTTTGGAAATATTAATATTAGTTTTATATTACGAAGGTCGTGTTTTTACAAGTCCGGTAACGGATTGCACAAACCCTTGGCCATGGGGAGTCTATGGGTGGCAACTTCACCTTTCACCAGAATGCTGACTGGGCGAAAGGGCGAACGAGCAGGAGGCGAACACCAGTTGCTCCTGCTCGTTTGTCCACTCTTATATAAAAAAAGACTCTTCGTTGGGTTGCTATCTAACCTAAACCTAATTCGGTAACTAAGACGTTATTATTTAGTTTTTTTTTATTTAAAAATGTATTAAATTGATATTCAAAAGTTTGTGTCTAATGTTTTTTTGTAATAAAATGTGTTTTTTCTTACAACTCGACGGCATACTTAAAAGTACATTACGAACAGTACTTAACTAACAAATATGACAGAAAGGGAGATTCTCGAACCATTTCATTAGGCCAATAAATTTATTGAAATGCTAACCTTGCATGTGAACAGTGCGTTCTGCCAAGTGGCTTTGTTCTCACTGAGGAAATAGCAGCTGTGACCTAATCTGATAAACATCGGTGGACAGACATACGACATTCTTGTGGAGTTCTTCCCTTCAACACCTTTACCTGAAATAAAACAATTTTTAATACCATCATTCCTTTACTGCATTCATAAGCTGATAAACATTATTTAGTTGTATAAAGAAATTATTATGAATACGGTCAAAGTTTGGCATTACATGCCGATCAATGATATTATTTGAATCATCAGACGCAATAAGACATGGTTAGTTTCAAGTCAGACAATCGTAGGTGGCAAAACCAATTAAGGCTTTACGGCTATCTCGTGTTTCACTGTGATCTAATGCACTGTGCGTGTAAAATTTCGATTTCGATTCAAATATCAATTAATGATATGTTCTAATAACGTTAAGTGAGTAGGAAGTAGGAAATTTCAGTATTAGTAACGCTTACGATTTGGTATGGAAGTGTCAGTGAATGATACTTAAAACAAGTCATCTAAAACGACGGGACAAGACGAGACAACGGTATCCTTTGATACAACTTCACTCTTAAACATAAAGAGAAATAAAGGGAGAAAAATTATCGCCGGGATATCAGGGACGATGTGGGAATGGGAGGAGAACCATTTAAAAGGACTGAGAGGTACTGAATAGAGTAGTGGACTGAGAGAACCTCATGAACATAGCTTAACCTGTTGCATAACTTGAAGCAGGTTTTTCACCATGACACACCCACTCTCTTAAATACACTTGATTCTAAATTACAAATTTGCATAGCAAAATTGTCATATCTCCGTGAAATATTTATTTTTATTACTTTAATAATAGGAATAGGAATACTTTAATCCGATTTTACGGTCATGTAAAAAAAAACTGGCAATTGACATTTCGATAATACACTATAAAACTAATTAAGGAATGTTTTCCTGTATCAGAAGATTATAAAGGTGCAAAACAATTAAAATAATCCATTAACAGTGGATTACAGGTGCATTAGTTAAATAATAACCAATATTTAGAGGTCACACAGAAAATACAATACGTGTGTTGTTTCTGTGGGATTGTGGGCCGTTTAATCAAACCCCTTTACAAACCAGAAAGATAGCGATATACTCACTAAAAATACCTCAGCTCCGCCCCTAAGATAGATCAATACGAGTTAGCTAACACATGGAACCATTACAATTTAATCTATGGTTAGTAATGCTTGTATTGGATGATTGCCTTTATATTAATGTGGTTTGATAGTTTATTTTATTATGATTCGTCAATGACAGGTTTTAGATTCGATAAGCTCCTAAGTGTTTTGTGTGTTATATTTTATATATAGGAAATAAATTAAAGGATAAATATTTCGCAAAAAGATTTTTAATAAAGCAAGAAGTCTGCTTACGATATAAATAATATTAGAACTCTTCTATATGAATCTATAAACAATAGAGTTGGGTTTTGAATCTGCGGAAGTAGTCTACTTCTACTACTAATATTTACTACATAAATGATCGCTGATACGATTCTACGTGGAAAAGATATAAATTTATTATAACAACATTTTAATACTTACATTGTGACCAAAAAATTATGAAAACAATTGTCGCTGTGGCGAACATTTTCCCTCTCCTCTCTAAGGCCTCCATTTTTATATATTTATTTTTGCACACACTTGAAACATCCATAACACTCGAAAACTGTTACGTCATTATTAGATAACCACTTATCACAACCAATGCACCTGAAACAATAAAAAAATGGTTAAAAATTTGATTTTGTCAAAATGTTCATTAAGACGTGTTGTGAACGAGCATGATTATAAACTGGTTGAATAATTAAGTTAGCCGTAATTGTAAAATATTAAAAACAAAGTCATCACCACTTCCTAAAAAGCCGGCAACGCACTCACGAGCTTCCAGCCAGGAGTATCCATGGGCGGCGATTTCTCCTTTATTGTGTGCCTCCTGCTCATTTGCCCCCTCTTCTATATAAAAAGTGTCTCTATATAAAAGTTATACTTTGGGCCGTCCGGCACACTTGTCTAGCAAGTGTCTTTGAACTTGACGCTGGCCGTGACGAATCCGCTAATGTTTTACGAGAATTATGGCAAAACGTATTAGTTCCACTTTTTGCGATAAGGAATCGTACAATATTGAAAACTAAATGAATACTGGAGAAACTGGTTTAAAAAGAAATATATCTCTCAATATTAGTTGGACAACAAACTTTACGATAAATAAAAATTATGCCACATAATATTACACACGTTTATAAATTTTTATACTTTATTTCTTATTAAAACTCAAAAACCATTGAATGGACTCTTTAAGTTTTATGTGCCTTAAATAATCATGTAAATATTCAGACAATTATGCAAATCTCTTGATGACCAGCGAGTGGGAAAACCATTTGAAGACTTTGTCCATAAACAAGACATTCTTTTGACATAAGTGTCAGTAAATATGTACACGATAATAGACAATTAACAATTTAAGACAAACTAGAGCTTTAATATCGAAGTATTATTAATAAAATGGAAAGAAATTAAGAACAAAAAAAATAGAAAATATAAGACATTATATCCAGCATTTCTCGATGAAAATCCCATGGGCGGTTAAACAGGTTTCGTCAAAGCTAAACAATCTGTTGACAGGAACATTGTAGGTTATAAATATGTGCATGCAGTTTTGGTAACATGCGAAAACAGAACAATACTTTCTAAAGGAAAATTCCCTTTTGAGTTATTTTTGAACGTGACGCATCTAGTTCAATTTGATTGTTGTACCTAAAAGTGTAGATACTACCTAAATCAAAGCAATAGAGAGACGAGTGCCATAACACTTAATGCAATGAAACATCTGTACGCTCATACACTTTTGGCTCATCTATTAATAGGTATTTGATACTATACGAGGGGTGTTCAAAAAGTATCGTGAATTTTGTGTTTTTTCAAAAATTATTTATTTATTCATGAATATCTATTTTGTCCCCTTCAAAGTAATCCCCATGAGATATTATACACTTGTGCCAACGGTTTTCCAATCTTCGAAGCACTTCAAAACATCATTACCTTATTTATTATTATCTCTATATACCTTATTATTATCTCGTACTAAACATTCATTGTAATACAAGTAATATATATATATATATATATATATATATATATATATATTACTATATATATATATATATATATATATAGAGTCCTACAAACCTATTCTTCCTCTAAATACCATCTATCTCTTTCCCTCATAGCAATAATACAATTAGACGGAAAGTACCAAAGAGTTGCATTACGAATGCGTTATTTTGAATTTGGAAAATTATTGATTTGCCAATCTCTTTTAAATATAAAATTGTGTTACTTAGGACATTTTGGTTCTTGAGTGTATTCTGTAACTCACCTGGGTAATTACAATACATAAACGAAGCATTTTATAAAATTGAAGTTCATTGGTTTAAAACAAAACGAGATGATAGAGCCATCGAACTTGGTCAGTCGCGCGTGGCCTGCGGTCTCGCATTCCTGTAGCGTCTATCATTAGACAAGATAATATTAGATTCATAATCTTTTATTAGATTTGAATGGAATATATTAGGGTGGTGAAGATAGCCAGCTTGTTCTACGTAAATATATTGTCGAACAGATATATTCTCAGACAATTTAGTATTCATAAAACAATTATCAAGGACATTAAGCTACCATTAAGATTTGAACTTTATCGGAAACTTTTTTAATCTGGACTTTTTATGCTGAGTATGAATTTTGTAGTATATCTAACACAGCGTTTAACTCCAAGCCTATTATATGGCTAATAGTACAATGGAGCCATAGGAATTTGCAAACAATACATTAATCAATCATAATATCTGTCATGTCTTAGGTCATAAAACCCAAAGAATAAAAAATGTAAGTTATACGCGAGTATCAAAAGAAATATTTTATAATAAGGACGCGTTATCACAATTTGTAATTCTACATTTAAACTCAAAAGATCTCTATTCGAGAAGGTACTTATAAAGAACAGTTGAATCGTCAATTTTTACACTACCACCGGTTCGGGAGGCAGATATCTACCGAAAACAACAGACAAGGTAGCTGCTATTTTAATATAAATATTTCATATAAAATTGTGTTACTTACTTCGGTAAAGTACCGGCAACAAACAGCGGTCTACCCTCTTAATTCGGGGAACTAGTAGTTAATGTATGCGAAAGTTTATTTCGATTTTGACAACAAGAATGGCAATTGCAGATAGATAGATAAATCGCAGATATTACGTTTAAGTCGTGGTAATCGAAGGAAGATTTTCTCTTTGTGTTCAGGTGTTTTTGGTATATTTTTAAATCATTTGTGTATTGATATATGTTTTGGTCTCGGATTTTAACATGTGAATCTTAGTGTTCTACTTTAAGTTTATGCGTTCGTGTCTTTGTGTACATCGCTGTGGTCATAAACCTAGTCTGAATAGCCTTAACACTGCGCACTTTATAATGATTTTTTTTTATCTATCTTCGTTTTAATAATAGTTTTTATTAACATCAAATCTTACTAAGTATGTTGCATATGCAGACTAACATCTTAAGGAGAGTAATAATGAGTCATTAAACTCCCAAGTATGTATCCAAGCCATGGATTAGCTATGTAGTAAAGATTATAAATAAATGATCGAGCGGTTAGAATGTATTGATTTCATGGGTTCATAAACCTTAGTTTTATTTCTGGCTCACTGATTAGTTCGTGGTTAAGTTCATATTACTATAATTAATTAAGAGGGCACTGTACACTTAAAAAATTAAAGATTTTATTGTGGTGTCGGTGGTCTACCTGTTTGGCTCAACCGAGAAGACTTTTTAATAGGCGTATGGAAAATGTATACTTATATCAGAATACACGTAAGTTTTTAGTAAGCACTTTGGTTCTACTGCGGTGAAACCGCCTAATATATTAAATCTGGATTATTTTTTACATTAGATTGAAACAAGTAGAGAACTGGTAAAATAGTAAATAAGACCGTCGTTCGTAATATATAACAGTTAAAGTAAATAGTTTGATGTGATTTTGTAAGCCACATGCATTTTCCATCTAAGTAGGTATATTATGTTATTCTTATATAACTCATTTAACTACATTTTGTAGCTAGTTTTATCTCCTTGCGCGTGTTTTTTGATATTGTTCATTTTTATAACATTATTTAGAGTTGATGTTTCGGTTTGACTGACTTTTGTGTTTGTCTGGATATTTGTGTGTCAACTAAACGTTTGTTTTTAAAAGAAACTTGACGTTACAAATTAATTATATAACTATTGGTAATAGAACTAATTTTACGTTAATGAGTAAGCAATAACCATTTCCTTTGACCTATAATATATCCCTTGAAGGTCGACATATATCCGTCGAACGTCAACGATACATTAGACAGACAAAATCTATTTTAAAAAACCATAAACTAAAAGCAAAATACATTATATTTTTACAAGAAAAACCATGTGTTGTTATAATTAGATCAATGTTTAGTTGTGGGGTAATCGCAAAATGTAGGTGTCATTAAAAAAAGCGATGTAGGTTTTGTTTATGAATCGTTGGGAAATTAAATTGGAAAATGTGATAACCTCTCCGCCACACTTTTAAAGCAGTTATTTAAAAAAAAATGACCATGCATGTCTTCTGACAAGGTTTAACCCTTTTTTTACAAGGTAACTACAATTACATTAAATGTGTAGAATATAAAATGTTCTAGTTAATTGAATAATAATTTGTCTACATGTGTTATGAGTATGTATAAACATGCTTCATTACGACAATTTCATAATGTCGATAAATATTACGTCAGTGTCCTTCAAAAGACACATAAACTGAAACCGGACTGATCAATTTTGTTTTATGTTTCCGTTGTGATCACGAAATACGTTCATTCAACAACGCGTTGAGTAAGAATCCAGTGTTGCCTGCGAATCGAGATAGTTATAGATATATTTAGAGGACAAAGATCCTTTTAATGTGTCAGCTATAGCTCAGCATCGGGACAGTTCAATTCTTGAGTAGCCTTACAATGCTTTGTTATTTTTATTGTTAGTGGCACAATTTTGTATTAATTGTTTATTTTAAAAGAGCTGCTATCGAGTTTTTTGCCGGTTCTTCTCGGTAGATCACTGCCTATCGAACTGGTGGTAGTGTAAAAATTGACGATTCAAAAGTTTATTTATAAAGACCTACTTGAATAAAGATATTTTGAGTTTGAGGATAGTTTATAGTATAGTATTGTATCTATAGCAATAGAGATATAGTATACATAGATATAGAACAGCTACGCGACCCCATTTGTGGTCGCGTAGCAAAATTCTGGGTTCGACTTTTAGTAATTTTGCAATTTGTTATTTTAGATTTTTGTATGTTTCAAAACGAATTCAAAAACTATACATTTTCATATATATATTGTTACCTAATAAATAAATCAAGAAAGAAGAAGGCCTGGTATCGAACATAGAGATAGTTCTCATAAAATTTTGATAAATTGAAAGATATTTTAACTATGTATTGATATCGCATTACGTTACTATTTTGAACACACCAGTTATATATATATATATTGTTTCAATAGTTATGGTTTTTGGAAATAAAGTATTTTGTATTTGTAAGTACTTAATAACTGCCGCCTTTAAATTTTGGATGACACTACTTGCAGGTTCCACGAAGGACTGGTGTGCAGAAAGTGTCTTAATAAGTTCCAATACAATTAGATTTCTCATTGTAACTATCACTTAGACTTCTCGAACGAGTTTGATGGTCAATCGATGAGGCATTTCAGAAATGAAGTCGCTGCCCATTGACACTCACGTGGGAACACTCGTTACTATATACGTAGGTAATTGTTAAATACAACGCCTCGGCGAATTCTACATAATTGTGTCACAAGCTTCAAAGCTGGCGTGGCTGCAGAGCAGGCGGAAAAAAAGAAAAGGTCAAAGTACAAAAGTCTTTCCTCAAACTATGTATTTTTTCCATTTGGGGTAGAGACTTTTGGGCCATGGGGTGCCAGTGAACAGGCGGTTATTAAAGTATTAAATAGGCGCCTGGTAGTCAGTACCGGTGATCCAAGAGCTGGTGCTTTCCTTGCTCAGCGTGTAAGCATCGCCATACAGCGAGGAAATGCTGCCAGCATTGTGGATACTCTGCCACAGGGACCAAACTTTTTAAATTTGTTTTAGTTTTGTGTTTTGTTTTATTTTAATTTTAGTTAGGTTAATATTAAGAATATTTTATATTTGGATTTGATTTACAAGTAATTGGGTTATAAATTAACATTATACGACATAAGTTGTATTACAATTTAATTAATTCAATATAAAAGCTTTCTCAAGAGTTGCTTGCGTATTTTAAAACAGGCTCCAACATTCAGCAAATGAATCATTCATTCACAAACTGCTTTGTGAGTTACAAAAACGGTTTCCTGTATTGTATTATCATAGTTTTTCATCGGATAAGTTAACGATTGACAGCAATGTCAAGAAACAAGTTTATACTAAGATGATTTATGACCAATTGCACCGTAAGATAAATATACTAAATGGATACTTAACGCTAATGTAAATTACTGTATGAAATATTTAGAGTAACTACGTTTTTTTTTAATTTAAATACAAATCATTATAAGTGCTGTAAGAAAGATATGTTGTCGGATATTAAAAAAATCTTGTATGAAACTCGTTGGTATTGACATAATTTCTGTATAAATTAAAGTTGAAGTCTTCCCTCTAATGTTTTTCACAACATTAATTGTGAACGTATAAATAAAAATTCGGTGCAACAGACTCCGTAGCGCCTGTTATAAGAATTATAAGTATACATAATTGCTATATAGATCTTATCCTAGATTGCTTCTGTTATTTGTATATACAGCTTTTTGTGCCTGTGCAAAAAGCTGTGCTAACTTTATAAAAAAGCTTTTGAATGAGTGAGTGATTACACGTATAAAACTGATAGGTTTCCAGCTTTCTTATTTGTTTATTTTGAAACCGTCGTATATCTAATTATAAGATTTTTTTGACGTAGATAAATATAAAAATAAATAATTAAGGCACCAAAGCCGTCGATTTATAATATTCATATAATTTCTGATTAAACAGACATTCACACATTCTGTTATTTCAATCAATCGATAATTGTATAGACCGTTCATTTTAATTAGGTTAAAGTCGTTGGAACGAGATATATGACGCCAGACTGTCTGTGACATTCGTACAACGGTTGCTTTGATCTTAGTCTGTATTAATCTGTATTTCCTTGGATTATTAAACGTTTCCATGAAGTCATTCATTGTATGAGCTCAATATATATTTACGATAATCTTTAAAGAAATTAGATAAAATCAATAAAAACACATAAAATTATATCTCCATAGAATTACTAATTTATTTTCGAATTAGAAATTGTAATCACATTTTAAGGAAACTTTACTAAGCATATACTGTTGAGCAATATTAGCATAATTTGAACTTTATTTACGCCAAAAAAAGCTTGGGAATCACCCTGTACGATGGGGAACGCCGAGACATTTGTAAACAGTGGTCATGCCAACAAGTCGAGTTTATTGAGGGTTGATAACACGGACTCAGCTGGAATAAAAAAATCTCAGAACGGTTTATTTTGAATAAAAATACGCACAGGGAAAAAAACATCAGGTCGGTCATATTCATTATTTAAGCAGCGCTGTTTAAAAGTGTTCTCGGTTCTCTTCTGTCAAAATCCAACGTTTTCTTGCCTAGAAATAACAGTCCCCTAGCGCATATAGTACAGATATTTATCACACGCGTTGAATAATCATAAGTTCAGTGTAAAATATTTACATTTAAATGTTAAACGTATTAAATATCTCAGCGTGCAATAAATTTCTTGGAGCACCTACACGTTGTTTGAAATGAAACATTAATACGGCCGGGTAAGATATCTTTTCTAATACGTAATAATTGTGCCCTTGAACTAATTTTTTGGACTATTTTTTCCTCAATTTTTAAAGATGCTTCTTTTGTTTCACTCGTAGGCGTTAAAAACATTTTCTTTTAATAAAACATTACATTCGTGGTCTACTTTAAAATTATGCGTTAGAGATATATGCATGCATATTGACAGGACTTTTATCGTAAATAAAACGATAGACGACCATTTTCTTTTGAACGACTATGTTACAAGGAAATTATAGATAATGACTTTCCATCGGTAATCGAAACGGGACATCAGGAATCGATTGGAAAATCATAAGAATGGTTAAATATTATATAGTCTGTCTGTGTTATATTAAATGTGTAATCCGATTTTTTTTAAATTAACACAGATTTCAAATATATTTTTTTATAGAAGATGGGCCAAATGACCACGAAACAGCATAATTAAATTCGCCGCCCATAGACAAACACGTAGCTGAAAACTCAAAACTCTATACATCTAGAACATCTAGATTTATTTATTTATAAACAACATCCCGTTATAAACTCTTATGCTTGTAGGTATACTAATATATATTCATTTAACAACGGGCTCCGCTAGTTTATAGTTACATTCACCGTTCGGTATCGCATAAGGTAAATTTAAATTTATTTAACTAAATAATGTGAGTACGGTACGGACTAATTGTTATTAAAAAGCGAGTGAGCTATAACTTTTGGTGGCTTTATAGGAGCCATTTTTTACTTAAGACATGGCATTTTCTTTGGAACTCTTCCTTCACTTTCACCGAATCAATATATTAATAGCACCCATCACAGGTTGTAATTAACATCGATTAATTTATTATTACCCAGTGTATGATGAATTTTATTGATATGGTATCAATATATTTTTTTTAATAGTGATATCCTAGTAAATTTTTTATTAAATAAGAGGCAAACGTGCAGGTGAGACACTTTGATGAAAGTGCTTACCGAGCATGGAAGCCATGGTCTTTCTCTCTTTCATGGAGAGTTACGCTCTTCAAATGTTCCTAGTCATAATGCTTCGGAAATACCAGCGTTGGCATTTGCTTCCACAAAGAGGTTGAACACCTGACGTCAAGGTGGTATGAAATATTCATGGGTGATGGATTCAGTTTTTGATTAAATTTCTTAGTTAAGCAAACGAACAATGAAAACAATGTGACCTATTAATGTCTGATCAAAGACAAAAGTGCATAATTGCATTATAAAATAAGGATAAAATATAAGAGTCAAATATGCGTGCTTTGTTAAAGCTTGCCTTGTTCGAAGCCTGGTCTGTGTCGTGTGATAACAGATAGTTAGCGAACCACGACTTGAATATTAAATTTCAATCGTCTTGGTCGTTATAATACCTACACCACGGCTGAGCTAAGCTCGCCAACCAGCCCGAGCTGAGCTGTAAAGGCATCCTGGCCAACAGCGAGATCCCCCTCCAAAAAAAAAAAACCTACGCACGCCTCGAAACATTATTATATTTTTTTTGAGATATAAAATAGTAAATTGTATTATGACGAGCTTGTTTAATGAAAAACGTCACAAGAAGTATTTAATGAATCAATTGCACTTATACTTAATAAGGACTAAGTGTGTAATTAAAATTGTAACTTGAAGGGTAATTATGCGAAAGAATTTTAGTTAATTTTTTAGATTTATTAGATTCTTATAGTTTTTTATAAGACTATTAAAAAAGCTAAATATATATGTCTTAGCATAGTTAAGGATATACATTAGTCATAACTTATGTAAATATAATACAAATTAAACAAACATTCTGAATATGAAGATCAATTTGTCTATATGTTATTTAAACAAAACTGTTTTTCCTTGTGCCAGAGTACCCATAAAATAAAATAAAGCTATGACTATAGATAGCTACCATATATGAAAATTATAATAAAAGTAATTTATTAATCAATTTAAATTTATTTAGATTAGACCTTTATACACACACGCTTAGATAGATAAGATGCAATAAGACAGCGTGTTCTCCAAATACAAGCAATTCATTGCTTAAATGGAGACACAATCCTTGTATTCACAAACATTAACGCAATGCGAATAATATTTTTAATTATATTCTTTCAAATATCAGACCAGTTATTATATCACAAAATTGTTGATAATACTGGAGAACTTGATCAGCGTCATCATTGTATTGGGTTTTAAACTTAACTAATTACAAAAGGATGTGTTTTGTGAGTGTGACATAATTTTATATTAAGTAGTCGTACAGTAAAACACTATTTTCCACTTACACGAGGACTGGTGTAACGTGGTATTTAATAGAATACTCGACCACCTACGTGGACGGTAAACAGCATTAGCGACGCCATCAAGATATTTATAAATATTATTTTATTCCCTCTTGCGTTTTATTTGTTCCTGACTACTAAAATATTCGAATTGAGAACGAAATCATCCACACGTAAAATAGGTCGAAACACAATATTACCTACTTCGTATAATCGTAATGAGCCTTAAACTGAAAAATACGAAGTACTAAATTTCTCAAACAGTATTGTTAGAAATAAAGCGGACGCGGATGCGTCTCACGATACTGCGTCGTGGGTGTCAAAGATGCATCTCTTTAGATATGTTTACCCCAGATTGTCAATTGTTTCAATGATAATTATTAAGCAATTAAAAAGACATTCAAAATATTAATTACATGAAAAGTTTTGGAATTAAATTGCTCCAACGTGCTATGCACCAAGACTTCAACATTAGGAACTTCAGTTTTTATATGCATCTTAGCTTAGTTGCAAACAGATGTATATTAACACAAATTAAAAAAAAAAATGTGTATTCAATTAGCATTATTAACGCTAAAAATGTTCCTATTACATGAAAACACAGAAATTGAATTCAGCACTTGTTGTTGTGCTTTGATTTACACGACATTCCGTACAGTAGAAGCTCTAAAGCTCCGTAATTAACCAATCGTCTTACAAAGGTGCAATATTTAACGTCGGGCACTAAGCACGCCGTCGACGCCTAGAACTTCCTACAAAAATAACTTTTATCGTTATTAATTGGTGAACTCTATATTATCTATATCGTATATTTTGTAATAACTGATACGTTAATAAAAATCTCAATTAACAAACACTGGCGCCGTATTTACCAATCGCATAGTATTGTAGGAACACCATAATTTGAAATTGTAAGAGATATATTCGCAAACGTTTTCTTGCCGGGGATACCGTGGCTTACATGTGACATATATGATCAAAATGTATCACATTTTACTCTAATACGATTGGTTTGAATTCAATTTGTTTTAAATATAATATGAAGTAACTAATTTAGAATTTGTTTGTGCTTCATTAAAATTAATAATTTATTAGTGAGTTTTACGTTTATCACCTTATAAACATCAAATACTCGCCGACGAGACTGTCAATATTTTATAACACATTAAAATATTGACACATTACTTACTTAATAGAAAATTAAACTTAACTTGAAACAATATAATCTAAATAAATATATAAAATCACTAAAATACTAAGGTATTTTCGATCATAAGGAAATACGTTTATTTAAAAAATAATTCGCAAATGTCATGGTCACCCCACACAATAAACATCGAAGCACTCATCCATTTCTTTCAATTACAGCACAAATAGCGGACCTTGGGGAGCTTCCTAGATACAAAACACGTCACAGAATATTATCTGAAATGCCTTACGCATTACATCCGATAGTATCTTATTAAAAAAGATATTTACTATAGATAGATCACTGTTAACAGCCAGGCTTTTTGTAACAGTATAATCTTTAATTGTACCAGTACACATTGTTATTTTCATTAGATAGCCACAAGCACCTGTTATTACTTGAAGTAAATCTTACGACAAAAAGTCTATGAATCGATTATTCAGGTTGTTAAAGACATTGTCTATCTATATATATATAAATGCATTTTTAGACGAGATATATGTTTACTAAGACTAGGTTACCTAAACAGGCGTTGTTAGGTGGTAATTCTTAAAAGAAATATACGAATATTAGAAAAAATACTAATATAAGAAAGTGCGTTGCTTTTTTTTTTAATTTTTGTTTTGGAGCAGTTCTATCAGCAGGTATAACGTTGATTTATAACACACCTCTTTATAGCAAATTCGTACGCTTAAAATGTACGCATATATTAACCCTGTAGTTTCTAATAAATATCCAAAAAACGGCCGCTAATGTTTATATAAAATACAAGGTTATCTAGATTCGCGGTGGAATGCAAGTCTGACCTAGACTGCCTAGGCGATGTTTATCAGAATGAAAATGTGTCTAGGAAGCTAACATCGTAGGCGGGGTATTCTTAAAATACAATTCTTACAAAATTGCAGGAAAAAGTAAACTCAAATTAACGACGCACACATTCCATAGAGATCCACATTCATTTCACACACTTTTTTAAAAATTATTATTGCATCCCGAAAGCATACAGCAAAGCAATTCTTAAGAGGCCACCTATGAATTACCGAGGTTTTATGAGCGACGATCTGCCAAAACAGAATACAATTTCACAGAATCAGACGAGACTTGGTATATTAATGTTATGATTAAATAAATTAAAATGTCTTTGATAATTTATTTTACATTCCTATACCGCTTTAGTTTTATAAAGTTGCCGGCAAAACTGACGTGACTCAGATTATCTTGACATTTCAAGTGCTCTTACGCTGAGAATGTTAATTGTCAATCATTGTTTTGATTACGGTTATGTGAATTAATTTGTTTTGTAGTTCTATGTAAACTAAACATGGCTCAGAGTGTAAGGACGATAATAATAATAATGAGACAAACATACTCAAATCATATCGACACACGATTGATTAATTTGATTGATTTTCTATTTCTTAGCGGTCCGGCCATTGGATTTCTTGTTGTTTTTTGTTTTTTCATTTGTTTTGTAAATAACTGGTCCCCCTAAATATATAACGAAATAAATATGTATATGATGTAATTAATATTGCATTATAAAATTAAAATTCCATTTTTTTTAAATTTTTATATGACAGTCATTTCAATAATTAAACCATTTGAAAAGCTCAAGTATGATGATAATTTTACAAACAAAAAAATATGTATAATTTAAAATAAATTTTAGGACATTTTTTTTATATTTTTAGACAATTATACAGCGTTGCCACTGTTAAAAAAAAAGCCATACGTTATCTACAAAGATAACACGGCCATGAAATAACACGAACGAAATAAGACCCAGTAACCTCGAGTCGTAAATTAATTCGAGCCGACAATTTCTTAACACAAATTTTACGATCCGCGAATAGAGAACAATAAAAATAATTAGCAGAGTTAAAAGCTTGCGAGTGGTTCAAGGAAATCATTTGTACCTATGTGCAAAATAGAAAAACTATCGTTCTCTTGCTTTCAAATAATACTTCAAGACCAGCGTACCACTCCCTAAAAGGCCGGCCACGCACTCTCGAGCTCCTCTGTCGAGCTCCTCTCCCGAGCCACGTGAGTGTCTATGGGCAGCGACTTCACCCAGATGGGCCTCCTGCTTTTTTACCCCTCTTCTATAAAAAAACGAAGCATGATATAATTAAGATTTTTATCAGATTACCTCCGTTTAATACCTCCGTTCAGAATTTATCGAAAAATCATTCTTTACGTATTCACGGGATTAACGAAGTTTTTACATGTCCCACTGGGTTATATTATATAAATGATATAATTATACGACCCATTTCCCTTATTTCAACCGGACGTCGATATACATCGATTGCGTCTATTAAACAAACACCAGATGGTGTGGTTTATTGCATTATTGTAAATGATTTGTTTTTTTATGTTATATTCGATATTAAATTGCTTGAGTAAATCGTAATTCTTTGATTATGACGTTACTCTCCGCACTGCCAAAGAATGGATATCTTTGCGTCTGTATTTTGGGACATTTTATATATCTTGTTTTTAAAAAAAATAAGTTGTGAAAAGGCTGGCGTGATATACTATTCCAAAAATTAAGTGTCTACTTTAAATTCAAATAATATGTAACAATGAAGGCCCAGTAGCGTAATTATGCTGAGGTCATGCGTTTGATCTCGGTTGTATAATGTCTGTTCAGATATCATCAGATACCGTCGTGGCGTTATAAGAAGACAGAGCCTGTAGCTCTTACCTTACATCAAATTTCCGTCAATCATTTTCGGTGATCACTGATACGATTCCACGTGGCGCAGTTATTTCAAATGACACACAATTAAAAACCAAAATGTGTGATCAAATGATTTAACATAATTATTTAATTTATATAATAATATATAGTTATAACTTCGTGTAACTAAATTTTGTGTTTTAAAATTATGCAAAAAGAAGAATTTACTTTCATTAAAATTAATTAAAACTGGCGTAAAACTATGTCAATGTAAACGCACTGAATCATAGTTAATACGCAAGTTTAACCGGGTAATTAATTGTCAAAACTGAAATGCCACGTGAAGGTCGATTCAAGATACTGGATTTTTATTAAGTGAATGAGAAAAAAGTTAAAAGCTCTCTTAAATTAAAATCGAGTAATTTGTGTGGTACCAAGAATCTATTAAGTGAATTGTTTACGTATCTAAGGTATTTAAATTGACTATACAGTAGTTTCTCGGAAGTGCGCGTGCAACAAATTTTAATGTAGTTTTAGTAGTTTCATTTTAGTATTATAAAATATATTATTCTCAAAATACCATTAAGAAACTGGTCATGTTACACAAACATAAATTTTCGCCAGTTATGAGCAATAAAGCCGAAGGCCGTCTGGGGCTTACTCATTCACAAATGCATCGATATAAATTATTTAAAAGCTCTTTGAGATGGGTAGCCTAAAGATTTTTTAATTTACATACATTATTTCAAACTAGTGATCTTTACACAAAGGAGTAAATTATATAAAAATAAGAATACTGTTGTTTGAAGAGCGAGCTCTGTGGTCGATCCCCGGTACGGTATATAAAAATATATATTATGTTTATTGTTTACACAAAATCACATTTATACTGCTAAACATATAACACTATAATGACCAGATTGTATATGTCTCAATAGAACTGGATTGGCCACACTCTCCGGAGAGACCCGGACGAGGAAGCGGGGCCTACCCAAACAGACCTGGCGACGTACTATCGCAATTAAGGCGGTAAGAATTGGAGCGAGATTGAGTGCAAAGCGTCGGATATAGCGCGACAGAGGATTGCTGTGGATACCCTATGCCCCATGGGGGGGTAGAGGGAAACAGTAATATAAGTCAAGTAAGCCAGTGTGTTCCACCATCAATGAAAAAATTATAAAAAAACTAATTTGTATGTATACAAACCAAAACATCGAGACAATGTAACGCGTAAGTTAACAAGTCATAAATCAATTAATGGAAACATGAAAATATCTAGAACAAAATGCCCTTTAGGCAATACAAAAGACCCGTTGTTTTATCTGCATAATCTGTTACACTTGTGCTATAAATCTGCAGACCTTTCACTGAGCCTGAACGGAGCGCTGACCTAACTGTACCTAGGATTTAATTTAAATTTATAAACAGCTTTAACAGTCGGTGAAGCTCGTACAAAATTTCACAACTGATCACCAAATCTCGATACAATTTTTGTTTAATTTATGTACTTGAACATTATACATGATGTTATAGACAATTACAAAACAAGGACCAACAAATAGACATATGCTAGCAACATGGCCGCCCATTTGTCTTATATGTACTAACATTGACCAATAGTTACCTCATATTTGAAAAACAAAGTGTGTTTTTATAGATTTCCAACACGTTTACTATTAGGCGTAATTTGAATATAACATTTATATGTTAAACAAACGAATCGCGAAAATCAATAAATCAAATCAATAACAAAAATATTGTTCACACAAGTAACTAATGGTACACTTAACTTAACTAAAGGTGGACGAGAAGAACTCGCAAGAAACTCTCCGCGACTCCGTTAAATCGCCAAGCATGTTTTACAGTACGGTTGTAAATATCTGCAATATATATGCAAAATTCATTTAGTTTATGGATGTTCAATGCAAAATACATATCCATAGTAATTCATTTTAAATTCAGCGTTATATCGTTTGTAAGTCTTGTGATACACTCGCATTAAAATCCGTCAGATATGTTTTAATTTATGTGCAGTATTCTCGTAAACAAAAGAACGCATATGTTAAGCAAACAAACAATTCTCACACTGTGTTAATAGTTTGTCCTTGCTAACACAACTTAGCTGTAATATATAACCACACAGCCAACCGATTTTCATCACATAACTTAGGACCGTTTATCGAACCAGGGACATCTGTACGGCTGGCATGGAGAGCATTCTATGATCTACGTCCAATTAAAAACTCAAACTCATAATATCTTTCAGTAGGTCTTTATAAAGACATTCTTGACTCGTTAATTTGTAAACTACCACCGTCAAACCGTAAAGGATATAGGACATAGTATTGGCGTTGCATGTGTTCATAGGCGGTGGTAAGCACTTCACTCAAAGTGAACTTCACCCGCCCGCTCGTTTGCCTCCTGTTACATAAAAAAATAGGCAGATTTGCTGTTGATATTACGGTAGTGAAATACACATTTATTAACACTTAAAGAAGCTTATTCAATAAACAAAAAGTCATTCAGACTAATACACACCGAGGCTCGAGCGTATAAACTAAAACGAAAAAAAGTGAGATTTGTTTTTCCATCAATTCTATCCAAGCAACGTATTTAAAGGGTATTAAACTTAATCTAGCTCAAACCTAGTACTGGTAATCGCTGGAAAACGATATCTATTTATCTATAACAGTAGCTTTTATTTGCATATTATATATTCAATGTCATTTCGATACTTAATTGGATTGTTCTATGCTCACGTAGGAGGCGAGATTTTTCTTAAGTCTCCCCTTGACCGTTATACGTTGTCATTTGAATAGCCGTGCGTTGAAAGCTTCGCATAATTTACAACTTCGTCAAGACATACGATTTATTTGAATATATTAACCAGGAGTTAGCTAACACGGTATTTTATTTTTTTAGTTCTACAAGGAATAGTATTTTTACGAAATAGAATTTAATAGGCTACGTGGACGGGCTTTTTATGTAGTATTAGGTTGAAGAATTAGGAAGTTCCCGTATGTATTTCTTAATGGTTGTTAATTTTGTAACGCTGTTATCACGTATCAGATAAGCTATCAGGTAAGCCCTACTTACGCTGTTTTTCGTTGTAACCAACATTTGACTTTGTTACCACTTACCTAGTTTTGTGATCGTCGTATGAATTTCTGACATATTTTTAAATACATGAAATATTTATTTATTATTTATTTTACACTTTATTGCACTTAAACACTAGAAGCAAATGACGTTAACAGATGTTAGTACATATAAGAGCAACGGGCGGCCTTATCGCTAATATGCGATCTCTTCCAGACAACCCACAATAACAAGTAATATGTGATTAGTATGAAAGTTTCTTTTTGGGGTTCGATGCATCAGTGTTGGATTTAGAATACACCATTTGTCTTTAAGATTAATTTTAATATGGAAGTCCATAGTCTATTCTAGTGACACTGTGACCTTCATTCCAATGTGGTAGGAGAGTTTTGATAAATAAACATTTTACGATATGCACATATCTCCAAAGCTTTCTTGCTATATACTACATAATACAGCTAACAATACAACAGATTCTCTGATATATTCAGTTTTGTTGCGAAAAATCAACTCACTAACGAACTGGATCGAAAAGCGGTACTGTCAACGAGAATTTGTTAATTTAATTGCATTTCACGCATGGAATGACCGTCCACGGAATGTTATATAATTGAAAGTATGTTCCGCATGATCTGTTTAAGGATAACTAAACTAAAATCCATTTTTATATTTCGTAATATAATTTAAAATGTAATCCTAAAAGACTAAACATTGCCTACTTAATAAGCTTTTCTAGTTATGGTGATATGTTATTTAGAATATAAAGTGTCAACTCTATATAACGACCCTTCAGTATCGTTGTGCATTTTAGTTTTATTTAACGACCACTGTCGTTATAGACAGTGGTCGTTAAATAAAAATCATTGTATGGAATACAATCCGAACCAATCAAAGCCTAAAGATTTAGCCGCTTTAGACAGTCTGTCGTTAAATCGGTGACGTTACATGCGAGTTTACGCTGTATATAACGGACTAAGTTGCAGATTTTCTTACTCTGAAGTCATCGTTGTGTGTACCAAACCAAAAAATAAATATTCCTTTATCAAATAAAATAAAAAAGGTAACGTTCATTCATATAGGTAACTTGCTTACACTTATAAATACGTCAAAACTGTTAGTTCTCAAATTAAGGGCGTAGAGCGGACAAGAACAACTGGAAACTCTCAGCCACTCTTTTAAATCGACAAGTATGTCCTATCAAATACTGAAGCGAATTCATCAATAGCCTTTAAAAAAGTAAAAGTAGCATACAAGAATGTTCTTATCTTTACAATCTTTGATGCATTGTAACCCCATTTTTACCACTTACAGATAAAATATTGTAAAAAAATTCTTACCGTTGCTGGTTTTGATTTTTTCACAAACAAGGAAAATCCGAGTACCTGTATATTATTATGTAGTATATTTTTCTTCTTATCTTTTCTGTTTTGTACCCAACCAACAAATTTATCTTTGCATTATTTTAACAATGTCTGATAACCTGATTACGCTTGCAGTTCACAAATGCAAATGTTAATAATGATAACAAATTTGACTAATTATTCTTTTTAGTTTATTTTTATCCTCTGCCTCGATGTGGGGTCTTAGGCCACTAATTAAATAATCTAGTTTTAATTAATAGTGTTAATAATTTACTTAATAAGTTGTAGAAGTAATTCACCGGGTTTGTGATCATTTATAACAAGTAGATGTAGCCTTCTATGCCAGTCACGTGTCTGAGACAATTTACCATCAAAAGCCTTCATCGTAGAAGTATGTCTTAAGTTTTGAAAATAGAATGAATTTAATCACGCAGGACCGAACGCACTATCTCACAGTCGAGACACATTTGACCAACACTGCTTTTTAATTTCAACAAGTATTTATTATATTTATTTTATCTATTGCAGTTATCTATCGTGTTATCAGATTACATCACTTTGTCAAGAATAAAATATTCGAGATATTTCATTTGAATTGCTCAAATCGCCCACAATATTATGAGTGGGATAATTGCCATTCGCCATTAAGAAACAACTTTAAAGCACATCGACAATATTATTTCTCAATTTTTAACTCATCTAGCCAGTTGAAGTAAAAATCTCTACACATAGAAAAAGTGTACGGCCGTTCTCCAGGTACGCCATTATGTTCTCATAGTCTGAGGGAAGATGCTTTTATTTATACTCTTTTCTCCTTAGCAGAGCAGCACGGGTTATCTCTCACAATTGATTTAAATGTTTAATTGTAGGTATTACCTCATGTGCCCGCATGCTTCATTGATACTTACTGCAATCGAGGTACAATATAAAGGTGAAGTCGCCATAGACTCACGTGGCTGGTAGCTCGTGAGTGCCTTTATTATTATTTACATTCAAGTTACCTGTTAAATGAGTAAAGAATAGATATCCGGATCACTGACGCCAATTTACGTGCTGCGAATTTGTGACCTCACCGAGATGTGTCATTCAGGTTTTATCGATTATGGTTTTGCACCGTTACAATTGTGAAGCAAGAATCGCAAGTGGGTGGTTGGAATAGGCTTTTGTTACGAAGCTTTAATAGCATATAAATATATATGTATAGAGCGTATATGAACAACCTATGTAGTTCATTATTTACTATTATGTATGAAATACAATTTATGTATGTGATGTATTTTAGCAATGTCTAATGACATGATTACACTGCTGGCTGCATGCAACAATACTTTTACAGTAAAATTGTCCTTCGTTGGAATATTATTGGCCTATCGAGTGCCTATCTTAAACCTTAAGGTTATATATAATTATATATTATGTGATATATGTTAGATAAGCCCGATGTTAATAGTTTTATAGTAGAAATTAAGTGCAATATATTTTTGTTCAGACCATGAAGACAAATGTTGGCGACGTAAAATAACAAGAACTTCAATGTGAATATTTTCACATACATTTAACAGAAAACTGCAAAACAAGAAAATATGATAGCTTCGCGTAGGCTTTATCGCTAATAAGTGATTTCTTCCAGACGAACCCTATAATTTGATATTATACTTTTATTTCCATCCTTTATTATTTCAATTCTCAAATACATACAGCGCTATTGCGCTGAACCAGAACAAAATAGAGTTACAAGATCGAATATAAAATTAAGCCAAAGTATATACGAATAAAAGTAATAATCACAAGAATATCAAGTGGAGTATTTTAATTATTAATTATGTATATATAAAAAGTTAAATATGTATTAGATAACAATTATATTATAAAGATTGTCGATTACATCGGTAAAGCAGCGATTCGGCTGCACCTTCATTATTTACGTTAATACCTATTTAAATGAAAATCTAAATATATATTGTTTATATATAGAAATATATGCCAAGAGTGATACACAGAGACGGATAATGTTCAATTGGCAAAACTATTTCTATTTTATAAGTCTTATTGGTTAGTATGGTTACAGCTACACCTAAATAAAAGTAAACTAATTTTTTTTTCTGTTACCGAAAAAGCTTTTGAACAATTTTATTATCTTGATTCTTCAGGATTTA
The DNA here is from genome assembly GCA_951799465.1 of Leptophobia aripa. Taxonomy (NCBI): domain Eukaryota; kingdom Metazoa; phylum Arthropoda; class Insecta; order Lepidoptera; family Pieridae; genus Leptophobia; species Leptophobia aripa. The sequence continues at coordinate 5,974,891 of OX637278.1, read as the reverse complement.
CCACCGCTTTAAGGACCGGACTAACCTAACCATTACTTGGTATAAGATAATCATAATATTTTAAATGAAAACTTAGCATATTGCAATCAAAACTTGTATTAAAATCGTATACATTCCAATTTTAATCCGTTAATAACAAATCAAACCAAATACTATGTGAAGAGATTTTATTAAACAGTTGATATGTTCGCTTTTTAATACAATCAAACATGGTGTATTGTTACATAGTTTACATTAAGGCCTGAAACAAACATTTTGAATCATTTCCTAGGCACGATTGTTTAATATACCCAAATAGAAATACGCTGCTCTTGACTTAGTTGTCTATAATGACGTTATCAGTGATGTGATGTCATACGATGGTATGTCACCGAAGATTCGGCTTCGTAACTTTATGTTAATTCTTACGCGAATAAATTCATATATCTATAGCTTTAGATATAAAGAAAAGATAACACATTTATAAACTTACAGAAATACAATAGATTTGTTATCTTTGGATAATTTAAAGGCTACATTTCAAATAGACGAACTAACATCGCGCACAAAGAATAATCATAACTAGACGAATCACTTGTACCTTTATGTAATAGGTACCATATCCAAAACATTCATATTAATCAGTATTTGATATGGTTTTTAATAATTAATAGAACCGATTTATTGTAATTTATATATTTCGATCGGACATAAGCCACGTTCGTTATATATTTAAACTTTCCTATAACAGAAAATATTACCTATATTGTGTATGGCTTTAGTTTTTAAATAAGTTAAGTTTGCAACGTGCTCTTTATTATATATTCTTATGTGCTAAATATATGTGCCAAACAAGAAACTTATAAGATAATAAAACATAGAATATACACAAAACAATTATATGGGAACTTAAAATAAGATATAAAAGTTATGTTATGTTATGAAGATATAAAAGCTTTATATAATGATTAAAAAGTCTTTATTAATAATGGTGTAATACCATCCACATTCCTCTAACAAACGATTATATTAACTCACATACGGGTATTTTATAGAATGGAAAATATTTTAATCAAACAAGTTTAATATAGTTTAAAGGAACATTTTTTTTTATTAATACTTAAAATATATATCATGACAAAAATATCTGAGATATTGAAGAAAGGTTTCCTTAAGACCTCTGTATGGTATTCAGAATTTCAGAAACTTTACAAACAAACAAAATGTTGAGTGAATTTTGTTCTCCCCCAACAAAACATTACCCAAATAAAGAGCACTTTTTAATAAAATCTTTGCAAAACTATAACTTTGCAAAGTTGCTATGTATTTTTCTTAGTGAACATACTCATATGCTTTGAAAGGGAGTAAATTCTTTCAACCTATTTGTTATCAGATAAGCTAACAAGCTTTGTTCATATTTAAAAAAAACAACCGAACTGTTAACTGTTATTCTCGAGCTAGGTCGCATACGAATAGACACAAAGCTCTCTGGAAAGCGATTTAAATTAGTTTATTTATTTATTCACACTTTATTGCACTTAAATATTAGAAGAACAGGGTGTTGATAGATATACATATAAGATCCACGGTCGGTTTAAATATATATACAACAAAATTTGGCTTATACTGTACTGTATATAAAAAAAAGTCTTTGAAATTGTGTTATAAAATATCATCTTTAATATTACTAGCACAGTAGTGTTATAAGGGAATATATGGTTTATATAAAACAACGTTCAGAACACATAAAAATTATGAAAACCTGGCTGACATTTTACTCAACCATGATTAGTTTGAACGAGGATAATCTAACACCTGCTAAGTAATTAACAAAGCGTATATGGTATGTTTATTAAATAAATGCTATTTCAACAATTATGTTGTCTAGACTTAAATTTTTATTCACGCAATTAAGTAATTAATTACGTATAAGTGTTTTATAATTCCTACATCGGACTATGAGTAACTTGCATAAAAAAATGCTTCGTTTATTGCAATAACATATCAGTACTATGACATTATTTCTTTTATGTAAGGTTTAAAAGTCACTTTTGTTTTTTTAACGCTATAGATTATTTAGATAGGAGAAAGCATTTCCTTACCCATGTAATAATTATATACAGTATATATTTATCGTCATATATATTAAGTCGAGTTAATTCAGAAAATAACAAGGTTACGGAAAATAGTTATGTCACAGATGATTATTTAAAGATAGCTGTGATGAATGAGCTGTAGTGCAATTTGATTAAATTGTAATTTTATGGTCATTTACGATTGATGAATGGTAGTGGGGTGTGGTTTTCAATATAGTTCTAATATATAATTTTATCATTTGCCAACCACTTAAATCGTGTAATATTTTCGTTTAGTTTATCTATCCTACTTTATTGCTTAGATAAGGATAGATATATATAGATAGTTATATAATAAACGTATAAGGCCGTTATGATTAAGAAAAAAAATTATATGCAATATAGGCTGACGAAATGTTTCGTATATATCCCAAATTTATAAGCGGACTTGAGTATCGATATTTGTTTTTATACATGGGGATCATATACATGCATCAAACTATATTTAACATATTAAATATATACTTAGTTAAATTCAATTATTATTCATTAGTATTGCCGTTCCAACTAATTTAGGTATGGCCTAATTTTGGCTGAAGCTTAAATTGTGAATAGGTTTAGTATATAATTCTAGTTGGTATATAAGGGATCGAAGCTATGTTGGGGTGCGAACCCTCCGTCAATCGCAAATTATTAGTGAAATGTGTGAAAAGAATTATATTTCACCCACAGAATATTATTACACTTGTGTATTGTTACAATTTTATCGAGTAAAGCTGTTTTAGTTATATAACTGATGTAATATTAAACAATTATTATAGTATGCATTCATAGTATGCTTGTGACGCCATCTTGTTTGGTCTAATGGTATTGTTTTGTCTCGAAAATATTTAGGGTCGTTCTCTTATGTAATAAACTGTGATATAAACGTTTTAGTTTTCATAAAATAAACTATATACAAAACTAAAATCGTTATTTATTGATTCTTAGAATTGGTAAAAACATGCGTGATTATTTTTCACAAGGCTATATCACATAGATGTCGATGCCTATAACTCATGCGTCCATAACTCGACCTACTTAAGCACAATACGGATTAATATCCCATTAATTCGATTTCCTGAGACTGAAGTGTTTTATAAATAAATTGTGCAGCCCAGTTCTCTACTGCTGTGCAAACTGCGTAAACATTAAATAATACAAGTATTCCAGCGAATCTTTATTGTGATATTAGGCTGTTAAATGAAGGCCTGTTAAAATGCCTTCATCAAAGCAACAAATAAAAAATTGACTCAACAATAGTCAGAGAATTTATTTACCTTGACGTCAATACCAAAATGTTATTTTCGTTCTCAGAATAAGACTTCAAGTTGGCGTTTCTAATCTATTTTAGAAATGAAACACTGAATTATTACCTAGGACTTCGCTATCACTGTCAGTCTAACAAATGATAGCGTATCCTGAGCACGTCCATTCAACATAAATTATTGTCTTTTGAATACGGCAACATTGTGATTTATCCAGGCTTTAGCCATCATTTATATCTTTATAGTAAATTTGATATAACACTTGGGGCGATTCTCGAATGTTTGTTAATGCGTACGATATTTCAACAGGCGGGCCTTCACCGTACCATACATACAGTTACTTTTATAAAGTACACATGTTCGATTACCGGAGAAATAATATTCGAAGTGAGCTACGTACAATACCTACCTAGTGTTTATAATATTTTTAACGCTGAGTATACAATATTTACATTGATATAAATAAGGTAACAAGGCTAGAACTAGTTTTGACTTTGATAAAGTAGCTAAAGAGCCCACACAAATTTACACAATACCGTCATTCTGATTAGTCAAGCCTAGGTTATACCTTAACTGACTAAGTACGACCTGATTACTGAGTTTGTTTAACTGTGTAAACAATTAGTTTCACGATAAACATATAATAATAATTCGTTGTGCATTTATGCATTATTATCTAGATTACATTATTTTTACACTGTGTTATGAAAATTTTAAGTCTGTGTAGTCATAGACTATAAATTTGGTGGCGCTTAGTGTCAATGTAAGATCGTACATTTAATTGAATTTATTGCACGTTCTGGTAATAGTTTGTTGACCGATTTATTGGTCGATTTTAAATGATGGGTAAAATAATTCTCATTATTTATTATATACAGAAAAACTAATTCGTATTCACGTTACGTAGAAACACAAATATAACAAATATAGGGAATTCCCAAATACATCTTCAAGTATACGACATCTTGGCGATTGTGTGACTGAATTTCAAAACGGTTTAATTAATTTTTATACGAGCGTTTATAATTTGTCGTTTTTATTCTCTTTATGTAACAGGAGGTAACCCAGCAGGCGGTTACTGCGAGTGCTAACCGTTGCCCATAGACAACTGCATCGAAACGATGTTGCTTGTTGTTTGTTATTAGGTAGATCCAGAGACCTGATCTCCAGGATCCTTTAGGCTCAAGTTTACCTAAAGATCTGTGCACACATGCATGGTGATTTAAATAGTTGGCGGAGTTTCTTGCCAGTTCTTCTCGTCCGCTCTACGCTATTGATTTGGGAACTTTCCGTGAATGTAATTGCTTTTTTTTTCAGATAGATAAATTTGAAGATTCCCTTGGCTCAATAGTTGCTATACCGTGTTCTCATCATGTTAAAAAGTTAATGTGGCAGGTCCTGATGTAAAGGTTCGCATATTGATTGCAATAAATTCTATATTTATTCAATGCACGCTTTGTTCTTTTATTTTTCACCGAAATAGTCAATCTACGAAATTTGGCGTGACCAGAATAATTCAAACTTATTCTTAATGAAACAAGAACTAAACATAGTCCGTTTGTCTTATCTATAAAATACATTTTGGTCCATTACCTCTTTTTAACATTGTAACCATGTTTTAGAACGAAAATACATAAGGAAAAATGTATATATTTCCACTTGTTTATTTAATGTTATATTTCAACATCCTTAAAATCTGTAAAATTCATGTTATGTCTAAATTTAAGTGCGTGTAACGAAAAAATATACGTTCTATATATAAATAGTGAGTTGACATTTAATTGGTAATTCTGGGTCATTCTATTTTTAAAATAACGTACCTAGCTTTGTGTTTAGTTTTACTATGTAAACTGTCACAGACTACACATACATTTCTGCATCTGTATTTTAAAAGGATGCGAACAATTTTGTTATTTATTCTTAACACTAGAATTATCTGCAGATACAGACTTATTCACAATAATTACACGTTTAATCAAATCCATTAATATACGATCTATGAGATTATTTTAATACCGCTATTAACCAAGGCAATGGTAAATGTTAGGCTTTAATGTTAAACCCTTACGTCCTTGACCCGTATGACGTCATTGTTGAACTATTACTGCATAGAACTAATAAGACTTAACGAAACTATGATTTTACGGACCATAGACTGTAAATAACACTCATATTAAGGTAAAAAGTTTTTACTAAAGTTATGAGCTCATCTTGTACAGATAATGAAAAGATTTTGCAGTACACTATCTTTTGGTTTTTCATTTTAGGTCACCGGTTATCAGCGATGTATCACGTACGACATTAATTCGCATTTATAGTCTGCATTGTTTTGTCTTTGACATTATGTACCCCTTTTTCCTTAAAAATATAGTATTTTTACTTACGATACCTGCTAAGTTGTTCGGTAATAAGTTTGTTAGTATTACCTGAAAAATAAACATGTCATTAAAACAACTGTATGAACCCAACACAATCCGGTTTAACTAATAATTAATAATATATGTTAAAAAATTAACCCCCGTTTCTATTATATAAATTGTGTAAATGTCAGAGTCGACTTCGGTTGGATTAGACCTAAGCCTCTTCCAATAATCTTTATAAGAGGCTAAGGTCACATTAGTACAGACCTATATTACAAACATATATTCACTAGTTATCAATGAACCAATATATATTTCAACATATCTGACGCGATATGACCATATGTGGCGAATCAATGTATACAATTAATTCCTCATCAGTAAGTCTCGGTATAAGTGACCGCATGATTTATAGCTTCGATTTATTTACCTTTGTAATTTTAATTAAACACTTATTGCTCTCAGAACGGCAAAGCTGAAGTAAAGATAATCGGATAAGTATTTCATTTGACGTCACAACATTAAAAAATCTTAACTTAACGCGTAAACGAATTCCATCACCGGACGTCTAGGCAGAATACGAAATTCCATCCGTACCACCTTGACGTCTGGACTACTGTGCGTTTTTAAAGGCAGTTTCTGCCGCGCACCACCTCTTTGTGGAACCAATTGCCAGCGCAGGCATTCCCGATCCGCTACGACTTGGGGACCTTCAAAAAAAGAGCGTTCCTCTTCCTTAAAGGCCGGCAACTCACTTGTAAGTCTCCTGGCGTTGCAGGTGTCCATGGGCGGCGGTTGGCACATCACTCGAAGTGACCCGCCTGCTCGTTTGCCTCCTCTTACATAAAAAAACCTAATGATAAAATACAATTCGTATTAAAGACAAAAGTTTCTTAAAATTATATAGCGATAGTTAATCATAATTTTAACCTCACTTCAAGCGTCGTTCACTACTACAGTGAGCTGCCCTTCAGGCTGGTACCGCACGTGACGGCACATGCTGAGGTCCGAGTCTCACGGGAGACGCCCATGTGCTAGTCACGGCAATACACGGCTGAGCTAAGCTTGCCAACAAGCCCGAGCTGTAAAGGCCTCCAACCCAACAGCGAGACCTCCACTAGAGACTCCAAAAATAAAAGATAATATTCAAGTTATGATAATTTCGATTTAAAATCTTTTAAAAACAACTGATTTATCAACCGATTAAAATCAATACATTCGTCATTATGTGGTCACGGTCGTGTCTGAATTATGTCAGTTTTGTGATAATCACAATCATCACGACATGTAAACATTCCCAAATATGAATTATTGAAATGACATAAGTGGTAAATGTCACTCCTTATGTCATGTTTTAATGAGTTTTACATTTCGGAAACTGGTCACTAATTGCCAGTTTGATCTTTACGTGAACGAGGAAATGCGTATGGTTTATCGATTCATAATTTATTTTGATAAATATTAGCTCATATACGCGATATAATTAACATACATTTAATTTTTATAGAAGTTATAGTAAATTTACTATAGAGTTACTACTACTATTTAATGAGAAAAATCAATATTTATCAAGCAAATGCATTAAAGGTGATTTACTATAAATATACAAGTTAAATTGTCTCACTCGGCAATTCGTATATGAATCCATATAGGATTTATGTTTGGTTTGTTAAAAAATACTTTTTATTATTATTTATTTACTAATACAAACATTTTTTAAACCAAATTATAGTTACATATGAGGCAATCGCTGGACCCAGCCTCTTCTAAGATGCGTACATCAATGAGTGTTACTTTGTGTGTCAACACTAGCATCATTTAAATCATTATTATCGATTTTATGCCAATAGCCTTCATTCAATTATCCTTGGTAGGTGTAAAAAGACATATCTGTGAAGTTGGAAAAAATTGTGTGGGTGAGACAATGGTGGGTGTTAATTGATTTCACACACACACACAACTGAATATTTTAATTTACCAAAAGAAACACTTAATACGTTCAGAAGTTAAAAATATACCGCGCTGTTCACATTCCCTGTTGACTTTCCTTTTGTAATATTAACTCAGATGCTCCGAGTTAAATGAAATGTTAGTTAGTATTCATTAGACGTCAGCGTTGAAGATTAGGAATTTGAAGTTAACGGATTAACGCATTTAAAACCGTACTTTAACCTGAGTCGCGGTGTTTTAGTTTAGGTAAAAGAACAAATACGTGGTAGTCCAGTTTAACAAGGTGGCAAACAAACGATTCACTGGGCATCGATTTTATAAGATTTGTTATGTGTTAGTAATAACGCAATTTTTTTTCAAATTATACAAAAGTTAATTTAATAATTATCTTAGCGTTTAAACTGTTCATCGATTTATTTATGACGCGGTCAGCTCGTATATAAAAAAAAATATTGTTAGAACTAGGTGCTACCTTTATAGATCCAGGCTTTACATGCAAAGTAACTGTAGAGCCGAGTAGAGAATAGCAGCATCTACATGATCCATGTTTGACTTGATTAAGGGAAATGTTTGCCATAATAGTTTGCGTCATAGAATTCACTGTATACCTGTATAATACAAAGCGAATTAAGACCCGTATCATTAAGACAAGTTCAAGATACTAAAGTGTCTAGACTGACATTCAAGAAACGTTATTTTCCTATCATGTGTCTAATTTGGCGCTCATTTAGTTTTTAATATCAAATTTTTTTTGATTATTTACAGCTTAGAAGCCAAATATATATATATAACATACACACAAATTATATAAATAAATACACACTCCAAACACAAACACTCCTATATGACGATAAAGGGCGCGGTTAATGAAGAAGGAATAAAAATTAAATAATTTGATTATATATTAATCACACAATCAATTCTAATACAATGAATAACCAATATTAATATGAAAAATATTATTACTACATACTGTTAGAAAAATTCTCTCTTTTCTTGTTGCTGTTTTGTATTAAGCATACATTCTGTTTTAGACGTGAAAAATAAATATACATTTCAAATAAGAAATTAAATCAGTCTAATATTAACTAAAACTACTTTGTTTTTTTCACGACAGCCTTCAAATACACATATAGATCGGAATATTTCATAAAATGAGTCCCAAAAATTTACTAAACATATACATAATATTATTACAGATATTTTACGATATCTGATAATTATATAACTAATAATCCACATCCATGATAAAAGTATTGTCTTTTGATATTACGTGATATGAAAAACGATTGTATAGTAAAAACTTCTATACAGTTAACGAATATTTAGAGGACAAAGATCCCTTTAATGTGTCGGCAATTAGCTCAGCAACGGGACAGTTTAATTCTTCAGTAGCCTTACAATGCTTTAGTTATTTGAATTGGTCATATAACAATTTTTAAAAGAGCAGCTATCGAGTATCTTGGCCGGTTCTTCTCGTTAGATAAATGCCTTATGAGCCGGGGGTAATGTAAAAAATGACCATTGAAAAGTGTATTACAGACCTAATATATGTTGTTTTGAGTTTGAGCTTCTAAAAGACATTCTTAGCATTACACATTTGGAATCCCTTTTAAAACCGTTAAATGAGATAGAACGCGATGATAACTGTTGAAGCCCTCTGTCTCATTGAGGGGTCATAGGACGTTAACTTAACTTAACTTATATTGAATTAGTTAAATTCGTAATTAATTCTCACATAAGTTCGCTGTATCGTTGTTCACTATGACCCCAGTACCATTTCATTGCGGTCTAGTAGGTCTACCCGAAGTGGTTTTAGTGGGTATTGTCCACCTCGTCTCTGTAAAGCAGAGACACCAGCGTGGGTTGAGTCCCACATATCCCTTCTCAATGACCAGGGAATGCGGATATGCTTTTCCACTTCGTAAAAAAAGTCCTAATTGTATTTGGTACCTAGTCTTTTATATGATGAGAAGTACTAAAGTGAGCTACTGTAGACCATATTGCTAAACAATAAGCAAGCTTAACGATACGTGATAGGTATTAGCACAGACAATTTAAGGTAAGCTTAACTTTCAAAAATGATCTCATCCACCTTGAGTTGCGACATAACAATAATGTTTCCATTTTCGTTTTCAATTTCACCTTCGTATGCGCAGTGACTATTAAAAGAGGGTTAGGTCATCTAGAATTAGAGCTAGCGCGAGAGCTAATAAAAAGTCTATTGGCTCGAAATTTTATTATTTCGATTTTTTATTTACTTTTGAGTTTTTTTTTACGATTATAACCATATGTTATTAATTTAGAGTATTTTATAGACTATAAACGAAACAATATTAAAAAATCGCCGTTATGTCGGCATTTCGAACAGAAGATGTAGGGCCGAATCGCTGATTAAAATCTAGTAGGTATAGAGGTTCAAATTGCTGATATAATAAGTGAAAGGCAGTATTTATACCCTTATAACAGATTAAAACCTGAATAAATTAATCTGACAGTGGATTTCGCTGTTTACGACAAGGCACTGGTTGAACGTCAGCTGTTTAAAAAGAATTCGAATTAACCATAGACAATAAACACATAATTTTAGGCAAATATTTACTCTTTTGTGTTTTTTCTAAATTTTAATTAATTAAATTCGCCACAGAGGTTACAGATGCACAAAAAAGACACGTTATAATCTGTGATGGTTTTGTACTCTGTGGTGATTATTAGAACGATGGAGGTAAAACAATTATTCCGTTCCACATATATACAACTAAAAAGACTTTCAATGTCGTTTCTATTGTTTTTACAGGTGATGAATGTTTTCTTCATAATTTAATTCTAAAGTTAAATCTGTTATAACATTGTGTAATAATTTTATTGTACTGAATTTAATTTTAAAGTATATATGTATTTATATGTATATATTTATACTCTTAATGCATACCATTAAATGATACCTCTTAATAAATTATGTTTCAAGTTCCCATTTAATTGTTTTATGTGTAAAACTAGTTTTATTATCTCATAAGTTTATTGTTTTAAATATATTTAGTAGATAAGTTGTTTGAGGACAGATATAATAAAATAAAATAAAAAATGTAAACAGATTAAATTAATCGGCGATACGATATTTATATGTTTTCAATATACTTTGGAATTTATCGTCAGTGTTCGAAATTTAATTTGATCACTGGATAGCAAACGGATCAAAGAACTCATTACGATTAGCAAGGACTGCAAAAAATATTTAAATAAAAAATAAACCGTTACGTAAACATATTCATGGCCATGGCCATGAGACAGCCACACCCCATTTATGCCCTCCATTATTTATTTAATCTGTGTGTCTTTGGTGGTACATTCCATAGAAATCTTAAACGTCATTTAAATAAGGTTACCTTGTCTCAGGTGACCGGAATTTAAAAAAAACAAGACAGATTTAATTGCATTCTTAAACCGGTTATAGTATGTACTCAGGTACGTTTTTTGGGTGAAAGATTGCGTTCAGTTGCATTTATTTATATGCATCAACGACTTGACATAAAATATGGATAGAAGTTTTAAGATGGCTGTAAGATCCCTTCCAATAGAATTCATCATTACTTAGCCAGTAGTGTAGCTTGGTATTTGGACGTACTCTACCGAAGTCACATTGTAAATCCACAGATAATAAATCATTTTTATACTTATGACATATAGGAACTCATTATCAAAGTGTGAGTTTCTGTTATCCAATAAGTCAACGTTAGCCATAAAATATTTTCCCGCAAATACATGAAAATTAATTTAAATTATTGATTAGCTATAAATCGTTATCTGTGAACATAGTTTGTATCGAGATATTATACATATAATTCATACAGACTCAACCATATTCTACAATCAATCCGTACACAGAACACATCAATGTGTGGGAATATCTAGTAAGCTAAGACATAATCTGTTTCCGTTTCCCGCGTAAATATTATTCTTGACCTCACTATGACCTTAATTCGTTTGACATCCTCTTAGGAAAATCTTAAGTGTCAACTCTTTGTAAACATTAAATTACTATTAAAACCAGCTCGTAAATTCTTAAATTTACAAAATTATATTACAAAGAAAATGTGATTAATAGCATTATTAGCCCAATTCGTAAAATAAATAGCCTTGTTTAATTATAACATTTAACAATTTTGTTATATTATGCCAAATATGTATTGGTTATTAAAAAAAAAACTATAGACAATCATTGTCTATGAAGGAGGCAATGAACCTAGATTTATATCTAGGTTTATTACACACTGGTTTAATTATTCATGTAGGTTTATGACGAAAGACACGATATAAATAGTACTTTTATAATGTGATATACGAGCTAACCATACTCAAATATCAAAGTGTAATTCAGTTAAATAGTAAAAAAAATGCAATATTGGAAAGTTACCAAAAAAAATTGTCCCGTTGACTGTGAGGAGTAGTTTAATTAAAACTGTATTAAATATGATTAATTAAATACAAAATTACGGATCAATGCTTGTACAAACACAATTGCTAAACACTGCATATTTATAAAATGACAATCAAGCAACTGTGTATACAGTGTCGGACTACTGTTTGATACAGTAATAATTTAAAAAAAAGTAATAAAAAAAAAAATATATTATCTTTATATATTGGGTTCCCCATTTTTTTGTATTTATAGGTTTTAGTAGAACAAAAACGACGCGTGTGTTGTAAGAATAAGGAGGACGTTACACATTGCCCAATTATTTTTAATATAACAGGAGGCTATCGGATACCTGCCCCATGGATGCCAGCAACGCCAGCAGGCTTACAAGTAACTTGCCGGCTTTTAAGGGAAAGGTACGCTACTTTTCTCAAAAGTGGGACTCAAATCACACCGGGTATCCTCTGCTACTAACTAAACTACCCGAGGAACCCAAGCATAATCGGAATAAGGGATTGCATTACTAAAAATGTATAACAGCGCGATAATCCAACAGTTTTTATAATACTGAAAATAAAATGAAATCTCTACAGTAACCGGAACACATAAGAAACCATATTGAGTAAACATTTTATGTTGTTGGTTGAAAATCCGAAGTGATTTAAAGTGTTTCTTTGTAGTTTTATTGACAATATCGTGACCAGTCACCACACGTATTGTTCTCGTGCTATTTATGGTGTTGACCGAATTATGTGGTAACTGCATCCTGGCTTTTATTTCCATGACATTTTATGCATGTTTTTTTAACCAATGGATTTTGTTATGTAGCTTCAATATTTTAAAGGAAGTTCACAGGCTTCAGAAATGCAGTCTACGTCTGACACAGCGTAATTTAGTTTTGTAAATATGATCTATATAAACTTTTTGAATACACAGAAAAATAGTTTTTTAAATAAATTAAAAACTAATTCAAGTTTAATGTAATCGTAGATATACTTAAAAAGGTAATAAAAAAATCAAACCACAACACTGAAACAAAGTCAAAAAGTTGGTCCATAATGCTGGCATTTCCTCGCTGTATTGCGATGCTTATACGCCGAGCGAGAAAAGCACCAGCTCTTGGATCACCAGTATTGTCTATCAGACGCCTACTTTTATATTAATGTTGATTTTCGAAATAAGGTACCAACTATTTCATGTATCCCGTTAAGCATAACTAGCAAAATTTTTCTCATTCCGGGTCGTGGTCAGCTAAGCTAATAAAATCGTAAATTACACTAGAAAGTTCAAACTATGGCCTTTAAGACCATAAACCAATTAGTTTAAATATTATTTTCAAACAAACTTTTATCGTTTCACTTGACTTGAAGACGTATATACAAGTATTTACCTCTGAAGAACAACAACGAACCTTATGGCATTAAAACAAGGTTCAATGTTAGTATGAAAAAGTTATAGTGCATGTTTAATTGCATTGCATACAGAAGAGATAGTCTGCCTTTGGTCTGGACACTAAATGACAATTTCAAGGGACTGGGCCATATGGAAATAATAAAGTATTCAAGGCAAATGTAATGGTGGGGCTGGAAGACTTGTTTAATTTTCTTCCCATTGTTATAGACATTTTATTATGAAATATTTTACAAAATATGTTGTGATGTTTTCAACGATTCAATGAATAAATTTTATGTTTTCTCAATTATTTATTAAAAACAAAAGCAGTCTTAATAACTTCCGTTAAGTATGTTTTACGGGACAGAAGTAAATCGAGCCAACCTGAAACGGTGGTAGGCTTACATGTGAGATGGCCTTGAAGTCCTATAGGTATTGACCTATGCTAAGGTTCTACAGAGGTGGTTCACGGTGGAATGTACATTAAGTAGCGCTCAGTTGTGGAACGCCTGATGCCAAGATGATATCATTTTTATTCTGCGTCAGAATCAGCAATTAATTCATGCCGTCTCTGTTGGTCAAATAGATCTTTATCACTATAAAAAAACATTAAAAAAGGCCGGCTGTAAAATAGTCTGAGAGATCAATTAAAAAAGGTTGTCAAACCCTGATTCTATGAGGTGGTGTTAAGGGAATTACTTCAGACGCCACCAATTGATTTACAGATCGTATTGTGGAATAGTCATAATTGGTCGACCTAATTTACAATTATGAAAATTACACAGAGAAAGTATCTCCTACTAAGCGAGTATTTGTCCATACATATCTGTTTTTTGTTATCAATCAAAGATTTCGTCACAGCCTCCCTAATCAAAGCTTTAAGACATGTCAATTACGTCGCAGTAATAACTGAATCACAGTATGCCACCGATTTCTCAACGAGAATTTTTGTTATTTCTATGACAATTTAAAATATTCAGCGTATGTTCGTCCCCTCGTAAACTAAACCATTATAGCGCACATGTGCGTCAAATTTGTGGATATACTCATATATCACGAGGGGAGGGTCGGTTTGACATACGTGTCGAAAAGTAACAGTTTGTATAATTATCGACACAATGATGCATTCAAGCACAGGGACGTACTTTATAAATATAACAAAAAATATTTAAACATAGCTGAAGGTTTATTTATTACACAGCATTGCTTGCGATATTTTTTTATACCATGTTGTATGTAATCAGTTTTCAGTTACCTACTTGGAAATTCATAAGAAATAATGTTTAATTATGTATGCATTTATTTCATTTATTAAGAAATTATTGTTACTAACATAACATTTTTGTCGTTTGAAATAAACAAATTATATATATTAAAGTTTTTAACTATGGAGCCAGAAATGACTTACAGAGCAGCTTCCATAACATTCAAGCAACTTAGTAACGGTATACAATATATTAGATTATATCTAAAATTAAACATATTGCTCCAGTTTCCCCAGCGTACTCGAATTTAACTCGCCTTATAACAATAATCGTTCCCTTAAATAAATTAACTCAAATTATATCTAAACTTCGCTTCTCGAAACCGTAGGTTAGTTTGTGTCGACTACGTATCTGGCGGCACGTGCAATCCATTCACAAATCCACAATACAAATGGCCAACATTTATCGATAGAAAAAACAAGCATCTGTTGGTATAGTAGCTGCTGTTGACGTGTATCATATTACAGATTTCTTTCCATTCATAAGATCAAAGGCATTACTCTTAATTGACAGTTGTATTTTTTTATTATTCATAAATATTATTTGTCTTTAAAAATTAGATCGCTTTGAACATTTTTATAAACAATCCGTTACACGACGTCAATTTTTATTTCCAGGTTCTTTTTCAAGGTATAGAACTAATATTCGATTGTCCTGATATTAATTCGAAAGATAACCTGATCATCTTGTGGCATTACATTTTAAATATGATTTCTGGCATATGACTGCCTCGGTTGGCTCGAATGTAGTCAAATAAAAATATGGCGCATATTGGTGGTGCAATTCCTAACTTACTTTAAAAAAATGTAGCGTTCGATGCCGTAAAAACTATGAGTTAACTGATAACTCAAGATCTATAGAAAATTTCGCAGACATATCGCATATTACAACATCTATAAATGTTACATAACGATTTATGTGGTGAGCTGCATTGTTTACATAACTCCCTACGGAGCCGTCAAATGAGAGAAAAGCCATAAATCAATTACTGTGAACTAAATCTAATTGGGTTTTATTTTGGACTTTGGAATTGGAACAAAGTGTGTTAGTCAATGATTTTATATATAGTTAATAGTGAAAATTAGGAAAATCACATAGCCTTATCCAGTCGTGACGTATAGGAGTTATGTGCACAATGCTTTTAAATTCAATATAAAAAAAACTGATTGTATTTCAATTCAATCAATATTCGTTTTAAGTTCCCATATAATTATTTTGTGTACCTTGTTTTATTTACTTATAAGTTTCTTGTTTGTTAATATATTTAGCACATACGATTTGGGACAGATTTAATAAAATAAAATAAATAAATAGATGATTCACAAGTGAACCATGCAAAGTGTTTTAAGGATTTATATTTGTAAAGTTGTTATTGTGTACAACAAACAAATGCAAGCTTTAAAATAAATATTTTATAGTTTTGAGAACTGGGAAGGATTGATAGAGCTTCTCTTAATCTTAAAGCTTAATCATTGTGACAGAGTATAGTAATTTAATTTCTCTTTAACTTTTAAAATTACCAAACACGAAGACCAGGAAACTTCTCGTTCATTCTAAATTGACGTCAAACGTTTGAATAAATCACAATTCAAAATAGGTCGATCACTGTCACAAACTCAGCAAGCCGACACTGAGCAATTTAACCCATAAAAACATTGACTTCACAATTTATTTATTGATAACTGAAATATGCCGTGATGAATCTCATTAGAATGAAAAATCACAATATTATTGTTTCTGATGTTAATTTTAAATTCCTCACGAGCATTACACAGTTAAACAAAATACACCTTCCACATTAGAGAGATCGTAATAAAAAACGAAGTCATAATCGTCTTCCACATATCATTTCGTTGCACAAAAACCATAGAAGTAAACCATTTTAAAAACTGTTAGTACATATTAGAGCAACGGGTGGCCTTGTAGCTAATAAGCGATCTCTTCCAGACAACACCTTGTATACGTTTACGTATGTATACGTGTATTTCCATTAAATTATTAATGATTATATACAAAATGTAACTAAACAGTAGCTTTAAGAAAAAAAGTTTAATAATGTCATCATTTCGATCGTGAAAATGTTTGGGAATGAATTCGTACAGTTTGGTCCTGCTCAATCATCATCACTATAAAAACAAGCTGAGTTGCTTGCCTGCTTCAGCTTGGTCGATTACAAACAGACGTAAAATCATTTAAATATAAGACGATTCAAAATCGTACGTACTGAATAAAAAGATTTGATTAGCTTTGAGCTCCTTGATTTTATTAGCTTTGATCAAAATGTGAAGCCATAAAAAATAAACAAAGCTAAGTATATATTAAACAATGCCTGAGGTATGTTAGGCGGGTCTCAAATAACTCGCAACATTAAATCCAACCATTTCTAAGAACACAGATTACAAACATATTTGTATAATAATATTACCAGTATACATTCCATTGTCCCAATCCCAATTCAGTTCTCCAACGTACCGATGTACAGACATACTATTTTATTGATATTTTTATATAACATAATCCCAGCACGTACAACAAAAGTAACTTGTAACAAATTTAAAACGCGCGTACTCTGGTTGAAAAGCACACAATTAAAGAATATTTCATGACGAAGATCCTTTAAATGTGTCAGCAATAGCTCAGCATCGGGACAGTTCAATTGTTGAGTAGCCTATCTTTTTGTTATTTGAATTAGTTATTAATATAATTTCATATGAAATATAAATTTAGAGTAGAATAGGTTCTTCGCGGTAAATAACTAACTTCCGAACTGGTGGTAATGTAAAAAAATGACGATTCAAAAGTCTCTTTAAAGACCTCCTTGAATAAAGATATTTTGAATTTAAAGTTACCGGTATGCTGTGATAGAGGAGGGGGGGGGGGGGATTTAAGGTCCTGTCGCCTGAGCACGATAAAATAAACATATATTTATATATGTCAATATCATAATTTCAACAAGCAGACACTACACCTGAAGTGTCTACACATTCAAGAATAGATTATTATTGTCGTTTTCCTAGTCAAACCTAGTGAGAACAAACCGTACACTGAGATGAATTTAGAAAAAAAATTAACTAATGGTGGATATATCCACTTCTGTGCATACATATAATTTACTGCTGTTAACTTCAGACTTGTAAGCATGCAAGCGTAAACTCACTTTCATCACTAAAATGTTAATTTATTATAATAGTTTTATATAAATATTATCATATTAACTACTTACTACTACTCTAAAAACGTACGTTTACACGCCTTTGATCAAAAATTGCCTATGGTATCGTACACAAATAATAAAAGTTATCAAAAATGTCCATACTCTTTTATTTCAAAATGTTATTGAAGCCTCCGTAAAAGTCCTTGTATTTACGTAAGGTGTAAATAAATTATATAAAATTGACTAATTACACCGAATACATAATTGAAGCGGTTCGCCGGTTTTAATGATAAGATTTTTTTTAAGTTTAATTAACTTATGAATACAATTAAGACTATAGGTATGACTATAAGAATGAACAAGAGTGTTCTCCTTGAAACCAGCTTTATGCACGTAGAACATCTCTGTTAGAAGATTAGTATATTTTATCGTATCGTGTACTGAACATTCAGTTATTTAAATTATTTTTGATAAAATTAAATAACATATTTATTAAATACAAATGAATTAATTGTACACATTAAAAACACTAGAATTCTTACCTTTTCGCTAATAACACAACACAACACAAAATATCGCAAAAAGTTCGGCCCAACCGCGAACCCGCGAAACGAGCTCTCCCCACAATGTCTTACTCAGAACTGGCTACCGTAGTCTGTAGTCAGTACCGTTTGCCGCTGATTAAGGAAAGATAAATTTTCAGCGCGAATGACGTAATCTATTTTCTATACATCCTTATTTATAAATAGATATTAGCCGACAAATATTTTTAATCTGTTGCGTCTTTTATCTTTGGAGATCTGTAATGTTTGATTTAGGGCACCTTTAAGTTTTCTGTGAGACTTAAATAAAATAAGTTAAGGGTTGAAGGAAGGAATGGATGGGAGGACAAGACGTTTTCAGCGTTTGGAAGGCCTTCTTTGGACTCTCAGTTATTTTATTTATGTTTTTAGTTGTTTTGGAAATACCTCTATGGTTCTTCAAACTCGTAAGATACAAAAAATCTATATTTAGTATACACATTTTTCTTTAAATATTCCTGGATTATATGCATGTAAGACTTCCATACTGTTATGCATTATATATTGTGTTAAATGTACTAGTTTGTATGTGATAACAGAGATTCGTATCATTGGCCTGCATTATCTTTAAAATATTTTTTTTATATTATCAATGCGAAGATGTGCCAAATTTTGTTGACTGATAAGCAGCTATCAAGTGTGTATTTTAAAAATAATATCGGATTATGTATTGATCTTTTAAAATATGATATGTCTAAACTAGGGCTTCTTAAACTATGCGTAGCAAAAATCTGGTGTCGAGAGATTTGAATCTCAAATATATTACCATTTTATAGTTTTTTGTGTAAGTTTAAA
Organism: Leptophobia aripa; assembly: GCA_951799465.1. Classification (NCBI taxonomy): domain Eukaryota; kingdom Metazoa; phylum Arthropoda; class Insecta; order Lepidoptera; family Pieridae; genus Leptophobia; species Leptophobia aripa. The sequence goes on along the minus strand of OX637278.1, from coordinate 5,955,616 downwards.
TATTAGATTTTTGTATTTATTTTCATGTGTATATGTTATTTATGTTTATATTGTTACCCTATAAATAAAACATCAAAAAAAATTTTATTTTTGTATGGGATCGTCAAGAATATTTTTTTTACTCATTAAATACTTCACGACACACATATCTACATACTATCGGCGCACCAAAAAATCAATAAAGGCTTAAATTTAGTCTATTAATCGCTTACTATTTGACTGTGAATAAAAAGTTCTGATTCTTAGGATTGATCTTAAAATTACTTTACTTTAATAATTTTGAAACAGAATTCAACACTTATAAATTAAATTCAGACAAACACTTTTTACTTCGTCGGAAACGTCACTAAAGTAAAGTTCACTTTCTATGAATTATTAAACAAGATGTGAAAAGTGTTTGCATAGCTGTATTTATTTTTCATTGACATAACGAAAAGAATGAAAATTTCTAAACGTATTGTATCATGAAATCGAAAATTGGTCAAAAGATATAAAGAGAGATCTTAAAGGCACGCGAATTTATTTTTTCAATTAAAGACGATGTTCGTACATAATGTTCTGATATAACTTAGTTAAGTCTTAGATTTATACCAAATAAACCTAAGACGAGATCGCTTATTAGCGATAAGGTTCTAATATTCTTCTTCTAATGTTATAATGCAACCAAGTGTGAATAAATAAATCTGCCAATAATGTCTCCAGTGATATATATTTTTCATAGATATTATAAAGTGTAATAATTGTATGGTACTAGCCTGAAGGGTTGGTAGGAACTTGAACCGCCAGCGAATGCGGTGTTTAACCCTAGCACTGTTGAGTGGAAGAGGATGTCGTATTTAAAGGACTGATTTGGGGTATGGGTTGTGTGACGGGAATAAATAATGTCATAATTTTACTATAGAAACTATACAAACAATTAATGAGACTTATATTTAATTATTACATATTATAATGTGGATATGTAAACCATGCCACATAATATACCATAAGAATAAGACACGTATCGAACACAGAACCCTGCATACCAAGTACAAAGATCATTGAATTATTACCTTAGAGTTAATTATTTTTATTATATATAACTTCAGTATTGAAACATACGTAACCATGGTTACTAAACTATGTAGACCAGTTCCGGTATCAGCCACAGTTTGTTGTGGTAATCTTCTCGGACCGGTCGCCTTTGGCGGATTCGTAGCCTTAGTTATAAAAGTTAAACCTTGCTGACTTTAATACCATAGCAAATTAGGCTCTTCACTGCCGTAATGGCTGATACGATTCTATATGGAAATTTTTAAAGTAAGAGTAACTAGAGTTTCAGCCGAATGGGCAGGTACGCCCGGAGAAATACCACTCTCTCACAGAAAACGGGCGAAAAGTGATGCAATTGGACTTTGTTCATTTTGTACTCGCGTTTCGTTTCGTTCGGTGAATGAGATCTTCCGGTGCCCATACTTTCCCCTCCCCCGTCCTCTTCCCCTACCCTTCCATTTCCTAAATTTCCTTTAAAGGCCGGCAACGCACTCACGAGCTCCCAGCCGCGTGAGTGTCTATTGGGCGGCGACTTCACCTTTATGGTGGGCATCCTGCTCGTTTGCCCCCTCTTCTATAAACATATAGATGGCGCGATTTGTCCAAGCTGATTCTAACCTTATCTTTGGCAACTTAACCGCTTCATCAAAACATTTAAGTTTGTTGTCCTGTAATGGAACTGTATCGTGGTCAATGAATTTTCTAAGAACGCATAGCAATGTGGCGAAGTCAAACCTTCTGTTTATTTTTATAACGTCGCTTTGATGTTGCCGCCCTAACGATGTTGCATGTTTGAGATTAGTTAAACAGATCAATTTGATACCGATTTGTGAGGACTCTAAATACTGTGCTTAAAAAAAGTTATATGATACAGTGTTGTGGCACTGTTGGAGTGTTGTTCTTTGAAATATATTTATTTTAAATTGAATTAAGCTTTTATGTAAAATTATACGAAATAAAAAATTGCTTAGTGTTAAAAAGCTTGTTTGGTCCTCTGTTTCTTCAGCGTTTTTTATGATCTTATTTGGTATTGTTAAAGCCTGCAAGGGGATATATATATATATATCCCCTATATATATATATAGATATATATATATATATATATATATATAGGATATATAGATATATATATATATATATATATATAACATGGTATACCGGGTTTCATACCTAGTTAAAAGACAAATTTTGTTAGTTCTCCGCTTCCTGGGTTAGCAAGCAAGAACGACTTACTTATGAGGCAAGTAAACATCTTTAGTACGGTATACTGCTATCGATAGTTATTGCGTAACGAACAAGATCCCTAAGGCGACTTCTCTGGATTATTTTTGCTTAAGCTGCCTTAATAACGATAAAAATAATAACTTTATCAAACTAATGTAGCGACATCTCTTATCAAGTATCGGAACAATACGCTTTTAATAGCGACCAGAAGATGGCGTTAAACACTATTTTGTGATATGATGTGCGTGGGAAAACAGTTTTGCTTCTCAACAACAGAGGGCAGATACTTAAATTATATAATATGATCTTGATATCGTACGATTATAATAAGAATCTTTTTGTTCAGCGAAGTATATGTCATAATAACACTTCATATAAGCTTAAGCGCAGAATTTAACTATTTTGCATTTTAGTATAAAATATAGGTGGTGTGTATGACCGTAAAATATAGCGTTAATATAATACTTAACTGGTAGTAAACGCAAATCTGATAAATAAGAATACTGATGACACCTTAATAAAACAATGCCATCGGTAGACTGCACAAAAAAAACTTAGTTTTCCGCGCAATCGGGTATAAAGGCCATTAAAATACAAGTGGGAACAGAAAGAATTAAATTGACCTCGTAATGTCAAATGAGTCTGCTGTTGTTGATACAAGTTTACGTAACTGGAGTTCAGAAATCTTGCATACTTTTAAGACTAGTTTTTTTTTATATAAAAGACGTTGCAAACGAGCAGGAGGCACACCATAATGGTGAAGTCTGCACACATCGACACTCACGTGGCTGGGTCGTGAGTTCGTTGCCGGTCTTTTAGGCAGTGGTACGCTTTTTATTTTTAACGATTTTACAAGACATTATATATCTTCTGCTTTTGGCGGTTCCTATATGGAATAATACTGGTTTTGGCCTGGAAACCTACATTATACCGTGCAGTTTAATATAAAAAAAACTATACTAAAAATTATTCTTTTGATGCGTACCATCCTTGACAATGCATCACTTCCGTTCAAACACACAAAAGCTCCGAAATAGCAAGCTCTCCAATCACAAATACCGCAGCTTTTTTTCTTTATGCGGGAAAGCTTTGGCGCATAGAATTTTTGGAACGGAAAATGTAGGTTTATCTTTTCTTGGAAAATTTTCATACCTATTTATGTCAAATTATAAAACGTATTTTATATTTAAGTTTTGTTTGTTGTTTCGCACTTGCCATACCATTTTTTTTATTATTATCCTAAATATAAAAAGTTCAAAACACTTATCAATTACATAAAATCAATTAATTATACAAATCAAACAATAGAATTTTTTTCAATTAACTTTGGTACAAAAATGGTGGTGTATCTCTCTATAACACTCCTGGAGAAGTACTTCCAAAACGTTGGAATGATATCTTCATATAAAGTACACAAATAGACTTTAAAGTTGGAATTCAAGCCCACGTAGGCTTGAGGGGAACGAACGACCTCGCAACTGCATTCGCGCAATTTAGACCAAGTTACAATATGTTTTCTCGGTGATCAGAATTTAGTACTTAAATCGAAAACTTAATTTAACTATTACATCACAAATCTTAAAGGATGCCATCCTATTAACATATGTAGGTTATACTTATGAAGTTATATAACTGTGTATCGCTCACAAGAGATATCTTTCAACCCAATTATACTAATATTTATAAACCACTATTAACTCCTTGTGTAACAGAGTATTATTAGTAAGCTTATTTGTATAAAGCCATTCTTAATAATATTTCAAAAATGTAAGCTATTTTATTATAATTAAACTTAAAGGGGTCATATCAAAGCCTCACGAACGATTCCAATATCCGAACTGTGTATAGCTTGTGTATCATCAATAAAGCTTACTCACCGAGTGAGAATGTTGAGCTTTTTACGTATATTAAATTGTATGTTAATAACATTATTAATTCTCTTTTTGAGTCTATATACATTTACTGTCAGTTCCCAAATCAAGGACGTAAAGTGAACGAAGAACTGACAAGAAATTCCCCCCGTTTCCTATAAAAGTATGTTCTACGGTTGTAAAGAGCTGATCCATGCTCTAGCGAATGTAGCACACTTTATATTTAAAAAAAAACTATACATTATTATACGCCTAACTGCAAATACCACACAATGAATTATGACCGTAGTAAAACTTAATCTTAAACTTATAAAATCTTCCTGTTCAGGCCACATCTCTCCCGGTCCTGGTCATAGGTAATATACGTCGAAGCGGACGTCAGTGTTCCGTGTGAATTTGCTCAACACACAATTGAGGATAAGTTTTGATCTTGGAAGAATCCATCCAAAGGTCTTAAGAATCAAATATAAAACGTATTTTGCGACGAATTGTAATGTTACAACAATTTATTCAGAAATTGATACGAAGGCTTTTAAATATTTATTTAGTTTAGCCGTATGTCTTCTTATGAAAAACTTACGACATGAGCGCAACCTAACATATTTAGATTGAGAAATAACTACTGAAATATTTCCATGTGGAAATAAATAAGTTTGGAGTTTTTATCGTGTTTAAAATTACCAGGCGTCGTGGTCGCGGTGACCGCGTAAGGAGCCTAACAATATCATAGACAAAGAACTAGTCAGTATTCATTTTCTATTCAACAGGGAGATTCCAGAGATTTATTTCAGCTTTAATAATTGGAAATCATAATAAGAGTATTGTTATAAACAATTATTGTTCTGGTGCTGTAGATTCTGGTGGTACACACATTGACTTCTTCCGCTTTGGTTCAATGTATTTAAATACCAAGGTTAAAAGCAATAAAATGTGTAAAGTTATTGCGTATGATCGTTATGTTGCTGTACCGTTGACCACTGTATTCGGATATACCGCATACGTACGGACAGTATACGAACCACGGTTGTTCTCAAACACTTACATTAAGGAAATAACATGGGCACAAAAAGGTACTAGGTACGTGTAATATTATTTGTTAGACCTTTGCATTTAGTCATATTTAATTTAGACAACACAGTCTATCCAGACCAGATGCATAAATATAGATAAATGCTTTGTACTATGTTTAGAAATTCAGATTCTTAGCAGTTTTTAATATATTATAAATAGAACAAATATTCTATAAGAATATTGAATTACCCGTATACCGTGATTTATGTAAAAATAATAATTAAATTTGCATTAAACATACATTATTAGCCTGTGTCATTGTGTATTTTTTAAGATTTATAAGAAAGAGGGAGTGTGATCTCCAAAAACAAGTAGATTGTAAGAAAGGAGGAGAATCGGTCAACCCGTTTCGGAGGAGTAAGGGAACGAAAACTGTGACACGAGAATTTTATATATCAGATATATATATATTCTTTTTTATTTAAATATAAACTACAAACTACTACATTTAAATATAAACTATAAACTACTACATTTCTAAAAGTAATAATTTTTATTTTTTCAAATTTACGTATTATTTGTTGTGAGGCTCACACCTCTGGTCCGGTCAAAGCTTCGTTCAACAAATGTACACTTTAAAAAAGTTATTCCGATGATAAAATGTGTCCATAGAAAATATTTGCTGAATAATTGTTTGTATGTACATATGTTGGTACGGTATGAAAGCAGAACTTTCACCTCAACTAGTTTAAGCTTAACCGGCTTAAGAAAGCTGTGTTTGCTTTGTGTCTAGGCTTTCTATGATCTAGATAAGCTTTCAGTTACCAGATGAGAGATTGTATAAAATAACCAGCGGTAAGGCGTTTTATCGATTTTTTTAAAAAATCGTAAATATTTATTGGTTCGTAAAAGTTTATTATTTTGATATTGATTTTTAAAAAATGCTTGTGTTGTGTTAGCTGGGAGATTACCTGCATGATTATTATGTATATTATTAAGAATATATTATTATTAAGAATGGGGTTTTTATAAGTGTTTAAAAACCAATGAATCTTGAGCAATAGCTATCCATGTGGACTGGTGCTGACTACTTGTGCTCGGTCGGTCGGACTTGAATTTGTGTTGCAGAGCTATTCATTTTTTTTTAGATTCGGTAGAGATAAGACTGTAATGTGTTCTCTTATTTCACTATACACGGTAGTGAAGATTTTTTTATAGAACTGTAGAACATACGTGGGGATTTCAAAGAGTGTCGGAGAGTTTCTTGCCAGTTCTTCTGGTCGGCTCTACGCCCTTGATTTGGAAACTGGCAATAAATGTAATTGTCCCTAGAGTTTTTCAACGATTCATAAATAACCTTATTTTTTTTACAATATGACTTTAACAATATGAATAATGTTCCTTTTCATTTGATCAGATTTTTATGAAAATGGTATAAGTCAGACTAGTGGTAGCTAGTGGTATAAGACAAATAATAGTTGAAAAAATTACCACATATTTATCAACTAAACAAGATTGAGTAAAATACAAAAAAAAACTTGTACATTTTGTATGTTTTATGAAACAACAAATACATATAATTAATACATGATAAAGTGTAAATAACTACGATAATAATGAAGTTTGTATTTCTGCAACAGAGTGTTAATAAATAATTGTAACAAAAAATGTAAAATTGTAAGAAGCGCAAAAAAATGATAGTTCATATTATTATTATTAAAAGCGGTCTGTGTTTGTCAATATGTTGATTGTGATGATAATTTTTTTACATTAAAAAATATCCAGTAAGGCACTTATATATAAATATATAATACTATATAAATAGTGCCCATTAAGCATAGTTATACTATTATGACAAACATATAGTGTTATTAATTTCACATTTTATAAATATAAAAATACATTCCTATAATAAAATCAACTGAAACCGTATTGTTTATTCAGACGATAACAAGTCTCATTATTGTTCTTTATCTCACAGATATGATGTCACCACGCAACCTAAATTTAGAAAACTTAAAGGGTTAGCCGGCATAACCTCCAAAATATACAAAAAAATGCATGGCGCGAAGTTAAAATGCTGTTTGACCGGCTGCCGCTCAGCCAGTCATTCCTCAACCGCGCGGTGGAACTCTCGTGTAACCGGTCACCCCGCGACTCGATAACTTATCAATATATGAAGTCATCGATTAAATTGTATTCGATTGTGTACAAAGTTTGTCCATGTGTCTGACAGTGAACTCAACAAGTGTCCGTGAAAGTTTTTGTACGTTCGTTTAAAGGTACAAGGATGACTGAAATGGGTCTTATGAAATGGGATACCCCATCTAGGCGGCCGAAGAGTGCTTTTTCCGAAGCGGTATGTATATCAGTAACAATAAAAGTTAGAAGTTTGAATGCCACTGTTTTAGTGTGAAAGGGACAAAACATAATGACCGCGTCCGTGCGAGTTGTATCGGTTACTGGCGAGCAAATATTTTACCTTTTATTAGCTAAACAGTGTTTGCACGTCTCTATATGAATAGGTGGCTTATAATTTTTATTATACAACTATATAGACTTGTAAATACATATACCAAATACATATATACTTATGAATATAACAATCTATAAGATATTACTGATAGCGATAATTTTATGACTATTATTTATGAGTTTTCACCCGTTATATATATTTGCGACTCCTGTCGTTTGTCACGATTGCATTATGCCATTCATGAATACTTTATGTATCTCTCTATTTAAATGACTTAACCAAAGACGGACGATTTATATTCTCTCCATAATGATTCCGAGAATATACAAGCGTAATAATATTTAAATCTTAAATTCGACTTTATTACCTCCTTCCTTATAATTAAAATTAATTGTAGAATGAATTATTTTGACGTTTAGAAGTAATATGGATATTATAAGCTATTTAATTCCTGAATAAGTTCCGAGGTTTGTTATAGCAAGTATTCAATGTTGGTACTAGAAAGCATTACTTCATTTGACGACTTAGGAATCAACGGTACGGTCAACATTCGTGAGACGAACTTATTTGTGGGCAGTGGTCTTATAATATCATAATGTCAGTATATTTATAAGTTTTAGCATCCATAATACAAGCTACAAATCACCTGAAGGTCACCAAACATGCTTGAAATGTGTCTATAATTTTTTTATTTGCTGACTATACATTTTTAATTTATTTTTGTTTTAAATTAATGAAAACGGCTCATGAAATGAATATTTAATATAAGAATTTCACATTCCATTAATAATACAGTTCATCAAACTTTATGCAACTACGACTCTATGGGTTTATGGCTATGTATCCCGTAAAATATACATTATATACTAAAGCAAGTGTGCAATCAAGCAGTGGTCAAGGCGCAGAGGCATTCAGAAGTGACCTTTGTAAGGAGCACCATAGGTTACAGATTTTTTTAGAATGTGCCAATCGTATTTAATTAAATTTCTATTAACATATTTTCATTTATAAAAATCTTATATCCAAGCTTTTAAGTTAAGTTAAGTTTTAAGTTTAAGATAGTATTTAAAAATTAACTTAAAAATATCTTAATATATTTATTTCGTCACAGCACTATTTTTTTATAACTCTCTAATTTATGAATATCTAAGAACATGTTAACTGTTTATGCCAGTTTAAAAATAAACTTGGATTTATAAAGTGCGAATATATATGAGAATACATAAGAAGAGAGCTACTTATTTACCTTGACATACAATTATAATATTACATACTTTAATGATAAGAGCTGTCAGAGCGTCAACTAACCAACCTTGGTCGTCATGCTGAAGCTGAAGAGAGTCCCAAGTACCATCACTTTTGTGTGGTGGCTTTGGTCTGGTCTCGTATTATGAAAGACTGTAACAGCCATGTTAGCTAACAACAGATGCTATAAATAGCTAAAATTGAGATTAACCGATCGCGTCTGATATATGTCCCGATATTTATTTATTAACACTACGTTGCTAAACTACTCACACATATCAAATTGGGAGAGCACCTGCGGCCTTATGGTCTAGTAATCCCTTCCAGGCAAACCTGAGAAGACATAGGTAACTTTTAATTCAATAATGGTAAAAAAATGTATATACAATGTACAATTTTGAATATTGTCAACTTTACAGTAATTATTAGAACGTACGTACGAGTTATTACTTATCACAAATAGAATGTACTGTAAAGTTTATGGTTGGTACAGTGTCAAGGTTTATACCAGGCCTATGTTTTCGTTAAGGGTAAGATTTATGGTACCTGTCCTTAGTTCCAACCGGAAATCGGATGCTTGTTATATGAAGATAACCTGTATACGTATGATTATCTTCATATTTATTTGTACATGCTTATCTAACCTGCATAAAACATTTTTTTGTTTCAAAATCAAAGCATAGCTACTAAGTAAAATAAGAAATATAACAGTAATTTATCTAAACCCAAAAAAAACCATGTTTTAATCGAATAAGAAAGGAATGAATGAAACAAACCCTATAAGAAAGGTATGCTACATCCGTCATTATCTACTCACTATAACAATAGTGTACTTAATTGACGTCAATTTTCTCCTTGCATGCCAAACCGAATGTAATTATTCACACAAGATAGATAGTTAACATTAATTGCTTAGTCGTTAACTTTGCAACCAATTCGCTGAAGCTGCACTTGAATAATTAAGAAATTCATCTGACAAATGATAAATGTATAATGATGAGTTGTGAAATGCATTTTCCCTTGATAAAATTATATACTGTGAAAATTTATCACAACTTATTGCGCGCCGAGTATTATTACTATATATGTCCAAGTCTTCCATGATGACAAGCCGGTTAAGTCTGAATTACAGTTACAGAAGTTACGTAGTTCAGCGTGGCTTAACTCATGAGGCTCTTATAACGTTGTCTACATGTCGGTCTCGCGCATCTCTTCTCCAATGGTAGCCAGCAGTTTAATGTTGCGTTTACCATCTCTGGGGTACCCATCTGCACTTCGCTACTTCATTAATGTGGTGATGTTTATTATACCTTTTTTATTTTGTGTTGTTTTTGACCTTATCCTGCCTTTTTATGTATATATTATAAGTATTAACTAAAATTCCTGTCAAATTTTTATTGTTTACGCAATTGACAAGGGTTAACTACTACCATAACAAAAATATATATGTTTTTTTTATTTGACATAAGTAACATAATTTCCTCGAAATAAACTTTTACAATTAGATCCAATCTGTCTAGCTGTGATAAGTCTAAACATGTTTTCATTAATAAAGCACAGTTAAACCTACCAAAAACCTCTAATACTTGCCTTCCTAAGCTTATTAAATAGTTAAGTGAGCAATCAGGCTGTTACGGGGTCAGTCTGTCAATTAATACAGCCTTCGTTACATTCTGTTTACCAAAAAATAAAGTAATACAGAATATCAGATACAATTCTTGTAAGAAAATAATGGTGAAATTTCTCAAAATATTTTCCACATTAATTATAAGTATTTAATCGAGTCACACATTGTTGTATGAAGGCTGCGACATTCCATCAATCACTGCTAAGTAATTAATAGCCTTCAAATATGCGTCGATCAACCAAACTATATAGGTTCTTTTCTTGAGCCTGTTACCATGGAAACAATTAATTGTTTATCAATTTAAAACATTCAAGTCGTTTATAAAGCGAACAGGTTACTCTTCTCTTCTTTATGATCCTTTTTTTGCTGTTACTATGTTCCTAAACAAAACACATGCTAGTATATGTAATACACAAAACGGAGACATATAAAGTAGGCACACACACGAATAAATAAATAAATTCAGTCAATAGTTTCGTCAGATTTAACAACAGCATTTTAAGCGTATACGTAAGACTGGGCAGGTGTATTACGAGCCAGCTGCATAAGCAGCAGCCGCATGTAATAATACTTGCGGAATCATTTGATTCAGAATAAACCTGGTATTGGAACATCACGCAGCAATATTTGCATCACATTTCAAGGTACAGGAGACGACTGCACCATAATTTACGAGATAAGATAATGCGATGCTATGCAAAGTTATGAATGGGCGAATCATTGAATTACTTACTTAAACGTAATAGATTCCTCTGTAACAGCTTCCAAGTGGTTGACAAAAGATAATTTTTTTGTTGGAAATAACTGAGATGGAAGAGAAATCTCGGCATATGGATACTGAAGCGTGAAATGTTGTGATCTATTTGTTTATTATTCAACGTATTCTTCATGCACACAGGTGTCTCGTTTGAGCTTGATATAAGGTGTGTAAGATTCTGAAGACTGTGAAAGTATTACAATCATATAGTACCTTAAATCGTATAGTAACCTAAATACCTTTATTAAGAAATAAATAATATACTTAGTGTGTTAAATCACATCGGTATCCGGGTGTTTGGTTTCCTTAACAGCATACCCACAGACCTCTCCACAGTTGTCGATCACGAACCTTTCGCGTCCACGCCCACCTGCCACTGCCTTCAGGTTATCCTCCCATCTGTTTGGATCTTCACTAAATCTTCGCTTCAATCCAGTGCCTATGATGTTTTTAAAGTTTTATTTGTTGTATACAAACACTGATACTGTATAAACAATGATAGGAATTTGTTTACCAACCACGAGTACTATGACATTGTGTTGCTAATTATATATAAAGCCGCGTTTACGTGCGATGGTTTTGATAAATAACAAACAAATCAATCAATCGTGTTTCGATTATATATCTAACATATAAGTAATAGGTAGTAAGGATATCAATAAATGTATTTATAAAAGAATGAAAAATATATATTAAAAATACATATAGAAGTGCTATCACAGAGCAATCATTCATTCTAGCAATAATAAAATGTGCTGGAGTGCAAAAAGGCCATCATAAATATCACTGAGTAACATTATACTATAAGTAATTTCCATCAAAAAAGTTAACATATAACCGACATATACTTTAGCCAACCCGCGTTGATAAGATGCCAAAACCGGATAGCAGATGGCTATACCAGTAGTATATATTTTAAATCAATTGGTAACTAGGGAATTCACGGAATGTGCAGTTTGTAGATTTATAGGATGACTGTCGAGCGCAGGCTCTGAACGACTTTTAAGTGACAATTTGTTTTTATATAGTATAAATTAAGTTAATTCACAGACACTTTTCTTTTTAATTGCCTAATCTATTCTAGCCTGTCACAGACATTCACTTAATACTTGCTATACCAATATATATATATATATATATATATATACGAGTATACCAATCTACTTAGAAGTGTTCTTTCGATTAGGCCCTGCGAATCAGGCAACCAGGCTGCGGCTGGCAGAATGTTTGCGCAGAAGTCTTCCCTCTGCCTCGATAACGCATTAGGGCAGTGGTTCCTACTGGTCGAGGATCCTTATCGGATGGAAGTGCATACCTTCCTTCCGTTACATCATGGACTCAAAAATGAAGACAAATCTTTAACCTTGTTTATAAACCAACGGAAAGACCCGAGGAGAAGACTTTGATGTGTGTGGTGATGGTGGCACTGGCCATATCAAATCAATATGTAATGAATTCGCGTTTATACCGTTAATGGTGGTACTCTCGTAAATCAAAGACTACAAAATTAGCTGTAAACTTAAAATTTGACCGTAAAGACGCAAGTCGGTACAGTTATAACGGTACTCAATTAAAAAATATTTTTTATAATATTTTAAGGCATTTAAAAGGCCTGTGTAAACGAATATTTAGAGGACAAAGTTTCCTTTAATGTGTCGGCAATTGGCTCAGCATCGGGACAGTTCAATTTTTGAGTAGCCTTACAATGCTTTGTTATTTTAATTGTCATTAGCACAATTTTGTATTAATTGTTTATTTTAAAAGAGCAGCTATCGAGTTTTTGCCGGTTCTTCTCGGTAGATGACTGCCTTCCGAACCGGTGGTAGTGTAAAAATTGACGATTCAAAAGTGTCTTTATAAAGACCTACTTGAATAAAGATATTTTGAGTTTGAGTTTGTGGAAATTAAATAATTTATGTTTTTATTAAATATTGAATTGTATTTTTTTTTCGGTAACGGTATTAAGAACATAAAAAGAGGTTTTTATTGGCTATGACACAAACGAATGACATTTGACATTTCACCGGCGATTAAATAACGCTAATGACGCTATCAAGTCTTTTTAAACCATTTAATTATTCATTTTGTAAATTATAGTATTTAGTAATATCACAGAAGATTTAAAATGTAAAGCTTGCAACAAATTATTACATTATATTTTTAAACGAAAATATAAATACTTATTAAATTAAATAAGTCCATCTATATCTCAGGTTGCGACCTTCGGACAGGCAGGCACGAAATACCACTCTCACCCAAGAAGAACAAGAGATTCCATAGATTAATCATATACTTACTATTTAGAATCCCGGAGAAACTTCCCCCCCCCACTCTTAATCATCACTCACCATCAATAATTTTATATTTTTTTGTGAAGTTTTTAATTTTAGATTTTTGTATGTTTCAAAACGAATTATAAATAAATATACATATGTTGGGTTACCTAATAAATAAATAATCAAAAAATATTAATTTATTTTTCTGTATGGGGTCGTCAAGAAACTCTGACATGGACGTGTTTAAGAAGCCCGGCTGTAAATGATGGAACGCACCAGCTGTCGGCTATTTATATCATTTTTTAATGTTCAAAATCATAATGAATAAATAAACGAATTAATAACGCTCGATTACCGGCCAAATCTGTGCAGTGGTAAGTGAGTTATAGAGTTCACGGGCAGCGTTATTTTAATTACACTGTTATTTTATTAACGCCTCGTTTCATTTTTCACTCATTTCTTGGATAAAATATTTAAAGTAACGCCTTTTCGATGTAACGATCAATCGAATGTGGTATGTGATATGCGATATATCGATTCTTATACGTCGAGCGAGAAAAGCACCAGCTCTTGAGTCACTGGTACTGACTAGGCACCTAGATAACTCCTTAATAAGCGCCTGTGCACCCCAAGTTGTAAAAGTCTCTACTCCGAAAAGAACAACTTTTATGTTCGAGGAAAGATTAATCTCCTTTATTAATGTTGATAATATTAAAAACTGTTTAATTTCTTGAAAATCATTCAATCAATCTGTCCCTGATAACTTAATTGAAAATAGTAAACTAGACAGGAATCGTGTGGTCAGCTCTCAAGTAGAAACTAATTAAGGAATGGCGTACTAACTCGAGTACTGCACAATAATTAATAAAATGATTATGAAAAATTCTTGCACCCGGTTTGTTCAAATGTAATTTTCTTGTGGGTATTTATAAGATAAAGCGACCACCCTACAATTACTGTACTAATATCGCTCTTTTAAACATTCCGAAAATGAATGAAAATGAGATATACAATTTTAGGCTCTAGCCCACACTAGGGAAACCCTGTGTTGTTGCGTGCTAGTCACAGTCCTATACGTATTGTAACAATGGGTGGGCGTGAGTGTGTAATTTGTGTTTGTGTGTGAGTGGTTACATATCAACCACTCACACACAAATGTGGCGCTATGAGACGCTGTTCTAGCCTCGAAACATACTAATGTTTCGTCTTTTGTTTTGCGCGATTTTCCTTGTATATTATTGAGTTTAAGGAATATGGCTTGGTGTAAACACCACATAAAGCTTCTTTTGTAAATATCAAACATATTTTTAAATGATTAAAACTAGTAAACTAGACCATATAGTGTTATTTACCGTCTGTTATCTTTGGTATTTTATTAGCCTAAGAGCTCATCAGCCCATAACGCAACATATTAATAACCCTTGCTGACCTTTTAAGTTGATATTAGCATTTCATGATTACCTGTTAACCGTGTAGACACCCTTTGGTTGGTTTATAAGCGTTCATGCGAAAATTTGTTTAATCAACTGTGGCACGGGCGATTTTGTAGGGTTCCTGTCAGTAACAAATAAAAAGACCTTTAACTGGTGATTATAGTACTTATACGATTATCTATGAAATAAGAATTAATTAATTAAATAATAAATTAAACATCTTTGAATTCTAGTTGCCAATTTTGAAACGTCTCAAATCCAAGTGATTCTACTCCTGTTTTTATGCGACCAAGTCTGAAGAAGCAGGCAAGGTAACTCGGCTTGATTGATCTTTTTGGTTTGATCCCTGTACAGTTTTTGAAGTACGGCAGTGTTTCAATGAACATAATTTACTTCCGGTTTAATTACGACTTAAATTATTTAATTAAATGTCACCTCATGTGATACCTATCATTTCATTGAGCTAATTACACAAAAAACATGATATAAATTGCTTAGTCGTTAACTTTTTTACGATTGCATCCAGTGACTCGGGCGCAGGCGAGGAAATTGCTTTGTGATTACTATCCTCTTCCAGTTCATTGACGTATGATACAAGTGTTGACCTTATCATTGGATCACTAAGAAATACTAGATTTAACACCAGGTTAATCAACAAGGTAAAATAATAAAGTAATAATCAACAAAGTAATAAGGTAAAATCAACAAATGGTAAACGGACTTTTAAAATGTTTGGCTCAAAGTTACTCACATTACCGTCAGGTTCTGATGTGGATGTTCAGGCTTCAGTTCAGTTCTTAGACGGCACAGTCTTCCACCTTATGCGTTACATCGGCATGGCCTGCTCACTGGTAATATTGGCCTGTGCCCATATTGATTGATTTATTTCCATCAGTCAATGATCTAATAAATCAAAGCGATGCCAATGCCTCGATAACCTTGTTAGCATCATTAGCTGTCAGTCAAGATAAATTACGCTCTTCGTTTTAACTTTTAAGCATCTAATATTTCGTTTGCATGTTTTATGCTTAATATTATTGATATACTTTTTATCTACCCAGATCTCCCTTTTCTACGGTAACTTAGTATTTTGGCTAAGCATGGGATAGGATAAATGGACATATATTATTTATTCCTTTTATCCTGACGTAACAGGAAACGAAAGGAGTCCCTATATGTGATCTCCGGGCTGTATTTGATGGTTCGATACGATCCGTGTATGAGGTTATCGGAAAAATTGTTTATTTTTATATACATTCGCTAGGTCGCTCCTCACTTAAAATACTTCACTTACTTCACTTAATATTCTAGTTATTATGGTTTTTATTCTTTTATATATCGGCTTACTTTTATATTTTATGCTATTAATATTTATTGTGCTGTATGGACTTGAAAAATAAAAATATGTGAACTTTTAGCGTGTTCTCTGATTCTAAGCTTGCTTAATATGACCATATGAAACCGATTCTAACAAGGAACATATAAAACATTAATTTTACCTTTATTAATTACAAGATATAATTTATATTCTATATAATCGAATATAATTCATATTGAATATTAATCTGAAGTCCATTTGGTCTGAAACTGATTGGTGGTTTAATATTCCGTGTTCATACAGAATAATGAAAAGGCGATTTAACGAATATAATTTCTGTGTTGAAATCTAATTTCATGATTATATTATAATGTAATGCTGATTTTATTATTTGCCATATATTAAAAATTCGCTGGTAAAACGGGAGTTGGTTGACTTGGGGCCCTTCAAGAAGAGAGCGTTCCTCTCCCTTAAAAACACTTGTAAGCCTCCTGGCAGGTATCCATGGGCAGCGGTTAGCACTTCACTCGAAGTGACCCGCCTGCTCGTTTGCCTCCTGTCACATAAAAAATAAATAGTTTACATCTTACCTTAAGTGGCAAAGGCCTTTAAATACCGCCACACTGCACAGCGCACTTCTTATATAATTATTGTAATTTAAAATTTAATTTATATTAATTACTTGTAGACTATCTTTGAAAGTGAATATCTTGCATGTTCAAGCACTAATTTGAACTGAACCAAACACAGCTGTTAAGTTCATGACAAAGTTGGACTCAAGTTAATCAGTGCATGTGGTCAATGCGGTACTTTGAACAGCAGGCTTACCGCATAAGCCAATTTCAAAATTGAATTTACACGTTTAAAATGTTAAGGAAACAATTGCTTTTATTTCCTAATTGGGTTTCTATGTTGAATCTATGGATGTTATTAGGTCAATAGATTGAATATGTGGTAAGCTTGCAGCTTTGTAATTTGGTATTGATTTATGTGTTTAAATGTTTAATATAAGTATGTGAATGTATGATATTATAACGTATATGTGTGCTCATGTTTCAGTATGCCCAACGATGATAGTTAAAGTTTTTTTTACATAATATTGATATTGATCCAATCTCTGGTGCATGGTGATTGCTAGTCTTTACAACCTTACAGTAAAACATTCCTGGCTATTTAAAACAGTGGCGGAGAGCTTCTTGCCAGTTCTTTTAGTCCGCCCTGCGCGCTTGATTTGGGAACTGGTAGTAAATGTAGATAGTTACCTATATGAAAATTTAAGATGTGATTTGATTTAGGTTCCAATACATTATAATCACTTGTTTACCGATATGACTCATTGGCCTGATCTGTATTATTTATACATTATCTTTGTAGCAATGTGTTTTTATCTGCCACCTCTATCTAACACATCAATTTTGATGCTTAGATTGTTCCTTACAATATTTCCCCCGTATACAGAATTCAAGTGTAAAGCTCGAAAACTTCAAAAGACGCACAACGTACTGGTGGGCTGAATCCAAACGATGCTGTGCAATATAAGTCAATTTCTAACTTGCATGAAGTTAGTCGCGAGTAGAGCCAATAATATATATATATATATCAAAAGATTTTGTATTTATAGAATGAATGCATTTCTGAAATTGGATCCTTTACATAATATTCGTCGCATTTCGATAGCAGTTGCATCAAATTGTCTATTACGTCGATATATCATCGTCCGGTACGTGCTTTGAATTTGAATATTGGAATTACTATGATTCCTTTTAATGTTAATCTTTCAGTACTACGATAAACTTAACATAAGTTAATAACTACGGTTTTTTAGTTACGTAAATAATAATAAAAATATATTCTATAGTAGTAGAAGGTAATAAAACGAATTACTTCTTTTGTGCGGTATATTTACGAGTAAATATACCATTTACGAGTTGATGTATCAAAGTTTCTGGTGTTGCTGTGTCCTTCATATATACTAGCGACCATTTATTTCCATAATTATGAAATATTTGTGGAATGACTGAGTAATAATTACTAACGTTTACCTCCTAAAGCTGAGAATTTGTGTCACCATCTTCCTTCGTGTGCCTAGTCTAGGAAGGTTGTTATTATTTGTCAAAATAATGTTATTTTTAATTATAATGACAAAGTTATTCTATTTCTAACATGTTTTAAATTATTTATTACTCATCAGTTGTACGAAGTCACTTGTTTATCCATACTCATAACCCTGCCATAAATGAAGTTAAGAAAAGTATTCTTTACTGAATCAGCTTCACTTCAAACTCTTCACAGTATTAAACAAAAGAACATACCATCCAAAGATTATATTACACGAGACGTTCATTAGCTTGAACAATCCGACAACTTGTCATATCGCATTATTTAAAAGCACCGACGCGAAAAATGCATGCAAACAAAAACGGAAAAAAAAATTGCATTCTGCACCAACACTCTTGGAGTCTAGCCAATTTCAATTAAATACTCTGTCACAACCTTAACAATACAATCGTTATGAAGTTTAAAAGAGATTTAGAGAAAGAAATGTTCATTGTATTTCACCATAATATCGATTGCAGACACCGCTTTCACATCTAACTAAGTTTTCCCACTGTTCAATATGAGGATTGATTTCTGCTTTTTATTTTGTCACACTACTTAACGTCACTCATTCTTCTCTTCTTTCTGACAGTTTCGACTGGAGAATATCATTTCAATGCCATTGACAGCGCACCCTAACATCTGCTTAAAACAACTTTATTTACCAAAATAATATATATATAGGATATGTTTCAACTTTTATGTTTAAGTTACGAAGCTTTTGTAAGATTTACACAGCCATAAACTGAATATACCTGTAATACATACATATCACAGGCTTGGTGACCGTTCCTCTTGGGGAAGTTGACTTTACATACTACAATACATATTTTTCTCATTCTATATGAATGATAATTGTAGGTATTCTGTGACAGTACAGAGTCAAATGTGTAAAGCTACACGAGCACGAGCTCTTGACTATGCAATAAAAAACAAGTTAAAATAACATTTAGAAAAATAGAATAAAAAGGAGTTTATTATATTTGGCAACTTTTTTAGAATCTCTAGGGGGGGCAGCTGCCCCTCCCTGCCCCCCCCTTGGTGACGCCCTTGGTAAGTGATATCAGTTCGGAAGTACCTCTGTTATATTATATTAATTTTCCCAGTAGATAACAGTATACTCTACGGGCGGAAACAAAACAATTTTATCGTCAACTCAAATATAGGCTGGTGGAGTCGCATTTGTATCGTCGTTCTGTAGAACACACTAGGATTTAAATAGAGTTTCTTGCCAGCTGTCCGCTTTTAATTAGGGAAGTCAATGTAATTGTTGAGTAAATTTTGTATATTTTGTTTTTTTTATTGCTTAACAAGAACAGGCAATAATTTGCTTGAAAAAAAATCTGTCCTTTTAAAACTAAAGAATATATAATTTCAATGTTACCTAAAAAATGTATTTTTATATAAACACTCAGGTAATATACTCGTAACAAATTAATCATCATTAAATAAGCATTCTTCATATGATTGTTTACACTTTATAAATGTGATTGACCCCTATCATTATGCATAATTCTGAGACACCAGATATCTCGTGTTTGTGTGGCTAGAGCTATATATATGCGAAGTGCGAAATTATAATGAGGTGGTTGACTGCGGTAATATGTTAATTAATTGTTAAATGTTATATATATATATATATATTAAAAGAACAATTAAGAATTAAATAGGCGCCTGCTCAATCTGGTGCTTTTCTCGGTCAACGTATAATCGCGATACATCGAGAAAATGTCATTTGGGTACTCAGCCACAAGGACCCGAGCTTTTTCAATTTATTATTGTGTTTTAATTTAAAATGTTAGGTTGGTTTAGTGTTTTTTTTGTTCATAATTTAACTTGTTTTAAGCATTTTAAGGTAATGAAATATTCACATATAAAAAAAGATTAGATTAATAAGATTATATCGGAGAATGCTGTTGTCGTTTAATATATTAAAATAAGTACATATATCAATAATATTATTTATATATTATTGAATATAAGAACCATATAAGAACGGTTTTCTTAGTGTATTGTGAATAATAATCAGTGTCAAATACCAAAAACACATGAAATAAAGCATTCTTATCTGTCAAGATTCCTCTGGTGTATTTATGAAAATAATCTTTATAAGATGTAAATAAAACTAACCGAACGAATATATGTATATATACGTAGGTGCACAAAACATGTCAAAAGTAGCACATGACAGACGCCAACGCGCGTATTCCCATTTAGCGAGAAACACAAAAAATAATTTTCTATTTAATTACTGGCCATTAGACGTTGGTATTGCGATTTTTTTTTTTTTTATAGAAGAGGGGGCAAACGAGCAGGCGGCCCACCATAAAGGTGAAGCCGCCGCCCTTTAAAGGAAAGGGGAGAGGGAAGGGAAAAGGATGGGCACCGGAAGATCTCACTCACCGAACGAAACGCGAGTACAAAATGAACAAAGTCCAATTGCATCACTTCACGCCGGTTTTCTGTGAGAGAGTGGTATTTCTCCGGCCGTGCCTTCCCATTCAGCTGAAACTCTAAGTAACAGCATGGCACTCCCACTCAAAATGATGATGATCTGAACACGACATCACTCAGTATGTGATAATGGTAAAGCCTACAGACCTGCAGAATAAACGGTCACATAATACTTTTATTTAAATATTTATGAGATGTGTGATTTTTATATCTTTTTATTTATTATATACGTACTACGTATACGAAAATTTACGTCTTTTAAATTTCTTGTCATAGCCTAATCAATTTTTACCGTTTAGTATTCAAACGACCAGATAAGTTTACTTTAAAGTTATTTTTTATCGGACATTTCTACCATTACCCATATATCTACGGGTATCATCGGTTGTACCAAGAACTAGTGCAGTCCTATTTCCGATTTTACGCTTCTCGTACAATTCACTCACCCATATCTCTGTTAGATTTATACATGCATAGGTAAAACTAAAAATTCTTTCCATAGGTTAAGAATTAAATTTACATTATTATCTGCCTGAATGAGATCGCTTATTAACGATAATCCCGTTGTTTTAGTACATTAACGAACTAAAGAATGTATTGTATTTTTGTGCAACAGAGTATGAATATATTTATACTAGTATAGTAAACAAATTTATATCATTTGTAATCAGTATATTAGTATTACTAAAAATTCACATAGATCATCGTCTTAGGTATATAAGGTACAGTTTTTTTTTAAATCCTACCAGAGATATGCGGGTTTTTTTTTAATGAAACAAGACGTCACAGGTACTTCGAATAAAGTGTTAACCGGCTTTAGAATTTTCGCTTTTCGAATAGTTGTAATTCGAACACCATAGTAGACACTTGGGAAAAATTGCATACAATAGCTTATCTTTATTCAATAATAACACAATTGAAAGTGAGAATGTGCAAAGAATACATTTTCTTTATGTTTTGATGGTTTCAACTACGAACACAATATCAGGTCTAGGTATTATTACTAAATATAGTTACTAGGATTAGCGCTTTTAACTAAAGTATTCACTTTGAAGTAGCTAACGGGTAAAGTCTTATGAATATTTTGTGAGTATATTTATGTGCTTAACATGGGTGAAATAAAAGGTGATTTCAGCTGTTGATTGAAACTTGAAACAGAAAAAAGGATGGAGTCGATTATAGTATGCTTTTAAAGTCGTAGCCAACATAATAAAAAACACAACTATTTTAAATACATATAAAGTAAACTTTAAAATAATGTTAAACTATATTCGTTTTAGGTTTTTTTATTGAAAGGTGATTGGATTGGTGAATGGTGATTGATGATTTGTGAATGGTGATTGGTGTAAGAACACATTGAGAATTATACCACTAATGGAAATAAAACTTATACTGAATATAACGGGAAACATATCGCACATTGAATATTTGAAGTGCACTTGGTCAACAAGACTCTCGCTTTGTCTGTTCTTTTATTAATAGACAATAAAATATTATCGATTCTATTGATGATTTAACTTTCTAGGCTTCGGAACTATACATTTAGAGCCATCAGACAGGAAACGTTTCATTGTCACAATACTTTAACGGATTTATTCATTCATATGTATTACTTATTCTTTGAATTTATATACTAGAGTATACAGTTTTTGGGTTACGTCTTAAAACATTTGGAGGAATAATGTTGCAGTGAGAAGCAACATTGTGCTTAGAGTGTAACCACCACACCAATTTGACAGATTTTAAACACTACTCGTAATACGATTATTCTACCAAGAGCTCATTTATACTGAGAAGTAGCTCATTGAAATGTAACCAAGCCAAATTTTGTCACAAATTTATGATCATATAACGTAAACAGTAGTAATAACTATCCACACATACTAAATGGATCGTTAGCATTTTAAACGTATGTCTTATTATTTTCATTATTTAACTTAAACATACGTATGAAACGTAATCGTAAATGATAACAAGTCTTATTATTCATGAACGATGTTATCACATGTGATAAAAGAAATAAAAATATTAACGAATGTAGAAGCTGCAATAATTTAAAAGAGTTGTGACTGAATCGTTTCAAATAAAAGAAATTTCAATACTAAATATAGACATCGGATTAATTGCACTAAGGGGCGATGTGAAATACGTATAAATATTTTCAATACAGGGCCGGAGCCGTAACATATGTGGGGCCACAAATACACTAGGTACAGCCATAGTTAACGGAATGTTTTGCTAATCGGCAAGATTTATCCGCTGTGATTAAATCATTTTAATGAGCAATAGAATTAATACCGTTGAAATATTAAATAAATTCAAAATTATGTTTCTTTGTTTTATATAAATAATGTACAAGCCGTGTTACGTACATCATACATAGAACTTCATTTGGAATAATAGTAATTCAATAGTCTAGAGTACAATCATTGTTCACATTATTGGTTTTTAGTGACGATATTTGTTACGATTTATGACCCAAGTTATTTGCTCAGTAAGCACAAAAACATCTAATATTGAGTGTACTGAAAATAAAGTAAAGGTATGAATCAAAAATTTTTTTTCTGTATATAAGAATTTAATTGATTTTAAAGTTATTTGCTCAGTAAGCACAAAAATATCTAATATTGTGTGTACTGATAATATAGTAAAGATATGGATCAAACAATTTTTTTTTCTGTATATAAGAATTTAATTTATTTAAAGTTATTTGCTCAGTAAGCACAAAAAATATCCAATATTGTGTATTCCGATTATATACTAAAGATATATAAACAATTTTTTTTTCTGTATATTATAATTTAATTGATTAAAATTATTAAGTATTTAATAGTGAAAGGCCCCAGAAATTGTTCAGTCGTCACTATCCAGTCTTAGAATTTTATTTTCAGATCGCTATATTCGTTGAGCATGTATTTCAATCATTTGTGAGATTAAATTTAAAAAAAAGGTCAGTAACTTAACAACGACAAGTAGTTGCTGAAGACTTATTTATGAGATAAATGTGTAAATTTTTAATTTTAAATAGAATTAAAGCCTCTTTATTAATATTCTTAGATGCTCCGTTGCTTCATTTGGAACATTGCTAACATATCTGAGATGCACATCTGTCAATGGAATGCCCCATATTCGCATCTTCCAGGTGCCACCTTGTGCATCATACAGTAGACCATTCTAGTCTACCGGAGCATTGGGGCACAGGAGGCACCTGGAAGAGTACTGCTGAATTATTAGATTCGTAAAAGCGGCAAATAAGAGTGTGGGTTTGACAGGTCTCTCGAGCAATCGAGTACCTGCTCCATAAATATTCGTAACGAAATATCAGCAACACAGTAATTAAAACTCCCGTACAGTATGGCTGGGAAGCCTTCCGACATAGTATTAAAAAAATACATATCTAAGACATTATTTTATAAATTATATAAGTGTTACGAGAAATTAAATGAAATACTTGTGTAGTAGTAATAACCTTGTATCTGGGATTAAGAAAAAAATACTTTTATTATGTCACCAAACCGGTGTAGGCGGACGATGACTTAACAGGCAAAAACTGTGAGTCGTAGGCTTATTTGAAGGCCTTAAGTGTGCCTATAAATGTATAGTTTATTTAGGCACTGTACTTACTGTACACTATCGTAAAACGACCTTTTATTTTCATGTTACACTACACGTCTTTGATGTGTATACTATGAAGAAGGAACAAAGATGACTACACCCTGATCTTGGATTAAATTCAAATGATTCCTTATGTTAAAGTGATTATATAATATCCGGACACTTTTTACATTCGATTAGTCCCAATGTAAGCGGTTTATAGCTTGTGTTTTGGGTGACTACGTATATTAACTTATTACATAAACTCAAACTCAAAATATATTTATTCAAGTAGGTCTTTATAAATAATACAAACACTTTTGAATCGTCAATTTTTACACTACCACCGGTTCGGAAGGCAGTCATCTACCGAGAAGAACCGGCAAGAAACTCGATAGCTGCTCTTTTAAAATAAACAATTAATTCAAAATTGTGCCACTGACAATAAAAATAACAAAGCATTGTAAGGCTACTCAAGAATTGAACTGTCCCGATGCTGAGCCAATTGCCGACACATTAAAGGGATCATACATCAAACAAATACACATTATAACACCCAAGCTAACAAGTATGTTAATCACATAATTGTAGACCATACCTCATGTCTACCATAGCTAGTCTTAATGTTAGATGCCATTTTTAAATATATTCTCCATTAGTCAAATTGAAACAGATAAAAAGGCTGTATGTTACGATATTTCTTTTGTTACCTCTTTGATGCTACATTTCTTAAGTATGATTAAGAATTGTATGTAACAATTGTATGGTAAAAGTAATGCTCATGAATTTTATTTAAGGATTTAACCCAAAATCTAAAATAAATGATAGACTTTTGTATGGAAATATAAAAAAACATTCAGGACTATGCATAATTCAAATGAATATTAATATTAGTATTGTGTACAAAGAAATAAATATTAGTATATATATACTAATTATATATTATTCTTTCACACATGTATCAATTATAATTTGCGTATGTCGAGAAAGTGTCTGAAGAGCCCCGTGACATGACGTGTCAAAGCACAGTAGGATTTCTTCTTCGGTTCCAAATTTCCAAATAAATTCAAAAACTTTAATAACCAAAACTTTGATTAATTCCTATTACAGTGTAAAGGACTAATAAAACGATATCGTGTTAATGCGAATAGTGTTCGCCTCGCTGAGTTTGTTGTGGTTATCTTCTGAGACCGGTTTATTTTCGAACCGTAGTAGCCATAGATATAAGTAGAAAAATAAATGGTTCATTTGAATTAAATATCTTGGCAATTAACTACCGTATTTAGCTTCGGGCCGGTGCATTAATAGCCTTAAGGCTAAGCTTATCCAGTACTATTCTTATACACTGTACTCTTAAATAGTCTAATTAACTCAGCAAAAAAACATTTTAACCTATTGTTGTTAGAATTCGCTGTATACTGAAGTAAGATATTATTTAAATTAAAGTTAACGGACATACGTGTGAATTTTATTTTGACTTTTGACAGTGACAGGACACGTCCAGTTAATAGTTAACTATTTGAATAACGTTGCCAGATTAATGCCATTTTTTGCTATTAATGTTACCATATACTGTCGCGAAATATATTACAAACATGTCTTTCTTTTCTTACCTACTTAAGAGAAATTACGTACATATAAATTAGGAGAGCAACTATAATTACAGCAATCAGCGATGTCTTCCAGACAAGAAGAAAGAAAGAAATAACAAGGCATACAGCCATAATAAAATGCTGGTAACGAAATCCCCTTTGGGCTATGGTGTTTATACTAAATAGTGTGGTACATATATTTTTTCTTTTAATTGATTCTTCACACTTAGTATTTAATATATATTAAGAAGATCGTAAACTGTAATAGCACAATAATAATAATGGTGGTTCAAATCCGTGCTCAATATAAAATACTGTTTTATATTTTTTAATATGAAATGTTAAGAAATCATAGTGTGTAATAAAAGAGCTCGGAATCTCCGGCGCTCAACTATATTGGAGATAAAATTAAATTTTATATTGTATTGTTAGTTTCTTATATATTTTCTAAATATAATAAACAAAGAGATATTAGTGCCAACTGAATTACAGTCATAGAAAACTTTATTACCGATAGTTTTCTGTGTGTATTCGTGTATACGAGAATTTTACTCGGCTTATCAGATATTTTTAATTAGCGCCTGGTCTTTGTACCCCAAGGTCCAAATGTATAGTCGTAAGATTATTTAAAATGTTTTTTTTAATAAATTTGGTTCAATTAAAATCAAGCGGCATTGCATAGTTCCTGCTGCTTTTTCGTGTCTGTATTAAGGATTTAAATTATAAACTAAGTTAATATTAATTAGTCTAATTGGACAATATATCGCTAATTAAAATTATAACCTAATTTTAATACTGTCAAATTAAACGGCTTATGTTTAAGATACTAAAAAATATTGTCTTTCACTATTTACATAACAGATTAAAATTGATTTATTCAATATTGATAAACAGTGTTAGGCATAGCTATCCTGTTATACCCTTGTAGAGCTTTCAAAGCTTGATATACGATGAAGCTTTATCTAAAACTCATTACTTACCTTGATTCTTTCTTATTTAAATATTTATGAAATCCTAAGTTAATATAGATAAAGTTATTTCAAGATAGAAAACTTTAAGTAAATGTAAGAGTTTTTGGGAATTGGGATGCTCGTTCCTTTTATTTGATTACTACCTTCCCGACCTTACTACAAAGGAGATTTAAAAATATAACTATATTTTTCTTTGTCCAAGTTTTTTCCTTAGTTATTTAGTTCATTTTTATAGTTTTTAAATAATAAATCTAGAGATATTACAAACATAAATATATAATGAAGTTTATAGTTTTAAAGCTATATACCTTCACTTTAATAATGTATTTATTAAACAGCATAACCTTATAACGAATAAAAAAAGAAATATAATAATTGAAAGAACTTTCAAAAAATTTCACATCTATAAAAAAATTAATATCCGAGGACCATAAACAATTTAATTCTAGTTATAATTCATTTTTAGAGTGGCCCTGAAACTTTATAAGTTCTATAAGGCCAACCGTATACAGTGTTCAACATATAAATATCCGTTGTTATAATTTGTTTTATTATTCAGCGACTACAGGCTGCCATTTTAATTTCTTTATGTCTTATTATTAATATAGCTATATTTACATAGACAGAGAGTAAAATTCTTAAGTAGCATGACATTGCTTTGTATTTTGCAATGTAATTTCAATTAACCATGTAAGTAACATAATTATTAAGAAATTAGGTAGGGACTGGTAGTCAGTACCGGTGACTCAAGCCAGCTCTTGGGCTTTTCTCGGTCAATCTCGCGATGTAACGAGGAACTACCGTCAGCATTATGGGTACTCTTCCACACTTAAACTAAATAATTAACAATTATTTTAGTGCTTCAGTTTATTTAAGTAATTATAAATAAAAGATATAAAAATAAATATAAATTACAGATATGAATATAAATTATCAGATTTATTATTTTAAGTATTTTTATAAAACATTCAATCCTCGTTCTGGTTTCCCAATAACAAGCAAAAGCTTAAACTATCACGTGTACGCTGCACCTCATTGCAAGTATAAAAGAAACCTCTTCAAAACGGAAACGCACGTGGCATTTGCGAACAAGGCTTCGAGGCTCGCATTTTTAGTTAATTGAAATGAATTTTAAAACACTTTACTGATTTCATTTCTTTTAATTAAGCTCCAACTTAATGCCCTATGTGAAGTAGTGCGGTAGTATTTTGGAGATGTAATCCTAGGTTTATTGTTCAATTTATTACACAGATATTTTAAACCTATCAGCCATCAGGCACCAACATAAACATTGCAAAACACTACGCAAATACTTGTCGTGCGGTATTAAGTAGGGTTGTCTCTTGATAGCATCTTGGTGAAATTAACATAAATACAAATTAACAAAAAGATTCACACAGGCGCTTATGAAAGAATTAAGTAGGCGCCTGGTAGTCAGAACCGGTGATCCAAGAGCTGGTGCTTTCCTTGCTCAGCGTATAAGCATCGCGATACAGCGAGGAAATGCCGCCAGCATTGTGGGTACTCCGCACAGGGACCAAACTGTTTAAATTTGTTTTAAGTCTGTGTCTTGTTTTATTTTAAGTTACTTATATTAGTTAAGTTAATACAATAAGATTAAATATATGATAGTTTGATATTTTTTTGTGGTTTTAAGTTATTTTTAAGATTTACATTGCACTAGTTAGCCTTAATGTATTGTTAACAAGTCCTTAAAAAGCATGTAGAAGCTTAGCAATGCGTTCTTCCTATTTTATATAAAGCCACTATACCAACATGACATGAACGACTTGAAAATAAAATGTTAAGACTTTTATTAGACTACAAATTAAACGTCAACTTACATATTACTATAGGTAACTAAGAAGAGAGCAAGACCAATTCTTAAAGCGATTTCTTCCAGGCATGAAGTAAATAACTAAAGATTATTGTTTGCTTTTTTATCGTCTACAAAAATCTGGGGACTAGAACAGTTAGTTGAAATTGAACAAAACACAAGAAAATGTCAACCCCACTGATTTGCCTGTGGGTTTTTCTCAGCTAAGGTTGCGCAGTGATCCCCAAACTTACTTAGAATTTCATCCGAATGGGCAGGCATGGCCGGAGACATACCACTCTCTCACAGAAAACCGGCGTAAATTGATGCAATTGGACTTCGTTCTTTTTATACTTGCGATTTGTTCGGTAAGTGAGATCTTCCGTTGCCCATCCCTTCCCCTCCCCCGTCCTCTTCTTCTATACCTCCATTTTCTAATTGCCCTTTAAAGGCCGGCAACTCACTCACGAGCTACCCGCCGCGTGAGTGTCTGTGGGCGGCGACTTCACCTTTATGATGGGCCTCCTGCTCCTATGCCCCCTCTTCTTTAAAAAAAAACTTAGTTGTAGAAGATCCTATTTGAAATGAAGAGTTTTGACTTACGACCACAGATAAAAATTATTCTCCGTTTTGACAACCCTAGAGTCAATAGCTTGTATCTACTTACGGAATGTTGTCGAACAATGTCTTTCCGTACGCCATATTCGGTGTGTTGAGGCCGAATAACTTATTAGACGCGTGACCTAATGGCAGACCTATGTTATTAAAACTCAACATATTCAATTAGTTCTTGAAGACACTTTTGAATCGTCATTCTTCATTCGTAATGCATCTACCGAAAGCCGGCAAAGATAGATAGCTGCTCTTTTAAAATAATTATTCCAAATACAATTGTTACTTCTTATTAATAAAAATTAAATTAATAAACTAAACTACAACCTTTAAATCAATTTGAAAAGTTTGGTCTATGTGGCGGAGTACGCAGAATGCTGGCGGCATTTCCTCGCTGTATAGCGATGTTTATTCCTTGAACGAGAAAAGCATCAGCTCATGAGCCACCGGCGCGTACTTATTCATTAATAATTATATTACATAGATGGTTCATCAAATTACAGAAGCATTGTTCAGCTACTCAATAAGTTAACTCTCCCTACAATAAATATATATAATAATAAAATTTAAATAACTAAAAACAAAAACATACTAACTCTATACACTATTATCAATGTGTAGAACAGAATAGAGTATTCTATCATTCTGCTGTATTTTGATGTAAATCTGAATTCTTTACAAACATAAAAAGTGAATTCCACTTTGTAACGCATCGAAAGATCGCAGTTTCTCGTACTACATGTTTCGTGAAACGTATACTTTAGTCCTTACATACAGAAGCGTTTTATTATGATGTCACATGTTTGTTTAGGTCCAAACGATTTATAACAGTTAACACAGAAACAGACACTAATAAAAATCAAATATTTAATTATAAATAAATACCACAAAAAATAAATAATGAAACAGTTGCGACTATTGGTTTTACGAAAGATACATTTTTGTATACTTCTGTAAATTTAGTATGAACTACACTCATGAAATAATTACTTGGATTAAAATATAATTATCATAATAGACAAAATATAAGTACATTATTTGAATATGCATTATAATAAAAAAACACGAAAATAAATTTAAAAAGTTTGGTCCATGTGGCAAGGTACCCATAATGCTGACGGCATTTCCTCACTGCATCACCATGCTTATGCGTTGAGCGTAAAGCATCAGCTGGGACATCGGTGAAAATGAATGAATTCGTGGATCCTATTTACAGTTTTTTTCAGTTTCAGTTCAGTTTTTAGTTCAGAAAAACGTTCGTGTGTAAAAGCCTAATATAATCGTGGAATGCAGATGTATCGGCACGTGTAAATCTTCAACGATTCGTAAACTTGAATTTTAAGCATCAATTTTATATACCTGATATAAAACATTTCGTAGAAAATATTTGTTTTTCTCGTCACTCGTAATAACATTTGAAAAATTAGTTTATAGAACTGAGTGTCTACTGTTTACATGTTTCATTTTTTATTGAATTCATGTTTTAATTAGCCTGTGATTCTGATTCTGTTCTTAGGAATAATTAAAACAATTAAATTTTAAAAAAAGCTTGAGATAGGAAGACAAAGTAGTAATATATATAAATGAAAACATCGGGCGGCCTTATCGTTAATAAGCAATCTCTTCCAGACATCCCACAAATATGCAAAGAATACAATAAAAACATATGTAAAACGAGGAAAAAATAATAAAGTATAATAAACATTCAGCAATATAATACTTTATGGACATATAAAGCGTACTAGGAAGAGATTTAAAAGATGATAACTAGGAGGCTGATCGGAAATGACAATGGACTCAGGAAGTGAGTACCAAAGCTTTATAGTGGACTCAAGATTTTCCTAGAAAGGGGTGGTGGGATGGAAATTATCTCCTTAAATGTAAGTGCAAATGATGATACAATTTTAATACTTCTAGACGTGGTTAGGACACTCTTCTTGAATGAGTGTGCCGAATTTGCTTATATTAATATATATGCATGGTGTACTTTATTCTGTTCAAACTTCCCTTCGTCCTGTGACATAAGGGCGTACATCTAATACATAAAATAATGATTGAAGTATTTTGTGGTTTAGCTACATTTAGGCATGGAAAAGCTTGACACAATATAAAAGCTACTATATATTTCAAGTGTCGACGCCAAGCGTTTGTTGGCAGGAAATATGAGCTTAACTAAATATAGACTAGGAGGCCGCGAATGATTTTAATCTTTTTCCAAACAAAAAAAATATGGGTTTTATTTGGTTTATGTGATTAATGTTATATTTGTATAACTCATTATTCCAGTGAAGAGACAGATGTGTGGCTGGTAATAGATTTTAATCAGTTTTTTTTATGAATACCTGGAATACACAGCTAAAACATAAGCTGGTCACTCTTCATCGACAATGTCTTGGTTTTCTATAAAGTATCAAAACATCTGAAACCTGGATCTACGAACAGTCACCCAGAAATATCTGTAAGATACTATTAATAAGATAAGATACTATAGATACTACTTACTCATTATTCGATTTTTTAATTATTTCCGTGTCTAGCTCTTAGCCTATAAATTGCGATAATGTATCGTATTCTATCTAGATGAGGAATTGCGCTGTCCGTTATATAAATTGATGGATCTTGATGCAGTACTCCCGACATTGCGTCAAAAATACCCAACTCTATATAAAATAATGATTTGTTATACGCCCATCTTTAAATGTGTAATATTTTAAACTGCTAACAACCTCAGAACGATAATGATGATCTTCTTCGGTTATGTTAAATCCTTGGGAAACAATAATTGTTTCAAAATATGTGTTATATATGCCTTTTTATATGTAAAACAGAGGGCGGACGTGAAAGCAAAACGGTTGAATGTATAAATTAAGTCTGATTACCTTTATTCTGTCTGCCCAGTGCACCATATGATTAGGAACTACATACTATAATAAATCAGCATAACAATCCTCAAAGTAGATATATACTATATGTGGATATGGACAAAGATCATTTAATGTGTCAGCTATAGCTCAGCATCGGGACAGTTTAATTCTTGAGTAGCCTTACAATGCTTTTGTTATTTGAATTGGTCGTGTAAGTAATATAATTTTATATGAAATGTTTATATAAAAAGAGCAGCTATCGAGTTTCTCCTTCCGAACCGGTGGTATATAAATTGACGATTCAAAAGTGTATTTATAAAGACTTATATGAATAAAGATATTTTGAGTTTAATTGTCTGAACTAAGTGCTACCAACATTAACTAATCTTGCAGCCGAACATAACATTTAAATAAATTATAATTATATGGCAATAAACGGAAGTGAATCTGTCACGATTCGGAAATGTACTACAGATCACACCTGACTTCCGGTACTAGATGACAGAGGAAACTGCGCGGCGGAAGTGAATGAGATTTATTGGTAATCGATTTTTTAGTTATTACAAAAATTTTATGCGGCCACTTAGAGAGCTTACTTTTTAGGGGTTTATAAGTCTCCAAAAGCTTCCTGCCAGTACGAGCCTCACGAGCCGGCCGCTTACAATTTTAAAAAGCACCAATGCAACCCGATATCGACTCTTGCCTTCTGGGCAGAAATACCACCTCCTAAAAGCTTGGTTTCTTCACGATGTTTGCCTTTACCTACATAGTCAAAGCATAGAACTAGACCTGAGCGTTAAAAGCTCAAATACTAAGCCCACACAGCTTGAACGCTATCAATAATATCAACGGAACAAGATTAAAAAGTGTATAATGCTTAACTGAGAATACTGTTCGTAACAAGCTAAAACAAACGATAAACGTTATATTAAATTACAGCCCGCATAATACCTTGGAATAAGTTAGTTCGTGAAGGCTTCGAAAGTTATCGTTTGATCCCAATATAGCTTAACTTTTAACAATACATTAATGATGTAACATTATATTTGCAGTAATTAAGCTTAAGCTCGATTCGGTGTTCATTTCAAAGTGAAACTCTTTCACTTTTGCCCGGCTGGGTGTTGACCGTGACATTCATGTTACGCCAGGGCCGGATTTAAATGTTACGTGTTTGTGTGGCCCGCAGTTTTAAGAGATATTTATATTTTTTATATCTTTTCCACGTAGTGTCGAATCAGTGATCACTTGTCTACAGTAATAATTTTCTTATGTCTACGACCCTTTGGAACCCGGTTTGAGAATACGCATAACAGACTCAGTTGGTTAACTATGGTTTAGCAAATGTCCTTACTCAAGCAAGTCAATGACCCATACTCAAGCTTTTATTTTAGAGTAGGAGGCCCACCATAAAGGTGAAGTTGCCGCCCATAGACTATCAGGTGGCTGGGAGCTCGCGAGTGCGTTGCCGACCTTTTAGGAAGTGGTACGCTGTTGTCTTGAAGGACCCTAAGTCTTACGACACGGAAATACTGTGGCGGGCAGCTGGTACCATAACGTGGTGGTGCGTGTTAAGAAATGTCTTACGAAACGCGCAGTGGTGGAACGACAGACATCAAGGTGATACGGATGGAATTTCGTATTCTGCCTAGATGTCCGAAGATGACATCAAATAACTAAATCGTTTATTTTTTTAGAAAATATATCAAAATAAATGCAGTTACATTACAAAAAACAAATACTTCATTTGCTAAAAGATAATTCTTTCAATCTTACTGACAATACTTGTCATTTCTGCAATTTTAATTGTGACGATTAATTGCTTGCAACAAAAACGAAATCCCTCATTAAAACAGGCGATAGTCACTACTTTAACTCGTGTCTGCAATTAAGTACCAATTATTAATGAATGCTGTCTGTGAATCTTTGACGTCTCAATTTACATTTAGCTCGTTGCGAGACAGGTCCTTTGTGTAACAACAAAACGATTGCAAAGATATTATGAGTTTCTAGTTTAGACGTATATTAAACTAACCAGTACTAGCCTGGTAAGACGTACTTTTAGAATGTATATTTTATAAGTTCAAATACATAATGTGTGTCTAATACTATGGGACTTTTAAAGAATTACATATTCACACTAAATCTAAGAAAATACATGTAAAAACAAACAGAAACAGTTGTACACAACTAACCTAACCTACACCTTATATAATATAATACTATATTATTGAAACTATGAAGTTGTTTCTTTTGTTCAGAGTGCCGCTCCAATAAGTGAAGGTTGGCATTCAGCTTCCCGTGAGCCTCTCTATCTTTAGTTCTAAATATCTATATTCTATAATGAACGTTAATGTATATATAGGTAAATTGCATCTATGTGTTATGTGTCTATGGCAATATGTGTTATACCATTATAACACATATTGCCCGGATGTACTCTTTTTGGTGAAATAATTGGTTAGACGGAAACAAGGACGAACTCATACATGCCTAAATAGTGAATGTAACAGTTGAAGATCCATACACCATCAGATTCTTAGGTCTAACAGGCCCTCAATTAATATTGTTTTCAACTTTTGCTGTAAATCCGGCCCTGTTCCCATTTACGCGCTTATAACTGTGTCTAGTGAAAGAGTGTTTCAACCGTGACCGAATAAAAAGCGTCTCACAAAATGACTCCAATTAAAATCCTGAACTTTACTCATTCAAACGTTTAACGTTTAATCGGATCTAGGTAAGCTTTTCGTCTAGTTTGCCTAAAAAGTATAAAACAAATTTAATTTAAAAAAAAAACTTATTATTATAAACTACTTAATGGTTGTTCCATATATGATTTACGATTTCAACATGATTTACGTTATTCAACGTTCAAAGTGATTTATAACACTAAACTAAAATCAGTACCGGGGTCGTCTCATACTGGTGCGACGAAACTGCACGAAACGGCCGCAATTATTACATAAATTTATATGATTAACCTAGATATTACAGTACATCACATAATAAACTCAAAAAAATATTATTTATTGTAGCCACGCCAACAAAGCTTAACATAAAAGACATAATTAAATTAGTTAAACCCTTTTTATAGATAAATATATAGATAAAAGACGCTACTGGCGTGGACCAAATACATTTACAGACTACTAAGACTCTAAACACTGCTTAAACTAAAGCCTTAGCCTAACCTTACCTAACCTAACCTAACCTAACCTAACCTAAGCTAAACCAAGCTAAAAAATGCCTTAAACTCAGAGAGCAGGCCTTAATCGTTATCACGAGTCTGTAACTAATTGTAATTTATTACTATGCATTAGACATTTCTTTCATACAAATATAATGTTTAATTTAAGCAAAATAATTAAGACAAAAAATCATACTCGACCAAGACGTGTCCATTAGACTGGCAAGTAGATTCGTTATATGTGTAATGTAGCGAATGGATCATTTTACTCCGTGACGCTCAAATCGTCCGTATAATAACAGGAAAAGCAATGAAAATCAACTACGTGTGAATCGCTTTAGTTCCAAACGAGATATAATTTTTTAATAATACAAATTTTGATAGTTTACTTTTGTTTGCGCGATTGACATCAGAGGATAACACATTTAATACAAGGCAAAATTAAGAATTTAAATAACCTACCTTACAGATAAATTTTGCAGTTGAATATATAATAATCAATTATTAGCTTAATTGTTAGGTTATTCATAAATTTTCTCCACCCTTTGAGGTTCGCGTTTATACGTTTTGACAAAACGTATCGTCATAAACAAAGTAAGCCTCGCCTAGGGAATTAATTTAAATAATAGTCTAGCGTGACTGTTTTTATCACCCCACCCATTATTTGCATATGTATTTATTAATGAATAACGCGAAATATATTAAGCTATGTAATGGTGGCAATAAAGCGATCTGTTTCACGACCGTCCATAGTGTTTATTGACATAAAACAGCCAGTGTTCTGACGCCCCAGATTTGATCATCTAAATTATTGAAAACTATGTTCGCACATTATGATTTTAAGACTCATCGTACTGATTTCCTCTGGGAAATATATAGTATTGGCATATTGGAATTCAATTGTGTACATATATGTATTGTATGTATATATAAATTAATTGTATATAAACACTTAGATTGATTCAATTAACTTAACTGTTTTAATCTTGATGTATTTGTTGTACAAAGGTTTAAGAATAGCATCAAGAGGTCTGAAAAGCTGAACTGTCAAAGAGAATTCTCCCGAATGAGTTTTGAAGGAAAGTTTTGAAGTATTTATTAGAACTAAGAATTTAGCAAACTACCTTAGCTTTAAGTATGATATTCCATACGGATGTTTAGCGATTTCGGAAATACTTAGCTTGTACAAATCTATAAGAGTGTAGGTTAATGTTAACTTTTAGTGTTACTTTGTAGTAAATAATAAAGATATTTTATCCCATTATTTCAAGCCGGTGATAGAAAAACTTTTGCCCACTATTCTTAACAGTATTTTATTTCTTTTTATTAAATTACTAGCTTTCCGCCCGCGGCTTCGCCCACGTGTAATTTGGGTTAGTATATAGCGTTTTTTAATGATCTCGACAGGGCTTTCTTTCACGGGCGAAAATCTTGTTACAATTGGAATTATATATAGCCTGTGTTACTCAGGGATGATGTAGCTTTACAGGATCGGATGATTCAGGGAAATCGAAGGCAACTTTCAAATTAACGTACAGGCAATTACTATTCTGACAATTTTATATTCTGTTAGTCATCTTCTTATGTGGATGAGCTGATGATGGAAGGTAAAACTCCTCAGCGGTTAAGAGTTGAAAGAAAATTCTTACGAAGTTATGAGTACGAAATACGTACTTGTGAGGTTATTACTTATTAGCTTGACCAAATAATAAAAGGTAAACCTCATTAAGGACGTAGGTGGAAAAATGGATGCGGACAAACGATAAACGTCTCTTCACTCGTTTCCTTTTACTTGTTTGTATAGGTGGTGTTCACTCAAAATAATCATAGGGTAAAACGTTAATGAAAGTTTGAACTGCATCGTAGTCATTACACAATGGAGCATCTTAATACCGCGATGGATATATTTGGCCTAAGTAGAAATTCTTTAAAAAAAAGCTAAGACTCAACCTTGCACACTCACTCACACAGCAACACCATTGCACACACTGATACACACACACTCACTAAAATGTTCGTACTTCACAGTAGTTCCACTTGTTCATGTGTATATATATTTTTATTTATATTTTGGCTTTATTTTTAATCTATTTTTATTGTGTAAACTGTTTTTGATAAGCTGTATAGGTTTAAGAAATAAAAAAAATAAATAAATCTAGGTTGATGACGAATTTTATCAACGCCATCTATCGAGCACATTGTTTAACACTTCAACCGCGCCCGCGCGCAGTGCGTTATTTGTTATTTTTGTTACCTCTCATAAGTTTTAAAATTAAGGTTAACTTATATTAGAACATATTTAACAATATATAACTAATCAATCAATATAAGTGTTTAAAAATTTTGAAGCAGTGGTTGAAGTAAATGTTCAATTGACTATAACTTCTTTTTCTCTTAAAGGATTTTGACAAAATAAACTTTTGACAACGCTCCCAATTATATGTAATCCTACTGTGAAAACCGCGTTCAAATGCATTCAGTAGTTTTGAAGTTATAACGTACCAGACAGACAGACATACAGACAGACATACAGACAGACAGACAGACAAGAATTCCAAAAATTGTTTTTTTGGTTTCTATGACTCTTCTTTAATTGCCTCCTTTCAGTTTTTTGGAAAAATATTTAATGTACAGATTTTCGCTTTTACTGTCTTATTATTAGTATATAGATGAGTAACTTATCAATAATTCTCGACCAAAGCTTGGTAAGCTTGCTAAAGCGAGTAACTATATTATTTGTCAGTTATCGGTTTCAATTTAAATTTGTTATGGAAATCTTACAAATGGTAAAAAAAAGTATTTAGATTATCACTAAGATCGTCTAAGATCTATGTTTTTTGTGTGTATCCTTTATATTATTAAAATTAATTGATTGTTTTTGCTAATAATATAACAAAAATACTCTTTTGATTGGTTGACTGAGTTGTCTGGAGATTTGTATGTGTGTCAAGTTATTGTGGTTAATTTTTGTAATTATTAGTAGGAACCGTCGGCATTACATAGTAAATAACAAAGCGATGAATTCGTCATCAAACTTTAGATCACTGCCAAATATATTACGTTACGCAATCGCATATAAAATTGACCCTGAATATCCAAATTGGGAAAAGGCTGTACTAAGTCACAGGAGCAGTGCGATTTGTCTCTAATTTACTAAAATGTAAAATTGATTTATACCACTGTGTAGTGACATATTGAATATTAAATGGTATCTTATAGGCTTTCACTATGTTTCGAGACTCAGGGGAATCAATTACCAAACTTTGTTTTTTACAAATCTAATATATACGGCACGTGGTCATGGCTGCTGAGAAATAAAACCTCGTTTTGAAGATAATTAACAATGAACGATTATTATTTTCACAAATATGAATAGAATGATGACCAGAACTTTATAATTAATTGGGACACAGTGACACTCCACCGAACACGTCTTGCTTGGGTGCGATGCGAACGGATCTAAATCCTCCAATGGTCGTGGTTCTCCTCCGTTCCAACGCTACACGCCAAGAGAGCCCGAAGTTGCGTCAGAGTGAAGAAACGTCAATCCGCCATTGTCATTCTGGACGTTTCATGACACTCTCAAAACTTTGAAGCGCCTTCATACGTGTATAGTATTTTGTATAATAATAACAATTTTGTATAATGATTATATTTCTACTGTCTTCTTATTATTTAACTTTTGTTTATTGTTATGATTAACAAAATGCAAAGGAATTTTAAAAGGAAGGAAACTAATATAATAAACAAATAATAATAAACAAATATACGTCTCAAATACGGCTTATAAAACATTCGTCATAATGAGTCATAGAATCCATTTGAAATAAAATAAATCCCATCTTCCATTACACTGCCTAGAGTGGCGGAGAGTTTCTTGCCAGTTCCATTGACGCTCGTCCGTCATTTGGGAACTGGCAGTAAACGTAAAATCAAAAAAAACTTTTTGACGATTCATTTGCATCTGATTTGCTTAACAGTAATCTACCAGTGTAGGCAAAAGACACTTTATAAGATTCAAAAAAAAGCGATCGCTTCTGCATTGCACCATTTCGATCGAGTTTCACGCATAGGTATGAATAATTTTTGTTTGCAAAAGTGTAATGGGTATGTTTGTCTTTGAAACAGCCTTTCATTACTCATTATTTATAAAACACGAAGTGTTAATATGACCTTGCTAATTAATAAGTAATAAGACCTCAATTATTTTTATTTAAAACACTTATTGGTATCAATAAGGGTTTTATTATTGAATTGCAACCATCCTGATATTCACTTAGGACCAGAATTTAGTATGTCTTTTGATCCTAAAATGCGTAGGTTAACCCTCAGTTAACGAAATAAATTGATTAATTAAAATATAAATAAAATTCTCGTGTCACAATGTTCGTTCCCGTACTCCTCCGAAACGGCTTGACCGATTCTCCTGATATTTTCTGGCCGTACTCAGTGGGACTGAGAATCGGCCAACATCTATTTTTAGAGACATTTTTTTTGGCAAAACAATGTTTGTCGGGAAATTTGAAAAGCTCAAAATTGATTTATATTGCATGCAGTATATTTTTTAACAATTTATATATAGCTAATGATTCATAACAATCGTTGTTAAGTGCTGTGAGACTGATACCACAGAGCAATGTATTAACTACTTATGTCTTCCAACATCCTCTTGGTGACTATGGCCTTGTTATTTTATTGTAAGGATTAACTTTACAATAAAATAACAAAATATTGTAGGATACGAAAGAAGAAAATACAGAAAAATATACGTTAAGTAAAATATTGATTTATATTTATGAACCATAAAAAGTTACGGGACATATTTTGTATACTTTAAAAAAAATCATAACTGTTTAATCTTGTTTTTATTTATCAATTATTACTACAAAAAAAAATTCGTGAATGAACGTTAATTTTTCGCAAAAACAATTTGTATCACATTAGGTAATCTCACCCAGGCAAAGATATATTGCTTGCAACAAAAAGACAACAGTACAATTGGTAATTCTGTTTGTTGTTTATTTTAAAACTTTATATGCTTAATCCTTGAAAATAATGCTATCGTATTATATTTTATTTAATATAATTACAACTTACATAGCAAACCATTTATTTCTTGACTTTTCATTTGTTCTATATTACGCAGCATAAAAGAAAGTAACCCAAGTTACATAAGTTTGTTTAGCTATTCGACAATAGATGGCGTAAAATCGTAACATTGATATGATGTTATACGAGAAACGAAGTACGCTTAGTTTGTCCTAGATGGCGCCTATGTACTATTCTTATATTCATATTATAGTTTTAAACAATAACTAAATTTGAAAAACTAAAACGCAGTAGTATTTCGCAATGCCCACCGATGATAGTAAAGGTTATTTTTTATTGTTTTTATTTAATATAGATACTGACGCATCCGCTGGTGCATGGTGTAATGGTTGCAGATCTTTACAACCGTACTGTGAAACATGCTGGGCGATTTAAAGGACGATTCATAATTGTACCATATAAATATTTTTCACATTTTTTTTATTTGAACATATCAATTAAATATTTTTACAATTATTTATTTCTATATTTGTATTTTTTTCAATTTAATACCTCTATTTTTGACCCAACAACTTAATGCTTTAACATTATGCAAATAAATAAAGACGAATGAAATGAATATCAACTATCATACGACTAAAGATGTTTTGCTACGTTCTAATAGATTGAGTTATCGATATATCTTTGTTATTGATTTTTAAAATTTATATTGTTAAAGTGTATCGGTAGTGTATTTATTTATTAAAGTTGTTTCAATCAATCACATATATACTGGTGTATCATAGGTAACTTATATAATTCTTTTAAGCTATTGCACCAGTGTGTTAATCACGTAAATATGTCTCTGGCCCTTTGTTTATTGTCAGTGCTAACGAAATCACCAATATAACAAGCTATTCCACCCAAGGGTGTTGCAAATTGTCGTGTCATTTGCGATGGACACATTTAGCACTGTTTGCATGATCATAAAAACTCCACACCCTTACGATCTACAATGAAAGCCATCCAGTCCAATGTGACCTCTCAACGCAATCAGCTAACTGACCTTTAACACAATTACGAAGGTTCAATAATATCTGGTTGGATCACCTTACCCAACCATTGACAGGTGATCCCCATCACGTCACCTACCCAATTGAATCGGTCAAACGTCTAGTTGCTTGCAGGCAACGTTCCGTGAAACTTCCCCTTTGGCGATAATAAACTTTTGTAACATCAAAATGCCACATTGAAATGAAGTTCTGGATTGAAGCACTGAGGTTGCTTAACAGACTATTTCATCGGACAGACACACGGAATATGTACAATTTGAGGAGACGACGTGAGTCTGTCGCGACTGTGTACAAGAAGACAACAAAATTTATAGCAAGCAATACTGTTAACCTATTAAAGAAGCCACATACCAAGTATCGTCTCCTTGCGAGAATAGTTGATGATCACGAAGAAGATAAACAAACAAATTCACAAGATGACCAATCAGATGTAAGCGATTATGGAGATAGAGATCTTGATTATTATTTGGGAGTTCGCAAAAAGGAGACATACTGGCGGGATCCGATAGGAACAGAGCAAATAAGAAAAGACTACCTGCTTTACCACTGTGGTGTGAGCGAAGAGGACTACGAAAAGTTACACAAAAAGTCAATCGCAAAGTCCCCTTATGTTATACAACCTCGGCTGAAGCAGGTTCCATTTAAAATACACAGAAAACATAAAAAATATATACGCGATGGTACGGAATCGTGGCGCGAGAGACGGAATATATTTAAAATCTTTGCAAACAAACGCGATACAGATTCAACATCGGACAGTTACAGCGAGTGTGATGATGAAGAGGAAAATGCGGATGTCACAAAGTGTCTTCATCGTTTGAAAATAATCGACATGTATGATATACAGGTCATTAACAAGCTCATCAAAACTAATCTCATAAACCTGATGTTTTTTTTTGTTATAGAAGAGGGGCAAACGAGCAGGACGCTAAAGGTGATGTCGCCGCCCATAGACACTTTGTATGAAAAATGTTTTTTTATTTTATTTATATAATTATAGCGAATTTCAAGTTTTAGTTAACATTTAAAGCTAATAAAGGAAACATATATTGTCATAAATGCATTGAAAATATTAATTGTTCCAGGGTGTCAGAATAAAAGAAGTGTCCGAAGGCAGGCCTTGTGACAACTGTCCTGAATTATGCCCCGGATTTATTTCACATTCGTGGAGGTAAGTTATTACAATATTTTTATAACATTTCCGATAGTACTAACACTGTTATTCAATTAATTATCTTGTGCAAAACTTTGATATTTTATACACACAAAAAAATTAGGCCGTCTATTCACGACGGCTGTTAAGTATCTATCATAATGATAAGAAGTGAAGTTAAGTTATCTAATTAAAGCTAGTGTCGACACACACACACACATAAACATAAACACAAACACATTAACACGCACACGTAAGTATAATGCACATTGGAAGAGAACATTTCAATTCACACAACACAGGAAATATCCTAGTGTGGGGTCCAGCGTCCGCTTTGTTCGTAACTATAATTTCTGGGTAATAAAGTATTTTGTATGTATTTTTATGGAAATTACACTACATATAATATGTAGATTTATTTTTAATATTTCAATTCAATTGGCAAATCTTATTGTATGTGAAACATTAATGACCTCTAATGACGAAGTGAGAAACAATATTTTGTTTACTCAAAAACGGAACAATACATTGACCCGATAAGCAATTAACTAATAGGCGATATCTTAGTCCGGTTCCGATAAGCTTATCTCGCTTTCATAATGTCAAAACGTGCCGTAAATAAGGAAAGAATTGACAACCTTGATCCCCGCGCAAGCGGCGCAAGCGCATTGTCAACATTGTACTCACGTTGTGAACACGCATCATGTGCCTATCGTTAAAACAATTGGAGTGGGCTGAAATATGCCGGCGTTTGAGAAGAGAGGAGCATGTCACCGAGAGGAAAATACAGAAGTTTCCATCGAGGGAGCGCAATCACGCCGTGAGAAGGAAAAACAATAACAATCTACGTTCGCATGTGAATTGTGATGCGTGCGCGCGTGTCGCTGAAAATGAAAGATGATATTTTTTTTTTCACAACTACGCGATCGGGCTAATAGTGTTTTGAGTGTTCGAAACGTGTTGTACAAGGCGGTGTTTTTTTTATCCATTTCAATATTTATCTGTTAGCCTTGATTATTGACATGTTGAACTGGTGTACGCGACGCGTCTGATATGCTTTTATAATCAAAATGTTTTTTTTTAAATATATAATGCGACCTCTTTGTTGTCTTCTTTTGTTTTTTTGTAATCGAGCTTAGTTCTTCCCAATGAAAAACACAAAGGTTTTATTATATAGGTATATGACCTAAGGACAGGTGAATGACCGTAGGACCTAGACCTTGTACTGTGTGAATATTTAAGTTGTGAAACATTAATATATATGTAACAAATCATCAGTCATGTATAATATATACAGCTAGTGGATAATTGGTGTTAAGTTTCACTGTATCAGACCTAAATGAAACGCAATAAGACTAGACTGACGATTAGCGAGCATATTAAGGTCAGGACATTTCTTTTTAAAAAGGACAAAGCCACCTATGGACCAGTATTTAACTGTTTTATATAAGTAAAACATTAATTGAAAACAACGAACGAAAAACTTTTTCTTGCTTGTTTGAAGTACAGCATGGACGTCAACCTGTATTTGTAAATACCTGTGTGGTTTACATGCTCACAAGAGTTACGTGTTTATAAAAAATCGGCCGTTTTCAAATCGTGTTAGCGAAAATTTAAAGGATTTTATTACTAAAACAGAGTTAGCATATAAATTGTTCAACCTAATTGTTTTAAATGCGCTTTTGTTCGTTAAAATGCGTTACAATATTCGTATGAGACAGTTTTTATCGTTCTGACCTCATTCAATTGATGCATTATGAGTACATTGATAAGTAATTATTAGTATTAATGGCGTATTTATAAGCGGAGTTGCCCTCCGCTTTAAGTAGTTTTAAAATTATACTCTGTTTGTAACATAAGTAGGATAATTTGTTAGAAAATATGTAATATGTAAGGTTTTTTTTGTAGCTATAAAATCTTATATTCAATAAAATAAACAGTCTTTTCGCTATATTATTTCGTCTCTTTCTATCTTATTGTATTTACGCCGAGATAGAACGGTTGTTTGAGAAAAACTCAAATCATAACAATATAGTTTTAATACTTGAAATATAAAAATTAACATTTATGCCATCTATGAGTAAGTAGACTAAATTAAATATGCGCTAGAGTCCGAACTTAGACTAATGAGCCAGCTCGTGGCCACTGGGCTTGAGACATTTAAGTGTCATTGTGTGAGGCCACAAACCGCGTACGTGCTAAAGTGGTGAAAATTCTAAGTTTGCAAAACACAGTC
The DNA here is from genome assembly GCA_951799465.1 of Leptophobia aripa. NCBI lineage: Eukaryota > Metazoa > Arthropoda > Insecta > Lepidoptera > Pieridae > Leptophobia > Leptophobia aripa. The sequence continues at coordinate 5,910,672 of OX637278.1, read as the reverse complement.
GTTTTATGTGAAATTTTACTGGAAATGAGCTGATTATTACGAATTTTTGTGACTTAAAAAACCTTATATTTATTACGTTTTTGCGGCATCTAGTGTAAAATAGAGCAACTAATCAATAAAGTAAACGTTTTAGTTAACGGCCATTTTTATTCACCTTGAATTGACATCAATCAAAATTTTTTTTACAGTAAAATTTATAATACAGTAAAAATTGATATTGTTTAAGAGAAAATAATTATGTAAAGTTTTTTTACAACCTTTCACGTTCTACACGTTCACTACACTTACACGTTCTTAATCTACACGTAGGTATGTATTACGTAGTAAAATTTTATATTGAAACCCAAAATTTCAACGCCTGTTAAAAATTACTCTGCAAAATATCAATGCGTCGTTATTCAATCTGTCAGTGTTATCAAATTGCAGGAACCTCAATAAGTTAACAATACGTGCAAAAATTTGATATTCGTTTATTGCAGTCAAAACATATTGTAAATTAACAATTGTTTCTTCCCATGTAGACTCTGAGCTTGGGGTACAAGTGCTTATTAAAGAATTAAGTAGGCTGGTGACCCCAAGTGGGGCTTTTCGCATATAAGCATCGCGATTCAGCTAGGAAATGCTGCATTATGGATTACATTTTTTAAATTATTAGTGTTTTTTTTATTTTGTAAAAATTTATTCTTAAACTACTTACGTCTAACAACCACTTTCATTCCTAATCCTATTATTATACTCTGGTGTTGTGATAATTTTATTTATGGTCGATTTACCTAATTTAATTTAATACGAGTAACAAGTTAACAGCTGCCTTTAAATACATAATCGCTTTAAGCTTACAAGCGTTAAGACTGACTCAACATTCGTTTTCTTCTGTGACGGCATTTTCGTCTTGTTAGTCACTGCTTTTGTTTTGGAATTCATATGGGCATACTTGAGTTTATTACTTATTGAACTGTCACTATATGAAATGCAGTAGAAAGTAGAACTTTTAATTTGTTTTATTCACCACCTTTCAAAGTTAGTACATAAAGACCTGAATTTTGACACATATAAATTTAATTGTGACTTAACGTTTCTGACATTGAGCGGAATGTTGTTTGAGAGTTTCTTACGATAGTCTGTGCTTAGTTGAATCTGTTTTTGTGTTATTTTGGATTTAAAGTTAGCATATTAAATTTTGATAAATAGATATGTGTCTTTGTTTAAAAAGAAATGGCTTTGTATTTATCATGTTATAGATTATTTACAAAAATAAAACCTTTGTTTAGGTAATTGGCAACGATATGGTTTATTATATAAAATATCAAAGAATTGATATATATTAAAATAAAAAATAAAAACTACTTACAATAAAATAACTTCATCATTTAGGAATATGACAAAATATAAGATAACATAATTACCATATACCAGCCACATATTTTTTAAAATATGTCGACAAATAAATGCTCTGCAAATGTTATATTTTATAGACCAAAGACAAAACATGACATTAAGTCATCATTGAAACTCTGCACCAATAAAAAAATAAGTAATTATTAATACTGTAATAACATTACTCATCTAACGCTGTAAGACTTAATATAACCGATATTAAAGTTATATAGCTTTAATAAATATATGTAACTCTAATAGAAATTCAGACATCTTACAACCAAGCAAAGTATACAATTTGTTTGCTGACATCATAGGGGTGTTCCCTCTATTATCGCAAAGAAAAGAAAAATAAATCAGACCAACCCGTCATGACCCACCTGTAACAAGCATGTTGTTATAGGTGGAGCTCACGAAAGCTGGTCACCTATGCAAGGGCTGTCAAAAAGTTTTATTACTTGTCTTTATTTGAAAGCGATTGAATATTATTTATGTAAAAAAAATCTATTTGATTTCAATGTCTCTCTTCAATTACTTTTACTGTTATACATCTTAAGCAGCTTCTTAATAAATATTACTCATCTAACAGTTGTCATCTAAATTCCATGACTATAATTAGAAAACTATTACTTTACCTTTAACTAAATTCTGTACTCAACCAATATATTAATATATTACAATCATCCTCAAAGCGTTGGTTTACATAACCAGAATCATCTTACGTTTCGGATTAGTACGTTTTGACAGCCCTATAATCTCATCCCTTGAACTTGAGCGTGATTCGCCGTAAACAACAGACCAGCGATTCCGTACGAAAGTTGAAACCCGCCGACGCTCATTTGTCATTCGGTCGTCGAAAGGTGTAGTCGCGCGCATTAACTCAAACATACGTTATCTTTCTAGTCAACGAGTGTTTTTTACGTGTAATTATGTTCATGAAGGTATTTTAACGATAAGATGTGAATTAGTTTTTAAATATCGTCCGATTGTTTTGTGAATGGATGTGAGTATTATGTTAAAATTACTATATCTAAGATCTTTCGCCAATTTGTTGGGAATAATAATGTTAACACAAATAAATTCAACTATCATATCTTTTAAATAAGTTTATCACGAATAACTCTTTACAAATACATATTTCAATTATATAAAACTGAATCATTTGTTATAATTCTTAAACATATTGATTTGAATCTAGTTAGTTTAAACACATTGTCTAAAATGGCGACGCGGACGCAAATAAAAACGACACATTTCTAACATATCACAAATTTCCACTTACTAAGTTGTAAGATACCTATTAATAATAGAACTAAAATATTTTTTTGTAATTGACGAGATCCGAAATATATTTGCAAGTGGCAAGTTAAAATTACACAACGATTTCCTTTTGTCGTAATCAATATAAACCCCCTTTGACATATTATTTAAAAGAAAATATTATTATCAAGCACTAGTAACGTAGTATATAAAAATTACATCAAGACTGTTCGTGTAGTTCAAGCTTTGACACCGACCGACATTTGCTTACGAGGGCTTAGAAAAGATTGGTTTTTATGCCATAGATATTTGTAGCAGTAATAAGTGACAGTCATAATAAAAGACGTAGTGACGTGAAATTTAAATATCGAATGTTTACGCAAATCACAAAAAATCTCTACAGACTTGATTGATTTCTACTAATTTACCACAGCATATACAAATGAATAACGCCAGATAAAAAAAAATGTAACAAGTATCGTAGTTGTCAAACGTTTTAAGTAACACAATGGCATAACTGCTTTATTATAAACTGTGGAATAATGACAGATTATAAAGTTTATTTTCGCATATTTATGTACTTTTATTATTTATGAAGTCATTCTCGATACGTTCGTATATCCCATACCAAAGTATTTCTGTCATCCGTTACATACCCATGTTTATTTATTTGGTAAACAACTCTTGTTTGTCTTGTTAAGATCGTATTACAAATGTTTTACGATGAAAGCATATTGTTGATACTCATGGTCGGCGGTTCTTCTGAAAAAAATCATGCCTGAGTTACTTGTATGGACGTTTCCTTTTACATTCATGATATGAAAGAACTCGAAATTTATACCGCACTAAGATTTTCATATGATAATTACACACTCAAGTAGTCAAATTTTACGTCACCCATAAAAGGAGTGCCACTAAATTATTATTCAAACTCAAACTCAAAATATCTTTATTCAAGTAGGTCTTTATAAAGACACTTTTGAATCGTAAATTTTTACACTACCACCGGTTCGGATGGCAGTCATCTACCGAGAAGAACCGACAAGAAACTCGATAGCTGCTCTTTTAAAATAAACAATTAATACAAAATTGTGCTACTGACAATTAAAATAACAAAGCATTGTAAGGCTACTCAAGAATTGAACTGTCCCGATGCTGAGCCAATTGCCGACACATTAAAGGGATCTTTCAATTCAAGATTATACATATAATTTAAACTCTGTGAAACCGTATCATCAATAAATTAAGTAGTTGGTCCAGTGCCAAGGTAAAATATTACAATTAATCATTAAAATTCACTATTCTCAATCTGAGAGAGATTTATTAGATTTACTTTTTCAGATAAAACAGGTTAATGAACTGAAATGATAAAAATTTCACGCGTCCGTCATAAAATCGTTATACAATTACTGTATAATAACTAAGCTGGTAGGTTTTATTAATCTATGGTAAATTTAAATTAAACAAGATAAGCTATTTTAATAAGTGACTTTTATGCGAAGCGAATTTTTAAAACATTTTATCATGCGTTTATCATTTCAATCATAGAAGAAATACAATAATCTTATCTTGTAGCATACTATGTTAAGTCAACATTCCTTGAAAGACTTATACTTCGTTGCTTAGTAGGTTCACAAAATTCGCTTATTAGAACAGAAATAATAATTATATACACACACAAATATACTTAAAAACTATATAACTCGCATTAGTAATAGTTAAGTTAATTTGCTTAGACAGCATTCGCAGTCATTATTTTACCATAAATTAGAGAGATAACGCCATCTTTTAAATATTTTGGTAAATACAAAACAGATCCTATATTTTTCTTATTAAAACTTTTTGTATTATAATTTTAAAATAACAACAATCCACAGAATAATTAACGCGCGATTTTTAAACTTTAAATAAACTTTTCGTAAATACAATATAGTGTTTTTTCTTTTAAGGTTATAATTGTTACTGAAGGTATAATTCAGAAATCGGCTAAGTTTTAACTAACCAAACTTAATTAGTAACATTTAGTTTATATTACTTTTCCACGTGACAAAATTACGCTGAATTTGGTTTATACTTTAAAATAAGGTGATACTGTTCAAAACTATCCTGCATTACGGATATGTGTAAACATTTTGCCTGTCTAGCTAAAATGGCTTCCTCATAAGAAAATCGTGAAAGAAAATTATAACCGGTTCTACATAGAATTAAGTGTGATCCTTTCACTGCATTAGCTATGCAAATGAAATTGTATTTATGTCAAAAGATCTATTGTGCTGTCATCCGACGCGATACGTCACGTTGGGCATTGTTTGTGTATGTTTGTTTTTTAAATAAACATAAATTATCAACTCAATGAATGCATGTGTTCTAGACTCGGTAACCTAAACATGCTCCCTGATCATTTCACTTAACAGTTGAGTATATGATTATACTTATATTATTAACGCAAAAGTGTATATACTAAGCTTTCACGCTTCACCAACCTATTTTGATGAAATTTGGTATCGAGATATACCAAACTTTACAGAAGGACATAGGATTTTTTATGGGGTATATTAGGTTTAAAGTGAGGATGAAAGTTTGTGTAAAAATTGCACTAGAACTTAGCAATTTATAAACCGATTTTCCAAATTCCGGTATTTCCGCGAGGTCCGCGGGGCAAAAGCTCCTAGTAGGTTATAAGACCTTATATGTTATCATATATCTATATGATGAACGAGTTCCGCTTTTTGCCCACTTGTTTTTAACCGTACCTTCAAAGTGTTTAAAATTTGTCATTTTATTAATAAAAATATCACAGACTTTTTCCATTGAATAGTTTTTTGTAACCATGGAAAACTCATTTCAACATATATATATATATATTCTACTGGTTATTTATGTAATTAACTATATATACAATCTTAAGCCTTAAAGTTGAAATATTTGGTCTATACAGTACGTTTAATGCAGGCAGACATTCCTTGTATTTGCAATGATAAGATAAAAAGTTTTTAAGTAAAGAATTAGTAAATTCAATAAATATTTTTCACATTTTACAATTAATCTTAGTATTAATATTTAAAACGTAAATATGTGTTGTGCTGTGTTACTCAAAGTCAAATCCATATCACACAATTCAATTTGCCTTGTTTATTATCCTGAACATTATGGATTCCCTATTATATATTTTTCCGTATATATAATAAATAATATTATAAAACCACAATCCATCCATCCATAATTAAATTTATAGTTTCGTATTTTAATTTCGAATATTTTCTTTAGTGCTTTGAGCTTTATTATTTCATATGATGAAAGTTTAAAATTCTCAGCATTACCGTAAATTCCTCGAAGACTGTAAAAAGACAAGCTATAAATACCGGAAGACGATTTCGCACAATGCAAATTCAAATTGCGCCAATTCACTCCGATATTGATAAAGCACAGCTGTTGTATGTTTGTTTTGGCTAAGAATGTCTGATATCTATACGCAGACGTGATTATCTACCGGATGTAACGTCAAAACTTGCGGAAAAATATCGAACGGTGTCTATTTTTTTAATTGTAAATATCGCATGTATGTAAATAGTATATTAAATTGCTTAGAACTAGAAGATAAAAGTGAGAGCGTGTTCTCCAAATACAAGTTAATCATTGCTTAGATGGAGTGGAGGCACAATCCTTGTATTTACAAGCCTTATCGAAAAACAATACATTTTTTTTTAATCGCGTAGATGATAGTAATATGCACGCTGTAGACTTGTAGTTCGCATGCAAATGCATGCATATCTCTCTTCTACATTGTACTGTTTGCCAAATTGATCATAAAACAAATTTACTACACAGAGGCGACCTTCATGGAAGATGTTAGATATTATGTCACGATGAATAAGCTGTTGGTTGTATATCTTATTTATTAATCTTTACATAAACCTTGTCGGTTCATTACGATTGACCATATTTGTCTAAATCGTTTTTTATATAATATTATTTCGCGGTCGCGTGTAAAATCCTTTGAACTGTTATTAACGCGAATTTGATACGTATAAACGTAAATTGAAGTTCTGATAGTCAAGGGACCAATATAGCTTACGTCAGTAGGGTTATTTTGTGTGGGAAATATAAAAATATCTATACCAGAGATAAAAAAATAATAATTCACTGTTTACCACTGGTTTATATACGACACAACTGTAAACTTAAGCAACTATTACGTCAGTCACAATAACATACTAAAATTTACAAAGAAAAAAACGTGAAGCGATGTTTGAAATGTGTCTAATCGGTTTACAAACTTGTAATATTAGTATTTCTATCGATGTTCGTTAGTCACCGAAATAATTATCTAAAGAACGTATGGAATACGAATTGTTGGTACTATTTTTATGAAGTTCTATTAGTATAAGTTTTTGTATAGCTAACTACAACTAAATGCGTTAATTTATATTTAGAACAATCTACCTTCAAAGCATACTAAAACAAATTCAAAATGTTTGGTCCTTATGGCAGAGTACCCATAATGCTGGCGGCATTTCCTCGCTGTATCGCGATGCTTATTCGTTGAGCTATAATAGCACCAGCTCTTGGGTCACCGGTCACCAATTCTCGTTAACTGTATTATTGTATTGTATCATAATTATGTCATTAATATACATATACACTGTGTACTCTACGTAACGTTATTGCGGGGACTGTGCATTTTATGGCGTTATAGTGAACAGTCGTTATATGGAGGAAAATCAGAATTACAATACAAACTTAACCAAACAAAGCCAATTGATTTCGTCTTTAGAGAGTTTGTTGTTAAATCGAGTGACGTTACATGGACTATACAATATATACCTTTACAGTGTTATTATAACATAACAGTCCATAAGTATCATACTCCATTTGCAAGGTACAAATTAGATTATTGCAATCTCTAAGTAGGGTTTCAAATGGGTCGCGAGCTGTTTAGCAGTCAGCTAATTCCTTCTGTCTTACAAACAAAATACGTTTTAATTTACGCTTGCAAAATGGTTTGTCGTTCGTGTGCTTATATTGTTTTAATTATTGATACAGTGTAAACTCTGTAAAACGACATTGATGGGACTGTGCATTTTATGGCGTTATAGAGAATTTTCGTTAAATAGAGACGAGACTAAACATTGTATGGAATACAATAGCTAGACCAACCAAAGCCTTCGATGCTTAAGAGAGTTTCTCGTTAAATCTAACGACGTTACGTGAAGTTTACACTGTTATACATCAATTCATAAACTACATTATTTTTTATAAAAATAAATAAGTCATTATTTGTTGACAATGTATACAATGTGTATCGATTTACTTATAAGTTATAGACATAGATCTTGGCATTTCATAAAATTATTGTTGTTTTTAATCAAAGCAATAATATTCCCATTAAACTTTTACAGTTATCACTCCATTAATTTTAATGAGATGGGGAAGTTATGGATTTTCCAAGGGGAGGTGCTCTAACCATTAATAAAATGTATTATTCAATAGTGTAAACTCGCATTTATTGATAAACTCTCTAAATCGTCGAAATTTTTGAATTGGCTTTTGTTGATTTAGCTTGTATTCAATACAATGATTATTCCTGTCGCTATTTAACGACCACCCGCTATAACGTCATAAAATGCACAGTCCCTTCAGTGTCGTTATATAAAGTTTACACTGTAATTTACATACAAATTATATTATTTTATTCTGTGTAATACAGTGTTTTTAATGACGAATATTTAGTGGACAAATATCCCTTTAATGTGTCGGCAATTGGCTCAGCATCGGGACAGTTCAATTTTTGAGTAGCCTTACAATGCTTTGTTATTTTAATTGTCAGTAGCACAATTTTGTATTAATTGTTTATTTCAAAAATGCAGCTATCGAGTTTCTTGCCGGTTCTTCTCGGTAGATAACTGCCTTCCGAACCGGTGGTAGTGTAAAAATTGACGATTTAAAAGTGTCTTTATAAAGACCTACATGAATAAAGATATTTTGAGTTTGAGTTTATCGGAATGACAACTTCCTGTATGCATTACTTAATGTAACAATGTAATAAACATCCTTATTTATCTTAGTTCAGTCACACGCTTATAAAGCATTGTCCTATTTTAAATTGCTTCAAGTTTGAAGTTTCCATACAGCTCTTAATTGCACCAAAATTTTTATAGAAATACGTTCGTGCAAACGGGCATACCCATCTCGTAATGCCGTTAAGTATCTTTTGGTGCAATTTGCAATTGTTTTGCCAAATTCATAGGAAAAATAGGTGTTTGTCAAATATTAACATTTAGAGAAATGAAAAATGGATTTTGGCCGATTCTGCGACCTACCAATATGCTCGCAAAATTTCAGGAGAATCAGTCAAGCCGTTTCGGAGTTCTACGGGAACGAACATTGTGACACGAAAATTTTATACACAAGATATACATACAATATCTATTACCAATAATACTTAGTTTTAATATTACAATTTTTTGTGTCAAACTTATACAAAGCCTATACGACCTCAACATGACCAAAAAAAAACCTCGTTAAAACTTTCAAGAATTAATCACAGTGACATGAGATTTAGTATCACTTCTAAACAGCGTCTGAACATCTGCTTCGTGTTATATACAAAAATACATCTTATTTAATATACATAAGGTCCGTATTCGTGTGTACCGATTAGTTAATGACAGGATATATTCGTTGCCATATAAGGAATCTAACATGTTGTGCGCCTGTTTATTTAATAGCTACATAATGGGTCCATTAATATAGTATGCTAGTATTTTTTTAATAAGAATGTAAATACAAGGTTAGATTAAATAAAAGCTGATGGAGCTTTTTCCATTTCGTGTTTTCCAATTTCTCTATACTGTACCTTCTCATATCTTGACGTTATCATTATACGTTCTATGAAGTTTCTAATAACGTTATAATGAAAATTTGAAAACGAGTTATTTTTCTAGTACATTCCATTCCAAAATTATTTAGTATAAAACTTATTATTTACTACACTCTTTAAAAAAATATTTTTTTCAATTTAAATGTATTTGCAGAGCAACTTGTAAATTACATAAATCTTTTAATAGAAATATATAAGAATAAAATTAGGATAAAACTAAGATTTTCCTGTCTCTTTGTAGTTTGGACCCTTCGATTTAGTCGATGTCGTATTCCCATCGGGTTACTTTACCAGTGCCTAGTTGTAGTTGTTTTATTTTGTATTGAAAATAGAAAACTTCATTAAGTTTTATACAAATTGGCGAAAGATCTAAGCGAAAGCTCGATTCTGAAATACCTTGATGAATTTGAAATACCAAGGAGAACCAAATAAATGCCTCCCACCGAGACTGAACACGGCATGTTGTGCCTGACGAGGCACGAGAATTGCCCGTGGGAGCAGGCGTTGAAGTCCGCTGACGTCACGTGGTCAGGTTTGCAGTACACCTGCTTAAAGATTCTGCATCTGTACTGCAAGGCCTTCGAACGGGAGGATGTGCTTGAGTTGGTTATTAGGTAAGTGTTAAAGAATAATACATACTATATGCCAGGAGTTTCTGGGTTAGATTCCTCTATGTAACATATAAAACCTCTATGCTACATTTAGAAAGGAGCTTCGATTTTCAAAGAGGCTACAGGCACGAGTAATTAACAATACACATACACAAGCGAAACTTGTGTATATGTGTTGTTAAGATGTTAAAAATAAACATTTTTAAGAACATAACATCTCAGAATTGAGGCAGTTTTTTACTTGAGTAGTATGTAACATAGTTGCATTTTAAAAGAGTCTAGCTCTGTAGCAGTTGAAAGTCGGATATCTTAGTTCGCGTGTTTAAATAAAACATGTTGAATTATGATTATTAAAACGACTGCTACGTATGAATCCATATATTTATTGGATCGTAACAAAAACCATTTTACTTATAGCCTATGACATTTAAGGCTGGTGTCTTTTTCATGTCCTATGTTCAAACGATAAACAATACGTAGAAAATATAAAGAAAATTAACTGTAGATCGTCGAGAAACACCAAAATTTATTCCATATAAATTAACGTATCTCAACGGAGAACCGAGTTATGGAAGACCGATCTTTCGGTTAACTTCCGAAATTTAACCCTTTTTCAAGATGGCGGAAAATTTACAACCGTATTTTAGTCAACAAATTAAATATATAATATTTTCTAGGTCCTAGGTTTTCTAGGTTTCTAGGTTCGTAATATCCAAAATTTTGTTTGGTTGATTGTTTTTTCCGACATAATGACTGAGGTATTCCCGCTGTGATGAAAACGGGCTGGCACACGGGACTGTTTGATTTTTCATAAAAAATACTATTACAGTACTATGTATAGTGTAGTAATACGTCTATAAAACATTTGAATAATTAATGTATGCAAATATATTAATTCGCGTATAAATTTGTCGATACGTAAATTACTATTAAACCTCACTATCTTGCCTAAAATAACAGCATTAGAGTTACATCAAACGTTAACGTAATGTAAATATTATCACAACTTTATCGAATGGAAGTGCAGTATTCTAATGGTTTTGCAATGTAAATAGGGGCTGGGTTTTCCATTAGAATGAATTAAATGTTCCAGAGTTTGCACTGGAACAGTGGTCGTTTGAATTGTATTTGTCATAATAAAAACAAATATATAATTCCTTACATCATTTAATTGTAGGTGCGAACTGAACCGATCATTACACTGTGATTCTATATCATCTACTACATGGCATGGCCAATGCCAAACAAGTGAGGCCAGAAGGGGATATATATATTTTATAAATAAAAAAAAAATAAAAAATAAATATACAAATTTGATCACTTAGACATAAATAAATGTTTCTGTATTGCAAATAAACTTGGTCTTAGACATTTTCGTAGGTACGTATCAAAATTACGATGGTTAAGCAGGTTAAGGCTAATTTTGAAAGCTTTTAAAGTGTTATCCAGATCTATATATTTTTGAGCACCTGTTATTGCATGGAGTGTACGCAAATATATTTTTATTACCATCCTAAATCATAAATTGTAGAAGTGATATTTTATGAATAATATAAATAAAATGTCTCGTGTTTCAAATGCTATCAGATAACGTCTATTGATAAATCGAAGACGATGCATGTTATTTAGAGTTTCAGCCGAATGGGCACACACGGCCGGAGAAATACCACTCTCTCACGGAAAACCGGCGTAAAGTGATACAATTGGACTTATTCGTTTTGTTTGATGAGTGAGATTTTCCGGTCCCCATCCTTCCCCTCTCCCGTCTTCTTCCCCTACCCCTCCATTTCCTTATTGTCCTTTAAAGGCCGGCAACGCACTCAGGAGCTCCCAGCCTCGTAAGTGTCTATGGGCGGCGATTCACCTTTTTGGTGGGCCTCCTGCTCGTTTGCCCCCTCTTGTATAAAATAAGTGAAAACGAAATTTCCGCTACGCCTTGCAGCACGACGATACATCGAGTGGTTGTTTATAACCAATATCAACGAATATTTGCAAAACATGGATGCATCGTCTGACATATGTTGTGTAACATACAACTATGTCTCTCAAAATGTAGTAAATGTAGAAAGACAACAATTATTTATTTATTTATTTAACACTTTATCGATGTTAGTATAAGTTAGTATAACATATAAGAGCAACGGGCGGCCTTATCGATAACGATAATTAGCGATCTCTTCCAGACAACCCACACGATAAAAGAATACTTAAAATATAATAAGACAGGTGCAAAGGGTGCGAAGTATACAAAAAAAAATACAGAAACAAAACACAACATACATTAAAATAAGAAAAACCGAAAAATATGCTAATTTAAATCTAGAATTATAAATAATTAAGACAAGAAATGCTTACGAAGAAGTGATTTGTAAGATGATAGTGAGGAGGCTGATCGAATAGGATCGGGATTATATGAAAGAACACAAACTTAAAGTTTTATCAAAATAAATATTTGTTTTTGTTAAGGTTTGAAAAACAAAGGATGGTGGGGATTCATTTAAGCAATGAATTGCTTGTTTATGGAGAAAACGCTATCTCTTATTCTATCTTAACGTGTAAATATACAAAAAAAATATTTATTTACATAAATTCCTTATATATAAAATGCACACTATGTACACCCGAGTGTTAATAAATCTAAAATGCTTTATACATAACTTTTATTAGATGTTCTATTTAACGGTAGCGTACCAGTAAAATCTTTACAGTTAAAAGTCTTAGATAATAGGACATCTAATACAGGTTAGATCGAGTCAAGGATACTAAAAAGTTCAAAGTACTTAAACCTAAAATTCTATACGTTAATATAGATCATGTTCAAGTCATGTTCACGTTTATGCAGGAATGTTGTTAGTTTATAAATTACGAACTCTCAGATAATAAATAACCGATATTACTTCATTATACACAAAGGAGACAGACATAGGTTGTTTGGCCGAACGCCACATTCTTACGAATGATATTTTGCCATTCAATAGGTTCAAATGGTTGTTAAGATAACGAAAAAATATGTCTACTTATAAATAACTGTGCCAAATTTCAAGTGAATAAACCCAAGGAATAAAAAAATTCATAGTAACGTTTTTACCCCTTTTCGCCCCGTTGGGGGGGTAGTTTGAAAAAAATTATAATGTCAACCTTATTTATTTGCCTATGTCCGTGTTAGTTCCAAATTTCAAGTAATTAAACCCAAGGAATAAAAAAAAATCATAGTAACGTTTTTACCCCTTGTTGCACCTTTAGGGGTTGAATTTCTAAAAATTCTTTCTTAGTGCTCCATCACACATCTCAAGGAACCCACATGCCAAATTTTAGCTTTTCACTACCAGTAGTTTCGGCTGTGCGTTGTCTGTCGGTCACTCAGTAACGGAAGAGTTTTATGTATATATAGATAGATACACGACAATAGAAACACGACATAATCCACACTATGTCAAAATAGCGTAGTTTATGGCGCGTAAAACTCAACATTTTTTTTAAATTTATCAACACTTTGTTGCACAAATAGAAGGTGTTAATAAATGTTAGTAAATTTACATATGAGAACAACGGCCTTATCGCCAATAAGCGATCTCTTCCAGACAACGCACAAAATGATAATTATGATAAAATGATATTTTAAATCTGTGTGCGTAATTAATTTTCGGTAATTTCACCACGTTTACCTGACGAATAAATAAAAAGCGGCTGAATTTTATTCGATTGTATTTAGTAACGAAACAAAACTAAACTTTGCCCCTGATTTTACTCGTGAGTTGTAGTCATAGGCTTACCAAAAATATTGTTAAATTGTTTACTTATAAAAATAAAATCTATGAAAGATTACAACTTTAATTAGATATAATTATTAATGTATATATAACTTAAAATAAACAAATTTGGTCCTTTTGGCAGAGTACCCACAATACTGGCGGCATTTCCTCGCTGTATCGCGATGTTCTTTATAAGCTGCGCGAGAGAATCACCAGCTCTTTGATCACCAGTACTGACATCGAAATGTGTCTCTACAAAGTTGGATGAGACTTTTGAACTTCGATCACAATTAATAATTAATAACTAACTCAAATCGTTCTTTCTATTAACTTATTGGGAACATGAAATAAATATTATTACAGTAACGGGTCGCCGTAACAAATATGTCAGGTGCAGGTTACGTGTTTCATGTTTGTAAATAGTTTAATTGGCAATGAAAATGTAAAGCTATTATTAAAATCTGTAAATTTAACACATGAAGTCTTCGATGTAATGTTATGTTTGATTCTGATATTATACAGAGGCATTCCATTACGGAATCTTAACAAAACAGGCATGTTTCTTAATGTGGGACTCGCGTGACCATATATTGTTTTGTAAATATGAGTTTTATCTTTCTTTAAACAAACTATACATGCGCCTGTAAAAACATAGTTTTATATTCGATAGCGCATCTACTCAAGAATACTGTCCCAAAAACCGATTTAAAAAAATCCTTTGTGAATATCTCAAAAACTAAGAGACTTACTAAACATGATACTTTTTTGAACCGTCTCAACGTACTCTACCAGGTATTTTATTTTATTTATTAAACCCATACAGCATATCAGAAAAGTTTACACAATAAAGACTAGATAAAAAAACAAAGCCAAAATAAGGTTAAAACATAGAACAAGAAATTAAATCTAAGATCAAAAACTACAATAATAAAAAATACATATGAACAATTGGAGTATATCAAGTGAGGAACGAGCATATGTGTGTGTGTGTGCAATGGTGTTGCTGTGTGAGTGTGCGAGGTTAATTCTTAGTTTTATTCTCAAAACAATTTCTCCTTAGACCAAAGTTGTGGCTGCGCGACACAAGACTGAGTTTTGTCCATATAATTTATAATATCCATTCATCACACCCTATATAAATAAAATATTTATTCGCGGCTGAGTAGCAGAACATAAGGGTTTTCTCATAAAAATAAACAGCATACTGCTTATTTTTTAACGTTCCATAATTAATGATTTATTAGATGTTGCGATTTAATCGCAAATAGTCGGATCATAAGCAGGTTGCCTGACAGCTATGTCTGGTTTAAGGTCGTACTAAATATAGTTGCCATAAATACATGAGTGCCCCTTACATTGATTTATAGCCATTTTATTAGCCTTAGTGGTTCATTGGTTATAAGTATACCACGATTTCATATCATGGTGTCAAGATTTCATTATTTCAAACTTTATATAAGCTAATACGGTATAATCAAGTAGTAATAAAATTTTTAATTTAACAAATTAAGCTTAATATATAAATACGAGATTTAATTAAGAAATAAACCGTCCAGCGGATATTGGATCTTATCCAAAGATACTGTAATAACTAAATAAATACACGTGATTTATTTAGACAACATTTGAGTTCTAACGTCAACCGCGTTTATGGATTTACGATGTTTCTCTTGGAATCTGTCTTATATTAAACGAGAAACGAACAAGGACTATATCAGGCTCATGCGTGGCTCAATTGTTGCCTGGAAGAGATCGCTTATTGGCGATAAGGCCGCCCGTTGTTAATATGTATTAACATCATCCACATTCTACTCTTTAAGCGCAATACAGTGTGAATAAATGAATAATATGTACTGTTTTACAACGACCAATGGCGACCCTGTTTTTGACATATTTCGACCTTAAATATAAATATATTGACAAGGTCGCGATCGCCGGTGTTCGAAGGTGTGACATATTGAAACGAAAATAAATGAGATTAAGACGTGATCTTTGGTTTACCATAACGTAATTACGATTCCGTTTGATGTTTTTATAGCGTGGCTCACAACTGTAGGATACTGTAATATGTAAAATCGTTTCTCAGCTTGTGCTTGACTAACTGGCTTTATATGAAATTTTGTATACAATCTGGAAATATGAAGTTTAACTATTGATGTAACTTTTACGATAGTTCTTTTTTTGTCAAACGCTCATAAAGAGTATTTTGTTTGAAAACGCATACTATACCGTAAACGGATATTTAGAGGACATAGATCCCTTTTATGTGTCGGCTATTGGCTCAGCATCGGGACAGTTCAATTCTTGAGTAGCCTTACAAGGCTTTGTTTAATTTTGTTTTAATTGTTTATTTTAAGAGAGCAGCTATCGAGTTTCTCGCTGTTCCTTCTCGGTAGATAACTGCCTTCCGAACTGGTGGATATGTAAAAATTGACGATTCAAAAGTGTCTTTATATGGACCTACTTGAATAAACATATTTTTAGAATGAAAACAATCTCATTTTTAATAGCCATTTGTGAATACCTTAATATAAGATAGTTTATCTGCAATCAGTCGTCATTATAATCAGATGTTTAGATTGTGTTGGTATGGTTATTTATTTATTTATAACTTTTAAACATATAATCGTATCAGCGACTGGGTACTTCAATAATTTTCTTATATGAGAAACTGAGAACAACAAACTCAGCTAACATAGCTCATTTTACAAATATCTTTTCGTAGATAGGGCGATTTATTTCCCAAGCTATTTATATCACTAAAATAGTCCTTCACACTATAATTGAATTATTAACGTAAAGTTTTTGTATTTATTAAAATACATTGAATAATATTAATTTATTGAAATCGTGTATACATTTTATTCATAGACACCGATTGCCTCAACCACGTTGGCGCTGTAAGCAATGCGAGAGGATTAGATGGGGAGAGAGTTATAAGGATGGGTTAAAAGATAGACAACACTAGATGATTCTTGCTATTACAATTGCATTTATCCAAATATAGAACCATAAACAAATCGCGCGTCACGCAATAAAATAAATTTGAACCGAAACAAATAAACATTATGGAACTACAAAGTTCATTGTTTTATTTTGGTTTAACTATTCATACGTTACCTTGAATCTCACAAGAGCTTATAAAATATGTTTTATGACAATGTCGCGAGCCAGTTCCCAATTATACAAAAGTGTACGCACTAGGCAGATAAAATGTGTTTTTTTTATTTATTTTTATTTTACAATAATTAAGTATAAACATATAATATTTAGAAGACAAAGATCCTTTTAAATGTGTCGGCAATAGCATGGGGACAGTTTGAATAGCCTTACAATGCTTTTGGTATTTAATTAAATAATTTTATATGAAATGTTTATTTTAAAAGAGCAGCTATCCAGTTGCTGGTTCTTGGTAGATAACTGCCTTCCGTACCGGTGGCAAAAATTGACGATTCAAAAGTGTCTTTATAAAGACCTAGAATGAAGAAATTTTGAGTTTGCGTTTATACTATGAATTTAACAAAAAATGTATTAAGTTAAAGAGACACCCATATCTAGGAATTTTTTCATTTATTTTCATTCTAGACTATAGTTTTCTTTTACCCGCACATAAGTATTATTCGTTTTGCATATTCTAAGTTGAGTCCAGTTTTTAAAGAAGTATGAATCATGATAACGCACAGTGCGTAAACTATTTACATAGTTTGATATAAGAACAAAGCACAGCTCAAAATATGTGCACATAAACTGAGTAATGAGATGTCCGGAGAGCTTATAACTAGAACGGAATGACTTATGACGAACAAATAGGTTTCACACATTAAAAATGATTTATTTTTGTTTAAGTAAAAAAATTTAGTTTTGATTAACAGTTTAACAATACCTGCAGTAAAAACATGAATATAAAACCTACTAATGTACTGAAAAAGTCAGTTAAAACTTAAATTACAACAAAAGGTAAGTTTAACCAAAACTAACTTAAATTACATGTTAAGTCTTAGTGTATATTTCGATGTAATGTTAAGTTTAAAAAAAATTGAAAGTCTTTTCTTATGTTTTGAAATATATGTTTTTTTTTAATTTGAATATATAATAGATTTATATTTTCTCATTTGAATATACTAGTCATACTCGGCCAATAACTCACGGTTGTCATGGCAACGATCACGTATCTTGCACACGATCTATAGATTGGAATAATTGCATGCGCTTGCGATCAACATAATAATAATACACGTGAAGCTTGTCTGTGCAACTGTTATTAGTAGATATTAAATCATTTTTATACTAAGCGTAAGAAATATTGTAATTAAAGTTAAATATACTTAAACACAAATTTCAAAATCAATTATTCACGAACATATATATTTTTAAAGTTTAGTTCTTGTGGCAGAGAATAATGCAAGCTGTTCCTCGCTGTACTGCGATATTTATACGTTAAGAGATAAAAGCCCCCAACTCTTGGGTCACCGGTACTGACCAAGCTATTTCATTAGAATTACAAACTAATTACTATTCTAATTATATTATAAAGCTTATATAAAACTGATTAAATCTTATTTAAAAGTTATAATGTACACGATGTCAGGGCGAGATGCTAGTTCCGATCTGCACAATGCAGTAGAGCGTGCTCTTGTATTATTTATGAGATTTAAAAAGAAAATGGCGCTGTTTAAGAATCTTTTTATATTCTGTTGTTACTGAGGAAAAGAGACAAGCATATTTATATATACATTTTACGTAGGACTTACTTGACATCACTTCGTATACATAATTGGGTATGTGTTGTCTGTTAATAAAAAAACAATGCGAAACGCAGACGTCATTACTTGATTGTGATTGGTCAAGCGCGAGACCTCGCCTATCTGTGATTGGACGAGAGATCGCGTGAACAAATCACGACCAAACGAACACCTCTATTGCCAGTTCAAAATTCGAACGAAAAATTCGATTGAACTTCTTGTTGCTTATCTATCCTAAATAAAAAAAAACGGGATTAGAGAGCGATTGAGGGGATTGACTCACGAAACACTCTCGATGAAACGTTTTGACGTAAGGGATATCGACGTTTATGTAAACGATCAAAAGAAAACGTAAACACGAGATCGTTGACCGGCGGGAGCGCAGTCTATGACATTGCGCATACCAATTAAGCTTATTGCTGTATTATAGGGAATTAACAGTGTCTGCGTAGTATCGTGAATATAGTTCACTATTTGCATAGAGGTAAATTTGGATGAGGGAAAATATTTTTCTCGGCACACGATCGATGGGTAAATTTTTGTTTCATGATTTTTATAGACAGGCACAATTGTAAATAATAAGCTTACCTAAAGTATACATTATTTAAACCTTATGTCTAACTGACAATGTCTACAATGTATCCCAATGAAAATAAACGTATTCCGATATTATAGCTCGCTGTATGCATTATCCGGGGCATTACTAAGTGGTTCAATTTCGTGTGGGCAATCCTAAATCACTGTAACCCGTCACGCCACGAAGGCCAATCCCTCGGACATGACCTCATTTATAAGATAAGCTAGATTACGTAGAACTTAAGATATTTCGTATGTTCGTTTACACACTTAATAAAATATAGTCACCCATTTGCGTATGGAATTTCAACTCGTCTCTATTTTGTCGGATATTTTTTTTATCGGCCCTTACTTCTTAATGATCTTTGGCACAGCTGGGCAAAGCACCACCAGAACTCCTACATCCATAATAATGATGATGCCCATCGGAAGGAGACTGAACCACAAGATTGATAAAATATTTGTATCGACGTCAATTTCTTTTATAACTGGATAATTTCTAGCGGCTAAGTGCATGACCGTCATCGTAGTGATGCAATGAAAGAATCTGTACTAGTATGAATAAACACTATATTATGTCAACATAGTTTTAGTGACGTTATAGTGGTTGTTAACAATCCTATGAATAATGAATTTTCGACTTTGACTGGTATAAGGAAATCGACGTATAATATAATATCGACGACATATAATATCTACAGACATTATTGTTATGCGAACTAAATGTATTTATTTTATCCACATAAAGATTTAACCGAGAAATCCAAAAGAGAGAAGATACCAAAAAAATCTCAGCTCGATAACCATCAATGTATAAACGTAAATAAATTATAAGACCCAACATCGAAATGCACATAAAATCTGCAAACACAAACCAGTGTGCATATGTTTCGTTGACAGAATTTCCATTACCCACACTGTTTACAGTTTTTACACCCACCACAAGAGCCGTGCAAATCTATTAGTAGGGCGACTATGTTTCATCAAGTTTTTGGATAAGCCGGACTTGTGCGAGTCCTATTTGATTAACGAATACATTATAACATAAATTAATTATTATGGTTTGTCGAGTTCAGTTGACTTACAGAAACTGCTGACTGCTCTCTATCATGTAATATTTAGCATTTATTATAATATAATAATATTTTTTATCTCAGCAGCGGCCCAGTATAGTCCACTTATTAACCAATATGCAATGAAAACCGACTAATTATACATTAGGAAGTAATGGTACAAGTGTGCAGGTGCTTATGGAGGAATTAAATAGGTAGCCAGTGCCTGTGATCCAAGAGCTGGTGCTTTTCTCGCTCAGCGTATAAGCATTACGATGGAGCTAGGTAATGCTGCCACAATTATAAGTACTCGGCCACAAGGACCAAACTTTTTAAATTTATTTAGGTTTATATCAAGAATATAGTTTATGTTGAATGTGGTTTTATGATATTTTACCATCCTTCCGTCTATACTTATATTTTAAAAAAATATTGAAATCGTATGCAGACTCATACTTTTCTATAAAAGTTGGTAAGGCACAGGTCATTGACCTTGATACCGATGTGAAAATAAAGTAGAAGAGCGCTACTTTATTCATAGAAAAAATATTTATAATCAAAAGTGTAGTCATCCTACACGCATGACTCAAAACACCTAAGTGACGTATTCTTTGTCAGGTGTATTTTTATCGGTTATATTTTTTATACATGAAGATTATATTCGAAATTGTTTGCGTACACGAGTGTAATTATAAAAAAAAATATGTTTAAACAAAATTCACAATTTATAGAGCAACAATTAATTGTTTTAATCAATTTCAGATTAATCATTATCAAAGTACCAGGTTCGAAGTAGTTTGTAGAAATACTTGAATGCACAATATCCTATGCCCCTATCCTACTACTTTAAAGTACGTCTCCAGGTCTGTTTGGGACTTCCCTTGGATGTCATATTGTTTCCCAAATGTATCTTACCAATGCATTTCCACTTGCAACGGTGGAAACCGTAGTAGGAAAAACAGAAGTGACTCGTTGGCTTCTGAAAAGACATGCATAGCGTCTCATTTGCTCATTAAAATTCTACGAAGTATGGTATTCGTTTGAAGTAACAAATTTAAAATGGATTATTAAAGAACTATTAAAATAATCATATAATATATTTATTTATTTAAGTGAAGTAGGACGATGAAGTTTGTGTGTTGAAATGTATGTCTAAACTCAGCATGAAAATTACACCGGAATAAAAACATTCTTATCAATCGACATTGTTTCCTGCGGGCGTTATCTTTTCCTCTGACTCATGAGTAGTACTACAAATATAAGGGCGCGTCCACTTAGTATTACAATATGTAAGGCCGTGTTTAAGTGCGTTCCCAATGACATATCCCTTTGTCTATGCCTGACGATGTTGACTTTGTCAGTAAAGAAATTTAAAGTAGTTACACAGAAGCTTTTAGAAAAATCGTTTCATATATTGATGAAAAAGTTAGAGAATAACTTTCCTATAGGTTGGCCTTGCTCCAAAATCATTGTATTAGGATCACCAAAAAAAAAACAACCAAGCTGAGTTAGTTGACTGCTTTCTGCTTAGTCACTTCGATTTAAGGCAATTAAAAATGGAATAAAAATATTTTAGTTACAGTCCTTTGAAGTTACAATTTAAGGACTGAATTATGTATTTTTTAGTGGCAGGAGTTTTATTTGGAGCGTGTTTGGGGGGTCAATAGAAACTTATATTCAAGTTTGTGGGGTCGCAACCCTTGTCCCCCGGCCGCCATCTTGGAAAAAGAGGTGAAAACATTTTATACGCAATATTGCGAAAAAAGCAAATCAAATGTAAGGTTTAACAAAATGTATTTAAGTAAATACTTATGACAATATCTATACTTATATAGCTAATATAGCTTAACCTGTGTAAAATGTGTTGTATTATAGCTGTTATTCCATTCTCAAATTCCAGTCGCTCGCGTTTGTCGTTTATTGTCTATACTTAATGCTGTGGTTAAAATTAACAGAAAACTTGTCTCATAAGTATATTTAGATGCCAGATATGTAAATGGGGGGAAGCTATTTGCGTTGCACTCGACATACAGTTTGCAATCTTAATGCAGATTTTAACTGCACAAGTTACGATAAATAACTATGAAATCTGTATTTTTTTTCAAGTAGAGTTGCTTTTAAGTTAAGTAAATTGGTCATTTTATTAAGATATTTTGATTTCTGCTTATTACACTGCTGCTTACATCAACTTTCTTGTATATGTCAAAACCTTAACATATAGTTCAGTTCGTAGTTTTTATGTCTGAGAACACAAAAACTAAACATCTAAAATAAAAAACATCTTTGGGGCAGTGTACCCATAATGCTGGTGGTGTTTCCTCGCTGATATGTTTATACATTGAGCGAGAAAAGCACCAGCTATTGGGTCGCTACCAGGGGCCTAATTAATTCTTTAATAAGCGCCTGTGCACTTGTACGGTCAAAATGTCTAAGTCAAATTGTTAGATTAAAAACAATATTTCTATTTGATTATATGCTTAAAGGTAGGCAAAGAAAATTTCTGATTAAAGAAAAATGAAATATGAAAATCTACCCCATAATATATTGACATTAATGACACATTGACATAATTTATTATCAATCAACGGCAGCGGATGTCTGGATCGTCTGACATGGATCATTGATTTGAATTCAATTACAGTCTCGTCGCATGTACAATGTATCATTATTTAATTAGTAATCGAAAATATGACAAAATCATTCCTAGAAAATGTATTGTCTTAATATCGTGGCTAAGGTCAAGAAGTAACAACGCTATTCGACTACTGTTTGCAACTGCAGATTATAGATGTCGCTTAAATATATTTTAGTTATTTAAAGAGTTTTATTGCAGAATGATAAAATGTGATTCTCTTTAATTTCTGTATGTTTTGTTTATTTTTTTACACTGCCTTACCATGATTGACATTGAATTACTGTAATAGATTGATTTCTTTTTTGACAGAAAAACCTGCAAGTCATGCGGTTGCGATCGTCTGAAGCACTCGGTGTACCATGAGGAATTGGGTTCGGTGAGGGATCGGCTTGGTCTTCGGGAAACCCGTGGTCATCATGCATACGACAACAGCCCGCCTGGACTTACAGCAAAGCAGGTGCTATTTTTACTTTGAAAATTTTAATATGAATTTGATTTAATTTTTATCTTCTAGTAATTGTAAAAATTTTCATTTAAAATCTGGTTACAGACAGAATTGTTTTGGTCGTCGTTGGCTGAGCGTGCCCCGACTATAGGCGGCGCCACTGGCACGGCAGCATGGCGCGCCTGGAGGACACGCGCTCTGGCAACTCAGCTCCCAAAGCAGGATCTCTCATTAGCACATTGCAAACATGTTGAGGAAACCCATTACAAGGAATTCGAAGACTTTGTTGCAGCTAGGAATGAAATAGCACTGGATATAGGTTAACATCTAGTTTTTTTTAATCTTTCAAAATATATAATGTTATTAATTTTTTTTTAATATTTGTTACAGGTATCGCTAGTCAATATCATGGGGTGCCAATACACTGTTGCGGATGCATGAAGCAAGTACGCAGCGGTAGTATTGTTATTCAGGCTCCGAAGCTCGAAGAAGAGGTAAACAAAACTTAATTTACTTCTACGAATATAAGCGCCATCTCTTGTTAACTATTGGAGCCTGTTCATTGTTTTTTTGTTGTGCTACGCGACACTAGATGGCAGGACGCATAAATTTAACTTTTAAAGAACAATACAATTGTTAAGATTAATGTTTGCTTTTAGGATTATTTTCATCCTTCGTGTTTCTCCTGTTCGGTATGCGACGAGTTGCTGGTGGAACTCGCCTACTGCACACTAGATGGCAGGCTTTTCTGCGTCCGGCACTATGACGAACGGTTGAAGCCTAGATGCCATGCCTGTGACGAGGTGAGTTTTGTTTAATAATATTGCAATAGTTATGTTTTTTATACCGATGGCTCCCATTTCTGCAGGCATACGAAATAATAAGAATTTGTCAATTATATAGAACATTACACAGACAGGTGTGTATAACTGTGTTTATAAACAGATTCATATAAACGTACATTTTTTAGAAAAAAAAATACTTTATGACTCCGTAATAACCGTCGTGCGCCTTTAAATATATTTTAAATTAGGTTAGATTTTTAATCCACGATATTAAAAATCATTTAAACGCTTGCCATATTAAAATCAATTCCTTGAATGGTCCTACTAAAACATTTATAAAACTACAATCGTAGAGTTGTGATGATTCATTATTATGCAAGTTGTATTTCTGTCTATATAGGAAGCTTGGGGCTGCCAATTTGTAATAACTATTTGTAGCTTAACGATAACAACCACATGAGACATAGCTCTAATATTAAAATATATATAATAAAACTCAAAACTATTAATTGGTATCGAAGCAAGAGCCCTCAAATTATTGGCATTTGTACTCTAGATCTAATAATGATTCAATATTTATGTAACCCGTGTCAGATCCCAAAAACGCAAGATTATTTAATTTGTATTAATAATTACTTTGCTTGTTAGCTTTCACACATACAGCTAAATATTAACTCGTCCGCTGCCTTATTATGGCTTGTGATGTCATTGTTTTGGTACTCTTTAAGTAGGCCTTATGTATGGAAATCATAGTTTTAAACGAAGTTAAATAAAACTTCATACGTTCAGAATCTCATAAGCCGGTCTAAATTTATCGATTTTATACCTGTCTAGCCCCATCGGACTTGATATTTAACAGACGATCTTAAAATACTAGTACGAACTAGTTAGTAGCGAAAACTATTTAGAAATTGTCAAAATTTGATTCGTTAATTCTCTATTGTTTACGATAACACATTAATATTAAACTTCGCATGTATATTAAAATAGTTTTATATAATTCAATAGAATACTACAATTTACTAAAATATAATCAAAGTTGTTAGTGAAAGAATAAAAGAAAAAAAGTTAACCTCAAAATAAAATTTGAAGTTGAAAGCAAAACCAAGAACCACTTTGAAAAATTTTTTATCACTAAACTTTATATGTTTATAAAGATATATTTCAAAATATGTTATTAATTTAGAATTAAATTAACAAAAACAAATCAATGTTTATGATACATGACAATATTGGTCAAGAGCGAGCGCGTTTTTTCATTTTGCGCGGGAAGAATCCAACAATAATAGAAAACTTGTCCAAAACCAGAAGTTGCGGTTATAAATCAAAAGTAAACAAACTGTGCAGAATAGTTCACACCTAATCATGACTATACTGACTCAGTAGTTCTACACATTGCGAGAAACAATCTCGCCTTCGCATTTTTTTTTATCAAAACGTGTGTATCTGTGGTTTATAAAAGTTAATGTAAGTATTTTGTCACATTAAATTCCAATACGTAACATAATTATTTATTGTATTTTTTCGACATACATATGTATTTTAAATGTAAAATGCCGACAAATATTGGGTCTAGTTCTGACCCAGATCAACCTTTGGCCTTGTCTATACTCTATAGTTACATTCGCAGAAGGTCTATGACAATTAATGTGGTTAGTTACATATTTTTATAGAGCAATACGGTTATCTAATGAAGCCCATAATATGTTTACTCAAAGTAATATGAATAAATATTTTATTATATCAATAGGATTGTGCACGCTAATTCATATTTTGAGGTGGCCTAGATTACACGATTTATGACTGCATTACCGCATCTCAAACAGACATTTGATCAATAAATTATGCTTTCTATACGAATTCAGATCAGATTATATAATATATAAATCTTTTAAAAAAATAACTCAATTAAACGACTGAACGACAAGTCTGCGGCGTGTCTCTCTTGACAGTCCACAGATGTTAGTTCCTCACTTTTAAAAATTACGTCTTATGTGGGATTTACACTAAGTTTTAATTTAATTTTGTGAAATTGAAACCAAAAAATGAAATACGTTTAATTTGTAATTCTAGTGCTGCATAAATACATTTAAGTTATGTTAGACTTTACAAACATTAGGTTTATGAGATTATAAGTAAATCGTATGAATAGTTGTTCAAATGTTTGAGTGTTGTATTATTAATCTATCACTCACATTGAATACCAATTTTTAACACTTCATTATCTTTATAAACGTAATGAAAATGTCGGAAAAACGATTTTCCGCACCGCGGAAGCGATCTAACATCGATCTAAATAGCGTTCGATCGCTTTGAAGTTGTCGTTACAATAAATATAATTAACACACGAACTAGTTTGCTTTAATACTCATTGAACAACGAATGTGAACGCGTCTCCAGACCAAACGTCTTAGTGACTACAGTTTTGGAATTATTGTGAGTGCTTTTTCTTTTTATTACAACAATAGTGCGCAGTTAGAACCAACAAGTTGATATACCATTTCTAACTTTATAAACAAATGTCACAACTTATGGCACTCAAAAATATCTCATTCTTGAGTACAATGCTTCTGTTAGTAGTTAGTAATTAGTAAAATAATTTTTATATGCAATGTTTAAAGAGCAGCTATCGAGTAACTTGTCGGTTCTTCTCGGTAGTTGTAAAAAATGATGATTCAAAATTATCTTTTTCGAGTTTAATTGCATATAAGTTTTTATAAGAATAGAGATTCTATGCCATATATACTAAAATGTGTGTATGTATTGTATATTATTTTTTAATAAATTAGTGGCAGTTAAATAGGAACGGTCTAATTAGTACGATGCAGTTTTAGTCTATCAGTTTAAACGTTTGCTTGATACCTATGACATTATCCAATGCTTTATTGTATCATATTATATTAAGTGTTCGTTTATCACCCCGTTACCATTAAACAACATACATAACACTTAAAACACTGCAAAACTGTATTTTTTAATGTATATTTCAATTTTTCGTTTGTGTAGAATGGAATTGTAGTTTCGTTATTAAAGTTTGCTTTTTTTTTGTAATGTGCATGTTAAATTTTGTGAAATATATTAAAATCAATTATAATACCTATATGTATATATACATATCATGTTATACACTTTAGTTTCGCTACTGGCCGCTACACGCTACTTGTTAATAATATTCCGTTTATAGTTACTTGTTTTCTTGTTTTTTTTTCAGTGAAACTTAGTTAAGGTTACATCTTACCTGGTAACATATCTATTCTTATAACTTGTATTTTCTTATTGTGATGTATCTGTTTATATTTCCTTAATAAATAAATGAATTCATGTATTCCGCGAATAGTTCCATTAAACACACTGACCACAACAATATTTAAATTTACAGAATATACCTTAAAAAATATTGCAATTATTTAAATTTTTAACTTCATGTTATTACATGAAGTCAAATCTCGATACCACAATTATAACTAGTTACTTAGTTTTAATTTTTTTCACGTGTTCTCTTATTAATTAAACGCGCTGAGATTTTATTATGCCTTTTACAAAAATATAACATGCAATCATATCATTTCGCGTTTCTGTAGCATCGCTGTAGAGGTTTCTTAAGGGCCGGCCCAACCAATGAATGATTTCCACGGCGTGTGTCTTATCAGCGAGTAGGCCCAAAAAAATAATCGTTATTATACGTTGCAGTCCCCTTTCAATCTTTCACTTCTAGTATTTATGACGTCCTTCGAAAACCAGCCTTCTAATTCTGTATTTTAATAAGCAAAGTGAATTAAATCAATGATTTAGCAACATGCAGCTTCTTTTTGCCGTTATTTCGATGCTGAGAACCCTCTCGAAGGGATCGAAACTATCACAAAACTGACATATCAAAAGAGGTTCTATAAATTCATTGTATTTGCAAACTATTTTTAACAAAAAAAAAACCGTTTAAACACGTTCAAATTGTCTTTACGCTGTTAAAATTTACACTAATTTAGTTATTTAGTGGAAAACCCGTACTGTGGATAACTTTTTACTAGCAAGTGTAAAGAAAGGATCAAAACGTTTTGTCGTATCTCTGGACAAAGTTTAACCAACGACAACGTCACAGATTACATATATAGACGATGGTGTCAACACAAGTTTAGCCCCGAACTTGATCGATTGGCAGAATCTGTCAATCGATGTATGTAGGAAGACCGTCTTGGCATTGCCGCAAGTCAATGACTTCATTGAAAATCTAAAACAATAAGCAACTAATATTATTACAAAAAAATTGGCACTTAAGATGTATCCATTTCAGGCCGTTAAACTTGAATTTAAATTTCGAACGTGCGAACTAACACTTTATAGAAACACATTTTTATTTAAAAAAAATATATATATACAAGATATCGATACGTCTGCGTACAAATTGTTCGTAAGAATAACACTGAACCTCCTCCCTGTAACAGAATTAATAGAACCAAAAATTCTATTCTATAAAAACTGAGAGCGTTCAGCCGAAAGTAAACAACTCCAGAAATAAGCCGGAGTGTTGACACATGCAATTAATTTGTCACTTCGCATACCGACATTGGCCAGTGGAAGACATTTGAATGATATTGGCATTAAATATTCGTTTCAATGTTCGGGAATGACACGAAAATTATACGGTATAGTTTTTGCTTGAAAATCTCTTTATTTAATTAGCTTACACTGTTAAAAATTGTACCTCGTTATTGAAAAAACAGTAGTGTAACAGATCAGTGAACAATAAGTTTTATCGCGTGAATAATAAACGAATGGCAAGAAAAGGCCTCAAACATAGTTAAATCACCTATTTGCAAATTTGCGTTTGTGAGACCAATGCAGCATTCGCCTATTACATTTATGAATGAAAAACTCAATAATTTTTTAAGCAAAGTTTTACTATAAAAACGTGCGTTTCTTGGCACAATATTACCACACATTTGTTTACCTACGCAACTTGATAATAGTGTCCTTGAGGCGGCTCAATGCTCTGTGCTTATTCTTTTCGTTCGACATTCGCGTGTACATTATTGTTATTTACGATTTTTTATTTGATTATGTATAAAATATACAAAGCATATCGACGACGGCTAAACTCTGGATGCGTAATTAAAACATTGAGTTGTTATAAGTAATTAATGACTGGTGCATTATGATTTACCGCGGTCCACTCGTGCGCACGGCCCGCGCGTGACGTCATCGCGTATCGAGTTACGCGCGCGATGCTAACTCCGTACGCGGACGACTACTTTCACTTTATCCCTAATCCCAAGGTCATCAGAGAGCTTTCTCACCAAAATAAAACATTAAAAATACCATCGATTTTTTTTGCAAGCTTAAACATTTTCAGTGGTTTTCCGGTTCTTTTTAAATACATACATATATAATTTTTTTATTAAGTGCATTTAAAAGCGAAACCAGTTGGAAAATCTCTCTCGTACGAACTTTTACTTAGATAACAATTTTTTCCAATTCGGAGCAAAGTACCTTTTTATTTTGTATTGATTTGTTGTAACACTACCTACTACTTAGATTTTCTATGCCCTGGTAGTCGAAAACAATTTTTTATTCTACCACCCAAACAAATAAATTTCTTTTGAGTGTAAGAAACTATTCAAATACCTTTAAAAAAAAATGCCTAACCAACATAGGAAAAATAGTTGAAGGCGTCTCAATTTTACGATCATATATATATTTTGCTTTTGAAAAATCACGCATAAGTACAGGCCCTTGAAGTTAAATTCACCTATGAAATGCTTCTCATTAATGTCACATTACGTAAATCTAGTTTATGGCTCATAACTATTATTAGTATTTGTTTGTACATACCTCTTATGCTAAGAGTTTTGCCGCCCTGATGAAAATAATTCTCGGAACATATTCCACTATTTCAAGATAAAATAATTACTAGGTTTTTTTACAGTTTTTTAAGTCTGTTCTGGTTAGTGACATGATTTATCTTATTTTTTAATACGATAGAGGCCCACAATTATTATTGATATGTAGGAATAAATATATTAGAAATTTAATCAAAATATATTTCATTTATTTCTCTACTTTTATATGAAAACGCTTCGATAATCCAAATTTTAAATATTTTCGCAAGTTTGTTTAATTCAATATAGATCATAGAGTTTTTCTGCATTTTCAGAAGCAAAAAGTGATCTTTCAATTTAGTAATCGGTATAAATATAAATTCTTCATAAGAATATAATGTTAAAATATCTTTCTTAATGGCATTAGACTATAATTTTTGAACATATCAAGTATTACACTTTGGCTTGAGATAACATTTTCTTATACAGAAATAAATGAGACAAGAAAATGGTCCAATACGTTTATATTTACATACCTCGTTAGGTTTTTAAATACTTGGATGGTCATTATTTTCTGGCAGAATGACAACATTATTATTTATTGTGTAAATTTTGGTAGCCATTTTTAAGAATTTTCAAGAGCTCGGCGCGTGCGCAACTAACAAATTTTTTATCCCCATGAGGTCGATGACTCAATCTGGATTTAGTAGATTGAAAACTATTTTCAGACACTGCTGGTTTCAATGTCAAGATACATACAAAATTCTTTCATTACAATTATATTCACAAGAAAATGGGATGTTTTCGTTGTGCGCTTTTTTTTTTTTTTCTCGACGCGATTCTTAAACGCAACAGTTTGCAATGGCCTTGACGCAAATGTTATCTAAACAATCGTTTCTACATCTAGTCACAATGCCAAACACAATTCTATATGTGGACACAATCGTTGGCAAGTGCAACCTTTTAATTTCAGTTCATATCTTGCCCTAGAGATCGCTGCATCTGAATCCCTACCTTATCAATCTTGACCACCCATCCTCTCCGGTGACCAGTGAGAATGGGACTTCTATTATCTGTTATCATAACCTACGCCGGGTTCAATGAAACCGTAGACTGCCTCAGGCACATCTTAAGCGGAGTCGTCCCTGAAGCCGAGCCAAATTTTCAAGACCTAGTAGAATACTATACAAGACTTCTACGAAAAGCGGCCAATCGTGACTGGACTATAGAATGCGGTCAGGGATACCTCGATTTAACCGAAGACAACGATGGTCACGTTAAGTCAGCGGCTGTCAAATTTTACGGCGACACAACGAACTCGACAGCTCTATTATTTTCAACAAAAATATCTAGTTTCGGCCAAGATTCTATAGAAGATAATCGTGCTAATGGTGATTATAAATCTGAAAGATATCCGACGAAGACCAAAACTATAGTTTCCCAGTCAGCTGAATCGTTCAGCGTTGGTAATAAAAAGTTATCACCAACATCATCAGACGCCGTTCCAGAGACAAACGTTTCTCAAGATAATAATCACATTGGCGTAGACAATAAGTTGACGTGGGAGTACATACCAAAGAGCACTTCTCCGTTACCCGAAATAAACTTTCAATCGTATGATGACAAAATTGAAGACGCCGCTTACAGTGAAAACTATTTAAGGTTAATATTAAGTGTAATTATTCACCTCATACTTCATGTCACAGTCATGCTCTGTAGTGGCATAGCTCTCGTTTCATTGTCACCACAGACCATTGAAAACCCAATGCATGCGTCACATGTAGAAAACGACTCAAGTTTTATAAATCTGTTTTAAGATCACTAGACGGAATAAAATTCAAGCCACTGCAACGAAATGATCCGAGTGGTAGGAGGAGATCTTTCCGAAAGCGTAGATCGTCATCGTCAAATTCGTCCAAAGAGTCGCATGCTTCGCGCGAGGAGGAACTGAAAGTTTTCACGTCACTCGAAGAAGAAGAGTTCCGAAGCATGAGTAGAGACAATAATTACACAGGTTTTGGGAGTGCTCCTAATTTAGAGACGCGTTCTTATTCCAGAAGTCGATCGCGGTCAAAGGAAACCTCAGATGAAACATCAAACAGTCGTACCGAGGAGAGGTTGGATGTAATGCATCAGAGAAGCCTTCCTAGGTTAGGTTCATTTGAAGAGAAAGATGAAATGAAAGCTGAAGACAGTGAGGTAAATCAAGCATCGGAAGATGTTGATTTCTGGTCTAACCTCGCTGATTAGCTTACGAAGCACGAACGCTATGTATTAAGCTTAAAAGCGCATGACTGAAATATATCTATATTTAATTATCCTTGCGTTTGTTTTATCATCCCTATATACCTTCCTATGAGACTGGAAATTGGTATTGGCTTTAATGTTTGGCTTCTAAACAAAATTCACCATAAATAAGAAGCAAAAGTATTATGATGACTCTGAACTTAAATTTCATAAAAGTAAACATTGCGCAACATCCCAGAATAATCTCTATGGGAAACCTCGACCTACTTAAGTTAAATTCGTTCAACTGTTCCATTATATCGTTATAAATTGAAATTAGTTCGAAGTGAATACGAAAAATATATTAACCTCCACTGTTTCATTTTCACTATTAAATAGTTAATTTAGATTTTCTTTCTTTCGTGTTTTGCTGTACCTGTAGTCACAGTGTAACTTTCTCTAGGATATATCTAACTTGACTTATATTTGGAGTAGAGACTTATGTACTTTGCGGTGCAAGTGCACAGGCGCCGCAATTAAGTAGGCGCCTGGTAGTCAGTACAGGTGATCCAAGTGCTGGTGCTTTCCTTGCTCAGCGTAAAAGCATCGCGATACAGGGAGGAAATGCTGCCAGCATTGTGGGTACTCCGCACAGAGACAAAACTTTGTTTTAGTTTTGTGTTTTGTTTTATTTTAAGTTAGTTAAACATATTAATTTAATTTGTATTTTTGAGTGCGATGTGTTATTTTATTAATAAATGAACCATTTACGATTAGCCTTTTAAATATCGGTCCAGTTTATGTTATGTTATAGTGGTGGTTTAACATTATGACGGCATACATTCAGTTGTAAACTCAGTCAAAATAATACATTATTTAGAAACATAAACCATTTATAACCTGTTTAGAGCATAAACATACGAACGTATAATATTCTTTAATAGCATATAATATTGAGTTACTGTGGTAGTAATAAATACAGTTTACCAGGGCCGGATCTAAAGGGGTAAAGAGTTAAATAAACACATGTTATCTTTTACTCGTTTGATAGTCAATAATCTGTGTAAATAAAAAAATATAACTATTTCGTTTATTATAATGATTTTAGTGACACATTTTATCATGTTCTAGTATTGTTCATGTGCAAACCAAATTAACCAAGAATACTCTTACTAAACGTTTTTTAACTCTGTAAATTTGAATAACTATTGATATTATATTATTAGTACATGTCTCAGTTGATTACGATCATTAAGGCTGGTATATCTTAGATAAACAGACAAAGAATTGACTCCCCGAAGGAAATATTGTACCATTTTTTAGAACGTGACTCCGACCCTGTATCCAAGGCTAACAGTAGCAACTCATCTTAAACCGCATAGAATACGGGACTATTCCAGAATAAATAAGTTTTAATGACGGGAAATGGTTTCACAATGATGACTTAAGTATACAGAAAATCTCGCGTTTTCATTGGCATTTATTAAACTGCATCTTAATTCAAAAATATTGCGTATTATACAGCATCTGTTATGAAATTCAATATTTAATCCATCAAATACTATTGAAAACAAATACAACCATAGCTTATAGATCCACGAGCACTAAAAAGGTTTTATGTTTATCCATAAATATCACAAAAACTGTGGCTACATACAATTTTAGAACTTCAAAAGCAACACCTAAATAATATTGAACTCACTGTAAATAAAATAACAGAATGATAGAAAATAGGGACAAACATTCGTAAAATCCTTAACGTCACTTCCTCCACCGCAAATACTAAAATCACTTTCATCCCACGAGCAGATGTTTCGTGTGTTTGCCAATCGTAAAAAGATTCAATGAATGAAGTGACCGAGACCTCTATTGGTGTTATGAAGGCTGCTAAATGTTGGCTTGTTAAAATTCGCAATAGTTGAAATATGTAAAAAATTACCGATTCGAAACTTTATATTTCGTTTATATGTGTTAAGATACGTGTAAGTCAGATATATATTGCCTGAAATTTCAATATCGCGAACACTCTATCTAACGTCACACGATTTAACGTCAAACTCTCTGAAGCGTCAACAATGGCTTTGGTTGATTTAGTTTGTGTACAATGATTTTTCTTCTCTCCATTGATTGACGACGACTCTCTATAACGCCATAAAATGTACAGTCCCTTCAGTGTCGTTATATGGGTTTAGCGTATACTTGTATTCAATTCGGATGATTGACGAAAATAATTTCATTTTGTAATATTATAAGTGATCATTAATAACAGTCTAAGACTAGATGCATTTAAAAAATGCCCCTGTAGACTTCTTATTACTTATTTTCTATGCTGGATCGCTGATATTTCGAAAATATACACTGTGTGGTCAAAGTCTGTATTAAAAAAAAGCTAACACTTGCAACATTACGTAACTTGTATTCCAAGTGTGAAGTGATACTTCACACATGGCCTAGCAATACTAAACAAACCGTTATTGAACTCCCATTCATATTTTACTATGAATTGGAATTTAATGGATGGGATAATAAATAAATGGTAGAAGTGCACTTTAGTCAAAACTCAAAATAGCTGGCAATTTTTCTCTTTAAACACAATCTTGCATTAAATCAGTCATGAATTCACAAATTAATCGTCAACTATAAATTAGTTTCTTGCTTTGATCGCTACCAATCGTTTATCTTGCTTGTTTCTTGTCATGTGATTGATAATAAAAACATTCAATAACGTCATCTATGAATTATTGTCATCTTTTTGAAAAAAAACCTTCGCCATTTGCCAGATATCATTCAATACATCGACAGCACAGCCTTATAATTCAGCACTTATGAGGGTGAATTGTTTATTTCTGGTTGTCAATAATAAATCGTTGATTGTTAACCAATTACCGTATAGCATTAGTTGAACCTGGGCCAAATGATAAGAGATTGCATTAAGCAAAGCTCCGTATCGGCCTACATTTAACGAGTACTAGGCATCCGAGATAGATCTATCGACATCGGATCTCATGAGCTTTAGGGAACCGATCGCTCGGTAAACGCTTGAGTCGCTGAACGCCGCCCGCGCACCTGCCATCTCCGTCACTCATCCAAATTTAAATCCCAAACTCCCCACCGTCGCGGGCGCTAAACATTCTGGAATTATTCCTGCGATTCAGCCGCTGGTACAAGACATTCGAATTCGGGTCGCGACCGCGTTAGGTGATATCGCCTTCTACGATAAACAGGCAACACCAACTTCTACAATGGCTGACGTAGACGTTCAAGTCCAATACACTACCACCGAACGAAAGACCAGAAAGGTCAAGAAGACCTCGAAGCGCAGGGAGTCTAAGGATGGTGAGGTGACGGTCACCGAGCTTGAACAGACCAACACCACGAACGTCAACGACGATGGGTATGTGATGTGGTGGCCAATACTTGATCCGCGTGCATAGTGCGGTGTAACAGTGTATTAAGTGCCCTATGCTTGTAGTGACCACGTCAAAAATGCACATCCAGTATAGCTATTGACTTTGGCCACCCTCACATACCCTGAATAACTTAAGGTATATACGAATAACTCATGTTAATCAGATTTACATATAAGCTCCGCGCGAAACTATACCTTGCCCCTGAACTTGAATTTCGAGTTTACATGTTCTATTTTCGTGCAATAATTGGATTGCATCGAGCCGTGATTGATGTCTTTTTTTTACAGCTTATTTTCAGCAACGAATACAGCAAGGCGATGAACAAGGACTGGCATAGCGGTCACTTCTGCTGCTGGCAGTGCGACGAGTCCCTCACTGGTCAGCGCTATGTGCTGAGAGATGAGAATCCCTACTGCATCAAATGCTACGAAAGCGCCTTCGCCAACGGCTGTGAGGAGTGCGACAAGACCATCGGTATCGACTCCAAGGTAGGTTTTATATTACATTAAGTGTATTTTCAATTTTACCATATATGAAATTGTCGATTGAACCAGCCAACGGATCCAGTTACATGCTTAGTGTGATATGTAAGAATAGCCGTGTCAGGCATTGCTTTTGTTACGATCAAATTTAGTTTTGTGTCACTCCAGCCGGCCCAGATTCTTGATACGTACCACTGCGCACGGCACCAGACCGATCGTTGCCAACATAAAGAATACTGCAGCTACGCCAAACACTACATTTATCTGAACCCCACACGAATGACTTTTCCTGTCAAATTATACAAACAGACGCAACATTGTTATAAGTTGTGCGTTCGTCTTACCGCCTGTAATGTTTACAGATTAGGTGACTATAAATAAATTTCTCGATTGAATACGCTGAGCTACAATGCTAGTTTATTTACGACTTTGACTACTCAGTTGATCATGAAGGGCTGCCGAGGTATGGCACAATCGACAATGGTGTTAGAACCCATAATACCTATAAAGCTTACCATGGAGCTAACCGATCGTTTCTTTAATGTCCCATATTTATTATTTAACTATCTTTTAAGAGTATATTTCTAATTTTTTCCCCAATTATTTACATTCTTGGAGTAGTCGGAGGAATAGGAGTTAATTTTCATTGACTTTATATTTATTTTTAGACTACTTCTTATTTCATACAAAACTAGCTTGTCCATCATGCATTAGTAACTTATACGTATCTAGAATGACTAAACATGGCAATATTTATATTATTGACTATAAAACGAAAAATAACAAAGAAGTAACTAAATTAGCACTAATCAAATTATCTGCGTCTGCTTTTGTTACATTATATGAACAAAAATAAAAAAAACGATAAATCTACTATTACATTTTTTTAGAATATTTTCATAAACATCACAATATCTATTTCTCAGCTAGTAACAGTTAAACAAACCTTGAGTCTATATTCTTTAATCTCTGATTGGTGTTTCGCGATCGTCAAAAATAAACAGACATATTTTATTGTTTTTACGACATTTTGGAAGTGAGTGAAATTGGCACACTAATAATAGAAATTAAGGGGTAGACACACATTCATCAAATTGAATTGTCTTTTAAACAATCTATTGTGCCTACGAACAGTTAGTTTAAATCGACTAACTCAAGTCACATACTGTCCAGGGTTCTATTCGTTTAATGGAGTTATGAATAAGTTATAGTGGTAGTGCAAATAACAACTTTTGACAAACTTATTAGTCTAATCATGATTAATGTTTTATCTTATCACCAAAGGGTTTCGCGTTCCACTAACTAAGCGTTCTACTAACAGGTTGTATACTATACAAGGTGTTAGTCGCTTCCGAAGGAAACCTCTGAATTCCGCCTATACTTTTAAGCAATACTACATAACTGATGACAAACCTCTTTAAACAAATTCGACATATATATGACGTTTTCTAAGAAGGTTATTCAAGATAATTTAAACTTTTTAACATATATAATCCAAAAATTCTTCTATAATGTAGTTGTTCTTTCTCCAGGACTTGTCATACAAGGACAAGCACTGGCACGAGGCCTGCTTCCTCTGCGCCAAGTGCCGCGTGTCTCTCGTAGACAAGCAGTTCGGCTCTAAACACGACAAGATCTACTGTGGCAACTGCTACGACGCGCAGTTCGCGAGCCGCTGCGATGGTTGTGGTGACGTGTTCCGTGCTGGTAAGTGTATTCTAAGCTACCATATGGATTGACGATAGTAACCCGGGTTCGATTCCCGGTACGGTCAAGAATTATGTCATATACATATCTGTTTGTACAAGATATTTAAAGTAATATGTGTAACTTATCAGTTATCTAACCGTGATAGTGCCATTTGATATTGATATAGCAAAACAGTGCTAAAACTAAACATATGACTATGAAGAGCTATTTTTATATCGAACCCGGCATAAACAATATATAGGAGTATCTATAAAATAGCTATAGCTAGTTCGGATTAGGGAACGTTTTCTCACGTACGTGAGATGGGAGGAGCTCGTCCGAAATGAAATGCATCGACTAAAATACTAGCACATTGTGTACTGGGTTGTAGTCTTAACCAGACAGTACTGTTAGAAATACCCTGCTCCGATTAGTTTACGCATAAAATGTCACGTTTGTCGCAGCATGAACACAGCATTTAAAATTACTGCGTTCAGACGTCGAGGGCCAGTAGTTATGTTCACAAATGAACATGAGAGTTTTTAAAACAGTTGAGCGGAGTTCAAAGGTCGTTTGCAATGTTTGCTTTTAAGTCTACCGTGTTTGACATGTTTAGTTTATGGTATATAAATGTTATTAGACTTCAAATCGGTTGAAAATAACAATTTCTAATAATTAAAAGATTTTGTCTTTGGTAGAATTTATCTTTATATGCATCCTATGCCGACTGATAGGAAATATGCGTCCAATAAACATATCACAATTATCAGAAATATAAACTATAGGCGATATAGGCTATTAATCTCCTTATTAGTTTAACTATTTATATTTTTTAAATGACAGTTACGTTTACGTCACAACTCCTGTCAACTGTCAATCTTTGATAAATGTTTTGAGGTTATACAACAAAAAGTTTATATTCACATACGCAGGCAGCATTTACAAAAATATTTAATTTAAATTAGTTTTCAACTCTGCATTATATATAAAATAAACCTTATTTTCTTAAAGTAAATATAAAACACCTTCCTTATATAACAATACATATATACTATGTTAAACGATTGACACCTTTATATGGCATGATGTGGCACATGAATACAAATATATTAAACTATTACGGATTTGTAACATATGCCAATATTGCTTGACTCATTCCGTGACACACCGACAGCAAAAACTAACGACAGATTATTTAAGATTTTATTTTATACAACCAATGTTCATTTGATTCTCTATACGTCTATTTTAAGTAGCATTAATTACAGCGGTATTAAAAAAAAACGCTTAAGATAATAATAATTGATGTTTTTGCCGACTCCCCGCTTACCTTTCGTGGAGGCATTTTAAAAACGATAAAAAAAAACATTCAAATCCTGATTGTGTTAGTATTTGTATCGTTTTAAGTTTCCATATAATTGTTTTGTGTGTATACCCAGTTTAATTATCTTTATTTCTTGTTTTGTTAATATATTTAGCACATAAAATGTTTGGGGACAGATTTAATTAAATAAATAATAACGTATAAATATACGTTTCTTGCAACATAATGAACATCAATACAATGTTTACAACATATATTTCTAATCGTAAGCATAGTTAGAGACTATCAATATGTCATAATGCAATATCACAACTTGTTAAAAGACATTTGGTCTTGATGTTCGCCAAACGGGCCGTCGATAAATCTTCGTATCTGACGCATACCGTATAAGGGCACTTATTTACCCTGGCTAGACTAGATAAGGAGTTCTTAAGGTAATTTCATTAAAAAAAAAGCTGACTGTCATTGTCACAGCCTCGCTTGGGCATGCGCAATTTTAATTTTATATGACATGTTTTATTTTTGTGAGGACTATGGGAAATTTGGATCTAGTCTGACATTTTTAACTATATACATCCCAGAATATACCAGTCTTTAATATTATCTTATAATACATGTATTGTATGTGGGTTGCCTGGAAGAGATTGCTTATTAGCGATAAGGCCGCCCGTTG
Source organism: Leptophobia aripa (assembly GCA_951799465.1). Classification (NCBI taxonomy): domain Eukaryota; kingdom Metazoa; phylum Arthropoda; class Insecta; order Lepidoptera; family Pieridae; genus Leptophobia; species Leptophobia aripa. The sequence continues at coordinate 5,870,940 of OX637278.1, read as the reverse complement.
CTCTTATATGTACTAAGGTATATTTCTAATGTTTTAGTGCAACAGCAGTGTGAATAAATAAAAATAAATATTTTCATGTAATTATAAAATAAATAAATTTACAGTTTACTCTTATAGGATATAAAGATCTTAATAAGGTTTAGCTTACGTAACTTTTTGGCTTCATTTTATTAAAACTTTGAACCATATTTTTTTCTTAGTTTTTATTTGCCTCGAAGATTTTATGTTATAATGTAATTGGTGTGTGTAACTCTTTAAAATACAAATATCATTAAGCATACATTCTGTATTAGAGTTTATAAAAAAAAATAGAAAACCATTTTCATCACGAACGATGCCATAGTAATGTTAACACGATTGAAATTCTATTAGTTACAATTAATTGGTTAGTTTGGGGCCTCCCTTGTATGAAGTCATCGACGTAAAAAGCCCAATCAAGTCCGGTTATTGTTATGTAAATAATATAATAACAAAAATGAAAACATTATTATTACAGCAAAATTGTGACTAATGGAGCCTTTTTTATATGAATTTTTTTGTTTCACAATGTGTTTTCCATTTAGTTTCTGGTGGAATTGAACCTAAATTAACGTCTTATCTAAGGCTTTAATGTATGTAGTTAACGTGTAAGTCCGTTATGTGATGAACTGTGTTATTTGTTGCTAAATTATTAGTAGCCTTTCTGATGATGTAGTAAATCGAGGGGAAATATCTTTGTTTAAATGTATGAAATGCAAAGGCCATCGTGGCAAAAAATTTAGCACGTTAAACACAGAAGGCCTGCTTTGTAATATCATGACAATAAAGATATTTTATTAATAATATTTTATGTTAAATTTGACTAAAAGAAATCTATGTACCTAAAACAGAGGTGTTTCAATCTCTGTTCACTAATAACTTTTCTTTCTGTCGACAACTAATAAATAACTCTGACAAATCACCAAATTATGAAATATATAATAAATAAATAACACACCGAAGACACGAGAAAAAGTGCGTCCGTAAATTTTAAATTACATACAAATCGAAATAATTAATCAGCAGGTGTCTGCACTGTAATCGTTCCGATTTCAAAAACACCTGTGCGACAAAATTATTTCCGCAAATGTTTGTTTTACTCCGTAAAAGTAGATAGAGCACACCTTTATTGGCGTCATTATGCCAATATATGTAATAAGTTATTATTTAAATTAGCTTCAATAAAAAACGACATTTTTTTAATATAACGCGAAGTATATCCCGTACTATTTCTACATAAAGTGTCATAAATACTAACATACATATATAAATGGCATACTATGGCATCCAAACACAAAATAACTAATTCTGTATAAAATCGAAAATGTCTTCATACCTTCTACACGGAAGGTTAGCTAGAATAGTGTTGAACCAGCATCACATGATTTGACCCAACCAGGGATTAATTTGGGAACTAATCGTCTGTCGGCCGGAACTTAAGCTGCATGCTGTCGGAATTCAATTTTATCACTCAGACGCTGCTAGATTGAAAGAAGTGAATTTTGATTTACGACTGAATACATCTTTGAGATTTAGATATTGTATAATTAAGATATTGTTTAGGATGTATTGCTATTCTTTTACGACTGTGATTAAATAGTATCTAAATAAAGCGACAAGATAATTACGAACTACGAATAATATGAAACATTAATGATATTTATATTGGTTGAGTCATTGCGTAGGTTTTAATCTTTATGTAAACATAATCCATTCCGAAGTGATTTAAATTAGAACCTCTCGTTTAATTTTTATCGGCCAGTGCCTTCCGAGTCCAGCTAATTTCATCAGACAAGTATACATTTACGTTACAAGGGATATTCAAATACCCTAAATTTGTATGGTCTTGCGTTTGCAGTGTGATTTTAAACCATGCATTAAATCGCGCAGCTACATTTCAGATCACATTTGCGTGATAAGCCAATCAAAATTCCTAATTTAAAATATAACAATAGACAATCGCACAAATGACGTCACACAATTTATGGCTCATCTCAAGAACATCTGTGCCATTAATTTAGCAGCCGATTTGATATCATGACATTTATATTAATCTCGCCGTGTCATTTTAATATTTAGTTTATTAAACGAAATAGCTAAATATACTATGACAAAGTGTCTTAAATGTGTCACTCAATTACTTAAAACATTGGTTCAGTTTTTTTTTTTTTAATTTCTCAAAATCTTAATTTCAACAAAGACTTGCGGGAGTGGATTACTCCGGTTCAATTACTTGATATTAGTTAGACTTGTTAATATATTGTAAACGAACCTACCTGATCAAAACGGGCCTTAATCCATCAATTAATAAAAACTTCCTTATACTCGTACGATCAATTAGGCTCAATCAACAGCCTCGCTCGCTCCGTCAACATCAGTACCTCACCGCGAGCCGTAAAGCCTACACGAGTCACAGTGTTCGTGGCAAAGTTTCGCGCGCATTATTCCTGTGCAATTCACAATGTCGGCGGACGTGTTAAGTGATGACTTCAAATCCCGACTGCATTTAACAACTAAAACAGTCGGGCAAGACAGAATACGTAGGGCGAGGGAGAATAACGAGGATATTGCAATTTTGTCAATGTTCCTGCCGAATGCGACGGCTGAGAGGGATAACAAGAAGTTCTGTTGTGCTATGAGGGACCGTTGCCTGGTCGGCGATCCCCGGAAAACAATTGCAGGTGTTAAACTATTTATTTTTAAATTTGGAACACATGTCAAATATTCTCAGTTTTTGTACCGCGAAATAAATCACAGAGTATATATAGTGTGCTGTTTATAGCACAGAATATTTTTTGTGCACTACTGGTATTATCTTAGTACTTTCAAGTACAAGTTTTGAGATGAGCGTAGAAAGTTGATATGCTTCTGAATTATGATAGTTATCAAATAACAATAGAAATGTCTCGTGAGAGATTGTTTTGAATAATAATTATCGCAATAGTAATTTTCGAAAATGGTTGGGATTATTTCCAAATTAAGGTTTGGAACATACTGATGTAATATTAAATAACGTAAAAATGTTTAATACAAAATATACTTGTTATTGATATAAATGTGTAAATGACTTGAAACTTAGTCCAAATACAAGTGTATATTTGCTAGACTGTTAGAACTTATGGTTACGTGAATAAAACCATTTTTTTTAAAATTTGCCTCTTATATTTAGTTTAACTGAAATGAGTTTACAAGTACCCTTTTCTATACTGCCAGATGCACTTATATTATAAATATAGAACAGATTAAACATCAAAAAGTTACCTATGTTATTCTATTTTTCTCTTGTATTAGATTAGATCTATTAACTTAAAAGATACGTAATCAAAGACAAAATGTAGATCAGGACAAGTTATAAAACCTCAACCTAAAACCTCGTTTTATAAAAGAAAATACGCTGTCATGAAAAATGTCGTTACGCCAGTGTGTTAAAAAATTAATACAAAACCCATTATGTATTTACATAAGTTAGTCGGAAAGCAAAGTCGTAAAGTGTAATTGCACAGATTTACGATGCATTTTGCATTATATTGTAGAAAACAACTCTTGCATAATGTTTTTCCCTTAAAAGTTAACCGATGGTATTTGGCCATAGATTAGTGTAGGTTTGAATGTCATAATTATTCTTTACTACATATAGAGATTTCCTTTTGGAGGTCTTCCTTGGAAAAACGAATTATCCGTATACGCACGGAAAGTGGGTTTATATTTGTTCATTTATTAGCCCGTATAAAAAAACCCCTTAAATAAACTATCAAAATAAATATGTTATTAAATATCTCCAAACAAATAAAAAAATGCTTTTCAGTTACATTAAAATATGCAAACAAAAAAGCTAACGAAATATTATATGCCGAAAGACTAGTAACAAGAAACCCGTCGAAATCCCGGATACATAAAAAGGACTTATATCACACACCAATTGAAAATGGACCTTGTATCATAGAAAATAGGACCATCCCTTTGTAATGGCTTAATGAATGTAATTTGATCCACTGAAATTGGATCGTAGGCACCAGGCTGTCAGAGGCAATAAGGGTGTGTAACTAATGTGAAATTCGGGTATGGCTTATCACGGGGCATAGACAAAATTATACCTCATTAGAGGTTCCATCGTTTGAAATAGGTTTTATAGCATTAAATACTTTTTCGATACATCTATTCCGAATGAATACTCTTTTGATTGTCACTTTTTGAATTTAGAATTGCGAAATAATCAATAGACATTCAGCTGAAATAAATGTTACACCTAATTTGAGGTTATTGACCGCGTAACGCAAAAAAAACAACTTCCTTCCTTATATAAATAAAATAGTCATATTGACGGAGAGAGAAAAATATGAAATAGTTATATAACGTTAAATTTTCGCTTTTGTCTATGGTATGTATTAGTTAATTCTTTATTATACTAACATACTTCTTATTCAACGCCTCTCAAATTGTGTAAATAGCTACCAGATTACTTATTTAAATACTTCACGGTCAATAGTAGTGACTTCAAATATTAGGCAGACGTGTTACCACGTTGATTTTAATAGAAAAACATCTTAGTAAATGAATATAGTCTATTTATATAATGATTGATGAGTCGTAAAGCAAAGATCGCAATCGGTAAAAAATCAAAAGTCCTCCAACTAAAAAACTGACGGAAAAATTCGCTTCGTTATTAATTTCTAGTTCCTAGATGCCATCTAATAATCTAGTGTTATATTTATTCCCTTAGCCAATTTAATAAAAAATGCGGGATGTCATTCCTTGGTATCAGTATCAAAACAGCGTAGAAATTTATTTACTCAGTTTTTGTATTATACAGATTAGAATCCTACAGACTTTAAAACGAGTATACGGGTTCAACAAACTGAAGTTATGACTTTTATATCAATTTCGCGTGTTGATCATATTTTGCATAGAAAACTTTGTCTTTGACTAATATAAGTAAAGTTTTTGAAGAATAGTTAAATTTCTGTAAAAAAAGTATCGTTTGAATATAATTCGTGTATTTTGCCAAATATAGATGTAAATTATATAAATTTATTTGTTCATCAAAAATAAGATTCAACTCAAAAGAAAACATTTTTTTATATACCTCATCTTTTCTATTCCTCAAATAAGGAAAAAGACAGAGGTACATTGCTTAGTTCATCTTGCATAGATATTTCTGCAATTAAGGCCCAATTCGTTGCCATGGTAACCATGCAAAGAATATATATTTATAAGTCAAAAGTGTTTTGAAGGAATTATTATCTAATGTATGAACACACATAATCGGAAAAGCATACAAAAAAAACTTAAATTTAATTAAAAAATCTAAATATGGTTGAGTTCGGAAAAAATATACAACCTTTTTAAAATAACGTCTTAGGTTCATTTTTAATGTTGTCTGTTCGAATTGGGACCTCATTCACAAAATCTAAATGAGTCTGTCAATAAAAAACCTCTTATCTCCTGTCAATTTGTCAAAGTTTGAAGTAAACCGGAGACCAAAGTTGTCATCGCGTAGGTAAACTTATAAGGTAGTCGCAATCTGGTTCACCTCAACCCTGACATATCTTGGTCATGCCTACAATTGGACATGGCATTGTACACTACAATTTTACTACCGCTATCTAAATGATACAAAAAATTTGCTAATATTCAATATAAATATATAATAAGCTACTTAGCCTACGATTACCTTCCATACCGCTGATTATGTAAAAAAATGAGGATTTAAAGGAGTCTTTGAAAGACCTACTTGAAGAAAGATATTTTGAGTTTGATTTTAAATAAATGTTTCCGACATCGAGAGACTAAAAACATCTAAATAAAATACTTACAGATTTATGAAATTTAAGGTAATTTAAACATTGGAAGGATATCTAAAGTAGATCTTGTTCAACTTGCTCCGAAGCACGACCGACTTTCTAAAATACTAATTAATAACTTGTACCCTTGTAGGACTTTCTCGTCTATTAAGTTTACTATGTTTCACTTTTCCAATCCCATCGGACTTTGTGATCCAACTAGAGTTGGAGAGGAGAGAATTATCCTTATTTTACAATAATTTTGTTCGCCCTTTAAGACCTAAAACAAGTTATTACCAATAGAATAACGTGGTTAATAATACATTGTTTCGCATTTTTTGAAATAGAAACAAGTGAGAACGCGATTAAGAACGATACAGTTGATAAGAAATTGCGCAGAATTTCTCGGTTATCGTAAAATTCCTTTACGTTTTTATTAGTATTTAAAGTTGTGTTACAGGTATTATTTATTACAAGGACGGCAAATGTGAATTAAAAAATAGCAGTTCAAGCTTATTCAATCAAATATAATATACCGGATTAGTATTCTACCTAGTAGTTACCTACGCAACTGTATAAAAGATAGTTCCTCTCCCTTAAAGGCCGGCAACTCAATTGTAAGCCTCGTGGCGTTGCAGGTGTCTATGGGCGGCGGTTAGCACATCACTCGAAGTGACCCGCCTGCCCGTTTGCCTCCTGTTACATAAAAAAAAACTGTAGATAATTAGACCAGTAGGCTTGTAGGCTGCAAATTGTTGTATTGGCTCCAATGCCGGTCTAGTTAGAGGTGTGTTGTGATTCTAGAATTGTATGAGTATTCTACTCGCGCTTTGAGATATTCCATCCCGTTGTTCTGATAAATAAAACAAAGAGTTCCTTAGGTCAATGATAGATTATAGAGCTAAAACTTAAGACTAAATATTGTGTTCAGTTGTCAAAGCCTTCCCACACACTGACATCATCCGGCCCACGTCAACGGCCTTCAAAATATCGGTACTTCGCTTAATTCGCTCTGCATACTTTGCGTAGTAGTCTATTGTGTAGGTGTATTGTATATATTAAGCGATGCTTAAGAGGATTATATACAAACACGTCATTATATAAATGTTATGTGTGAGGAGAATTCGGGAGAAGTGGGATAATCTAACATATATAAGAAATAGAACCTTTTCAAGAACATAATGTTATAAAGTTTATATTGAGTATCAGGTTTGCTTGTCCCAGTAAGCGTTGGATTTGACTTTCTCTACCTTTATTGCTTTTGTTAGCATTCACGAGTATTTACATATATTGGCGTATTTACAATTTTATTTCCAATATAACGTTTTTTTTTAATCGTCGCGTGGTTTATAACACTAAGGTTTATGACGCTAACGTGTTATAAATTCAACAATCAACAGTCTTAATATAAAAGTTTATTTTTAAGTAGTAAAAAAATAGAGAATTTAGAACATTTTGTAATGTTTTTAATTTGTTTTAATAACAGTATAAATAAGCAGTCTGAATTAAGTAACTTTGAAAATCCATCAAATGTTGACGGGCAAATATTAGTAGAAACACGGCAGACACGAACTTAATCGGATATAACTTTTCTATCAAATATTTGTTCCGAAGTTTCCCCATCACTGGATTAAACTTTATAATGAAAAACTTCAGTGAACTTTCATAAATTGAAAACACGTGGATGTATTTTTTTATAATTGTACCAACATCACTAAATCCTTGCATTGAGAATCACTTTGCCTACATATAGCGAAATGTTTCGGGTTTTGTTTGAAATAGCAACCGACACTCACTTATTTCCCAAAACCTTGAAAATTATGCATGTCGCGTGCATCGATCACATATTGTATCAAGGACAGCCTTCAATGCAATTCGTGACAATGGGATTCATGAAATTTTATGTGTTTTCCCGTATTGAATTAACATATTTTATTCGTACTCACAATGCCTGAGCCAACTGCTTAAGCTCAGCCGCAATTTCCGTATACACAACTATCGCTATGGCACATTATGATATAGAACACGATTTTAGATCAAACATCAATTGAAATCTGATAAGTCCTTATATTTCAGAGTTTCTTGACAGTTTTCTTCGTCCGAATTACGCCCTTGATTTGGGAACTGGCAGTAAAGTCATAAAAATATGTTTTTTTGACGGTTTATAAGTGTACGATACGCAGCCATGTGAACAAAGATTTGATTTAGAATTGTTAGATCGATTATATCAAGTTTATCCATTACATTTCTTACATATCAGTATTTATTTATTAGATTTATATTTAAACTCGTGATATTTAAGTAATAAAATTGCTTAATTTAATAATAATATAATTGAAAAAATGATACGTCTATAAATAGAATGTTTCGGAGTATACCAGCTGGCCTAATTAAGTCACCCAGCGAAGGCATGACACCGATTGTTCTTATTGTCAATATGGCGAACTGTCAAACACTGTTCATACCTTTGTTTCCATCCCTACGATTCTTCATTTATTCAGAGAAAATATATTAACTTAATTAAAATGACTATTAAATCAAATCAAAAATATCTTTCTTCATATTGGTAACTAAGGTACACTTATGAATCGTTATAAAAATTTTCGACTCTACATTTACTACTATTTAAATGCCTTTAATATTTAAATGGTCCATTAACATGGTAGTTTCTTGTTACTTTCTAATTTATTTTATTAAAATGTGTTGCAATTATAACGTGATTATCAATGCATTCTTTTAGTGACCTTTACTTCTGACCATCTTGACCATATAAACGAAATGTGACCATCGAAACTGGATTCCACTTTTTCACCATCTTACCTTGCTTAAAAGTCAAATATTTATTGCAAGCCCTTGGCCAACAAAGTATTTTATCGCCTTGTCTGAATCGACGTGTTAATTATGCCTCAGACTATGATGTAATTCCAGCTTTAATTAATTTTAAAGGTTATCGATAGTTATGAAATTTAAAATTACTGATTTTTTTTCCGGTATTTATATAATAATTCTTTTTTTAAATAAATCATTTAATATATTTGTTTAAGTACACACCTGTTTCGTATGCGTTAAAATATGACAAGAACTAACGAAGAATTATAATTTACGTAGAATCTTATAATTATTCGATTTATCGGTCCTCCTCCATAGTAGTCATCTATATCTTGTGTGGTTTGTCACCTTGATAATATTAGTAAAGTAAAATTTCTAGTTGTAATCTTAACACGTACATAACGATAATTGTATTGAACAGGAACAAAGAAGATGGAGTACAAGACAAGACAGTGGCACGAGAAGTGCTTCTGCTGCGTGGTATGCAAGAACCCAATCGGTACTAAGAGCTTCATACCTCGCGATCAGGAGATCTACTGCGCTGGTTGCTATGAGGACAAGTTCGCTACTCGCTGCGTCAAGTGTAACAAGGTAGAAAACAGGCCTAGATTGATATAAGACTATTCATAATTATCCTACTGTAAGCAATTTTGACTTTGAATTCCTTATTGTCGTTTAAGGGTTCGAACGCGCTATTGACTCGCTCACTTCACACTTGGGCAGCATTGTTTCAACTCGGAACTCTAATTACAAATGCCCGTTTCAGATCATAACGCAAGGTGGCATCACCTACAAGACCGAGCCGTGGCATCGCGAATGTTTCACATGCACCAACTGCAACAACTCCTTGGCCGGACAGCGCTTCACTTCCAAGGACGACAAGGCCTACTGTGTCGATTGCTTCGGAGAGCTTTTCGCTAAGCGATGCACATTTTGCACCAAGCCAATCACCGGTGAGTTTACCACACCATTTCATTTACCTTGGCGGTATCAAAAGATTAAACTGTATTTTGAATAAGACCATTTCTTTTAAATAACAATAAAATGTTTATTAATTACAGTAGAATTCGCATATAACGACTTACCGATTTTAGCGACTAATAATGTTTATTTACGTTTGGTTTCATAACGCATTATATTCATATATTATCCGTGCTGTACTTTACCCGGTTAGTACGACATAGTAAAGCCGGTCCCTGGAATGTCGTTATATCCGGATTCTACTGTATGTTCTTTTCGAATTCGCTAGTCTATCGCGTATGTAAATTGCAGGCATCGGCGGCACTCGGTTCATCTCGTTCGAGGACCGACACTGGCACAACGACTGCTTCAACTGCGCCCAATGCAAGGCGACCCTGGTGAACAAGGGCTTCATCACCGATGGAACAGATGTCATCTGTTCAGAGTGCGCTAAAAAGAACCTCATGTAAATACCCACTCGCTAACGAGACATCGACTACCGGAATACTAACGCTTGCATATTCAATTTATCTATGGACAAACCGAAAGTTTTTAATGTGATCGTTCTTTTTTTAAATATTAACACAGCACAGTAAAGTATAACGCAGCGACTGTGCTTAATTCGATATTTAAATTTATCTAAAGATAGCACAGACATCGCAAGCTGTGCGTATAGCGATATTTATCTATGGTTATCATAGAGGACCAAAATTAAACTCTGTCCCATTCGGTATTTGAATTCGTCTATGGTTACCACAGACTCGATATCGAATTGTGCCGGTGCCTGACGCGGGCATTGGCGAGCTTCTGTTTCGGCATGATCCAATGTGTGGTACCAACGCAAACTGATGTCCATTTGTGGTTGTGCAGCGACAGTACCGTCCTGCCCCTAGTCGCAAACGCGCGAGACTGGATCGCGTCCGATTCGAGACCTATTCCGGGCGACTCGTTCGGCCTCACTAAGAATCGCTTCCGTAAGGTCAACCCCAAGTCACGTGACGCGAAATAATCATATTTTTCTACAAAACCCTCCAAAAAAAAAATCACAAAAAAAAGTGAATGCACAAAAGTATTTTTTGCTTTTATTTAAGATGTTTATATATTTTGATTGTTTAACTTGTTAACACTATGCTAATCACGTATTATTTCGCTTTGGTTGTCGTATTTAGTCCTTTTGGGTACCTAAGTTGATACCTAGTGCAATTCACACGATGCCTTAATAACATATCTAAGTCAATTCGATGGATATTCTGTGTTGTTATTCATATATCAACACAACTATTCGTCTCGTGCTAAGTATGTAGTTTTCGAGTTTTTATTATTAGAGTATGAGAATTAGTGCTTGTCGTTATACGTGAGTTGTATCGACAATGTGACGTACGTTTTATGTATTTATTTAACGGCCGGAATAGCTTCCTAACACTAAATTGTTGACAATGTCTAGTTTTTACTAATGAAATAATATTGTTGTTCTCGAATGGGAGTCGTGTTAAATGTAAATGTTAAACTATTTTTACATATTTTTCTAGTTAAGCGTAAGGGTAACATCCGTGAATTGAGACCATGACCGTTAGGGGAACACTTAAGGGATAAATTATTTATAATGTTAAAGAGTATATTTATGTGTACACATTTTGCTTAATTGTGTGATCTGATCTAATATTCTTGTATTTATCTACCCATAGATTGTATTGTATTATAAATTAAATTATCAAAAATAACTTCATCGTTTGTTATTATTTACACCTTACACCTTGTGAAACCTGTCGATCTTTTAAATCTGTCTGAATAATGACAATTGACGACTCCTAAAAACCTAAGCCACAGACACTAGTATGTCACAGTATAGACTAGTATTTGGTGGTAAAATGCTGAATGACCGAAGAATCAACGTTAAACATCAAACTTTCATCATATATTATGGCATAAATCGAACAGAAGCCGCGCCTAAACTGCTGAACCGATTTCAATGAAAATCGGGATAGACTAAAATTGTCACGCGAAAAGAGTTGAAATAAGTGATGAACGTGTGCATAAAAATTTCACCAGAACTCTGCTATATATAAACCGATTTTTCAAATCATTCATTTCGTATTTAAACCATGCGAGCAAAAGCTACTTATTTCTATAATTTGATTCATTTGAATGCATCGTTAATTTATATAAAAGCCTTACAAAGGTGTTGCCCAAGACTATTCTTGATATGGTTTAAATATAAACTTATGTGAGGTCAGTAAAAAAAACATTAAAGTCATTTTTTTTATTAAATAGATCTTCGTACTATAATATAATCATTATCATATGTTTTAGTATATATTTACCTAAAAGCGTACTGTATCGTATGTCAAAAGCTAGTATGTTAAAAAAAGTTAGTATAGTTAATACACATATGAGTTCTTTGTATATTTTAACGCTAAGAGCCACCAACACTACAAACCTAATTCTGCAATCATTTCACAAAAAATTGTTTAATGCATCTTGTTAGTAATGGTAATATTTTTTTAAATACATGCTTTAACATACAATTTATTATATTACAATCTAACTTGTTTTTTATATTTACATATGAAATAAGCGTGATGATGACCATTATTGAAATATAAACCAAAATCCATGTCAAAAAGTGTTATTTTTGCTACCATTAAAAAAGAAATTGAATAAAATGCCACCAGTTTATTGATAATATAATACATTTCTAATTTTATATACAAAAATGTAATTTAATTAACAATGTGCAAAATATGTTTAAAATATTTTTTTCCAAAATGTCAATACTTAATTTTTTTTTATGCGTTTATATTTGATTTTCGTTATTTACATATGTCTTATAATTTAAGCGGATATTTTAATTAAGCCACACAAATAGTACATTTTGCATACTCCTCATAGATAGTCTGCTTCTGCAAACTATTAATAAACTGTTAGTAAAATTTCATTTATCGCATACAGACACTTACAGTTAGGAACTATAAATAATTTACTTAACCTATGGTATAAACAACAAATAAGGTAACTGTAATTGCAGCAAACTTATCAAAAATCACTTGTATTATTTAACAATTTTTTTTAACACAACGGGAACCTAAGTGTACCTTCAACCCGTTAAACTTGGATAAATCTAATTCCAACATTCTTAGTTTGTTAAACTAGTCATAACAAACAGTTCTACCAGTTTTAAGTAAATAAGAATTTATCAAATATTTATTTATTTGTTGCACTTAAACAGTAGAAGTAAATGACTTTAATAGATGTTAGTACATATAAGAGCAACGGGCGGCCTTATCGCTAATAAGCGATCTCTTTCAGACAACACACAATATTATAATGCAAAGAAAAAAAATGATAAGATTGCATTCATATAAGAATCTCTAATGTGTAAATCAAAAATATTGAAAGATAATTATATTTGATCATTTGCCCAATTATAGTTACATTATTAATTTTGTAATGTTTATACCTCTTCGTCCTCATATCAGTCAGTTCCAAAATATTTCATACCAAAATGGTTCGGTGCAACGGGATGCAATTCTGATGTTAGTATCTTCATCTTTGGAACATAATCAACTACCGCCTGAGCTGCGGCAGGTGTACAGAAGAGATTTGATAGTATTATATGTTCTTCTTTAACGCCATGCTGTGTGAGAACATTCACTGCCTGGAATTACATTAACCACAGTTAGTAATGTAAAAATCAATTTTTTTAAAAAAATATGTTTATTTAAATACATATTATAACACATACACCATAGCTGACAAATATGCTCATCAAACACTGCATACGAATGTTAACCACATGAGGACTTAACTCTGCATAGTATTCATTGAACCAAACTTTAAATCTATTTCAGTAAAAAGCTAAATAATATATACAAACCTGTTTGACAGTATTGCCAGTAGACATTATAGGATACATAAGCAAGACTTGTCGTCGCGCAATGTCATCTGGGAACTTGGCATAAACAACGTGGGCTTCATGTGTATCATTATCGCTTTCTACCAAAATCTTACCAATACGAATTGATCTACAGCAGTCTCGTAATCCCTGAAGTTAAGAATACATTCTATTAAATTATAATATCTATTAAATTATATAATTTACATATATATATATATATATATATATATATTTACATATATATATATACATATATATATATATATATATATATATGTAAAATACTCTCCTCTCTTTTGTCTATAAGTTACTTTTGCAACTAAAATTACCAAGATAAAATTTTGCCTTGCCACCCTTTTTTTTCAGGCATTGTTTTAAGTGCTAGACAACAACAATTATGTTACTGAAGTATTTACCTAACTCAATATACAGCTACAATATTACCTGTTCCATAGCTTCACCAGACCTAACAATTGACACTCCACAATTTCCCGAACCATATTTTAGTCCTTTATACAGAGCTCCAGTGGGTGTCACTACCTCACAATCGGTAAATGGCAGTTTGTTAAGGCTTTCTTCGATCACCAATCGTATCAAACGATCAGCATAAAATTTAAAATCACTTCGGGTTGTGTTCCTTTAATTTGAAAGATTATGTTTATAGGCAATTGCCTCTAATTTCAGTAATATTGTGATTCAATCAGTATAAAGATATGAAATACAAAATAACCTTACTTATCTCGAAGTATTTTTTGCAATTCTTTAATATTATCGTTCGGTGGTAATAAAGTTAAACTGTCACCAAATTGTTGTTTAACGTCGTTTACGTCCCATTGCCTTATATCTATGTCTTCCATATCCATATTATGTTGAAATAATGGTACGATGAAAATTTTGAAGATGAGAATGGAAAATCTCACCAGGCAATTTTTTTTTTAATATCAACAACTTGATGATACTCGGTGCATATGTTTATGACAGCCCGTATTAAAATGTCAAAATATCAAATATTGACAATGTCCAATGTTTACCACAGAGAACGTTAACTAGTTGACAAACTCTTTACAATGAACGAGAGAAAACTACTTTTTTCTCGTCACTAGCTCAAGCTTGGTCACTTGCCTGGTCCCATAGATTTGCTTTGCGTTATTTGTGGCCTATTGAATAATTATTTTATCTATAAATCTAAATCACCTCAATTCTATATTATTATACGTGTAACAGGATGGACTCGTTGTTTCAATATCTTATGTCAATGTATGGAAAGACGAATAATTTAAACTATAGTAAGTCGTTTATTGGCTATAATTATACAATTTACTAAGACAGAAGTTCTTAATTTATTCAAATGTGATAAGTAAAAATAAATAAATAACACAAGCCACAATAGTTATACAAATTAAGTTTAGGAAAAATAAAAAGACCCAAAATTATGACGCATAACGTTTTATTTGCCCACAAAATACAAATTAATAATTGCATGTTGTCTGTTTCCAATCCATTAATATTAAACATACTTATTGTGATAATACAGTCGGCATTTATTTTTGACCACAAAACATCCCACAAAAATATATTTTCAGTTGTGTACTGCGATAATTGTTAATTTGTTCTAGCTACGAGCTAGGTACAACCATTTCATGTAAATGCAAGACAACATAAACGCAACAATACTGGAGACAACACAATATGTAGAATCGACTCGAGTTCAATTAGTTGTCAACCTTTTACTAAGCAACTCTTTAAATGCTATTTGTTTTTCCTTACATTCACAACCATGATACATTGATTATTTTTTAATTCCCTACTTCTAGATATTGTGTACCTTCAGTATATTTTAGCAATAAATATCATTAACTGTTTCATGAATCATAAAAGAGAAAATGTATAGGTACCGTTTTTAAACAAAACATTGTTTATGACATCATCAACTACAGATAGGCAATATTTAAAGTCAATTTTAATTTAACAAACAAAAAGATTTTACAATCAATTGAAAAGTTTGCATTTACATGATTGTGGTGTTAGCTTAAGATTAAAAATACGGAATATTTACAATTTGAGAAAACCTTTTGAAACCTCCATAAAGCTCCTATATCTAAAAGTGACAGAAGCACCAAAATTCTTCAAGTGCATGTGTGGAACAATACATTCGCGTTACAAAAACAATATATATATATATAAAGTACAAAATAAAATAAAATCGCACGATTCCCGCAACAAAAATAACCCTTGTATTAATACCTAGTTATCACTGAAAATACCATAATTTCATATTGTGCAGGAATATTTAAAAAAAAAAACAAAAGAAAAGGAAACGATGTAAACTGTTTTACAAAGCTAAAAGAATTAACAACAATAAATAACAATTCAGAAATGTACTACTGGCAGAGACTAATCGTACCTACGCCATTAACTATTCCCGTCTCGCTTATTTAATATTGAAATAAGCAAGACGGCTATACCTCAACATTGACAAAGTACATGGGTATTACAAACTTGTAATCAGATTATACATTTGAATGTTCTTTGAAATGGCTCATTAATATGTTTTAATTGTACAGTTATGGCATGCGGAGCGCAAACATTTCTTGCATAAAAACAAAATAAGCTTAAACAACTCATTTTTAATTCTTGCCAGACTGTCTCTTAGATATTTCAAAACACTATTCTGGTATAAAGCAATGGGTTTTAAAGCGGTATATAATAAATATCTGATATAATTACATTTGCAAGTAATAATGTCAAATTATGTCATAAGGATTGGTAATCACTACGCTGTGCAGAATTGATTGCACAAATCCAAAACATGTAAAACCTCGCATTCCATATTTCACTAATATTTCCAAAGTTGAATACTATTTCATTCATTTCTAAACTAAAAAATTGTTTTCGTTGCCATGGATACATTGTTTTCACATAAACGGTAACCATAGTAACAGAAACAATACATGTCTTTGTTCTAAGATAGGACTACAATTGTTCTTTACCCGAGTTTGACATTAAACGCTACATGAAATATATTAATGTATGATTTTGTTTTATAAAATAGGACGACCGAATACCTATGGACATCAAGTCATTTACAAGGCCCTGGATGATGTTTTGGGACATCTATTTTCCAGATATTTTGAGTCTTCAGACAGACTTTGGAATTCTGTTATAGCTTTGATTTTTCATACAACCGATTTATTATGTGCGCTCAATACAAACTCAAGAGTATCAATATTGAAATAACATATATTGGGAACGATCGCTAAATTTAAGCAAACTCTATTACTACAAAATTGTAAACTTTGTAAATGCTTTAAAATTATACTTTGTTTGTCTATGGCATTGTGTACTCGTTTAAATAAAATCTACGGTGTTGCGACCCGATGCTTAAGCGTGGCATGGTCAACTTTCATATTCAGAACCATAATTCTTGACCATGCATATTATCTATATCCTTAACTATTTCCCCTCTAAACCACTTTGTATGCAAACGAAAGCAATTTTAATATGTCAATAGACAACGGGAAATTTCTCTAGAATATTCTAAATTCACTATTTCGACATTAAACTGGAACAAATGTTTTCAACGCTAAAACTAAGCTTTGTACAACGTTTGGCTGAAGCGAACCACGAGCCATTTTATTCATCACCAAACGAATAAAAGGTTCAAACATTTTGTACCTCGACAAGCGGTGTTCGGACAAAAGTCTTTGCAACCAAATTTGAACCTTATTGCCATGCAATAAAACACATGTAAGATTTGGTTAATTACCGCTACCTGAACGCCTGTTATACAAGCATAATAAATTATTAACGAAATCGCACCTCGCCCAAAACATTCTCATTACATTTTGTCTTAAAACGAACGAGACAAAACAAATTGACATCCCGCCAACGGCAAATTGTCACACGCTAACCTCAAAAACTGTCACGGTGACAACCTGTCAACTTATGTCAGTTGTCAAGATAACACGAACTTCATACCTATAAATGCTTCGGATTGCGAAATGACGTTAGACGAGTTACGGCCAAGTGAACGACACGTCGGCTGTACAAATAAATTAAAAAAAAATCACTCAATAAATACGATAACAACTTGAACGCTTCTAAGCATACGAGATGTAACAACTACATCACTGAACTTTAATCATTTGTCGCCTACTCGTTATCTAGAAAAACGAACCGTTAATCTTAACATACGCTCAATTCCCACTTTAACCGCAAGTGGCTGTTATAGAAGCGTTCACAACTTGGTCAGAGAACTGGAGATTTTTGCACTTAAATGCGTCTCCGACCTTAAGGATCTTAAGGACGCCGCCATTTTGAAACGTACTAGATTATTCGACCCCGCAAATAAATGTAGCGTGGAATGTTATGGCGGTCATCCAAACTCGAGACCGATTTCAGCAACTTCAGGTTTCATCAATGGAAATGGTAACTTTTATTGACCCTCAATTTAATCGCTAAAGAACAGAGATGTGCTGCTAAATTGATTTGGCACGTGGTGGAAATGCAAAGTTAAGTTATCAGGACTCTAACACTCAGCCCATTTACCCGCTCTTTCTGGACAGTGACAACATAGCCAACCATAGACTATGCCTTCTACTCTACGGCTACAGATTATCAATATTCTCAATTGTGAAGACATTACGGAGCATTGAACCCGGAAAGTGATGGAACAACGTATGACAGTGAAAACGTGCAGATAAGTCCGAGGTCAAATGAGATTAATAATGTATCCGCGAAACCAATTGCATCTTCGTTTAGTAAAAATCCATAAAAGCACCAAAAGGATGTTATCTATGGTTCGGCATGTTTTTATCTATGTTAACGAATCTCCTTTAATTCGTTGAGAATTTTATAAATCGCATCGTTATATTGATTAAAATCCGGGACACTCCCGACTCCTTTTGTATGGGAGCCAAAATAATAAAGTATTAGTATCGTTATATAAAACAATTGTCCATACATGAAGCGGTAGCGGGTAAATGGAGCATGTAGAAAAATTTGGCAATAGGGAACACATACTTAAATAAACACGTGCAAAACCTGAAACGACCCATCGGCCCCACCTAATTAAAATCACAGATTGGACTAGTGCACGACGCCATTCCTTTGCCGGGGGTAGCCGTTGGTCTCTCTCTTGGGGGGCGCCGTGATTTCCGGCTCCACCTTTGCCTTCTTGCCCGGCTTCGGCGAGAGGTAGGCTTTGTAAAAGAACCTCGCGAACAGCACGAAGTAAGAGAAATACATGGCCATTGAGAGTTTTATGTTGATCTGACTGATTCCACACGAGTGATGTGTGGCCGTGGCCATGTAATTGTGTGCCCAGATGTTGATGGCGCATCCGACTATCATCTGCGTGAGCTGGAGGAAGGTGATGGTCATCGCGAAGAATTTTGGCGGGTACCTGCCCATACTGACCAATGCGTAGTACGAGTACATCACGCTGAAAAGACAAAATTTTCTATAAGTATCATCGCAGTGATCTCGGCACACGTCCAATACAATGTGTCATTAATTATCAAATTGTCTAAATCTGGTATGTTTTATCAACTGATGGAAAAACCTTTTTTATTCAACTAATCTCTTACTCTTTACTTAACCCGACTTGACCTTAAGCATTGATTTTTGAACTGTTTCTAAGAAACATCATAATTGAACATATACTTATTCAGCGAAAGAAAAACAAGAAATAAACATATATATTTCGTTAAATATATGTTATTTAATAATAACTACAACAGTTAGTATTTTACTAGCTATCTATTTATAAAATGATAACCCCACTGAGTTTCTTATGGGTTCTTCTCAGCTGAGTGCTTTGCAAAACTATACACACACATAGATATTTTTTTTAATTTTTCATACATATTAAATTTATTCACATTTGTCATTTAAACAATTCTTCCAGTTTTCTCGTATAATAGAAATTGATTCTAGTGATGTTTTGCTCACCTGTGAACGAAATAGTTCATAGTGATAAACCAACGGGCGGATGACGTGTACTCGGTGAATGAGTACCAAGTGTAGAGCAGAACTGTGATGTGGTGGTACCAGTGGAGGAAGATCAGAGGCTTCTTCCTCAGCACGATGAATACGGTATCGCCGAGCTCTGGAACCTTGGAGAGGACGAACATTGTCGTCCAGAAACCGGATACTTTGTCCAGCTCGATAAAGCTGAAAATTAATTGAATTTTTGTACTCTAAAAGAAAGCTAAATAAAGTAATCCCATTAATTCCGAACCCTACTTTGCTTTTACTAATTCTGTTAAAAATAATTAATAATTATTATTACATTGCGCTAAACAAATTGTAAATTATAAGGGTATATTTAAAAAAAATAAGTCAAAGATAATCGGAATTAAATAATATCTGATATAAAAAGATAATAGAATTTTGAAATAAAAAACATGATCATTAATTTTGACAAAATTATTTAAAAAACAAATTAAATAAGAAAAAGCAAGGTTTTATTTTAATTTGTAATTACCGAACGAAATGTTTTATTATTAAGCAATTTGATCGAGCTACCAGATTAATTTCAACACGAATTTCTAAACGTTATCCTTACCTTGAAGCCTTTTAGTATTTTAAGGGATTAAGGGATAGGTAATAAATAGTTTAGTATTAAAAAAAACTCGTAAGTGTTATTGTACAGAGGTTCGCCTCCTCATGCAATATTTACTATCAACAACGAGACATAACTTCAAACATCAACTATGTATTAAGTCATGTAATCATACAATTTAAATGGAATTAGCGTAACCAGGTAAATGGGACAATATCAATTACCACCTAGAATGTTATCTAGGTATCTACAATGTTATCATCAATTTAAAAAAAATAAAAGAAAAATATCACTGTTTTAGTGACACTCAAAGTGTTGTTGAGAGAACAATACTAATTGAATACAGAATTCTTCATGACTTTGAAACTTGCGACCTTCGATCAGTCAACAACCAACAGAGCATTAAGCTGTATCGTTACATATAATCTACATCTATAAGAGTCTATTAGTTACACTATTTATAACTCAAGAACGGTAACCGATTTGGCTTTAAATTGGTGGCGTATAAACTTTTTTGACAGAACGGGGACATCGACAGACATTGCTCCTACACGGATAAACATCAAAAGATCGATGCGACATCATAGCACGTGTACATATGTAAAAATGCGGTCCCCGTACCATATTTGTAATTACATCGAGTAGGTCTGGCTCAGCTTCGTGATCCGGAATCTCGGTACATATGACATCATCAATTTGGTCTAAAAATGTCGTGTGTCACAGGGTGCATTCATATGTGTTCATATGTGCAGGGTCATAATTTAATAATGACAAAAAGTTCTGCTATAAAGGGTGGACCCCCTTTTTTCCGAGGTGGAAATGCATTTCCGCATTCCCTGGTCCCAAAGGATAAGAGAAATGTGGGGCTCAACCCACGCTGGTGTCTCTGCTTTTTCTTACGAGGTGGGCAATACCCACTAAAACCACCTGCGGTAAACCTACAAGACCGCATTGAGAGGCCCTGGGGTCGCTTTCGCACACAACCAGGCACCAAGCGGCAAAGGGTGGACCCCTATTAAATGACTACAATTCCGAAATACTTAATAAAATCAAAAAAAATCGCTTCCTTATTTATTGCAAAGCGGAACAAAGCTTGCAGGGTCAGCGACAATCGATTATTCTTCTGTACAACTACGGTTTCCCAAAATCTGATAAGTTTGCTAGTAGTTAAAACGGTTTCGGTTCTTATGTAATTTCATCTGGACCTTTCATTCTCACGACCTTGAACTCTTCAACTGCTACGTGCCGAGGCCGGTTTAATACTGGAGTAATCAAACTTTCGTAGGCCAAAATTTCGATAGCATTGTTAGATTGGACAAATGGTTAAATTGCAGATCGGTAATATGTATGTTTTTCAAATAATTCTAACTCCCAAATATATCCTACTTCATACTATATATACAGGGGAATGCTACAGACATTGATGCTACATTGTATTGCAAGAAAGATGTTCGAGCTACCTATAATATTTCTAGAGATAAATGTAAGAATTAATATACTTATATCATGTGTTTAATCATTAAGATAAATAAAAATTACGTCATAACACCAAAGATAAACAAAACCTCGCTGTGACCATAAGTAGGCTTCATAAAATATGCAATTCATTCTCGGCAAATTGTCAACGCATTTTCAATCACCCATTCGATATTCGTAATTTGTCTCTTAATAAATGCATATAGTTTGTTAATAAAGACATATTATATACTAGCTGATCCCGACAAACGTCGTTTTTCCAAAAAAAAGGGCTCTAAAAATAGATGTTCTCCGATTCTCAGACCTAGTCAATATGCTCAGAAAATTTCAGTTGAATCGGTCAACCCGTTTCGGAGGAGAAAGTGAACGAAAACTGTGACACGAGAATTCTATATATTGGATAAACATTAAAAAAATATTAGGAACGAATCGCCCTGAAAAAATATTACGTAGTCCAGTATGGTCTGTTAATTGCCTCGCAGCCTTCGATATAAGAAAGCTTAAACACTGGAGTGCTCACTTCGATAACTCTGATCGAATTAATCTCATCAGACAATACATTGACAAGTGATCGCTCGTAATCCTAAGTGGAAAAGATGCGATAAACAGAGAACATCATTCAAGTTTGATTATTGTGCCTTTATAGGCCAATAATTAAACACGATCATTTGTAACTACGAATATGGCAGTTTTCGCCCAAAGATGCCGTCTTACCAGGCATCTCGTTGTGTGTAATTTTAACACCATCGCGTTAATTATTTCAATCACTTGAAATCACATTGCTCGTTTACTTAATGTAACTTTTGTCTTATCGTTTACAAAAATAAATTTGTTAACACTTAGAAGTGACACGAGTGACACAAGTGTTTTTACGAAGATGAACAAAACATGCTTACAAGTCACAGATTAATTATTATACTCTATTTATTAGGCTCTAATTAATAATTAAGGTCCAATGTCAAAATAACGCCGTTAACAAACATATTTTAAACTTAATAAAGTACTTACACGTAATACACTTGCAACAATGCAATGTGTTTATTTTTTAGTTAATTTTAAAAATACTATTGTACTTATAATTTATTGTGATGTTGTGTGTACCGTGTGTGTGTGTCCAAATAAACGTATTTTCTTTCTTTCTTTTCTAATACTCATTACTAACCCAGTCAAAAATGGCATGGTCAAAATTATTGATTTGAATTATACACGTTATAGCAATATAAAAAAAACATTTATAGAGTGCGCAGTGTTAATTCGGTTCTAAGTCAAGGTAAATTTTAACGACAATGTCCTTACGCCGGTTAAGGTCATTACATTTCTAGTACATTTTCAATAAATGATTTCGTGAATATAAAAAAGATTATGTACTTAGAGTATATTAGCATAAAATACATTGAAATAGCGTGATTACATACACGCAACTTACATAACATCAATATTATTAAATGTCATTAAATGCCTCGAACTAAACTAGCTTCTAACGGCGGCTTTAAAAAGCTCATTATATTTAACGTTTTCATCAAGCACTAATTACGTTACGTTACGTTATTATCGTACTACGCTTTTACTTCAACTACCATCCTAACAGAACGTACGTTATAACGCTCTGATACGTCTGATGTTAAAATTATATCAACAATTTTTTTTACCAAAAAAAAAAAAATTAAATAAGCGATAACCCGGATTTCTCTACCAAATATATAAATCACTGAGATATTTTAAGTGATAAGTGTTGTGTTCTAAACTTACAGACAAACCGATTTTGACTCGCTGTATGTACAAAACAACCTTCATTACTTGATCTTAACCTCATGCATACCAGTTTTATGCAATTTCCGACATAAAGAATTCAACGTACGCCACTGTCCCACTAAGGTTCAGTTAGAAAGTGGTATTATGTAATAGAAAAAATGCACGACCTCAATGACTTCTATTGATTTTAGGTTACGTAATTTCCTTTTTTGTTTCAATCGTTTTAGTTTCGTATGTTACACGTATATGAAGGGAATAGATTCCAGCATTAAACACGTGTAAGAAAAAAAAACGGAGAAATTTGCTTACTACTTCTATCTAAGGTTTTATTACTTTTGCAGTTCAGTGATATTTAAATCTTGTATTGTAACTAATTCTTTACTAACACTTATGTAGCTGTATTATTTTCGTTACAGACCTATTCAAAATATATTTATAACGATAAGATACACTCTTAAAAACAAAAGTGTATATGAAATGAAAGATTATTCATGGAAAACAATATCTACAAATAGGCTTGTCACTCACAATAAAGTTATCGCAGTCCAGTGCCTATGGACACTTGCTTTGTATGAGCTTTTGATATAAACGTAATGTTTATTACATTAACACCAACTCAAAAGTTTCTTTGCAGACCATACAAAAACGAGTTAACAAAAAATAAATATTATATTAAAGTCAATTAACAACGGTGTAAACTCCCATCATTTCTTCATATGGTACATACATTTTGAACTATATATATATACTATACTATATATAACTATATATATACATATTCAAGGTCTTTTTTGTCTCTATTCTAAGACTCTTATGTTCTAATGTAATTGTGTAATTTATCCTATTAAAAGTCCAAACATTCTGTATTAGAGCTTATAAAATAAAAATACTTACATATATTTACATTCTTAAACTTGTAATTCTAACTCAGTATAATATAGGTAACCAATAAGATAATCAAAATTTAGTAGGTCGTGGTGCAAAGTCCGCAGCAGAGGACACGTTAACTCAAATCATTTTAAATACTAACCCAAGGACCACCACAACGGACAACCAAATAACCCGCATAAAAACACACACTTCTGTAATAACACGTTAAAAAGAATCTATTCTTTTTTGTATTTTCTACTAATTACGTAATACATCTAATGATATTACATTTGAGGCAACTTAAAAATCTTGCGATACTAATAAAATATATAAAATTACATAATATTGAACAGTATGAGCCCAATCAGACAGACTCCCGCGAAGACACTAGTATTTTGGAAAACATTTCCGCAATTTCAACACTTCTGTTTATATAAGTCTATAATAAAACGTGCGGGTTTTATTGTAGTGTGATTAAGAAATCATACTTAGTCGAAAGTGGAAAATTTGACATCATATAACATTCGTTTATGTTTAATTTAAAAGTTTATCAGGCTAAAAGAAGTGAATAAGTAAAGAAGTGGATTAAAATCATTTTCATATTAAAAAAAATACATTAAAAAGGATATTCTTACGAAATCTATGACGAAGATACAGTCACGATAAAAAAAACCCGTGGCACTCGCATTTCTGTTTAAGTTTACGAACATTTTCAAAAACTGACGGTATCCACCAGAAACCTATCCGATATATTCTTATGATCATGATTACACACATCGCTCAAAAATCACACAACAATTTGCTGATATTATTAATCGTTACACAATTAAGTCGATGACAAAAATACAAAGCGAATTGTCACATACGTAGTGCGCAGGCGCCTTTACCACAAGCCAAATTGATTCCGCTGAAATTTCCTATAAACTCCACCGACGGGCCTAATATTTTATTTTTAATCAAACACAAAACAATTTATTACCTTTACAATTTGCATAGTTCTTCACATCGTTACAAGTAGTTAACGTTCATATTTATACAACACTTAAGTACTTATTAATATGCAAAGTTAGATGAATTAACATTTTTTTATGAACACACCGAATTAATATTCAAAGGAAAATATTTTATTTAAAATCGAGATAATTGGTTTTTTTTTTTATTTTAAAACTCATTCAACGATTAAGCTTGACGTCAATACATGCGATTAATGCTGAAATATGTTTTACGTTCAAATAAATTATCGCTAAATTTCATCCGAAAAAAATAATATAATGATGTAATTTATTAACTTCTACGTCGCATAATCTTAACACAATCTAATCTCACTTAGGGGTACAAGTCGCTGGTTAGAAGTACTACTACAACTACCAGTACTTCTATATATAGTTCTTTCCTTGTCCCTGCTTCTCCTGGGTTGGCTGTAGCTACGTCGTATCTCACATCTATATGGGTATATTATTAGGAAGATGCCTTTCTTTATATTCGAGAAGGTACCGTCTTACGAATTTACCCAAAGGTAACACGGAGATTTGTGGTACTCAACTCACACCGAGCAACCACTACTCAGAGTCCCGGTTGATCCATACCCACTAAAACCAGAGTAAGCATTCTAACAGAGTTAGTATGGCATGAAGAAATGAATAGAATCTAAAGGTGCCAAGTAGAAATCTGTGGTCTCAGTGAGACTGATATACTCATAATAGCATAATTAAGTAAGATGTACGTTGAAGGTTAGCGATCGACCTTAGAGACATCTTAATGTTATCATGGCTTAAAACGTGAATACGTATTTATCAAAACCGGAGGAAATACGATTAAAATATTACATTAAATTTTGCATGTATCCTCTAAAGCCCTCATAATTCGGCATTTGTTTGAAATTCACTGACACTGTCCAAAATTTAGCTCTTAATTCGTAAACAAATGTCAACGTTAATACAACATACATATTCTATTTTGTTTTTCACACAATAATGCCAACTCAGCAAATTACTGAGATAACAAAGCTGTATTAAACAAGTGTCCACTTCAGCCCTAATCCCCCAAGAGCTGAAACGTGCTGAAACTACTGAGATTCGACGCGCCCTTGCCTCTCTTGATCTTTTTGTACCAAGGTCGTACACAATTTTAATCATCAAATGTTATTTTCAATTGTGGATTGCAATATGCGAAAAGAAATTTCACGAAATAGCAATTGCAGTAAATTTAATAAAAGAGACTTTTAACAATTATTCACTTACAATTACACAAAATGTACTAAACATGGTTGTTTTTGAAAGGCTAAACAACACACTGACGTCAATGGGATGATCGACGCGATTGTTTTGTCAAATATTTAATAAAATTCAGTATTAATTTAATCACGGCATATTGACAATAATCAAACATAACACACACGTCAACAGATATGTTTTAACCATGGATTTTTCCTATTTACTAAAGGATCAACCAAGTGATACATTTTTGTCTGACAACGTACAAAATATAGCTTTAATGCTGGCTTGCTAGCTCAATAGCGATTTAGTGCCTTCATTGGTTTATCTGTAGTGTATTTTATGTATGATACTGTAACAATTTGTTTGTAATTGATAAATGAATAAATGTAAAAAAAAAATGTCTAATTCCACTTAGACCTAGTTCGCTTTTTGCTTGCAGAGTGTACTGGCTATTTTCTGTGTGTTCAAACCCTAATTCTAACCTCCAATGAAGGTATTTGATATTTTGTTTATAGACAAATAGGTGATCAGCTGATCTTGACGCATGCCAACGATTCTAGAGTCTGACATGATGTTTTCCTACACCGTGCGCACATAGAAATATATTTATTTATTTATTATTTATTTATTTAACACTTTATCGCACTTAAACACTAGAAGCAAATGACATTAACAGATGTAAGAACATATAAGAGCAACGGGCGGCCTTATCGCTAATAAGCGATCTCTTCCAGACAACCCACACGATAAAAAAATACTTAAAATATAATAAGACAGGTGCAAAGGGTGCGAAGTATACAAAAAAAATAATAATAATAATAATTAAACAGAACACAACATACATTAAAATAAGAAAAGCGAAAAAAATATGCTAATTTAAATCTAGAATAACAAATAATTATATTGAAGACAAGAAATGTTTACGAAGAAAATATACATGTGTAGCAGACATCACAGGCATCAAAACTGCTCAATTGATTACCATACGTTATAATATTAAATTTATAATATTCTTTATAAAACATTAAACATTCATGTAACGGGATTTATATAATCTTTACGTAAAAAGCGATATAAAAATTAATGACGGGTTTTTGGCCAATTTGTTTCGTATCATGTTTTCTGCGACCGGTTATCATGCTGACTAGTATTAATGTCCAGTGACCGTGCATTATATAAACATATCTCAATGTTAACCAGAAAACACTAGTTTAATTACTATTGGGGCACAAGGAAAAACGCGATATATAATCTAGTTCTTCTGTTCCGCGGTGTATTTACGTAAAACATTGTGTATATTGAGATGTATATGTACGCTGAAGCTTTCCTACCAGCATATAAGCATCGCGATGTAGCGAGAAAACGCGATGCAGAGCGAGAACACAGACGAGAAAACAGCATTATTTTGGCAGACCGAATTACGTTAACAGACTACAGAATTATTATTCGAGTTTTATACATTTTTTGGCCTAACGATTTATTTAATGACAAATACCAGTCGATAGTGCCGATGATTTTTTAAGCATTTATCTTCTTTATTATCTTGTAACTATTAAATTAAACCAAATTTTGTTTTAAAGCGACAAAGTCGTAACAAATTATTAATCATTTATACTTGAATTAATTTAGTTATAGTTGTAATGTACTCACCTAGGTACACAAATGGAGTGGTACAATCCATGATTCTTGAGAACATGAAAGAACTCTGGAAAGGTCCGGCACGCCCCCATTATGCTGAACAACGCCAGGCCTGTGTTCCATACTATCAACGTACGGCGGAGTTCAAACCTGAAACAATCGAGACAACCTCTTTATATTTCTGATGGTATTAAAGTAAATCGCGTCATACGATGTAAAACCTCAAAAAAACCCCTTTATTCCTCCCCACAACTTCCCACCCACAGCGAATACCCAAAAAAAAATTTGTTTATAATTAAGTCCACTTCAGTGTTCGGTTTATATATTTTTAAACTCAACTCTTTGATTTAAGTAGGCATTTATTAAAAAAAATGAACACTTTTTTTTTACATTACCACAGGTTTGAAAGGCGGTCGTCTACCGTGAAGAGTCGCCAAGATACTCGACAGCCGCTCTTTTAAAATAAATATTTCAAATTAAAAAAGGCTACTCAAGAGTTTGACTGGCCCGATCCTATTGCTAAGCAATCTTTGGCATGTGTAGCCAAGGATCTTTGCCCTCTAAATATTTATTAACATTACTTAAAATGATTTATTGAAGGTATTTATGTGCTATACCTTCCATGAATAATTTAAAAAAAACGTTCTGACATTGTACAACAATATGCAATAACAAAGTAACAATGTATAATTTAATCTTTTAATTGATATACAGTGTAATTACATACATATTTTATATGTTACGTTATATCGATAACCCCTAAGTAATGTTCAGCTTGGACAAAGATATATACCATGTTTTATATACAGAGGAAGCCAAAGTATTCCAATACAATTATTTTGTGAAATTGGGTTTAATTAAAATTTTATAATATCGAATTAACCATATTATACTTACTTATAACTAGATAATTTCAAACAAACTGCACAATATCAATAAACAAAGGAGTGGTAATCCTACCCGGGAATTATCTTAGAACTAGAATATTTCTTGTATATCAGGGGCTTAAGATCCAGTATTATTTATTTATTAACACTTAAACACTAGAAGCAAATGACGTTAATGTAAATATAAGAGCAACGGGCGGCCTTGTCGCTAATAAGCGATCTCTTCCAGACAACCCATTTGGATAATCCAATTATTGTTTTGCAAACGGACCGACATTATCAGAAGAAATGATGTTTCTAGATGTTGTTTCATCTTTTCGTATGAAAGGAAGCTAGTGTGTGCTAATATGAAGATTATATAAAAGAGATATTTCCAAATCGCAATGCACGTTTCAATTATATTAACCGTAACAAAGTTCAGCTCGGCTCAAGTTCAGAGTGGCCTTCATGTGAATAGGGGTGAATGAACCGTCAGTTTGGTAATAACGATACGCGTGGTATTACGATCTCAATTATCAAGTAGTTACTGTTATTACTGTATATATCTTCATATGTATCTTCACAAGGAGTTTAACTTGTGGTTAAGCGTGTTGTCATGAACATCCCAGCTGACAGCAGCATATACTGACAGTAGTGGTCGATGTCGACTATTGGCAGTTTTGAAGAGAGATAAGAGAAGTGTGTTATTATCAACAAGAAGGCGCTCAAACCCGTCTGAAAATGTCTGTTAAAACTTATATAGATCAGCCAGTTAAACACCGCCGTCGGAATGTCAATGCTGAGTAAGAACAGAGGTCAAAAGTTCATCTCGATATATGGTGTATGTGAAATAAAACTAGTTCTTTCATTGTGATAGTTAGTTTAGTTAATTAACTTGAATTCTATTTAATAAAATTCTCTTTGTAACGTTTGTAACAACTTGACCCATTTTTTTTATGACATTATGTTATTATTTAAACATACAAAACAAAAATGGCCGTCTACTTTTAGCATATCATTTTATAATACTTATTTTATAGTAGCTAATTGCCTTCTGAAGCGGTAGTAATGTAAGAAAAAATACGATTCAAAATGGTCTTTATAAAGACCTACTAGAATAAAGATATTTTGATTTTGAGTTTGAGCCGATATAGACAAAAAAAAATTGAAAAAAAAGTTAATTTAAACTAAATCTTATATCGATTGTAAATTATATTTCCATCCCTTAGGCCCATCCCAAAAAAAAATAGTTCCTGGATATTTTAGAATACATACATATATATTTATATATCAATAATCATAATGTATACGTGTAAATAATAAACCTCATACTAATTAATCGAGCTTAAAGCCTATTTAGGCTGCAAAAAGCTCCGTAATAAAATCGATATCAAAAATTTCCACTGGTCAAAGGCTGAATCCGTAAATGTGAAAAACATCCGACGTTTTCTGCTGTAACATGTTATCGCTTATATATAAGAATGCTAGTAGCTTTCGACCGCGACTTCGTCCGCGTGTTTAGAATACAGATTAGAAATTGATTTGAGAATTTGGAAAATCCGTGTAGAAATGGCACAGTTCTGGTGAAATTTTTTATACAAACTTTCATTCCCTATTTAAAACCCTTTAACCCTTCGTCGAATAGTCTATGTATATACCAAATTTCATGGAAATCGGTTTAGTAAATTTAGGTGTGAAACCGTAACATACATACAGACAGAATTACTTTCGCATCTATGATATTAGTATGGATTACTTAACTTTACGTTTATGCCGGTTAAATATAAATAGTTAAGGTATGCCCTATGTCGGTCGAGTTGGAAGAAAAATTACCTATGACCAGATATATAGACCAGCGAGGGGCTGATTACGTTGACGTTAATACCAGAAGCTGGAGAACGCGGAGTCCATCGTCGGGACTTCTAGAGTTTATGGAGTTTTGATGCAGAGGAATTAAAAAAAAAAACAAACTCGACTTATCACACCACGCGCTGTTCATTTAGCAAATATCTTTGATATTTTATTTGTTTATCAAGTTCAGTGATTATAAGTGTACATTTATATTTCTGTAAAGTACAAAGCTCATCAAAATCACACGCAGATTTCAATAAATCTAATCACTTAAAGTAGGCGTGATTCATATCTGCAATGTTGAGGTCAAATCCATAATATAAGTTATCAACAACATATTACTTATTGCTTACAATACATACACTTATATATAATTGGATAAATTTTTATCATTAACAATAAATCAGCTTAAATAGCTGCCCCTGAACAAAAGAACTTTAACTTAAGACTCCGTTAATTATACATTAAATTTATTTTTTTACACTTTATTGCACTTAAACAGTAGAATTAAAAGATGCAACGGGCCCTATCGCTAATAAGCGATCTCTTCCAGACAACCCACAATAAAAATAATATTTTAATTGAATTTTTTCAAGTGAAAGTCGAACGCCAATTTACATTTCTAACGAGTAGTGATTGTCAAACTATATTGCTTTAATAAGAGCTACGATAAGATATGTGACGAAATCTTCGTGTGGGTACCCGCGAAACGTAAAAAAACTCGCACGAGGCCAAGTCACTGTCATATTTATCCCTTGTTAAGTGTGGACATCATTTATATGTATACATATATATTTTTTGAAAATTTTCTTTCAATATAATATAAAGAGTTGGGGACCTACTCTAAGGAAACCACTGATTAATAGAAGGTCTAGAAACGTATAAAAAAAGTACAGCTGGTTGGGGCTAGTTTGTTCTGTTGTCAGATCTTACAACCTTTCCCCACTGATAACTTTATATAAATCTGGGTATTACTATTATTTTATAAATCCGGGAGTTGTTTTTATCTATGGTACTTCACACAAAAAACCAATACAAAACTTACACCGTAGAGTGAAACAGGTGAAGTGTGCAAAAAGCGGCCTTATAGAAAAGCGATCTCCTCAAGCCGACCAAAGAAATAAAAGGTATAATATAAAGGTCATGTGTCGTTATAGAACTTACTTGTTAGTACAGAATTCCGCTAATTTAACAAATATTTTTGAACACATCCTCCAATGTTATTTATAGAAACATTTTGACAAACAATCGAAGACCAAACAGTATAATATAAAATAATTGTATTCCATTATAATAAGAAAAAAAGGGAAAAGTACTGTACGCACATTAATCACCGTAATATTGACCAGAGAGAAACAAAAATATTAACCTTATTAATCCTAATTATACAAATTATATGCCAATGCTCTTTTTACATCGTTGAACTCATAATAATTAAATATTATAAATCATTATATACATATATGTAACGACTCATTACAGACATTAATATTATGATTAAATCAAATTAAAATCTATATATATATATACATATATATTTCTTATATACTCTGAGTTACAAAGGCTTTAGTGTTTATTTATCACGATGCAAAGTTCCCAACTTGGTGAGATAAACCAGAATATCGTACGATACGATAACATATAAGTACCACGTGCAAGCTGTGACGTAATCCGTGTATACAGGGCGTCCCCCGTCAAGACTTCATGGACTAGTTCTTTTTAATAAGCCCGAATCTGATAAAGAAAAACAATATTACCCAGCTTTGGATTTTACCGATAAAACGTTATCAACAACATTTTATTTTTGAGTTTTAAATTTATTCTTTAAAATATAAGATAATATTATTTAACAAATTATGCTAAGCGAACATCAGAAATATGAAATAATCTTGTATTTTTAACAGGCGAACACCGTAAATGAAATCGGCGAAATTTTAAACTCCATTCACTTATCATCGGATCACGCAATTTTAAATTTAGGTTCATTTAAATTGATGAAAAGGAACGGACGGTCTTAAATAGTCATAAACCAAATCACACATACATTTTTGAATAGAACTGCACTGTATGAGACATGTGTCATGAATAAATCATACAAATATAAAAAAAGAAAAACAAACAAGTTACATCTATGTTTTCTATTTATGTTATGTACTCAGTACAATTATTGATACACCGAGACGGAAAACGTGTCTGGTATCTTTCCGCGAAATATATCCTTATATTTAAATAAACCTCACATGAAAACTAGCATCATTAGTTTACATATTACGTACCATGTAACATTATGTGTAACATAACATTATTACCTATGCATTATCTAGGCTCTTAGCCTCGTGGCTAGGTTTTGTAAAAGTTTTCGACTTCCCGATAAATGTGAAATACTAAATAACCAAGGTTGTCCATAACAACAATATCTGTCCAAATCCATGTTATTGTAACTATAACACGCTTTATCTAAATCATCATCCGTTCCATTATAAAATCAATAACGAACTTAGCTAATCGTATTAACGACATTGAATCAAAACAAGATATAATTTATTGGTATTTTGTTAAAATCAAATGTGGCTTAACCCGTTTTATAATAACCGGATAAAATCGTCACAATAAGCATGTGTCTATTACGATGCTAGGCATCGCTTGTATTTGAGACGTAAACTAAACCATCTACAAATTATATAAAATATGCCATGGCTCAAATACGACAAAACAGTGATGGAATATGTATTGACTAGTGGCAGTGGCGGTTATAGGGGTGAAGGTGGAGATGTCCAGAAATGCTTTCAAAAAAAAATTCATCGACACATGAGAACAACGCCCTAAAAAATTTTAACCACTCAACAACTCACGTACTCATAAAAACAAAATCGATCAACATGGACTGTTTTAATAAGATCTATCATTTCATTGCAATATAAAAATACATCCTAAGCTGTAATCTTCAGCTGGGTCTTCCACAAAAACTCGCTTATAAGCGAGAAAATTAAATCTTCGTGTTAAGTCCCTCTGATATGAGAGTCAATAGGAGTGCAGCTTCAATAAAAAATATAATTTATTTAGTATACACGGTTCTTAATTGACGCGAGTTATATGCTAATACTTATTTTGACCGTCATGGAAACTTCGGCTCGAGGACCTTTACGCTTTACGCTTACGAGACTTAACAAAAGACAATATTAAATATCTTTGTTTGTTTATGGGTCTGTTTGTTTGAAATGCAATGTCAGGAAAAGTTATGTTTTTAGTTATGTTTTTTAAGTTATGTTAGTTATATATTTATTTATAACAATTAATTTTTGGAATTTTTAAATTAATTAATTTTATAATTATTTTTAGCAAGACCAATTGGCAGGTTACCGGATTTAATCACGTATTTTACAAATATTATGTATTTACGTGCCAATGTTTCGTTTAAGTTTTTGGTATAGTTCTATCACAATAATTGGTGACAAAAAACCCTAACATTAATATCTTTAGACCACATTGATG
The DNA here is from genome assembly GCA_951799465.1 of Leptophobia aripa. Lineage (NCBI taxonomy): Eukaryota > Metazoa > Arthropoda > Insecta > Lepidoptera > Pieridae > Leptophobia > Leptophobia aripa. The sequence goes on along the minus strand of OX637278.1, from coordinate 5,836,732 downwards.
ACGTTTTAAAAACTTTAATATGAGTCGTCGAAAAAACTATAAAAAGAGTTTACAATTGCATCTATTGCCAGTTCAGAAATGAAGAGAATAGAACTGGCAAGAAACTCACCGCCACTTTAAATCGCCAAGTATTATCTGCAGCAAGGTTGAAGAGCAATCATTACACCACGCATGCATTAATATTTCTATACATAAAACAAATAATATAAATATATAATGGTTACATACATAAATAATTATCTAAAGATGCAAAACATATATATATATATATATATATATATATATATATATATATATATATATATATATATATATAAGCAAATAAAACAGTCCATTGAAACGGCTATAAAAAAATTAATTAATAAGTTCGGATATAAAATCCAAATATATTATTCGTTTTACCAATAAATTATTATTGGTAAGAATTTATGGAAATTCAATAAATTAGTATTTATTTATATAGTTATAATTGTCATTAAAAAAATGGGCCGGAAGTTATTGAAGATATAATTCTACGTTAATACTAATTTAAAAAAATATATACGCACATGAGAACCGGTAGGGATTTCTAAAATGTAGAGAACTCTTGTATGTGAAATCTTCGTTTAACCACTGGAGGGCCTTATTTTTTTAATGGACGCAGATTTTTTGCAACGTATAATTGTACAGAAATTACGTCTCTACGAAATGGTTTTTTTTTGATGATTTTTCTATAAATTTAAATGTTCTCAATGAATTTTCGACTACTATTTTATGGCAGACAAATTTTTGCATCGACTTAATTATGTCAAGTGATTTGTATTTGTATATATCTATATAAGTATTGATAACAGATAATCACGGCTCATAATCTCAATAATTTATCAAAAATAAAGTCTAACAGTGTTATAAGAAAATGTTATATGTATTCAATTATGTAAGACTGCAGATCGGATGCGGTGACTATAAAATGGACCACTGGTTCCGCTTACAATAAGAATACGTCAAGCTTAGTAATCAGGTAAAATTGTTTATGGTTTTTGGTATATATTTAATAATTTAAATAAATACATAAATATACACACACACACACATATATATATATATATATATATATATATATGTGTGTGTGTTAGATTCCTATTTCCCCGGTAGCCTAGACGAGATCGCATTTCAGCGCCTTACGCCATAAGCCCGCCTTTCGTCTGTTCCTTGTATATTCTTACATATTATTTGAGTTAGTTTTTATTATTATTTTGTGTGACATTCAACAGTTTATATATTTTATTATATATCTTACTAATATTATTATAAATATGGTATCCTGGATAATTGATCTTTGGTCACAAATCTAATGTCTTTTGTAGTGAGCACTCATACTTTCTTATTATTTACAATAGACAAAGCTCCACAACACAGGGAATCCTAGTATGAAGCCTAGTGACCTATTATAATGTGAAAATAAAATGTAATATTTAATCATTAAATATACATGAAATTGTCTATTAAGATAAGATAAGTATATCATACATTATTCAAATTGAATTAATCAAACTTTCTGCGCGTACGCCGATCGTGACATTTTTGTTTATGATCAAGTGATAGCGTTATGTTGTAATGAATTAGTCACGAAATTTTTAATACAGTGACAAGTTAACTTCAATGCAAAATGTCGACCTAACATACAAAATTTAATTTCGAAAATAATTAATTATATTTATACTAGCTGAAAACGTTGGACAATTCTCAGTCCTACTCTATATGGCCACAAAATTTCAGGAGAAACGGTCAAGCCGTTTCGGAGGAGTAAGTGAACAAACATTGTGACACAAGAATTTTATATATTAGATTAATTTCATCATTTAAAGTTGGTTAAAAATACCTCATACCTATTCAGTTGTATTGTGGCAATATGCATAGATTCATTGGGATCTTTGTTCATGTTATCGAGGAACACCATGAACTCACTCTTTATCAAGAGGACGAGTTGTCTGCACTTGAAGAGGACACAACTTATTTAATTCAAATAAGCTTTGGATTTTACTACTACAATACAATTGAAACTTTTAACATATATTTTGACTATGAAACATAACTCAAATGACTTAGATACAATATGAGAATCATATAGAATATTTTTATATATTAAATCATACATTTACACTTTGTACATATATTCTATGCAGCACCTATTCATCTATATCCAATGCTTTTTTGATGATCAGGGAAACAAAAAAATGTGTGCCTAAAAAATACAACTTACTAGTTCATGTTGCAAATGATAGATAGTGATCGGCAGAAATAAAGTTATTTTTTGATTTGATTGCACATTTTATAGTTAGGTAATGATTTATGGATATATATATATATAATGCTTCAGGTATTATATTGCCATATATAACATGACAATATTATACACTACATAATCAATATAATTTAACTTATGTTGCAATAGGTTAGTCTTCTCTGATAAGTGAATTTTACAGCCACCAAATTCTTTTTATTAGCTTATGTCTAATGCAAAGAATTTCAATGATATCTTATTTAACTTGCGGCTTAAACTGATTTATACATTACATTGATAACAATTACAGCTACATAATATTAAACCTCAAGAATATTAAAACTCAGTCTGGGTAAAGTACTCTTCTTGTTTAAAGATTTAAATAGGTTTTTGCTATTATTTTTTACTTGGGCCATTCAAAGAAAGGCCAGTACGCTGTTTTGTTTTAGATTCAGAAATGATGTAATAAAAGTTCAAACACTTTTCACTATGGTTTACATACAAGAATATTCTGCTCGGTATAATTTTTGTTAAAATATTTAATATCCTAATAAAATTTTAATGTAAAATTACTTTATTATTTTTGGTATTATAACTTTCTAAATGAAAAGTTGTTTATGTGGCTATAATTTATTGGTGGAATACATCTGTGTGTTAATTCATAATATAGTATTCAAATAATTGAAGACATAATATAGTATAAGAATTTTATGTATTTGATAAAATTAAATAATCTTCTTTAAGAGATTTTGTAGATGAAACAATTGCGAGTAATTTAAACCGTTATTATGATAATGGGGCAATCAACGTTATAGTATGTTTTTCTTTTGCTTAAACAATCATTACTTTGATCAATGTTAATTATTTTAAAGTAAACAAACTATTTTATCAATTATATGAAGTCTGAATATTACTCATAAGTAGTATTATCTTTCACTTTGAAGAGTCTTTACATAACCGTGACATCACGTTTTAATCACGATAGTTGAGCACTCTATCATTCGCCGAACCTACAACAATGCCTCCAAAAACATGACGAATTAAACGATTAGAATGAAATAAAAAATACGTACCTCGGTCGATTCTGCATGTAGTATTGTCCACCAAAAATGAACGCCATGTAAATTCCGACATAGTAGAACGCGTTCGTCCAATTTTCAATCATCCATTTTCGGTAACCATGATGTATAAAATGATTTTCAAAGTCGAAAATGTATGAGTAATTCGGTGAGAGATCTAGGTTATAAGTCATCGATGATTTATACTCCATGTTCCAAGAATTTAGACGTGCAGCCTTTGAATTTAACACTGTCCACCGGATTGCGGTTGGCAGTCACCAGCCACTGTTTATAATAAATTATTTTACACGTATGACTAAACTATCAAACGGAACGGACGTACCGCCTTCGCGACATAAATTCGAAATGTGAGGGCGGTATAGTAAACGTCGATTATATATTCGCGAATTCTGACTCGGCGAGACTTCGCCGTCACCGCTTCTTGTCACCGGCTGGACCTAGATATTTTTATTATGTATAGCAGGCGAAAGGCATGATTAATTTTCAAAACAGTGCTATATTCTTGAAAGATAACCAAGTTTTGTTCAAATACTTTTATACGTTTATTAAAATATAAATTAACGTCTAGCTAAATATTTCTACTTGACACTGAAATCTGAATGACGTTTTAAATTGATTGTCAAGTTTGCCTGTGTCACCTTGACAATCAACGAGCTTTCTAATTGTCATTACAGCTTTTAATATAATTACTTATTTACTATAATCGTCAAATATTATACTTTCGCTAGAACTTATAAATATTTTATCGTCGTTTCACTAACGTACAACATTTTGAATAAAAAGGCAAAAAAATCGGGATTCAAGACTATTACTGATAGCTGACAGTTAATGCGGAAAGATGACCTGTAGAACTGAAATAAAGATAAAAGATAATCTATAAGAATACTTACATTTTAAGTTTGTTTATATATTAGTATATATATATATATATATATATATATATATCGGTCATTTGACGATTGGCCAATGCCAATGCCAATTTTTTTTCGCTTCATCAATTTTTTTGTCTGTTGCCGAAGTGCTCGGGCGTCCGGCACGCGTTCTCGATCTTCTCGGCCTTTTGGAAACATTTTGTACCACCGATAAACGTTGCTTTTGGCTAATTTGGTTTTTCACACAGAATTTGATACAGGTCTTTGTTCCATTTTTTGGATAGGTAAAAATCGAAGACGAAGCACGTGCAAAAAAACAGCTGTCAACAATTAACTGAACAATCAAAATAGCCGAACTTATCAGCTTATAAGTGAGAAACATATGGGACATACATAATGCCACAAAAAATCGCAAAAGCCGTGAAAATTTATAATTCACGATACTTTTTGAACACACCTCGTATGTGTGATGGACTATCATAATAAGGTAATAAATTAAATTGAATCTCCACTTTCGCTAACATTCACTGATGCTTGTCGATACTTAGTTTTAAAGTTGGACCAAAGATAGGTAAAAAGACCAGTTCATATAGTAATAAGCGATTTCATATTGTGTTACTTTATTATTCTTGAGTTACTATACAAATTAAATGTAAGTGAAATGAAAGCTAAAAAAAACAAATATATAACTAATATATATATATATATATTGGCTCGTGCCATTCGATTTTAATCGATAATTACGCCACTGCTTGGCCAAAAACAACACAACACAATGATACAACAGCCACAGGGGAATACTCCCCAAATCTGGCCCCCTGTGACTTTTTCTTGTTCCCTAAACTGAAGAAGCCCATAAAAGGTCGTCCTTTTGGCTACGCCACGATTGACGAGATAAAGTCGACATCGAAGGAGGATCTGAACAAGATAGAAAATACATTGTTTTTAAGTACTTTTAAGTGTATAATATCCGGACGGATTACATTAAAGGGGACAAAATAGATATTCATGAAAAATAAATATTTTTTGAAAATACACAAAATCGTATGTCTTTAAAAATCCAAATTTGTTATTGATATCTAAACATTTGAGGAATATGTAATAAATAGATGGTCATATGACCATCGGGCTATAATAACTAAACCTGGAATTTGGCAAATGAAATTAAAATTCACAAATTATATGAACATTATGGCTTTTGATTGTATTAATTATTAAATGTAAGGAAGTATTAAAGTTTTGAAAATTAAAAATTATGAGTAAATTCATTAATTATTATGACTTTAACAGACATATATTATAAAAACCTAAGATCACCTTCAACATTTATTTTTATTATTCTAAGAATTATTCTGATAATTTTCACTCTGTTGTCGACTTCAAATATATTGATAATATAATATTTATTCCGAGTACTCATATACTTAATTGAATATATATTGAAATTTTCATCGTGTTAAGGAATACTGCGGCAAATAAAACATTGTATAATAAAATGAAAACAAAATTGTTCATAAGACTTTATTATTCGTCTACATATTAATTAAAAAGAATGCAAAGTGCGTTCGATTTCCGAGTAAAATTCATTGGCTTTGTGTAAGTTTAAACAAACTTGATATTACATTGTTGAGAAATAAAATGAAATTTCTGTATCTATACGTAATCTCGTCTGCTATGGGCAAATATGTTTTCGTCAGTGGTATATTCGTTTGAGACATGTTCGCAAAGGTATACATGTAAAAAGCTGGCGTTGTTCCAATATTCATAACTTTATGGAATGTGTTTGAAGTAATGTTGACTTTCATTCCAGTGGAAAGCTGAGTTTCAATTGCATTTGACATTTCAAAAATTATGTTACCTTCTAATACTGTCAACGTAGTGTTCACCAAGTCATTTGGTATGAACTTGTGTTGTTCGTAGCCTGCAAAAACCGTCGTGATTACTTATTACAGTTAAACAATACTAAAAAAAAACTTACGGAAGGTGAGGTTCATCATAAGATTTGTAATTTATGATGGTCCATAAATCATCAGCTAAAATTGTTAGGTTTTGGCAAAAGCGACCGACAGTGGTAAATTTAACAGTATCAACATAATTAATTAGTTAAATTAAATCTGTAGTTAGAACTTATAAGTTTCGTCTCCATTATAGTTGTAACATAACACTTATTAACTAAGAAGACTGATTGTTACACTTTTCACACATTTTATATAATTAATAAACTTTTTACGAGTACTTTGATTTCAGTTTGGGTATGTTAAACATAAGTTTTCAGCGCAAAGATTAAGTATGAAGTGTTAATACACGAACCTGGAAACTCGGCAATGAAAATAACATCACTATTATTCCTCCACGATTGTACGTCACCCTGTATATCTTGCAGTCTGCTTCTCCAACTATAACCCTCGCTCAACATTGGCATAAGATACGACACACTTTGAAATGGCGACCAGGATGCATTTAACAGATCAACTTTATCATCGAACATTCTTTGTGTAAATCTACTATTAAGAGAGCACCATATATCGAAATATATAGATATATTCATATATTTTGGAGAGAATTTTTTTTTCAAACATTGAGCGTATTGGTAGATCATATCACCATGTCGGGCCCAGCGGTCGTTTGGACTGAACATGTTCGGGTCGAGGTAATATTCGATTTGGTTATTATTATCCACGATTTTTATGACAACGGTGTTAACATCCCACGTATGCACCATCATGTCCCAGGAATAACCGTAAAGGCCTTCCGTCCAATTGTTGTATCCCTTAAAATTAAATATATATCTCGTTTTTGTTATTGATTAAAATATTGTATATTGTAGCTCTTTAGTTCACTGTAAAGGTTAATGAATAAATAATATTGTCTACTATTTAATTCTGTTATCGGCGGATACAGGATTAAAAAGAAATTCTCTCTATTTATAAGGACATAAGTCGAATTGATTTAGAGTATTGAAAATATTATATCATTGTATAAACTGGATATGGTTTGCTAGCATATTTATGTGTAAGATTTATAAATCAAAATCAAATTTCTGGACTTAATTATAGAGGAAGGTAGGCTTCGTCGACCAGTCGAAACCACTTACTGGCGGACCGAAGGCCCAAGTTGCTAAGGACAAGATATGCTTAGCGGTTGATAGAACTTCATAGTCATCGTATTTATTATTGGTGCAGATCATAAATAACCGAACATAATTATTAGTTTTATTAATACACTGAAATAGTTCGTACAATCTAATGATGGTACTAAACACTCTTTATAACTCTTTATACCTTGGTGATAAAATGTGAAAACGGTAAGAACGCCTGCAAAAAAACAAACAGCAATATCAATAAACTTGTTCTCTTTCGTAATTTCAGCTCAGTCTCTTCGCAGTCTTCCTCTTTGTCTCCCTCATCATCGTTGGTCTTAGGTTCCGTGAAATTTAGATCTTTCTTTAATTCACAAGCATCTGTTATCTCATCAGTTTTGCATAGTTTTTCAGTTTGAATACAAATAAAACGTGTCATTTTTAGTAACACTTTATTGTATTGTCTGCGTATCGATACAGATATGGTTTGATATATTTTTTTTGGCCAATCGAATGTGTAGAATAGTGGCATAGTAGCCAAGCAGACCCACGGGAACATACCTGTTAAACGTATGAGTTTATATGGAACGATTACTTACAAACATTTCATATTATACTTGCTAAATGACAATGAATGCACAATGCAAGTATATATATATATATATATATATATATATATATATATATAACTATATATATAACTATATATATATAGTTATACAATAAAATAGAGAGATAAATGTAACGTCTATAACTATTGTAAGTGGTCTTAATGTACCATTATAATAATAATAAGGTATAGTTATGATATAATTTATTTGAATATATATCACACTCCTACAGATTATTTTGTACTAATAAGTAATATACATAACAAATTAATATTAAACCTAATATAAATATTACAAGGACAACACTTTTTAAATTTGTTTTAGTTTTGTGGTTTTTTATTTTAAGTTATATTTACATAAGTTAAAACATGTTTGATAGTTCTGAAATATATAGAATTTATATACTTTATATTTGGAAAAAAGGGATTTCTCTTACTAAATAAATCGACATCCTAATTTAATATTATAGATAAGTCTACAAACTTACCAATAGTAAAAAGGCGAATGTTCATAACGTGGAACAGAGCACAGAAGACCATAGCAATATGTCTGGTTTTTGAGTACATCATCCAGAACGCAATTGTTAGATCGAATGCAAAAATAAACCAGTGTACAATTAGAGAGTTAATTTGAGGAACTGTTAGGAATAATCTAAAAAGAAATATATTCAATTTAATTATATAAATATGCATTTTATTAAATACTAGCTTTCCGCCCGCGGCTTCGCCCACGTGTAATTTGGTTAAGTATATAGCGTTTTTTAATGATCTCGACAGGGCTTTCTTTCACGGGCTAAAATCTTGTTACAATTGGAATTATATATAGCCTGTGTTACTCAGGGATGATGTAGCTTTACAGGATCGGATGATTCAGGGAAATCGAGGGCAACTTTCAAATTAACGTACAGGCAATTACTATTCTGACAATTTTATATTCTGATAGTCATCTTCTTATGTGGATGAGCTGATGATGTAAGGTAAAACTCCTCAGCGGTTAAGAGTTGAAAGAAAATTCTTACGAAGTTATGAGTACGAAATACGTACTTGTGAGGTTATTACTTATTAGCTTGGCCAAATAATAAGGAAAACCCTCATTAACGTTAAGGATGTAGGTGGAAAAATGGATGCGGACAAACGATAAACGTCTCTTCACTCGTTTCCTTTTACTTGTTTGTATAGGTAGTGTTCACTCAAAATAATCATAGGGTAAAACGTTAATGAAAGTTTGAACTGCATGGTAGTCATTACACAATGGGGCATCTTAATACTGCGATGGATATATTTGGCCTAAGTAAAAGTTCTTTAAAAAAAACTAAGACTCAACCGCACACTCACTCACACAGCAACACCATTGCACACACTATAATGTTCGTACTTCACATAGTTCCACTTGTTCGTGTGTATATATATTTTTACTTATTTTTTTCTGTTCGTGTTTTTTTTTGATATTCTTTTTTCTGATCTTAGATTCATTTCCGGTTCTATTTTAACCTTATTTTAACTTTATTTTTAATCTATTTTTATTGTGTAAACTGTTTTTGATAAGCTGTATAGGTTTAAGAAATAAAAAATTAAATAAATCTAGGTTGATGACGAATTTTATCAACGCCATCTATCGAGCACATTGTTCAACCGCGCCCGCGCGCACTGCGTTATTTGTTATTTTTGTTACCTCTCATAAGTTTTAATATTAAGATTAACTTATATTAGAACATATTTAACAATATATAAGTAATCAATCAATATAAGTGTTTAAAATTTTTGAAGCAGTGGTTGAAGTAAATTTTCAATTGACTATAACTTCTCTTTCTCTTAACCGATTTTGACAAAATAAACTTTTGACAACGCTCCCAATTATATGTAATTCAACTGTGAAAACCGCGTTCAAATCCGTTCAGTAGTTTTCAAGTTATAGCGTACCAGACAGACAGACAGACAAGAATTACAAAAATTGTTTTTTTGGTTTCTATGACTCTTCTTTAATTGCCTCCTTTCAGTTTTTTGGAAAAATATTTAATGTACAGATTTTCGATTTTTACTGTCTTATTATTAGTATAGATTGTCGGCATACAAAATATTGTACTAGAAATTATCGGTTCTACGACGAGAAACAGAGCCAGGGTTGGGTATTAGTTTATATGTCGAATACATTTAATGTATGTTTATAACATACTTAGAGACTAATAATGTGTTAATTGTAGGATTTGAAACAATAAAACATTAAGTAAGTCAAATTATATAAAAAACAAAAGAAAACAAATCCTACCTGAATGGACTAAACACCCAATGTTCGCTTATATCTTGCACAGAGTATGATGTCAACCACTCAGCATTGCCTTTCTTCAAACCGGCCATAAAGTATAAAATGAAAAACTGATATTTTAACAGGAAGTAGTTCCAATACGGAACTGTAGTTTTTTTTATTGATGGATTCAAGTAAGCGTCGACAGACCTACAATAAACAATGCTATATAGGCTATATAGGATGAAGTGAATTATTGATAATATAGTTAATTATTAATGAATGCTTATTGTATACTCAATATTGGCACAATTTTGAAACAGGTAGCACTGTGAATTGCCTTCGTTTAGAAGTCTGCTCATGTACTCCCACAAGTGTCCTTGTGGTTTTAAGTCGATATCCCTGGACACCATGGCCTTTACTGCCAAGATAGTGCAGGTCGTTTTTCTCGTCACGCCGCACTAAATGATATCATTCGCCGCTCTCATTCTACGACCAATGTTTCAGCAATTATGGAGCCAAAGGGCAAGAGATGATGGTAAACGACTAGAGGGAATGACTTTGCTCCCTTGGAGTATGTAATGGGCTATGGGTTTGAGATGCCACTTGTGTGGACACCTTCCTATGACACCCACAAAAGCTGGCACGGCTGTGGAGCAGGCGGAAAAAAAGAAACGTTCAAAGTACTACAAAGTACCTCTCTAAATTTCATTTTGTTCCATTTGGAGTAGAGAATTTTGGACCTTGGGGTACAAGTGCACAAGCGCTTATTCAGGACTTATTTAGGCGCCTGGTAATCAGTACCGGTGATCCAAAAGCTGGTGCTTTCCTCGCTCAGAGTATAAGCATTGCGATATAGCTAGGAAATGCCGCCAGCATTATTGGTACTCTGCCGCGGGGACCACACTTTTCAATTTGTTTTAGTTTTGTGGATTGTTTTGTTTATTAGGATAAAGAACATTAATATAACATCGGGTAAATTCAAAAATAATAATAATATACTTAACTTGTATAATTTTTAATATTAATCGTCCTATTTAGACCTCTTAATGTACTAAGTAGGGCGTTAAGATCTTTATTATGTGATATATCCATCTTAAGTTTAATATCATATTAGAATAAGAATATATTTTGAAATTAACGATAGTACGTTATCCAAAGATGATAGGCCTTATCATCTTTGTTCAGCTGATATAGTTAGATAGATAGAGAGGCAAATAAATTATATACCTTCTTTTATTACAATTTATGGCAAATGAATTTATCTAATTAAAAACAATAAAAGTACTTACCAATAGCAACCAGCATGTGAACAAGATAGTAATAATGCCACCAAACCAAACAAATAACTGTGGTTGTTCCAAAAACTCTTTTCGATAGTAAATAAATACCAGTATGTAATAGTGAAAGTCCATGATGTAAATTGATAATTGTAGCCCAGAGTTATACCTAGAGCACCTAAAATAAGAATATATAGATAGTTAATTTGTACAGGCCTGGATAGATATCAATAGAAATTATAAGGAGAGGCATATAAGCTGAACTCATCAGTATAAACGGACTTATCATCATCATCCTTCATACGTATAATCATCAACCTTAATAGATAAAACTTAAAGATTTTTTCAGACTTAAAAAAACATCACCCTAAAGCTGAAAACGTGTATAGGCCGGAAACTAACCGTTTGATTGCCTAGGCAATACATTGGTATGTCTCTCGCTGGTTCGCCAATTTAGCGGACGCGGTGATGCTTTTTTTTATAGAAGAGGGGGCAAATGAGCAACAGGCCCACCATAAAGGTGAAGTCGCCGCCTATAGACACTCACGTGACTGGTAGTGCATTGCCGGCCTTTAGAAGAAAATTAGGAAATGGAGGGGTTAGGGGAAGAGGACGGGGGAGGGGAAAGGATGGGCACCGGAAGATCTCACTCACCGAACGAAACGCGAGTACAAAATGAACAAAGTCTTTACATGAACATGAACATTTACATGAACAAAGGTTTACTGTGAACAGAACAGTGAAAGAACTTACCAATCCACATAGCCAAGTATACGAGCGCCATGTACGGCATGGGAACTGAAGTAACGAAAGGAATCAATGGAAAGTGACAAGTGTTTGGGTTGCCCCAACGAGATTCCATCACCGCACCACCTCTCTCATCAGGGATGTCGAATAGCATACACACACCTAAAACAATACACAAATGTAAATTTAAATAATTAAAATCGTTTGCTTGATTGTATGATCTATTAATTGTCAGTGGCACAATTTTGTATTAATTGTTTATTTTAAAAGAGCAACTATCGAGTTTCTTGCCGGTTCTGCTCGGTAGATGACTGCCTTCCGAACCGGTGGTAGTGTAAAAATTGACGATTCAAAAGTGTCTTTATAAAGACCTACTTGAATAAAGATATTTTGAGTTGAGTTATGGGCGACAACCATTATGGTGTGCCTCCTGCTCATGCCGAGGGGGCGGTTCTGTGTTAGTTTTAGTTTTAATAAAAAGAATGGCAGAATGCCATGTTCACGGAGCCTCTGTCAGTAGGCAGAGGCTCCTTTCTTTTGATTCCGGTGAACGGTCAACAATTCTGTAATATTCTGTGGCGATATATATTTATAAAGAGTATATATATATGTATATAATACCTATGTAGTTTATTTGTTACTTTGAGGATAACGGTGCTTGGTGTGTCCCAAAACCAACTTAAATCAAAGATTGTTTTTTAAATCGACTTGGTAATTCATACTAAATAAAATGTTATTTGGTAGATATAATAAAAAAAAAATTACCAAATAATATTCTTGTAACAGCCAGGCTGGAGGGATCTTTCGGTGTGTGAAGGTAGTCGACACACTTGATGTAAGTAACATCTCGAATATTAAATGAAAATTGTTCAACGAACTTTTGATTTATAGATTCGCAAAGCTTCGATATTCCTTGTCTTATACGAAGCACTGTAATAAGATTATTGTTACTTTAGGGAGTATATAGAACCTTATATATATTGTCACTTTTCAGACGCGCTGGATTCATTAAATCCCGCCTGCTTGTATATCATATATAGGGAAACATTGATTAGTACATATTCATAAACGAACGGACGGGAAGCACGATTTCCAGATTTGGTTGTTGTTAAGTTGTTAAAACAACTTAAGTTGTTAACTAAAGTTCGACCTACAACGGACCCTCGCTAGTTCGTTACCAGCTCTTAATGTCTAAAGAAGATGTAAATAATATAGCATCACACCACATAAATAAAGGTATATCTCTTTTTCCATATTCGAGCAAATTGTAGCAATACAATGCTAGAATGCCGTACAGGGAGTACCGGATTCGATGCCCGGTACGTGCAATGTTAAAAATATTTTTTAATCGCTTACATTGCAAACTGATGTATGAGTATGGTTACTTTGCATTAATCTGACAAGATATTGGCTAGGGCTCAATTGTAAACCGTTCTCACTTGGTTATTTAAATGATGTCTGTAGGTAATATATCTTTTTTTTAAATGTGAACTTAATTGAAAAGAACGACGATAATTAAAATAAAAAAAAATAGAGAATAATCTGGTTTTCAATCTGCCTAAGAGATTTATAACATAATATTTCAATATAATTTTAATACAAATTTAAACTTAAAATAATTATTCTAAATTTTATGGAGTTAGTAACTAACTATCATACACATTCTTAATTAAGCCTAAAGTAAATATAACAAAAACAATTATTATGAATATTACAAATATGCTAAACCACAATTATATTATATTTTATATTATACACAATATAATTTTAATATAATTTATTATCATAATTAAAATTAATGATATCATTATAATTTTTTTTTTATTTTTATTACATCACATGTTGCGTTACTTATTCTGTACATTCTTAATATTAAACTAACCAATAAAACAAAACGCAAAACCAAAATAAATTTGAAAAGTTTGGTCCCTGTGGCAGAGTACCCATAATGGTGGCATCATTTCCTCGCTGTATCGCGATGATTACACAATTAATAATATTATAAATTGATTTAGAAGAATTACGGTAACACGTAAAAGATAATTATAAGAAGACTAATTTAATATGTATTTAAAAAAATATGTAAAATAAGTGTTTGTTGCATTGTAGAGGAATGTTCTTTGTATTAAAATAGAAGTTGTTATTCCACTGTACAGTTTGCACTTGTTATTTGCACATTATAAGACAGGGGTTCCCAAAGTGCACACCGCAACCTGGTACGCCTGGGTTCATCGAGATTATTCAACATCGCCATCTGTTACCCGAGACAATTAACCGGATGTTGCTAGTTACAATAATTTAAGTTATATTTTTTAAAAGTTATAACTATTATTGTAGGTTCATATTTATTTCGTATATATATTAAGTCTATGACAAAAATTAAACTTGTGTGCGACGCCGGCTGAAAAAGATTGGGAACCCCTAATATAGGATATAAAATTGTATGTTTTGCCTTATACGTAGGTAAATATTACCTATATATAAAAAAAACACTGTATAATACTCACTTGAAGAAAACATTTCTGGAACACGGCAAATTGAAGACTGGAGTATTTGAAATTATGTTTAAAATAATGTCACGATAATTATGTATGAAGGCTTCGTGTTCAAATATGTTAATATGTGTATGTGTCTCATAAAATTAATGGTGAGTTAATGAACGATTTAGCATATCTTCGATTTTTACCAACCTCATCTGGACTTGTATGATAATGTCTACGTACGTGACATTGCAATATCAGATCAGCTTTTGGCTTAACTAGGCATATCAACACTTCTAGAATCATAATTCAAATTAATTATGTTTATATATGTGTACTTTACAATATTATATATGTGTACACACAAATCGTGTATGTGCATAAAAGTTTAGCTTTTGATTGATATTTTACTGCTAGTGTAACAATACCAAGATAATTATTGAACATAATCGAATTGACTTATGCCAATATGTTGTGTGTTTTTTTAAATTAAATTATTTACCACCATGGTCACCTGTAAAAGCAATTTTTACTGTCGTCGGAAAAATTTTTATGGTGTAGAAAATTGTCGAAATCACGAAAAAAAATGTTAGGTCTGGCCAATTGATTCCAAAGATTCTTCTGCTGTATGAGCAATTCAAGAGTCGGGGTTATTACATTAATTTTGCTACCAGTGTTCGTATCATCATGTGGAGACCACCAAAAAAAAATCAGTCTTGTGTCGCGCAGCCAGAACAATGAATCCTATCTGTCCTTGGACATATATCTAGTATTGGTATGCGGAGAAATTCTTTTAAAAAAACTAAGAGTCAACCTCGCATTCTCACTCACACATCAACACTATTACACCCAGACTAATACACACTCACACACTTGCTCGTTTCTCACTTTATATACTCCACTTGTTCATATATTTCTTTTTGGTCGTATTATTTTATTATTGTTGTTTTGAGCTTAGATTTAATTTCTTCTTCTATGTTTTAACCTTGCTTTGGCTGTGCGAGTGAATGTTTGGCTTATCTAGAAGCTTATACAATTTCGATCCAATATTCCATTTCTGTACCGATACAACAGGTCAACACAAGTTTCAATACACCTTTTTTTAGTAAATAAGTAAATTAATAAGACGCCCATTTTGACTTTATTTAAGCTCTGAATCTGCAATATATTTTAAACATATATTATTAGTATGCTTTGAATATTCAGTTTATCTTTTAACGGGGAGTAAGATACAGGCGTAAACTTAACATAGCCTTGATCTTTTGTAAGTTAGTTAGTTAAAAACCCAGTATATTTTTTATACACAACAAATAGTTGTATCTACGAAAAATCATTAATGAAGCACCTCTCAAGAGTATAAATAAATATAATATTATGAGATGTACCTAGACTAAAAGCCTACAGCTGGGCTATTGTCTAGTGGAAGTGGAATCTACAAAGAGAACTACAAATTTAAAAAAAAAACACAGTCCATTGCAATTATTTATTTAACTATAATCTACAACACTCATTATTGTCAAGGAATATTGTAATAATGCGAATAGATATAGAGAGAAACAATAGATCTACGAATAGTGACACAAATCTTCAGAAGTGAGCATTTTGGCACTAATTTTCAACTACTGACACTATTAGTGTCACAAATTTGTACTATACATTTGGAATGTTGAATCGGAAAGTCAAAGTGTCAAATAAAAAAAAGAAATAAACAAAATCTTTATTAAATAAAGTAACAAATAAGATTTTATAAATTGTTTTTCATGATCAAATTATACTTAATTAATAATGCAGTCCCGTAAGTGAAATATTTTGTGCGATTACGAACTTATCAGCCATTTCAAAATATTTAAAATCGATAAATCACAAAAAATGGTGTAATTAAACTGATTTCGTTCAGGAGACCCTTATAGGACTGCCGGCTAGGAACTGTCAAATAAATATATATAAACTATGTTATAAGGTTTGACAAGGTAAAAAAAAAAAATCTCTTAAAATGTGCAAGTTATGAATAATATAACTATAATCTGTGGGTGTTTTTCTTTTATGGTAACAAGCAGATAATGTGATATAGTTTAAGAATAAGGATTTTTTATTGACGATAGTATCCCCAAGAAAAGGTTTGTTTAATTCTACTCAAGTAATTCAATCGAATCTGATACATTTCAACGCTAACACTGTCAAAATTCCGATTTGACAGATGACGTATTCATAAAAAGTCAATAAAAATGTATGGATTGTTTAGTCTGTATCTCGTAAGATCTATAGTCTACAAACCAATATTAAGTTTTGGATTAAAACGAACTTCTTGTGTTAACTTATTAAGATTTTGTATGTTCATTTGATGAAAAGGACAAAATATGCAAAGTGGAGATTTTCCGAATTTTGATATTCGGAAAATCTTTCCGAATCGTACCCATATTTTGGTTTTGTTAGATTACGTTATGAGGGTAGTTTGTGTATCGTTTAAGCAGTAACGACTGCGTATTCCATTTCAAAGCCTAACAGGTGTTTTTAGTACTCCGAAATATTTTAAATCTAATATCGTAAATAATACATTTTTATATAAAATATATTGAATGATGATTGTGTTCACGATCAAGCGTTTGTGGAGCCACAAATATTTATAAACATACTCGTATACAGAGTAAACTTCACGTAACGTCACAAGATTCAACCACAAACTCTGTAAAGCGTCGATATCAAATTGGCTTTAGCATGTACTCCATTCTGATGTTTCTTCTCTCCATTTAGCGATCAGTCTCTATAACGCCATAAAATCCCGTCAGTGTCGTTATATAGAGTTTACACTGTATACCTAAATAGTATATAAATAAAGGTTAACGCTCACTAAGCACAGGCTATGGTATGCTAATTAATGCCTGGTATGTTAACTTGTGTATGGTAAGTCAACTTACTCATGGTAAGTTGACTTACCATGAGTAAGTTGCACTGCTTTAGTTATACATTTGTTTTAACCTTCAAGTATAACAGAATCCGTCGTTAAAACTATGAATAACTTCGTTACCTCTCAACGGAATGTAACTAAAATGAGATTACAATTTTGTACATTCGAGTCGATATAATAAATGAATTAACGATGCTGTTTTTGATTTAATTATAAAAAAAAACTAAATCAGTTCAATATTATCGTGTCAATGTTAAACTGATTTAGTTTGTACGGTTAAGGAGAAAGTTTGTTGAAACTCATTTACATTTAATCAACATAATTAAAAATATACTTTAACTATATATTTAACAGCGCTTAAATTTGATTATATAACAAGTCTAGTTTTATTCGACTAACTCTGTGTTACGACGCATAATAAGAATGGCCGACAACCGACATTGAATAATTCATAATCGATTTGTTTGACGATCTAAAACAGTATTAATGGTCGTGAACAACACCACCGGGTCCGGGAAGGTATGAATGCCCCTGAAGGAACACGTCGACTGCCCGAGCTGCTTGTCTGCCCTCGGAGATTGCCCACACCACCAGCGACTGGCCTCGGCGGCAATCTTGAAAATTTATATTTTTATTGTATTATATCTGTCCCCAAACATCTTATGCGCTAAATATATTTAAAACAATAAAATTATGAGATATAAAAAAAACAAGGTTTACACATAAAACAATTAAATGGGAACTTGAGACGAATATTGTTAAAAAAACAATACATTTTATTTTGAAAAACACAAATTATTGATACAAATAAAGCGAACGGTCCAGTCCCTTCCAAGGTACATTATAAGTGTGTGTGTATATATTTATTTATTTAACACTTTATCGCACTTAAACACTAGAAGCAAATGACATTAACAGATGTTAGTACATATAAGAGCAACGGGCGGTCTTATCGCTAATAAGCGATCTCTTCTAGACAACCCACTATATATATATATATAACGAGGAGAGAGAGTTCCTCTATAGGGCAACCGCCAACCTCACTACTCTGTAGGGTTATTTTGAAAGGCGTAGGTAGCATCAGCATTGCCAAAATCACGAATGAGTCGGTCATAATAACCACTTATTTAAAGAAACACTTCACTGATAGTTTCCAAGGCTTATATTTCACTATTTGAAGAGAGGTCCGTTCCGTACAACGGCCTGAGCGCGACTGTGTCGTGCGGTTACAATGCGACCCTATTTATAGTGATCTAGCACTTGTTTACAAAGACGTCGTATTGAAATAATAAAGATGACATTTCACAGAGTAACAAACGTAAAGTATTCAACTTATGTGTTTAAACTTATTTTAGGACAATTAATATATATATATATGTCCTTATGTTTATGTGTTTCTGTGCAAGTGTGTGTGTGTGTGTGTGTGTGTGTGTGCGTAGCTTTGTCAGGCTACGATGAGAAGTATACATACCACCAGCCGCGAATATATTGCTGGCGGGGGTTTTGTAAATGTTGTCCTTCGATGTCTCCACGTTACTACGGGCGTCCACCGGTATCTCTGGAACGTTACACACTCGCGGTCAAAGCTCGAACAACCAAAAATTGAAAGCTACACGGCTCATTTACGATATATATATATACATATATTGGCAAACTATATTCAGCTTTAAAGGTAATAAATAAAAAGATTCTTGATTTTATTAGGTCATTTGTTTATCAAGTATTTCGATATCATATTGATATCAGGTGACGAGAATCACCTACACGATGTAATTACAAATATGATTCGGGGACCGCACTTTTTTGTTTGTACACGTGCTGTGGTCTCAATTACTTGATGTTCGTCCAAGTTAGCAGCAAAGATACATTTTGAAAAAAAAACCCAAAATAATGTCTGTACACTGGTTCTAAGCTACCCTGACTTATAAATAGTGTAACTAACTGACTTTCTTTTATTAAAATAAATATACCTTTATTTGATTGAGTTACATGATTAAATTGATAAAGTAGAAAAAAATTATACTTTAATAAGAATTCCAAAAAGTAAAGTAACGATCTACCCGCACTCACCAAGTTGATTCGCAACATATCTCTCGGGGCCAAGGAATCCCATGGCCAGCAGTACCAGCTCCGCCTTGTACACTTTATTGGTTCCGGGGACTTCTTTCATGTCCCACCTCCCCCCGGCCCCACGAGTCCATTCCACTTCTACTGCTAACACTCCCGTGACGTTGCCTTCACCTAAATGTCACATATAAGAATCATTCATTCTGTTTTGAAGATCCGTTGGTGCAATGGTGCCGGACTGTGGAACAGCAGGTCCCGGGTTCGACCCCAAAATTGTCAACATTTATTGTCTGTGGTCTTTATTTACTCAACAAATATCAATTCGTGGGCGGTGGTGGGCGGCTTAGGATAGCTATATATTACTTGAGTATTTACTTGTGAAATGTGTCCCATATTTATTTATATTTTACACAAAAAAAATCTTCAATTGAAAACATTTATTATTATCATTTAGTGTACCAACATTTTTTAGAAAGCTTTATACATAATTTAGTTGTTGGAAAATTATATAAAAAGAGATAATTGAAAGAAAAACAATCTGTTCAATCTTTATTTTTTGCTCATAACCTAATAAAGTTATACCAGGCATAATATTAGCTACTGATTATTTCATTTAGTAAACAACATACTAATATTACGGGCTTATTATATGATATATATGAGCACAAGTTACAAAGGGCACCGATCTCACTTATGAGACTGTTTTACCCAACTCAAACTGGGTCAAACGTGCAATGGTTACCCAAAGTCTGGCCTAAAAATCCCAAAACTGTCACACAAGATGGCGCTAAGACGTACACGTGCTTTTTAATTCTCAACAAATGTTTTAAACTATTAAATGTATAAAATAATACTAAATAAGTATTTAAACAAATTGAAAATGTTTTAAAGTTCCCCCTGCTGCAATCAATCTATATTTACTCGAACATACAATAACACATGTAAGCTTTAAGAAATGTGAAAAAGCTCACCATCATCCAAGAACTCCTTTGTCAAAGTGGAGAATTTCCTCGGATCGTTGCCGAATTTCACTTTGACCTCCTCGTGCCCGTAGTCCACCCTGCGTTTGAAAGCCTTCATTAGATCGCATCAAAACTTTAAAAAAAAGTAGTCCTAAAAGTAATCTCTCTTTCAATGTCATATAACGTGCGATGATTGAAGGGGGTTTGTATTCATCTTTTCCACATAGTTAATAATGTGTAAGGCTTTCCAATAAACGGGTCTGTGATACCCACACCTCAGCGTCATATTAGACGTGGTCACTGTTTTAGACATAGTTTAGGAGTGGCAGAGTTTCTTTCTCTTCTCATCCGGTCCACGCATTTGGGAGTAAAAGTAGTGTCAAAAAAATTATAAGTATTTTTTTTTAAAAGTTAAACTATTAGAGTTTTACCTGAAGACTCTAGGCCATTGGGGCCAAGGGTTGTCTTGTCCTCGCGTCGGCTTCGGCTCCGGGAGGATCTCGAAGGTGGTGATCGATTTGGCACCTTGACGCAGAGATGTGGCGATACAGTCGCAGCTGCAACCGAATCATTAATAAATAAAAGTATTTTTATTTAAATCAATATAAATTTGTATTAGCATCCTTATTGAGTCGAGCCTTGCCTCCTTGCTCCTCCTTTGATACAGTCTACAGAGATAACGTCTCATTGTTCCATTTATTTAGAATTATTTAAAAAATAATGAAATTACAAAAGGAAAATTTGGAATTGGGAAAGCAACGGCCTTACATAAAGCGATAACTTCCAGCCAAATGTCACAAAGGCATATAGGGATGGTGAAGCACAAGTGCGAAAAACAATTTTGGACTTTTTTTTGTTTATTTTAGGGAAACATATTGTTAAGGCTCGTTTAGTTTAAATTAGCGCTCATTTAAAAAAAAAATTGAAGATGTGTAGTCCTGAACCAACTATATTTGGGTCTATAGTCCCGGGTTCGATTACCGGTATAAAGAGAAGAAAAAAGGAACTAAAGTTAGTTGGATAACGAAACAACAGTTCCTCACCCAGTATCACCACCACCGATAACCAGAACATTCTTGTCCTTGGCGGAGATGTGCTGCGTGTTCTTGGCGTGGTGCTGCGTAGGTCCAGCCTGCTTCTTCTGCCAACCCTCGAGGAACTCCATGGCATAGTGGATGCCGTTGAGCTGGCGACCCTGCAGGGGCAGGTCGCGGGGCCACGTCGCGCCCATGCATAGCACTACCGCGTTGTATCTTTACAGAGGATTTTTTTTATATTAAAATCTAACTACTAAGTCGAGGTTGTATTATTATCATGAACCGCTATGATATACCAATAATAAATTCTGGTTACAAATGACTTTTTTTAAGTCCATTAAAAAGCTTTTTTTTATCAAGTCCTTTTTATTAGGACTTGCAACAACTTATTGGATAGTTAGACTTACTCCGTCGCGAGTTCCGGGGCGGATATGTCCTTGCCAACGTCCACGTTGCATTTGAATGAGATGCCCTCGGCCACCATCAGCTTGATCCTCCTGGCCACCACATCCTTGCCGAGCTTCATGCTCGGGATGCCGTATTGGAGTAGACCGCCGGGGCGGTCGTTACGCTCGAATACGGTTACTGTGTAACCTGCCTGAAATTTAAAAAAAAATCAAGCAATGGACGACCATCACATCGTAATACATGTTCCGGTACGGATTGCATGTTCCGGTACGGTCCAAATGTTCCGGTTCGGTTTACATGTTCCGGTACGTCTTACATATTCCGTTTCGGTTTGCATATTTATTATATATTGCGATAAATAAATATATTATATAGTAACAGATCTGACAGAAAGTCGTCGAAAAAGTACTAAGATCACTATTAAAAAATAGTTTGTGGTAGAAGAGTGAACATTTAAAGTATTGAAAACGTTTCTTGCGTACCTTGTTGAGTTGATGCGCGCAGGCCAGGCCGGCCGGCCCCGAGCCCACCACGGCCACACTTTTGCCATTGCGATTCGTTGGGATCTGAAATCAATTTAAATGTAAAACTATAAAGAAATACATTTCTATACGGAAGTAAACACAAATCCATACCTCGGGTTGTATCCACCCACTGTCGAAGGCGTGGTCGATGATGGCACACTCGATATTCTTGATCGTAACAGGTGGTTCCGAGATACCCAGAACACACGCGCCTTCACACGGTGCCGGGCATACGCGACCCGTGAACTCTGAAATTGTTTTATACATTTCAATGAAGAGATATCATAAAATATTAGCAATTGGTCAGTTAGCCCCAAAGTCCTAGGTCCAATTAAAACATATACAGGTCAAAAGCTATTAAACACTATCATTTTTCCCTCACCAGGGAAGTTGTTAGTCTGGAGCAGATGCGCCAACGCTTGTTTCCAATCCGCTCTGTATATTAAATCGTTCCACTTGGGTATGATATTCCCCAGAGGGCATCCATGTTGGCTCTGGCAGAAGGGCACGCCACACTCCATGCAACGGGCAGCCTGTACCCGAAGGCCGCGTCGGACGTGCGAAAAGTTGTATATCTCATCCCAATCGCGTAAACGCTTTTCCGCGGGACGGTACATGGAGGTCTCGCGGGGGTACTTTATGAAGCCTCTGAAATACCATGTGAGGGTATATCATATATTATAGATAAACACTAAACACAATTGTTTAAACATATAAATAAGTCAATTTGGTTACATTTATTAATGAAGCCGGAACTCTATCGTCTTAACATTAACAGTAGATGTATAGAGGCAAATACTTTAATAAAAAAAAAATGGAAATTTCATACTTTAATTCTTAATTTCACAGTTTAAAGTACTAACTAGTAGTTTGATATATTGTTTGCAACAAAAACTCAAGATTTTTTTTCAATGAAAAGTTAATAAAACCTCCTTCGGCAATCCTGGCTAACTATAACATGACACTGACGTTTTGTGAAGAATAAAAAAGATGACATCTTTTGAGTCATATGTAAAAGCTGACCTGGACTTATCGAGTATCTTCTCCAAGTTCTTCTTGTCCTTCTCGACATCCCGCACGGCCTCTTCTATGTCCACGAGCCCGTTCCCCTCCATTTTCCCATTCGCCTCGAGTTTGGGCGGCGAAGGCTGTTTCAGGGCGAGCCGCTTCAGCGCCCTCTGGTACTCGTAGGGGAAGACTTTAACGAACTTGTGCGCTGGCGCCGGCCACGTTTCCAGGAACTCCTTGGCTATTATCGACCTGGTAATAACACACAATTTTTTTTTATGTGAGAGGAGGCAAACGAGCAGGCGGGTCACTTCGAGTGATGTGCCAACCGCCGTCCATGGACACCTGCAACGCCAGGAGGCTTACCGGTGAGTTGCCGGCCTTTAAGGAAGAGGAACAAAAATTGCTAAAATCACTTATCTCTTTCCTTGATTAGATTTAGAATGTTCTAGAAAAAGGCCGACACAACTCATAATCGTACAGCACCTTAGTAGAAGTAGATCTGTCGATGGCTACTCCCAATGGGAAAGGAGTGACATAATTTTATATTATATTGGGAAATACATTGATAAATATGTCTCTTAAACAAAATACAGAAAGACCAAGAGTCTCTTACCCGGTATATTCCACGAATTCTTCCAACAACGCCTTGACAACATCAAGGTCTTCCTGTATCTCCAAAGGTAAGAGTTCCACCATTTCCGAGTTGCATTTACCCTTGAAGGAGCCGTCGATATCGTACACATATGCTATACCACCTAAAAATAAAATTAAAGTATTGACCAATCAGAGCGCTTAAAGTGGGTGCGAGGCGCCATCTCTTTTCGGAGTACTGACGAGATTGCCGGAGCATTTTTAACAAAGCTCATTTCTCTCTTTGGCTTAAGATTTAAGTTCCAATTACTGGTGTGTAAGAATACACTCTGTATTAGAGCTTATAAGCTCAAGCTGTTTATAAACAAACAAAAAAGTCAATAGAGTGTGTAAATAAATACCGCTCATTCCAGCTGCGAAGTTTCGCCCAGTGAGCCCCAAGACCAGGACGGTTCCTCCCGTCATGTATTCACAGCCGTGGTCACCCACGCCTTCCACCACGGCCACACATCCCGAATTACGGACACAGAATCGCTCCGATGCGATACCCCTGAAAAATTACGATAATTGTCTGATATAGTTTAATTTTCTTCCCGTGAATTTTTGCTTTGTATTCGTGTATATAATATATATAATCTGTGAAACATATATTAAGATGCCTCTATATTTTTATCAAATACTTATATCTTTTATTGTGTCTTTGTAGAAAAAAACCTTATATATTACCGGAAATATGCTCGGCCGGATGTGGCGCCGTACAGGCAAACATTCCCAACGATCACGTTCACGTGAGACTCGAACGGCGAGCACTTGGGCGGATAGATTATCACTTTCCCACCGCACAACCCTTTGCCTGTACAATATTTCTATTAACATTGATTCTTTCAAATATAAATCATTATGTATAAAATTCAAAAGTCTTAGATTTGTAGAAAATTGCACAAGATTTACAAATTAATTTTTGTATAATTCAAGAATTGTTATTTATTTATACATTTTCCATATAAAATCGTAACAGAGATAACTTACGTGTACGTCAATAACTATTTTATTTACTAAGTTCCAAAATGAACAGGTCTAAGATACCCCACAACATACTTCTCTTTATCAAAAGCATCAAACCTTTAAGCTTACATTGAAATCACTCACCGACATAGTCGTTGGAGTCCCCTTCCAGAGTGACCGTCACTCCTTTGCAGAGGAAGGCGCAGAAGCTCTGTCCAGCTGAGCCCGTCAGCGATATGTCGATCGAGGAACCCTCTGGGAGGCTGTTGTCGCCGTATTTCCTGTCAATTTTCACAATGTGTACCATAGATCACAGAATGGCCGAGTTTGTTGTTCTTGCGAGAACATTTATTTAATTTTATTAAAACTGTCGTCAAACATCTCATGTGCTCAACATAAATAAAACATAAAGTATACACACAAAACAAAACCAAAATAAAGTCAAAACCTGATATAACGACACTGCAGCGACCGTACAGTTACCGACGTTATATCCGATAGTCGTTATAAGTTATAATAATGAAGTCATATATGACTGCATTATAAGTATAGTAGTAGTATTATCATACTTATCTATCAATATATGTTATATTTGAAAATGTACTTAGCTGCTTACAGTTAAATACATTTTAAATTAATCAGTCATTTTTGGTCTGTGTATTTTTTAGCCCATTCTCAAATACTTTTTGCATTTTACGTTTCATACGGTATCAGTATCAAACTGTACGTTAAAGGTACATTTTTGCAAAACTGTTTACAGCGTTATTAGATTCGGATTTTGTTGGTCGTTACAGCCGATGTATATCGATAAAGTTACGTCGTTGTAAGCGATATGTCGCTGTATCCGATGTTGTTATAAGCGGTTTGGTTACTGAATATTTTACTAGGGATTCAGACCATACAATCTAGCCGTTACAACCGATAGGTTATAAACGGTTTCAAACTATCTTTATTCAAGTAGGTCTTTATAAAGACACTTTTGAATCGTCAATTTTTACAGCACCACCGGTTCGGAAGGCAGACATCTACCGAGAAGAACCGGCAAGAAACTCGATAGCTGCTCTTTTAAAATAAACAATTAATACAAAATTGTGCTACTGACAATAAAAATAACAAAGCATTGTAAGGCTACTCAAGAGTTGAACTGTCCCGATGCTGAGCCAATTGCTGACACATTAATGGGATCTTTGTCCTCTAAATATTCGTTTACGGTATAGTATGCCTTTTCAACCAAAATACCCTTTACCCGCGTTTTAAAAACGTATGCTCATACCTACAAACTAATTATGAACATTTCTTCATAATTCATTTCTTCTTTCACATCAATGTTTTTTTCTATTTCTTGTGGTCGTGTTCGTTTCGACTGTAAACTGTTTTTGTTATGCGATTGTTAGAAAGTTAACACTTGAATTTATTGTATTTTTAATATACAAAACAAAAACCGGTAAAAAAATATCCAGAAGAGTTTACAAAATGAATTATTTCTTACATAGCAATGTGGTATGAAAGGGTCGACGTGAAAGCCCTATCCTCGTTCGTGATCCTCAACTTGACAGCAGCATGCTTCTCGGACCCGTCCAGAATACCAGCGCATTGCTGGATCACCTGGTTGTCCAGACGCTTTTCCAACTGGAAGTCCTGGAATATAATAACCGTTCAATCAAATGATTGGTGCACGTTATCAAAAAAAATCTACTTTCAATTCTTCTTTATTCAGATTATTTCGGCCCTATACTTCTCTCTTAATTATTAATAGTATAGATATATTATTCAATGATATTAATAATTTCCATATTTCAGGTATAAAGCTCTATAAGATTTAGGTTAGGTTTTTAAAGGTGTCTTCGATTTATTCTTCGCTTTTCTGTTTTGAAGTTTGACATTTTTTTTTTAATTTTATGTTTCTATTATGATTGGTGTGTCTGCCACACGCATTCTGTTATTGTGTTTTTGTATTTATTTTATGTTTTTTTATGTAAGAGGAGGCAAACGAGCAGGCGCGTCACTTCGAGTGATGTGCCAACCGCCGCCCATGGACACCTGAACGCCAGGACGCTTACAAGTGAGATGCCGGCCTTTAAGGAAGAGGAACGCTCTTTTTTTGAAGGTCCCCAAGTCGTAGCGGATCGGGAATACCTGCGCTGGCAATTGGTTCCACAAAGAGGTGGTGCGCGGCAGAAACTGCCTTAAGAAGAGTGGAGCGCCAGACGTCATGGTGGTACGGATGGAATTTCGTATTCTGCCTTGACTTCCGGTGATGGAATTGCGCTGCAGGTATTAGTCCGAACAATTCATCAGAGTATTCCCCATGATGGAAGATGCAGAGGGAGCATCTCTACGCAGCGCCAAAGGATGAAGCCGATTGGAAAGGATGTGGTCGTCGACGATACGATATTTTTTTATGTTTATTTGAATGTACATTCTGTATTGAAGCAAATAAGATAAAAAAGGTCTTCGTTGCTATGACAACCGTTTTTGTTTGCGACTATCTAACAGGTCAGTTACAGGCGTCGAAACGGGGGCATGCGGCTTTAGTGTGGTAAGGTAAGCTGTCCTTTGGAAAACTATTATATGTATAACATTATTTATTAAAAATATTGTATTATTCTTAGCCTTTTTGTGTTTGTAAACGTAGTTATATTGGATTGTGTGTCGAGCTTAAAAAAATTGTGTTTCAAACCTGCGATTTGGACCCTCCGATAATGTTAACTCCAGGCCGCATGTGCAGGGCGTTCTTCAGTATGAGACTCAGGTTGAGAGCCCTGGCCTTGTGGTTGTCGTTATTCTCGCGCACTTTGAGCAAGTCCGTTCGGCCGATCAGCTCTTGGAAGCGGCGCACGCCCACGGCCGCCATGTGTTCGCGTACCTGGAATTATAATTTACTTAACATTTTGAAACCCTTGTAGCTCCGGGGGTACGATTCTACGTGGGGAAATATATAAATATATACTAATGAGACTATTCAAGAGTTAACAAACGCATATAAAGTGTAAGAGCCAATTAAGGCCGTGGTTATATAGTAAAAACTACCTGGAAAACTTACTAAAAGCAGTGTCAGTACTACCATACAAGCCCAAAAGCGTTTTTATTTTGTTTAAACTTTATTTTCACCTATTGTGTTTTTGTATTTGCCGTGTGTGTGTGTGTGTGTGTTAATAAACGTGTTTTCTTTGTACCTTATTTGGGGCTCGTATGGTAGTACTGACTAAAAGTATTTATTTTTAATTTTATAAAACCTTACACACACATATACACACTATTTTGATTCATTAATATATACAAACAATGTGGTATTTCTCATTCATATATATTTAGTCAAATTGTATATATTTAGTAACGTAAGATAGTAAAAAGGGCGTGTCCTTCATATACAGCCTAAATAATAATAAATAAAAAATCAAACCTCTTCGGCCAACATGAAGAGGTAGTTGATGACGTGCTCCGGTTTCCCGGCGAACTTCTTCCTCAGCACCGGGTCCTGCGTCGCGATGCCCACGGGACACGTGTTCAAGTGGCACTTGCGCATCATGGTGCAGCCTGAAATTTAATTTCACACACGTTTTAAGGGCATTTACACACGAACAATTACGATTAAATTTATAAATGATTAAGATGACTTTTTTAAATTTCAACTAGTTTAACAACCAATTGTGATTTTGATTCTCTGTGTGCCGAGAAAAGCTCTCATTTTCACATAGCAATATCCGAGACAAAATCACTTTTATAATAAATGGCTTTATTATTATTCTAATTAATTTGTGTAAAACAGTTGTCAAAACAACATTCCTATCAATAATAACAAATAATAGTTTTCGCTAAAAATCAGGTCACGTCATATATATGTATATAAAAAGTTATTCTAACATATTTGTATCTAAGCATTGTTTGTATATACATTCGAATAAAATTATTTCGAAAAAAATATCAAGAAAACCTATAAATATACAAAATCATTGTAATGTAATCATACCGAGAGCAATCAATGGTGCTGTGCTGAAGCCAAACTCATCAGCGCCGAGCAGTGCTGCAACCATCACGTCAAAGCCGGTACGTATCTGGCCGTCAGCTTGCACAACGACTCTAAAAATTAAGGGATAGAACTCTGTAAAATGACTGATTAAAAAAAACAACCAAATAAAATACGTATATCTGTCATTGGCTAAAGGACACAAGAAATTTTCCAAGTTTCTAAGAACCAAAGAATTATTTTCTACTACTCTTTAATGAGAATATAAAGGATATATTTATTAAGAGTTAAGAGAGATTAAATACATAATAAACCAAATATTTAAAAAAAAACAGCATTTTGACTAATACAAGTTATTTTTTGTAAAAAAATTCTCACCTAGACCGAAGATCGTTGAGGACGAGCACCTGATGCGTCTCCGCGATTCCAAGTTCCCAAGGCAACCCCGCACTTTTGATTCCAGTCCAGGAACTTGCTCCGGTGCCACCGTCGTGTCCAGAGATAACTATATGCTCAGCTTTACCCTAAAAGTTATAAACGCATAAGCTA
Organism: Leptophobia aripa; assembly: GCA_951799465.1. Lineage (NCBI taxonomy): Eukaryota > Metazoa > Arthropoda > Insecta > Lepidoptera > Pieridae > Leptophobia > Leptophobia aripa. The sequence goes on along the minus strand of OX637278.1, from coordinate 5,807,054 downwards.
TAAAAAAAACACTGAAAAATAATCTCAATTATTTTTAACAAAATTAAAAAAAAAAAACTATTTAAAAAGAGATTTTTAATATACTCTAGGCTGTCTTATACATATTAATTCTATATAAAATGATATCATTTATATATATATTAGTTAACGTAAGTATATAATAGAGCAACGGGTGGCCTTATCGCTAACAAGCGATCCTCTAGGCAACCCACAAAATGATAGAATCCCTATAATAAATTTGGACAGGTGCAAGAGGTGCGAAGAATAAAAAAAAACATACATTAATATAAGTAAAAGAGGAATAATAACTAATTTAATTACAAAATAAACGAATGTACGTAATATACTTACTTTGGCGACACCAGATGCGACCACACCCACGCCAACTTCGGACACCAATTTGACAGATATCCTGGCTCTGGGGTTGGCGCACTTCAGGTCGTAGATCAGCTCAGCCAGGTCCTCGATGGAGTAGATGTCGTGGTGGGGCGGTGGTGATATCAGCCCCACGCCAGCCACGGAGCAGCGTGTACGTGCGATGTCTTCTGTCACTTTGTAACCTTGAACACAACTTTGAATTTACCTTCGCGAAATATTTGGAATTATTTTAATTCAATACACAAAACATAATTGATTGGGCTTGTTTTTTTATTATTTATTCATACATAAACAATTATAAATGGTATTTTACGGGCGGCGGATTACAAATTGTTTACAATAAGGACGTGCACGTTCGAACTAATTAAAAAAAAAATACGTATGAAAACATAGACTTTGTAACAAAACGCAAGAAGAAAACAAACTAAATATAGTACAACCCAACTAATTAATTATTATTTACTAATTAATTATAATTAATTATTAAAACTTAAAATTGTTAAAACTTGCAAATATTTGAATGCACTATAAGGCTCCAAATTGTTGATATTTTTTCGTTCTCTGAATTGTTTAATATTAATATAAGAATAAAAAATACATAATATTGAATAATGTATTGGTTAAAGCAAACACTAAAGTCCAATAAATACCTGGCAACTCTCCACCTTCCCCGGGCTTGGCTCCCTGCGCCATTTTGATTTGCAAATCGTCCGCATGGGCCAAGTACGACGCGGTGACCCCAAAACGACCTGACGCTACTTGCTTGATGGCGGAACGCATGCTGTGCTCCGGCTCCTACGTTCATTAAAGGTTAAGATTAACAAAACCGATTAATTTTGGTAATATAACATGCACAAAAGATGGCGCGGCTGCAGATCAGGCATTCAAAAAGGTCAAAGTACAAGAGCTTTTCCTCCAACTTTGATTTTGCACCTGGTAGTCAGTACCGGTGACCCAAAGAGCTGGTGCTTTTAACGCATTATGGGTTACTCCACAAGAACCATTTTTCTGGGTTGCAGTTTTATGTGTTTATATAAATTTTGTTATTAATCGTTTTCAAAAGAAAACAATGTATATAGTTATTAAGTTATTTTAGGCCCCGTTTTGGTAATAAGTTAATATAAGAAATATTTTTTGCAAGAATTGAAAGTAAGTAAGTGAAACTCACCTGATTCAAGTATCTATCAGCGTTTTCTCCACCTTCTCCTGTATTTGATTTGCCTCCGATGCGGTTCATCGCGATGGCGAGGGTGGAGTGAGCTTCCAAAGATATTGAACCGAAAGACATGGCACCTAAAACATGGATTCCAAATTCTCATTAGGTAACAGTTATATTTAAAAATCAAACCTAGTCTTAGCTAGAATTTTAATTGCAAAATTGTTTATTATTTTATGTCTCTTTATTCAAACAGTACATAGGACCATTTTGAATCGTCATAAATCTAAAAGACTGGTGAGAAACAGGCAAGAAACTCGGCTTGGTTGATTTTTGTTTTGTGTATGATCCTAATTACAAACAAAACAATGTAAACTCCATGTTACATCATTCGATTTAACGACTGATAATGAAAAGTTAGGTATACACACCAGTGGCGAATCTCTTGACGATCTCCGAGGCGGACTCCACCTCGGACAGCGGTATGGGCTCATCCAGCTTCACCAGCTCCAGCTGGCCTCGCAGGGTACAGGCGCGGACTGATTCTAACGCACTTTCCCTGTAAGATACAACCATTGATGCGTAATCTATACAACGTTCAAGAATTTACAGAAAAAAAAACAATAAGTTAATTGTAAATTAACAAAAAGACAATACTGTTAGAGTTATTGGATTAAGTGTATTTTACTTAAAATAAATTAAAGGTTTTATAGTACAACAACTGTCATTCAATAATACCCATAGAGTATAAATTACTTAGTATCATGGACACAATATAGAAATTAATATTTTAACAAAAACTACTAATATTGTACAATAAACAAACAAAAAAACAATGCAAAATTGTACAATAAACAGCTAAATAACTTATTATATTTAATTAAATTTAAATTATTTTGTTTACATAAATCAGAACAAACACTTTCGTCCCACATTTACGACGTGAATATATAAATGTGGAATTATAAAAAAAAAGGTAAGAAGAGTCATATGACATACTTGAATCTGTCATATCCGGACTGGCTCTTGTTAGTGGCGGCTTCCTGCAAATTGGCGATGGACATCGGATCGTTGATGTGCTTCTCTCCTCCCGCACGCCAATGGTAGTAGCCGGGGTTTCTATACAAGTTATCATACATTATAGGTTTTATTTATTAAAAATGTCTATTCAAATGTTTAACCATACTTTTGAGTCTTATTGGAGGTTTTAACTATACTTGCGTTTTAGGATCAAATTGTTGCAAATACAATGAATACGGCCACCAAATATTCCCAAAACGTATTTAACGTGTCCACGGTCTTTTATTACGTATTTATAATCTGTGGTACGTCAAAAAAATGCAAATAATATTCATTACATCGAATAAAGTATTTTTTTTATTCATTGAGAGTGCAATTGTAATTAATAATAATGTATGCCTTGCAGTTATAATAATAATTTAATTTATAAAATTCAATTAAAAGTTTGACACACTTTGGTAAATGTGGCCATATTCATAACACTGTTAAACTAGGGTCCGGTCTGTGTAACTTGTGCTCTAAATATGCTCTAAACTTTTTATGAATTAGACCGTATGTTTTTTAGATATATAAATTACAACTATACAAAAATATATATTTAATAGCTATTGTGATGGTACATGTTATTATATCGTCATAAATAACATATAACTGTTTAATTTTTATCGATCACTCACTTGTTATATGTATATTAATATGGTACATATTAATATACATATAACATATATGGTTAATACTAATGTACATATAGTATGACGATGTTATATGTATTATGATGTATATTCATATCATTAAATATGATTATACATGAATTTGTTAAAACCTCTTTTGTGAAATAAATTCATTAGAACCTCTTTTTGGTTAAATGAATGGATTAGAAGCATTTTTGAATAATGTTCGATAGCTTTTGTCATTTCTGTGGTAAGTGGCCATTCTGGGTCCGATTGGCAAACGAGATAAACGTAAGTGTTATTCCTTGATTGTACTTTTGTAAAATTATTATTAAACCATTACTTTGAGTAAATATAACTGTTATGACAATGATTACTGTGTTTGGTTGATATTGCTAGTTATATATGTATTATAATCCTGACGATAGATAATTAAGCATAGTATATAATGATGCAATGAGATATATAAGTACTAAATAGTTGATTAATATAGAGAATAGTACAACTATTAGACAAAATATATGTAACGCTAACACACTCATAACCGTATAGAGTTAAGGTAACATAGCATACATATTATGTATGCCCACGAAACCAGTACGTAGTGTGTGTGTACTCAACACACATTTAAATTTAAATATAATTTTATTTTCCTGCACTGGTGAATCTAAATATTACATATCAACCAAAATTGTAGACATATATTCTCGCAAAAACAACTTGGTCCTTCGAGCCGTACAGTTATGGCTCGAAGGACCAGCCCTTTCTTAATTTATAAGCCCCTTACCGTAAAACGAGCATGTCTTTGCAGTCCCCGTAAGTGAGAGCATGTCGGTCGAATATCTCTTTCGACAATATTTCGAATGTCACACCACCTGCGAATGAAGCCCTTCAATTCAATTCTATTTCATTTACATGAATTAACTATATAAGTCATGCCTGTTAATTAACGATAAAGTTATTATTAAAATATAAGTTTTTTGTTTTATTTTTTACTCTTTTCGCCTGTGTGTAAAAGTGTAAAATTGTGATTGTCCTCTGTTTTTTAATTTTAGTTCGTTATATATAAAGGAGTACCTCTGTAGGGTTATTTTTGAAAGGCGTAACTGAATGCTGATCATTGTCAACATCACGATTGAGTCGGTCATAAAAACCACTTATTTATTTAAAGAAACACTTCACTGAAGCACGTGTTTGTATATGAGAGACGGCGTATTGAAATAATAAGGATGTCATTTCACAGTTTACTTAAAGTATTCAACTTTTGTTTTTAAACTTATTTTATGACAATTGAATGCCTGAACCTAATTATTTTTTAGTTCAATTATTTTTTGTGTTTTTATTAGAAATGAAGCTATACAAATGTAATTTGTACAATGAGAGAGTTCTGTTGTACTTTTACACAATCTCCCATTCCCCATTTCAACCTATATCCTTCACTAAAGTTACTTCAATATCCATACCAAATTCCATCGAAATCGGTTTAATATTTTAAGCGAAACATACATTCGCATATCAAATATTAATATGGATTATATATTCGACGTAATCAACTCACCGATCCTGGACTGCGTGCCCCTAAAACACTTGTCAACCACCTCCTCGCTCAAACCGACGGCTTCGAAGATTTGTGCGCTTTTGTAGGACTGCAGCGTGCTGATGCCCATCTTGGCCATGACTTTGGCCAAACCGGTCTCGATGGCGTTCTGGTACGCCGTGTATATGTCTGCGTCCGTTAAGTTCGAGTCCAGTATGTTGTCGTTGCGGAGGGAAAAGGCCAACTCGAACGCTAAGTACGGGCATATTGCGTCTGCGCCGTAACCTGTTAACATTATTTTTATAAGGGCTTATTGCTTCATATGTAAACATACGAGGCATCGTTTTGTTCTATCATTAATAGTTTCCGCAGCGAAGATTTATTTATTTTCATACACCTTGGGTTAGATTATTCCAGTTATTGTATTTTTTTTAATGAAAATGAATATGACACTCAGGAGTAGTGTAGGTCGTCAATGGTGGAAGGATTTTTGAAATCGGTCCAGTAGTTTCAGAGCCTATTCAATTCAAACAAACGAACAAAATCATATTATAAAATTAGTATAGAAAACAATTATTTAAGAACGCTATTAGTTTGTCTAAATAAAGAAATTTGAAATTTACAATTACAACACAAAAGTGGAATAGGTGTCTGTCTCTTTTCATCACAGCGTCAACAAAGCTCGAGTGAAAGAGAGAGATGTATACATGAAGGCGGATAACTTGACGTTGATGTAAATACTTGTGACTTTAAAAAAAAAACTTTTACAAAGCTCACCAAGCAAAACACACATGTGGTGAACTTCTCTGGCTTCAGCCGTTTCCACGACAATTCCAACTTTCATGCGTTGACGTGTCTCTATCAGGTGATGATGAACAGCACCTGGAATAAATAGTAGAGAGTAGAGTATTAGTAGAAGTATTTAGTAGTAAAAATATAAGTACCAGGAGCACATAACTCACCAAGTGCAAGTAGCGAACTAACTGGTACTCTTGTTGGCCCAGCCAATCGCTCAGAGAGCACCAGAAGTTGATATCCAGCGCTTGCAGCTGTATGAGCCTCTTTGGAGATGTTCGTCAATGCTGCTTCCAGGCCCAAGGGACCATCAGTGTATTCAAATGTGCAGTCTATCACTTTTGTCTGAAAATGGGGGTAGTTGAAAAAAACCATTGCAAAAAACTTCTGAACAGGTTTTAAAAAATGAACCTACCCTCCATCCTCGATAGTCGCTCATCTTCAAGGCCTCGCAGTCGGGAATAGACAATATGGGTTGAGGTAGGAACAGCCGGTGAACAAACTCGGCACTCGGCTCTAGAATATTAGCCGTGGGTCCGATGGGACACAGCAGTGACATCACGATTTTCTCCCTGAAAAAGACACATTGATATATCACACTACCCCTCTCTTTCACACACACACCCACTCTGAAGGTCTGATGTGAAGGTCTCTTTATACCTGAAGGGATCGATGGGCGGGTTGGTGACTTGTGCGAACAATTGTTTGAAGTACTCATACGGCAGTGGCTGGAACTGAGAAAGGCAAGCGAGAGGTGCGTCATTGCCCATACTGCCGAGCGCTTCCTTTCTGGAAAATACAATCAGTTTCATTGGCAAAAGTATAATCGATCGGGAGTTTCTTGCCAGCTCTTCTCGTCCGGCATTAAATTAAAGTCAAAATATTTTTTGACGATTCTTAAGTGTCTTAAGTTACCCATGTGAATAAATATATAGATTATATATAGTTATATTTAGTAGTCTGCGTTACCATGGTAACGTACTAAAAGCTGTTTAAGGTCAGAAGGACCAATTTTCGATTTTGTTTGAGATCCTTAAGAACTTCAAAAAAAATATGTTATATTTTCATAAAGTAATTAATTATTCGTTTTTTTTCAGGGTTTTTTTTTATAAATATTTGAATACTCACTTGTTCTGTATCATCGGTAACAGGAGCATGTTGATAGATTCAATGGTATACCCGAATAGACCAAGTCTCATATCAGAAAGACCAGATATTGGTTCCAAATTGTTCCCGTTATAAGATCCGTTTTGTCTCGGTATCGACTTGTGTATATCTTCCATAGATATCTGAAAATATATTTTTTTTAAATAACAAAATTCACTTCGGTTCCGTACATTTTGGGATATCTACAACTCACCATCTGTTCCCAAAAAAATTGTCGCATGAAAAATACAATTTTTAACTTGGTTTATTAAAACAGAGTTTAACTTCAATTATTCAAGTATATTATTAGGATTATTCAACTGTATATTTTGTCTCTGGATTATGACAGCTTTATTTTCAAATATATAAAGACAAGACAAGTATGCAATCAAAAAGTACCAGGACCATACAACTAAGAGAGCTGCCAACATTTGACTCTCATTCACAAATATAACAACCTCTTAATAAAAATAACGTCTATAACAAAAAAACCAAACAATTTCTTGACTCTGTTGAGCTTTTAGAAAAGCATTCAAAAAAAATGACCCAAGCCGCGTTTGGACAACCGAGTGGAACAGGCGTGGAATCACTTAGATTTAAGACGCTTCAAAATGGTTATATGTACCTTAGTGAAAGATATTTTGATTACACCACTTTTTTTAAATTACCTGTTCCTGAAGCCATTGCGAATGTGGTCTGCTTCGTGCAATTTCCATCTTGAGCTCAACATCTTGAATTATTCGTTTCTCCTCAGTATCGACCAACAACATGCGACCCGGTTTGAGACGACTCTGGAAAACATTACAATGTTTAATTTTTTCCATCTCTTTCTATCACTTTGTATTCGTACTGTGATGATAGAGACAGATGTAGGTGCAAGGAATATATTGATTCAAGTTTTAATATATTTAATATATTTATTAATATATTTAAATTTAATAATAAGAAACATAAAAAGTTAAGTATATTATTATAATCGCATTTTCCTCTGTATTTTAATATATTTCTTTTATAAGATGGGGGGCAGGGGGGGGGGTTGAATTAGAAATATTGAAATACCTTCAAAATAACCTTCTCCGGGTCCACATCATATACGCCGACCTCCGAAGCCATGACGAGTACGTTCTCGTTGGTGACGTAGAAGCGAGACGGCCGAAGACCGTTCCGATCGAGAATGGCGCCTGAAAGACAACACTCATTTACAACTAACTTATAATAACTTCAACTGCGGATAAAAATTACTATTATATATAGAGAAATATCAAAATATCTATGAATGCATTATCACTTACCAATATACCGTCCGTCCGTGAACGAAATCAGAGCTGGTCCGTCCCAGGGTTCCATAGCACAAGAAGCCCACATGTAATAGTCTCTCTTCTCTTTGACCATTGTCTGGTCATTGTGCCACGCCTCCGGGACCATGGTCATGACGGCTTCGGGAAGAGATCTGTTTCCCGCATGGAGGAGGAACTCCAGAACGCAGTCCGCTGAGCCAGAATCCGACAGATTCGGCTCCACCACCGGGTACAGTTTCTTTAAATCTATACAAAGTTAAACCACTTTAACTAAAATGATTTAGCCTTATCTAAATCAGGATGGTCGAAGAGGCTGACCCGGGAAGCTGATCGAAATACGAAACCCAATATTGGTTCAGCTTCGGTTCACTTGTTAAAAAGGCACTCTTATAAGAAGCTTTATCTAACCCATAATTTTCTACTAAATATACAAAAGACCACCTTATACGCCAATACGAGACAAGTTCTATTATTTAACTACACTTTGTTTTTTTTTTTGTATTGTCACATTTTGTTTGTAAGTAATGCCGTCATAAGGTTGATGGCTAGTGAACTGTGCGAGGCCAAACACAGCGCACTTTTTTACACTAGTCATAATTTTAGTGTTTAATAAACATTCATTTCTAGCTATAAACTTAAATCGACAACATAAAACTAAGACTCAACCTCGACACTCACACAGAAACACCATTGCACACACTAATACACACACACAAACCACTTGTTCATATGTATATAAATATTTTTATTTATTATTTTCTGTTCGTGTTGTTTGTGGTATTATTTTATTCTGATCTTAGATTCTATTTCCTGTTCTATGTTTTAACCTTATTTTGGCTTTATTTTAAATCTATTTTTATTGTGTAAACTTTTTGTGATAAGCTGTATAGGTTCAAGAAATAAAAGAATAAAAATAAATAAAATAAAATCGAAGTATCTCACTATTATAAAAACAACACTTCGCTGATATTTTCCAGGTTCTATTTTCACAATTTTGACATGTACGCATTGAAATCATATGGATGACATTTCACAGCGTAATAAACTTGAAAGTATTCAACTTAGGTTTTTTTATTCATACCATCTCCAAAGTCGTTGCTCTTCATGACACCTTCGCGGGCCTTCATCAGGTTCACGTTACCTCGCAATGTATTTATCTCTCCATTGTGAGCTAGCACTCTGAAAATCAACACATTGGACAAAGTCAGACACGATCGCTTAAAAAATGTACAAACATTATCAAGGGAAGGCTTTTACTATACATAGCTAAGGCGTGTTAATAAACAATACTAGAAATATATATATTTTTTTTTTATGTAAGAGGAGGCAAACGAGCAGGCGCGTCACTTCGAGTGATGTGCCAACCGCCGCCCATGGACACCTGCAACGCCAGGAGGCTTACAAGTGAGTTGCCGGCCTTTAAATATATTTATATATTGGCCTTTATTTGAGGCAATTACTTCAAACAATTTATGAATGTATTCTTACCTTAAAGGGTGTGCCCTTTCCCAACTGGGGAATGTGTTCGTCGAGAATCTGGTATGCACCAGCGCCAGGTACGTTGTAAATGCGGGGTTCGACAGGTCTTTGAAGTATTCCTTGAATGCAATTTATGTTTATGAGAGAAACGGATTTACAAATAGTCACCGTCAGTTGCATAGGTCAGACATATGATTTACGACCAAAGCTGTTTTATTTTAATAAATCTGTACCCAAACATTGTATGTGCTTAATATATTAACCAACAGTATATAATAAAACAAGGTATACACACAAAATAATTATATGGCAACTTGAAACATTTAAGAGATAAAACATATAAGATACAAATGCAAACACAATCAGGATTTAAAGGTTTTTTTTTATTTTATTATATTTATAATGCCTCTACGAAAGGTAAGCAGATCGGCCCTTTAGCAGGGGCAAACGAGCAGGCGGGACTATGAGTTAAGTGCTATCCTCTGCCCATGGACACTTGCAACAGTGGCTTATGAGTTGCCGGTCTTTAAGGGAGAGGTATTTCAATATTGAAAAGACCAGTCTTTCATGCGACTGATAAAAAAGGCTAACTGCTTTTTTATAGGGCAAACGAGCGGGAGGCCCATCATAAAGGTGTAGACACCACCCATAGACACTCACGCGGCTGGGAGATCGTGCGTTGCTGGCCTTTTAGGGAGTGGTACGCTTTTTTCGCAAATGGTTCGAAAATACCGTAGCGGGCAACTATTTCAATAACGTGTTGGTAAGAAATGTCTAAAAAATATTCATACAAACACGACACCATAGTGTTATTAACTCACCCATAATTGATTGGACGTGAGCAATCCCTTATAGACGACGGTCTTCAAGGACAGACTGCAAATATAGAACCGTGCACCGGGCACGACCAGCTCATGCGACGCCCGTTTCCTCAGCACGAACACCTGCGAACACAACAGACAATCCAATCAAAACCAATTCCAAATCAGTTATAGCCGCAATAAGGGTTGATAAAATTACGTTTGCAACGGTGAATCCCGTCACGGCAGCGGCCGACGCGCGATCTGAAAGAAATCCTTCGACAGTTCCACGCAATTAATACAATTGAGTTTGAAATTGCACAGCGCCGTTGCAAGTTCATACTCGTACACGTACGTATCGGTACCGACATCTCTTACCTGACGTGACAGGTGCTGTTCGTCGTGTATATCGCCTGTTACGAACACTTGACGCATATGTGGCTCCGAGTTACGAGCGACCTGACCTGAAATATAGTTAAAATCGTCTATTACATTTAAAAGCCAATTGTTATATAGCAAACTATTACTATATTGGACTTTTTAAAAAAAAATCTATACAGGGAATGCATTTCCGATCGCCATAAACATAATTGATTTATTGTTAAATTTGTGTGAAAAAAAACAATGATTGAAACATTACATCGGAATGTGTACTGTGCATTCAATTAATATTTAATACGTTACTATGAAACAATACAACACTATAATGAAATCGATATGGCAAGTGATGTTATATGAATCACTCTGATTCTCATACTTAAATCAAAACACACAAATATTGATTTAATTTTCTATCTCTTACATGTGTGTCGTGTGAAAAATATGAGAACAGAGTTGTGTTTAGCTTCAACAGTAGCACGTACAGTGTTAAATTAAACAAACCGTGTGGTCAAGCCTCGCATGACCGTCTCGGCCGCTTTTAACAACCCAATACAATGTGTACGACCTGCAATGAGTAGCGAAACAATATCGCAACTGCCCGTATGGAAGCGATACAATGCGATGATTCGATCGAGTACGATCGACATTTTTACAAGTGACTTTTCGGAGTAGGGTGCTCTTCATTCAGAATAGTAGAAACAGAGCCGAGATTCACTTACATCAAAACAAAGGTTGGGAGGTGTACAGAGAATAAATACTTCGTAAAATCATCCTCTTTTGACACACTTTGAACAAAAACACGCTGTATTTTTTATGCAATGACAACTTGGCTACAGCTTTGACCTGATGCATGGCATCGACTTTTCCCACATTCCCATTTCCTTACAATGTTTTCCTTTACAGAAGCAAGTGTTCATTCTGCATAGAGTAAGAAAAATATATGCGCAGAACTGTTAAATTGCATCTTTAATTTACTGATTTCATATAGAACATAGACTTTTATAACATATCTTAAAAATCCATAGACTTCCACTCTATATTTCTATATTATGAGAATTAAGCCTCGTTTTCTAAATACATGTACAGACTGTTAAAAATGAAGAATACCCTTTCCGAAATTATGAAGTCAAATTGAACAATTAATAAAGTCATAAATGAATTAAGTGGTTTTATTTTAATTGAAATTATTAAAACAAATAGATAAAAGGATTTTTACCAATGGTAGAGTTGTTAGTTGGTACAGTTCTCCAACAGAGCACTTTTAGGCCGAGACTCTCGGCCAGAGTGAGGAACTTGGCTTCGATATCCTGATGATGGTGTTTATCCAGAAAGAAAATTCCAGTTGCGTACTTCCCGAAAGGAGGTAGATCAATCTGATGCGAGTCTCTGAAAAGACATACAGGAAATACAGAGTGCATATAAATCTTAATATTTTCCACGTAAAATTTTACGTAAAATTATTATTTAAAAAAGAGGTTTTATGACAATATATAAGTTTGAATTCAGTACGTAATTGTCCTTTAGCCAATTAGCTGGTTGCCTGTTGCTGTACCATTAAAAGGTCGGTACTTCATTCAACACCATCCGTGTGATGATAGCAGTACAATCGATATTCTCTGCTCCAGTCAGGTGGTTAAAGGTCAAAGGAGTGATGTGCGCGCGCATATGACGTCACTCAACTATTGACTAACAGCGCTTGTAATATTATCTCATAGGAATTCAAGATAGTGAAACAAGTTGAAACTTATGACGAAAAATAATACATAAATTGTGTCAAAAGATGGTTTTACAACTGGGATTAATATATAATTTATTCTTGCGTAAGTCACAAAATTCAACATTTTTAAGTATGTTATTTATTGCATCTTAGATGAATTATCTTTGTATATTTATATTATCTTAACTGGGTCGAGCCTGTTCCTTACATACAAGAAATATCGTATTCATACAAGTCTTCGTAAATAATAGTAACAAAAGTTAAATTATATTTATGATACAATTTAAACGTGTTGTTTTACACAATTTGCCTGGAAGAGATCGCTTATCAACGTAACGCGACTCGTTAATTTTAACTACATATATACTCTTAAAGAATATATTGATTTGCTTTGCGCATTAGTGTGAATAAATACACAAATAAGATTATTGTATCTTAAATTGATTGATTTTAGATGATAAAGATTTATCAGCGAATTAAATGTCGACTCTGTTATTTGCAATGGAAAATTTAGGCTTCAATATTCGAAATGACATAGAAGAGGCACGAAGCGTGATAGAGTGAGATGGAGAATTACCGTGACCTCTAGTCCAGTAAGTAATAGTCGAATTGCGTGTTTCAATAATTATATATACGTATAAAGATGATACAGAGTAGTAAAAAACCAATTTATTTACTATTTTTAAAGTTTGTATTATCATACAACTTCCTGTCACAACATCTCTGTATTGTATCACATATAAGGTTACCTATAGATTATACGAACATAATTGTACGCTCTTAAAAACATTTGAATTAAGCAAATCACTTGGACTATGTCTTAAATTTAATATTTTATTTATAAAATCGTCCAAAGCCAAGTCTATATAAGATGCGGTATTCAGATTTAAGACGAATCAAAATGATTTTAAATATTAAATACATAATTATCATTACTAATAATTTCTGTACTAAAGTATATTGTTTCTTGTCATGACGATGAAGCAAGATAATATAAGGAGCTTAAGGCTTTGGAAGGTTTATATCTAGGCACAACTATAAATAAACTGTTCGTAATATTTTCTTAATTTATGTTGAAGCAATTAATACGCAGCGACATTGATAAGAAACAAAAACTAATTGAAAACAATAAACCGCAATTACATACTAGAAGAAAGAAATTTAAACTTTATAGAACACGATCGTTGGTTTATAATGCTACGCGAATCGGGTAATAAACATATGGCTTCTTAAGAGACAAATTTAATGAATGAATGTGATTCCCAATTATCAGCTAGTATTTGTCATTGATAAAACAAGAATTCTGGATAACAGTAGCATTAAAAACTCGGATTTTAATATGAAAAAACGACATGAAATTCTTCGCATATTTCCATGTAATGCTGGAGTTACTAAATCACGTCGAGATAAGGATTTACATGCACTTCACGTTTGTCACGATACATTAAATTATGAGGCAGACGTAGAGACGTGCCAAATGTACGGATTATTAGAATATGTTTGTTATGTTAGAGAAATCAACATAAATTTAGGAGTATTAGTTAAGATTCTGATTATTATTTACTGGATCGCAAGATCTATTGTGTAGCTGAGCTGAGCTAAGAGTCACAAATCACTCGGCCAACAGTGCTGTATAACCAGGTTGTAAAAGTATTGTATAACTGAATTAAGGCTTTGAAAAACTTACAATTCCCTAAGTGGGAAATAACTAGGCGCTACAGGTATGCACCAAATAGCACTTTATTTTGAGTTAATTATTTAATTCATAGAAGATGAAGCAAACAAACATGTCTTTAACTAATTTTGTTAGAGTAAATTAGTTAGAGCTCCTGAAGTTCTCTCGCTCGCTAGAATAATTTCACCGGAGTAAAACCAAAACTACAATTTCGCTTTTTTTGTTAGCTAATTTTCTTATTTATATTGTATTTCAATGATATGGCTTTAAGATACATTGGTTGAATTAATACGCAGTACACCATGTTTCTATAAGATCTATCACGCCACAAGGGTTCGTCACATAGATTTATGTTTACGTTTGTTGACCAATGGTATGTGTTGGAGATGTGCCAACCCGGCAGTTATATCGGGATATTTACAATTGTTCCTGTCGGCCGCTGAACTTTTGGACAACTAGACGTCAGTTGGTCAGAACACGCTTCGTTTTTAACAGTTAATATGAATAGGAAAAGCAAACAATAATGCATATTATTGACACTTACATAGTAAGTCTGTGACAGCGAGACTACTGTCTATAATTTTGACTATTACAATTACAATATCTGTGGGTTGTATCCGATATAGTGGTACAAATAAGACATAAATATATTCATTTAATAAAAAGATACGTAATTACTCTGTATTACAAAGATACATACAAATTGCACACATTGCAATTTTAATTTGTTCTTTAGAGAAACAAATCTTATTTATTCATTTAATTACAACAATACACTTAGTTAATAGTTCAGCTACTTAAAACTGACGATCTCTTACACACTCTTTATACACTTTTTTTATGTAAGAGGAGGCGAATGAGCAGGCGGGTCACTTCGAGTGATGTGCCAACCGCCGCCCATGGACACCTGCAACGCCAGGAGGCTTACAAGTGAGATGCCGGCCTTTAAGGAAGAGGAACGATCTTTTTTTTGAAGGTCCCCAAGTCGTAGCGGATCGAGAATACCTGCGCTGGCAATTGGTTCCACTGAGAGGTGGTGCGCGGCAGAAACTGCCTTAAGAAACGCGCAGTAGTGGAGCGCCAGACGTCAAAGTGGAATGGTGAATTTCGTATTCTGCTTTGACGTCCGGTGATGGAATTCCGCTGCAGGTATTCATCAGAGCACTCCCCATGATAAGAGCCAAAGGGTTAAGCCGATTGGAACACATCCACTATTCATAAGCCCATAAAAAATGTCCAATTCTAGTGCAGAGTTAAATATTTAATTACCCAAATTAAAGTAAACAATATTACAGATTTATTTAAAATACAATACAACTGTATATAGTTTCCAAAGATGTGAAGATTCTTATATATGATATATACGTAACAGATTGGCGTGATATTGGATCAATACGTCTTATAGTAAGAGGTTATCAAACGATGAGCGTCGTTTGACCTGAAATGTATCATAGTTTTAATGGTATTGTAATAAAATAGAAAAACACAAATGGGCCTAATAACTGTTCGGATCTTGAGTGCATACACCGAAAATATTCTTTGTACCACCAGTATTAAGTAAGCTCAAATACTTAATCATGGCTAACATATGCTAGACTAATGAACTTCACTTGTAAGTTAAAATTGTTTTAGTGAATGTAATAATTGTTTTTTAATACAAGAAAAAACCGATTGGTTATTATGTGTTATATAATAACCATTTAATATAACCCTAATCATAATCAGATATAAGTCTTTATTGTTTATTCCCGTCAGACAACCTTTTCCACTCAAGAAGCATTCCTGATCCAACTTCAAAATCGCTGTTCCTTTATAAATAACGACTGATTCGAAAATACCGGTTGCCAACTAAGGTATTAAAATGATGAAACATGTATAATAAATAACATAAATGCTACGTCATTATGATAACGCAAACAGCTGATTCAATTTTTGCAAGAATTCTCTTATATTACTTTTTAATTAAGTAAGAGTTGAAACTAAAAAAAGTCAATATGTATATTAATCTTTGATTAAGTGGATTTGAGACGGTGTTATTTAGTCAATAATTATTTTTGTACGTCAATAAATTTCTAGAGCTGCAGATCTTTACAACCGTACTGTGACACGTGCTTGACAATTTAAAAATAAAGATGTATATTTTTGATTTAGCTACGAGGGTTCCAAAATAAACCGGTGTGAGAAGATGCCGACAACAAACTTGGTTACCCAATAGTTTTTAGGCGTGATCACTGATCTTCAAATGTCCGTATCACAGTATTTAGCGCGACACATACCCAAGCTTGTTTTATCGTAAAAAACTTTACACTATAACACGACTTGCTCAACAATTAAAGCTTTTATTTGGGGAAATAAATTGTTATTTATTTCCCAAAAATGAATTGCAAAGGCGCATTTAGCATAGCTAAAGATATACGAGGACATACAAATAACATAAGTCGGACTTAACCGATTTATTATACCATCAAATATTGAACAATTCTAAATAAGATAGAACTCTATAAAACAATAATGTAAACATAAAAATAAACGTCACAATAATTATAACATCGATATCGCAAAAACAACTGCGGTTTGCGGTCGTCTTTTGTTCACGGGTATTCTCGTTATATAGTTGTTGTCCACAACACAGTCTATACACACCTTAAGAATTTACCATTCGAGGAACTTGCAATGATTAAACAACGCGATTTCACACTTATTTCTCATTGTCACTGTGACATGTAACGTCCAATATCTGTAAATAATTTTTATTTGCGCCTCTGATAACGGCCAACGTGTGAACCGCGTGCTTTATAGATGAATGATGAAAATAATATAATTAATGTAGACTTAGTTTTTCGTTTTGGAAGGGAGCTATAAAGTTTATTATATTGTAGAGGCGTATCGTGTCAGTCATCAGTTCTATGTAGCGAATTAAAATTTGACTTTAAATTTTTTGTTGTCAAAATGAAACTTTCTTTTAATTAATTCAGAACTGATAGAGCAGTTATAAGTATTAAAATATCATAACAATTGCGATTCTTCAAAAAAATAAACTCTCACATAATGATCAAAATGAAATTTGTAATAAATATAAAAAGTTTATATAGCCTAAAGTGTAAAGGTTAAACGATAAACCTTGGGAATGAATCTCCTAGAGTATTTAGGATAAGGAGATATAGTGATTATTTTACGTATAACCAAATTAACTTTTTTTTATATACAAGGGCACACTCACGTGGCTGGGAGCTCGTGAATGCGTTGCCGGAGTTTAAGGGAGTTGTACGCTTTTTTCTTGAGGGTCCCTAAGTCGTAATGGTTCGAATATACCGTGGCGGGCAGCTGTTCTTAACATGAACTTCTGGTAATTTTAAAACGTGCGTAAAAAGTATTCTGGTTAAAAAGGCATACTATACACTTAAATAATATTTAGAGGACTAAGATCTTTTTTTTATGTGTCAGCAACAGCTCAGCATCGGGACAGTTTAATTCTTGAGTAGCCTTAGTAAGTTTTGTTATTTGAATGGGTCATGTAACACAATTTTATAAGAAATGTTTATTTTAAAAGAGCAGCTATCGAGTTTCTTCCCGTTCCTTCTCAGTAGATAACTACCTTTCGAACCGGCGGTAGTGCAATTGACGATAAAAAGTGTCGTTATAAAGACCCACTTGAATGAACATATTTTGAGAATGAGCTTTGTCACGTCATCACGCTTAAAACTGTATTTCTTGTGGATATCTTCTCGTTTATTTTCCAATAAGATAGTATATGAATGCGATTGATATAAGCGAATATATATTGGTTTCGCAATGGTACACAACAAGGGGGTGATATTCCATATTTTAATTGGGCGGTTATCTTTATCAAAACGTTAAAATTATCGTATTAAAAGCTATCAATGTAATACAAGAGTAATACTTGTTCGTAATCTGATAACTTATCAAATTGTATTGATTTGTGTACCTTGTTTTCCTGCATTTTCACTGTCAAAATACTTTTTTTTGTGCAACATAAACACGAAAATGGAAAATTAATTGTATTACCTATTCAATAATAGTCACAAGCAAGAAAATGCCGCCAGGATTATGGGTACTCTGCCACAAGGACCAAACTTTTAAAATTTAGTTTTAGGATTTGTTTTGTTTATTATTTTTATGTAACAGTAGGCAAACGAGCACGTGGGTCACTTCAAGTAAGTGCTTGTCGTCGCACAAGGTCACCTGCATCGCCAGGATACTTACAAGACACATATGCATCACATTCAAAATAAGTCAGAATCGTAATGATTCTCTGCTCGTATTGGTTTTATATAAGGGAAGGAGCCATCCATTTAAATCAGTAGATCAAGCATACAATTATATACCAGAGGATTATAACCATAATTTATATTACAATTAAAATTTATTATATGGAATAAAATGCATATTGTTTTACGACAAGCTTAAAGGTTTTACTATGATGATTACGATAATAATCACGCACTGATGACGTGATGATCATTTAGATGTCACCCTATCTGTCTTAAATGCATTCAGCGTGTTGTGCAAAAAACTAAACAAACAAAATATATTTAACCATTTGTAAAAAACAGTAACCAAGTCTGGTGGGCAACAACCATTCAGCAAAAAAAAAAACTCTCCCAACGTAACACGTGAAAGAGTGCATTTTTTTAAACGCAGTAACAAAATAAATAGTTCGAATAAAAAGATAATTTTGATATAACGTTATGTAACATTTTTTATCTATGTTTTTGTTTGTGCACTGAATTCGTAATGTTTTCACATATACAACGAAAATTATGTCGATGTATGTTTTCAATAAATAAATTCTTTAAACTAAAGATTGTAAATTAACACTTAGGACTTAATATGAATATACATATTTCTTTTATATAACATGTTAAAAAAAAAAAATCTTTTAAATTGTAATCCGCTGAATTAAGTATTTTTCGCTCAAGAATTTACGCGGAGTTTACCAGGAGTCTATTAAAACCCAATGAATTCTCGATCAGGAATCTCAAATATGAGAATTTCTACATTATTTATGTCAACATTAATTGTAAAATAGTATTAAATATCCATGACACGTGACATGAAAACGATCTTACAGTTAACCTTGAATGGTTATAATCAGTAATAACAAGAAGCATCTACTGAACATATTATTAGCTGTTCGTCAGTTTCTTTACACTAGCATTCATAAAAGGAAAGAATTAAACATCAAAACGGTTTTAATTTAACTGTTATCTCTCATTCTTCTGTGTTGACTTAAGCTTTCTATGTGTAGAGACTGATTTATGATACAATTTTGAATTTCGAATGCGTGTTCGAACGTCTCTCTTGTGGGTAGTTTAGAAGCAAAATTTAATAACCGAATACAATAATAAAATCATCTGTGGGTATTTAGAAACAAAATTCATAACTGAATGTAATAATAAAAAATGTCCCTTTTGTGAAAGAATAATAGAAGAAGGAAATTTTATAACTGAGACAAAAAGACAACGCAAAATTTCCCAGAAACTTTCATACAAAAATCATTGATCGTTATATAATATTTTTTTATTTGACCATAAAAGACCACTCGAGGTCATTAACCTATACCACAGCTATATTGTACCGTTTAGCACAAACTCCAAACGTATCCTTGGATCTATTTTTACAACAATCACGATATAATAGACATCAGACATGTATGAAGAGAGAATTACGTAGGTAATTTTAAAATCACCGCGAAGTCCTATTTGTATGCACCATTTGAATGGCCAACCTAATTTTATAAGCTATTACAATACTGGGAATAAAAAACGTATATACTAGCTAACACAAAACTTTTTGCAGTCGGATAAATGTGTATTTTTAAATAAAACAATATTGTATTTTAATCGTGTAAACAAAAAACGTTAAGAAACTATTGTCGGTGGAGGAATGGAATGGATTGTAAAGGAAAGTTTTATTGATATTATTATTACTTTCGTGGGTCTAACTTGTGTCACAAGTGAGCTTAGACGAAAGGCTGTGGGCAGAGCAGAATGGAGTATGGTCATATCCTATGCCCCGACGTGGGGGCTTAGGACTCTAGTAAGTGAGTATTACTGTCATGAATACTCGATAGAGAACTTACATTGGTAGAATCGTATTTAAAGTATTTGCCAGCCAATTCTAATTAAAATTCTAAATTCGTTATATCAAAAAAAAATTGTTTATAAGAGATAATTTAGCTTTAGACCAAGTGTGCTTGACCTTGGCACTTTCCTGCCAAAACTGACCCCTAAAAGTGTGCCAGTTAAACTGAATTGGTGAACCAATGTATCAATTAGATAATGGTCCTGAATAGGCTCTGATTGACACAATCTACGCAGTTAACTGACTCGACAATCATCTGTGTGTTTGTATTTCGCTTGTACCACAAATAATTACGATACGATAAATATATAATAATTTTAAGTTCCCATAAAATTGGTTTGTGTGTATACATTGTTTTATTTATTTACTTTACACTTTATTGCACTTAAACACTAGAAGCAAATGACGTTAACAGGTGTTAGTACATAAGAGCAACGGGCGGCCTTATCGCTAATAAGCGATCTCTTCTAGACAACCCACACGATACGATAAGAGTACTTAAAATATAATAAGACAGGTGCAAAGGGTTTTATTATCTTATAAGTTGATTGTTTGTTAATATATTTAGTTTGGGGACAGATTTAATACAATACCACTAAAACCTCATGGCAAAAGGTCTTATAACTTACCAACTAACCTCTGGGGTCGCGTTTATAATATGCAGGTCTTAATTTTAAACTGAACACGTCTAATGTCAACACAGAGACCTGATAAGATAATGTCGAGTAGAAATTTCCCTTGAGTAATCAATAATATTGTCTCGTCCCATGATAATTACAATCAAGGCTTACTCCCAATAGATAACGATCTAACAACCAATTAATTTATATGTAAAATCTAATATATCTTTGATATAATATTCGTAAACCTAAATCATTTGAGGTGATAAGTAATCCTGATTATTTAATGTATCCAAATAGTCATACATCGCCTTATTCGGTTTATTGGTTCGCTATAAAGACACACAAAGTCACACTCACGCTCATCCTAAACATTTTGTATTTAATATAAAAGATTTATCTCTTTTTTCTCTGTGGACTCGATTATGAACATAATGCAACAGTAACTAAGGCATTAGAAACAATATACATAAGAAATATATAACAATATCTGCTATCAATTACATACATGAGTATAATTTACATATAACATTGACGTAATAGAACATCGCGTAGTAGATTTTTTTCTACAAGGACAAATAGATTTATTT
Source organism: Leptophobia aripa (assembly GCA_951799465.1). Classification (NCBI taxonomy): domain Eukaryota; kingdom Metazoa; phylum Arthropoda; class Insecta; order Lepidoptera; family Pieridae; genus Leptophobia; species Leptophobia aripa. The sequence continues at coordinate 5,785,686 of OX637278.1, read as the reverse complement.
ATTTATTCACACTTTGTTGCACATAAACAGTAGAAGTTGATAATATATGTTAATATATATAAGAGTTATGAGCGATGAATGTGTAGTAACTCTCGGGGGGTTCAATTTTGTATGTACCTTGTTATTTAATTCATTTCGTCACAAATGTAAAATTGTTAGAGAACTAAACTTTTTTACGAAACTCGAGTCTTTTCAAAGGTATCCCATAGATATGATTTATGCGATTAAACTATGCAATGCTGTGCCGGCCCCGGACCCAGTTACAGGACTATTACAATCATAATACTCTAGCATTTTGAATACCACAAAAAATGCACCTAAAAGACTGTCATTCAGAGTAATTAATGATTTTGTTTATTTGTTATGTTTATTAACTATGAATAACGATCATTTTAATCAAATAAATATCTTTCGTTACATTAAAATAAAGTGTATAAAAATAAACTATAATATGTACTGTATATGAAGTTCTAGGTTAAACGTTATTATGCAACGTTATCTATGGATTTTCTGTCAAATCACTGGCACAATGCCAAATAAGGCTCCGGTGTCTGGCAAGGAGCCAATATTTATTTTCTTATAACCGACACCCGAGGGGTACACCTTAAAGTATTTTATATTCAGGTCAATGAGCTACTTAGAAAACTGGATCCAATACTCGATAAATAAACGGAGAATACTAATATAGATATCAGTAATATTGGCAATAATATGTTATATCTAATATATATTAATAATAAGAGTTTCATATTTAATTTGTTTTTAAAATAATTCATATCTTTTTATGTTAAATAATAATAATAGCCTTTTATTCCTGAACCTAGGGTTACAAGAGGTCTCTAAGTTCGGTGTAACTTTTGGCATAGACCTCCTCCAATTCCCTCCAATGTACCTTACTACTCTTGACCAGAATGGTCCCGCTGTCTATTTCAATTCATCTTCCCATCTCCTGACTGGACGACCTCTACTTCTACCGTCTCTTGGTAGCCAGAGGGTGACTTGCTTGCTTATAATATTTTGAATCGGATGGAGGGTCTAATTCCCCCACGGTGACGAGCCGGCTTAGGGGAAGTTAAATATATTTGCACAAATATTTTATTCCACAATCAATTTTAACAGTATTTACCTAAACCAAAGAAATCTTACCTGAGCTGAGCGCAATAGAACTGATGGGGGATGGCTGTCAACACACCAGCGCCGTCACCCGTGTCATTGTCACAAGCGCATGCACCTCGATGTTCCATACGCTTTGCGAGTGTTTCGGCATCGCGGACGATCTGACCGAACACAAATTTTATTCACTTGATATTCGCACATCAAAGGTTAAATATTTAATATAGAACGAATTTTGTCACTTTAATAAGTTTAATTATATACTGGCAATTAAAAAAAAAAGTCATTCCACATCCTTGGCGTGTTGATTGCTTTTTTTGTTGTTCTGTTGATTGCACGACCACTTAAATATACAGTGTAAACTCCATGTAACGCCACTCGTCGAAATCAATTGGCTTTGGTTGGTTTAGCTTGTATTCCATACAATGTTGCTAGTACTACTTCTACTTTTTAAGTGCAATAAACTGTGATAAAATAAATAAATGTTTTTTCTTCTTTCCATTTAACAACCTATAACGCTATATAACGCTATAATTTAATAACCTCTAATTCTATATAACGCCATAACCGAATGCAATCCTGCAGTGTCGTTATATAGTGTTTACACTGTATGTAAAATCCAATCAATACAAATTTCCATTCGTCCTTAAAAATTTGGTAACGGTAAATTCTATTATTTATGGATAACTTACTTTATGGGTACGTTTTCCGTCGATAGCAACAACGAAACCAACACCACAAGCTTCGTGCTCGTTCTGAGGGTCGTACAAGCCTTGCTTGGCCGGCCCTTCCCACTCCATACCTGGGCAAACACATGAGAACCATCAGGTATTATATCATATTCAAATATAATAATATTTACGACTATTGGTAAAATTGGTTGAACATGAGATTTTTGGGTCTGACTTGGGTTAAATTCTCAGCTTTGAACAAATGGAAAACTCTTAAACTTATTAATAAAAATTTCTAGCATCACAAAATAATATTATGTATAAATACAATAGACTTGCTAGACAATCTTTGAAATCGGGAAGTATTTCTCTAATAATTACACTAATAAACTCATACACCTGATGACTCGTTGTCATATCATCTTGATCATGATAACAATGTCTGATAAATATGTCAAGATCACAGTTTTGGCATAAAAGATTCTCCTACATATCATTCATAATGCAATTTTAAACCAAACATTAAGAATGTATATATAATACTAATTACAGGCTATGTGGACATAAATATATCTTTAATATTTTTATGTCACATTGAAATTACTATTGTGAGATGACATAGGTATATAAAAAACAATGAGAATGCTTATTTTAAGTAAGAAATTGAAAAATTGTATGTTTGTAACCTTTTAACTATATTACCTTTGTGCTTATGAAAGCTTTATAAACAAAGTCTAGAAATATTTAAGAGAAGAAATATCCGTGCTGTTAACAAGTTAATGAAAACATTATAACAAGAATTCTGTATAATATTTAATTGAATTCAAAGTTTTATTGAAGTGCTGTTATCTAGATACAATTACCATTAAGTACTTATATTGTTTGCTGTAAATATTTATAGTAATCTAGTTATTGTTTACGATCCACAAATAGAGTTTATATAATATCTGTAAGTATACAATGTAGGAATTATGTATCTGATTGAGTGCTTAATTTTGATTGTATAGTTTTTTGTTTCTATTTAGCATAAACCTCCAATTGAGCCACCTACCAACAACAAAAAGAGGACCAAATTAATATATTATAAATTGTTAAGACTTACACTGAAACTATATATAAGTACTAAGTAATAAATTAAATCTAAAACATAACAGGAAAACATTTGTCTCAAACCCTAAGATATATACAATAGGCATTTCCTTTTGGTTGTTAAAATATACAATGCTTGAAATATCTTTAAAATTAATTAGATTTAATTATTATTTCCTGTATTATTATAATATATTTCTATTTATATTCTGATCAAATACTAATTGAAAGAAGGACTGCTTAATTAAGTTTTTATAGGCAAACATTGAGACTCCATTCGTTATCACAAGGCCACTTAAAGCTCCAAATGCACCAATATTGAATATTGCAATTCTATCGTTTGACGCTCTGTATGAGACAAGCCGTGTACTAAGTTTGTTTACAGATTTGTTATTTCATAATTAATCAATGAGTGCATTATTACAGTTAGTATTCATAAGCATACACCACTGAGAAATTATGGTGAAATTTTGGTAAGTTAACTTTCAACACGTAAGCAATACACGTGGATGGAACTTAATTCAATTCAGCAATGCCTGAACAGTCAGTAAATTATTAAGTACTAAAGACTAGGTAGGTTTTACTAAGTAATAACAATATTTTAGTGTGTATCTTACCTCGGAAATAGGTTATATTTATTTAAAAAACTGTGCTCGGAAACTTTACACTTTCACTAATTTTATTTCTATAATTGGTAAAATAATAGTTAATTTATCAGATAGAACGCAAAAGCCGGCGTTAAATAGTGACCTTCTCAAGTCGACTACAATCACCGGTGTCTCGCGAATGACTGAGAAAAATTGATGATTATAAATCGTGAATTAGGAACTGTGAATGGGGAACTGTGAATGGGGAACTGTGAAGTAGTTGTCTGAAATAAACAAGTCACCTCTGACAATTGATATTTTCCGTCAACCGCATAATGTCAATGTCAGTTATAAATAGCATAAAAAGTAAATTAAATTTATGGCATATTAATTCAATTCTATGGCAATAATGTCTAATGTCTATATTATGTTATAATTATATAGAAACATAAGAGTTCTTTGGCAAGTTATTACTGATCAATAACTCTGTAAAGGATGGTGCCTGACATTTTTGAATAGCAATATTCCTACGAAATTTATTGCAAATAAAAAACTGTGTTTTTTGGCAAATAAAATTATTTTTAAATTAGTATGAAATAAAATGTTTGCAGATGTTGACAGATTTATAAATAAAGAATAAGAAAATTTCAATTAAAATAATTTAGTTAGTATTTCTTGCATGTGGATTTTTGCTTTGAAAGTTAATAATCATAAAAATATTCCTTATCATTTAATATACAAATGCCATGCTAGAGTGCATCTTTTTATATTTACTTAACGTCACTTATTCATTCATTAGCCCGTATACAGTTTTGCCGATTACTGACCAATCACAATTGACATTCGCATTCACCAATCCGCACATTCCGTGGTTCAAATCGTCCCACTCAATTTCAGTTTATAGTTTTAGCGGCAAAACGTCGGACGTCGTTGCGTATCATCATAATTAATTCGTTTACGTAAATATCAAGTTTATTAAAGTTAAATAAACTTACTTGTGTTGGTGTTAATTTTATATTTTTAATTGTGTTAAAAAAAATCAAGATGAGTTTGAGCCGTTTAAGGAGTGCTTTAAGATGTGATTTGGTGAAAGTTAGTCCATTGATGGTTGCGAAAGTTTGGGGACCTTGTGTGAGGGAATTAAGCACTGGTACAACGCAACATGGTGCTGTTTCACAACACAACACCAAGCCAGATTGGAACAGAGCCGTGAGTGAGGCTGAGAAGATTGTTGGCTATCCGACGTCCTTTCTTAGTTTAAGATGGGTGTTGAGCGACGAAATTGCAAACGTTGCTTTGCATTTGCGAAAATTGGTCGGAAGCAATCATCCATTACTGAAAACTGCAAAGTGAGTTCTTTAAAATAAAACAAATTAAAAATTTAGCCTCAATTAAAACTTCAGTACTTATGAGGGAGTTGCAATGCAAAATTTCCCTTTTATTATGTTGTCAGGAATAAGCGAAAGGTGTGTGTGAAATTTACAAATTTCAGTTGTGTACATATTATTAGTTCACCCGCCACCAGTCATTTTCGCGCTTTGATAGGTTGCGTGAATGCCAGAGAGTCAACAGCTACGTAATCATGACTTTTGGGTCTCGTGGTGTTTCATATACGGGTCCTTCTTTAGTTACCACATAATTACTAAAATACAGATAATTATATTAAGACTTATAAGATATAAGAAGATTTATAAAATGTATAAATTAAGTAGCAATATGTTAGTAGTAATTGAATCTGGTATAAAAATATCTAATCAATATCTTTAGTTGAAACTTATTAACTTAGGTAGGTATTTAATTTACCTAAATGCGCAACGAACTATGCAATGCATCTGTGATGAGGTCAGTTGTCAGCTTTCATCAACATTGCAAGGATTTATTTATAATAGTTTCAATTAACAGATAAAAATCCTCTCTTATCTCTGATTATTATTAATAATCAACAAATTTTGTTCTATTATATAAATAAGTATAAAAGAGTATTTAAGGCCTATCGTTTAAGGGTTAGATTCAGACTCAATACTAAGTACGCAGTAAAATATATGGGAATTGATGTATGAAAGTCATACACGTCACACTGAATCCTATATACGAGTACACACCATATATGGCCAAATGTGATTAAAACAAATATTACACCCAAAAATTAACTTAATCATTCGAGTAATTATGAAAACATAAATTAAAATATATAGAATACTGAGCTGTTAAGTCGAGTGTTAGCTGTTAATTAAATTGAAAAGATTGAGTCTTTTACAACCCCAGCTTTATAGAGTTAATAACGTACGCCCGATGGAGATAATAATTAGTAGGTAATTTTGTATGTTAATGCATACAATTATTTCAGTTCTATCTCTTTCAGAAACTTAATCTACAATGGCAAGAACAATATGCAAGCTTGGGGTCTTATCGTGTTGCTGGTTTCCAAGGCTGCGGGTCATAGTCCAGAAATACCAGACATGGAACAGGACAAGGCCGCCGGTGTCTTGTACAGGTGTGTTGCATTGCATAGACAATTTTTTTTATTTCTACAATCCATAGAGACAGTAACACAGATTACAATTACATATCAACAAACAGGGTTAAAATAGAATAATAATGGTATGACAAACCTAAAATGTATTTCCAGTTATGAATGAGGATTACGTGTGAGTGTGTAGTAGTGTGTGTAATTGTGTGAATGTGTATGAGTGAGTATGTTAAAAACTGTTGCCACCCAAGATTGTAACTCAACAGACAAATGCGATTTTTATTTTATGTTAAATAATTTTTAAAAAATATGTATTATTTTTTAAGCAAATCAGTTTATACACAGACAAAACCATGTTTTTTTCCAGTCAACGCGCCCTCGCTGAGGTGACTGAAATGATTCGTACGTCGCACCTCGTTCACAAAGGCCTAGTGAATATGAACTCAAGTAGTCCAATTGAAGAGCCAGATAACATGATGTTCGGGAACAAAATAGCACTACTCAGTGGCGATTACCTCTTGGCTAACTCCTGTACCGAATTGGCTAATTTAAGGTAACATACACCCATACCTTATATAAAGAAATTAATAAATCATTACACGTTTGCTATCAGGGAATCCCAAATGTTATCATACCGAACCTGTTGGGTATGCTCCGCAAAATTATACGCAAAACGTATAGTCTTCTACTGTTTGATTTTTTTTATAGCGCATATGAAAGCAATTTCTTAAGGTCTTAATAAAACGATATAGAACATTTATTAATAATTTTCGTTTAAGTCATAAATCTAATAAACTTTACATGGATAAAATGCAATGAATGTTGCGTTCAGGAAAATACAATCTAGCGTAACTTATTACACAAGGCAAACGTAATGTTATTATTACAAGAGCTGATTCGATCACCTAATGTTTAATACATGGTTATCTCTTTTCTCTTGAGTCGTTATTAGCGCTATAGAGTATATGTATAACTATTTAAAAAATATAAAATGCGATGTGACCGGCAATAAATGAGATGCCTTTTTTATAAGAGAGGCGGACATACGCCGCCGCCAATCAACTAAAACTTTTTTTTATTTTTTGTGTTTAAAATATGATAATTTCACGACAAAACTTAAGATATTTTATATATTAATACTGTATGCATAATATTTGTTAGAATGTTACTATTAGGTAACTGTGTGGCTCTGAATCCTTTGTAACGTGTGGTTAGATAGAAAATTAAATTATCGTATTTTTCAATATCTTTCATATCAAGGTTTATTTACAATTCAATGCGAATTAGTTAATGCCGTGTTGAGAAACTTAGAAAGCTATAATCAATCTTGCGCTTACGTTCCCAATAACGTACGTCGAATTATGAGTAAGTGCGAATGGCTGCTGTTGAGATCGAACAGATTTTCAAAATATGTTAGGGCTGCGTCTAAAGAAGAGTAAAGCTCATCAAAGGTGAAAGTTAAAAATCAAGCGAGGCAAAAACAATTATTATTTGTAATTAACCCTTATGTTATACCATAAGTAAACTGGCTGACGTTGGGAATGCAAGGCAAATCCCAATTTTCTGCTGTGTGCCTTTAATGTCAATGCTTCCACCCATACTAATCACCTTGATACTCTTGTATGAACATATATTTTCATACAGATCTGTACATTTAAATATCATCATAAAAACACAATTTACGTCCCAGAACAAAATTATCGTGGAATTTTATAACTCTTCCTTATCTTCCTTTGTTACCCATATACAGAAAATATAAATGATCATCGTTCTTGCTGGAATGCTGTTCCTTTGTTTAAAAGATTTTGATCGAAGATCTGAAGCCGTTAAAGACATTTTCAATTACATGATTATAAACACAAAATTCACAGCCCATCGAGATTTGTGTGAAACTGAACATTCAGGTAACAAAACAAGGCTTTGATTTACGTTTATTGTCCCTTATGAGTTTCTCGTACGTCATATATTTGTTCACCGATTATTTGCAAGCAGTTTGGTAATGTTAATTTGTTCTTTAATTGTCCTTAAGTATGTTTATATACCGGAACACTGTTGACGTGAATACAAATCGATTACGCAACCCTTTATATACGTGTCAGCGTTATATATAGTCAAAACTTAAAGCAAATATTAAATTTTATTTGATTTACAAAATTACTGATATTGTCATGCCGGAGAGAAGTATAAAATATTCTTTAAACTCAAACTTAAAATATCTTTATTCAAGTAGGTCTTTATAAAGACACTTTTGAATCGTAAATTTTTACACTACCACCGGTTCGGAAGGCAGTCATCTACCGGGAAGAACCGGCAAAAACTCGATAGCTGCTCTTTTAAAATAAACAATTTATACAAAATTGTGCTACTGACAATTAAAATAACAAAGCATTAGCTACTCAAGAATTGAACTGAGCCAATTGCCGACACATTAATGGGATCTTTGTCCTCTAAATATTCGTTTACGGTATAGTATGCCTTTTCAACCAAAATACCCTTCACTAACACAATTAATGTTTATGCAGAACGCTTAGCCTCAGTAAGATTCAGAGGTCCTATCGTCATACATATTCATCGACCATGAGTTTAGGCAAAATAAAAAGTACATACTAATTTTTTTTTCAATCTTAGATCATTTGTTTGTTATATGAGTTTTGCGAGTGTAATTGACGAGAAAATTTTGAAGGTGAATGATGCTCAAAAAGGTTGGTATATACATATATGTTTATCTTGTCGTCATGAGGACAACCGCATTGTATACCGCTTGGTTCTCAGCTGAGGGCGCGCATTGAACCCATGTTGAACCATGTAGACTTGGTTTGTTAGTGATTTTCAAAAGTTATTTTTGTTAAATTATTTTTGATTTATGTAACATTTATATCGATAAAGTAATAATTAACTAAGATGCTAGATCTTGTCTGTCACACATCTGTTAATAAATACACTGTATAAAAAAAAAACTAAAAAAAAAAAACCTTAAAATAATAGTTAAGACAATACTTTGTTGCTCAAACTGAAGCAAGTGGTTTAAGGAAGTGGGAATCCCCAGGTCAAGTGATTCGTTAAACACCTAATCTGGCACAAAGCGTAATAAGATTATTTAAATAAAATTATAAAGGCCTATGGATTAACTATTCCACGAATATTGGACATAATTTTAAGTAAATCAACAGTTTTTCATACAATCGTAACGGTATATGAATACGGTGAAAGTGAATCACATAACTGTATGGCCACTACGCTATGACCCTAACAGGTTTTGATATATTCAACACGGAATTAGAACTTAAAATAATAACCTAGTTACGTATCCAAACAGATATGTGTGACATGAAAATTGTTTGACTAAAATCGAACTTAATCTCATACGATATGAGCTATACTGTTGAGGCCATTAGTCTTACTAAAACGAAATACAGGTAAATATTGAGTTTTGAATTGAGCCGTTGAAAATCAAACACAAAAATCACTTTATTCATATATACAAAGGTGTATAAATCGTCAAAAAATTATTAAAAAAATATTTGACACTACATTTATCTTTACTTGCAAAACAAGAACTGGCAAGAAACTCTCCGCCACTTTAAATCGACAAGTTTGTTCTACAGTACGGTTGTAAAGAGCTGCAACAATTACACTATACTCCAATGCATCAATATCTGTCTATGTAAAACAATTTAAAAAAAACCTTTATGTGCTGGTGGGCATAGTTCAAGGGGCACACATTTACGTCATAGTAAAATCAACATATGAACAGACAGCGAAATGGTTCCAGATAAAAAACCAGCTTGGCCCATGCCTATATAGTTGGATCCTCTCTTCCAAGTCATTATTCGAGTCGAAATTTTTATAACCAAATTGACTTCAGACAAATTTAAAACGCGCGTAAAGGGTATTTTGGTTGAAAAGGTCCCTTCAATGGGTCGGCAATTGGCCCAGCATCAAGACAGTTCAATTCTTGAGTAGCCTTACAATGCTTTGTTATTTTAATTGTCAGTAGCACAATTTTGTATTGTTTATTTTTATCGAGTTTCTTGCCGGTTCTGCTCGGTAGATGACTGCCTTCCGTACCGGTGGTAGTGTAAAAATTTACGATTCAAAAGTGCCTTTATAAAGACCTACTTGAATAAAGATATTTTGAGTTTGAGTTTGAAAAAATATTTAAAAACTATTTGACTCTATTATATTTACTATTCTATTCTATTTACTGCCAGTTCTTGACTCTCCGCCACTTTGAATCGACAAGTTTGTTCTACAGTACGGTTGTAAAGAGCTGCAGCCATTACACCATACTGCATATTAAATATATTATTTCAGGAATCAAGAGCTGGTTGAGCTCATGTCATCGGCGGTCAGAGATTTAGCGGAGGCCGAGTTTCTTGGGGAGAGAGATGAGCAAAACAATCCACTGCCATCACGACCGTTGCCCGTTGACCAATGGGAGCCAGCGTCAGGTGTGTCTTTCTGTACTTTTTTTTTATTCAGAGAGAGATTTAGAGGCAAATTTGGAACATCATTTAGTAAAAAATTCGTATACAATTTCCCAAAAGTGATTTTTTTTTTATAGAGTCTACTGATCGGCACAGCAAATGTTCTGTGTCTTGTAAATAATTATTAACATCAAATTGTCGTAACGAACAGATTACATGTTATGAAGCTAACGAATGACTTGTTGTGATTATGGTAATTGATTTAACGCCAGCGTGTATTTGCATACGAATTAATGAACATCATCCATGAACCATGTGTCAATGTGTCAGTTTAGAACGCAATCTGGAAGATTTCTCTTTAACGAAGCACGTATTGTTTCAATATTAAATTATTAATATTTAAAGCAATATTTTGCTTGCGCTAAAATTTCGTGTCTCGGTAAACTAGATTTTATTAGCCATATAATTTTTTAAAACACAATAATATTTGTATAAAAATTAACTTCTTTCATACCATCTTTAAATATAATAATTTAACATAGTTTATTTCGTTTTCCTCGGATTTAATTATAACGAGGATTATGATGCGTTATTGTTGAATTACTTAAGTGTTCAATAAAAAATAAAATAATTGTGGACTCACTTTGACAGTCTTGTCTATGATTTTCAATCGACCACAGAAAACTCGAATAAGGTTCAATTCGATTGGAGTGTATTCTAAAACAGAATCCTTACCGACGTCCTTGTTGCAAACAACCGTAGAGCGGTAATTCGATTTCTCTATACATTTAAATAATTCTTCATTGTATGTAAGGAATGCGCACGCCCTGAATGCATGATGGTGTCTGACGAGCATACGAATGTGCTTTTGGTATGCCCGTGCGCAACGATACAGAGTGTTTACTTTTTATACAACAGTTAGTACGTAGAAAAAATTCGATAAGCTTGTAAACTTCATGTAACTCGATTTAACGACAAACTTTCTAATGCGTTGAAATCAATTGGCTTTGCTTGGTTTAGCTTGTTTCATACAATGATTTTTCTTCTCTCGATTTAGCCATAATCTCTATAAAGCCATAATATGCGCAATTCCTTCGTTATATAGAGTTTACACTGTATCAGCTTAAAGGGTTCCTACAAATATTATGATACTAAAAGTATCGCATTTACTCATACTTAGCAAATCACCATTTGAAATTCCGAATCTCTTATTACATATTATATATATATATATATTGTACACACACACACACACTTAAATGCTCGTTCTTCACATAATATACTCCACTTGTTCATATGTATATTATTTATTTTTGTCTGTTTTTGTGTTTTTTTCGTTATTGTTGTTTCTGATCTTAGATTCTATTTCCGGTTGTATGTTTTAACCTTATTTTGGCTTTATTTATAATCTATTTTTATTGTGTAAACCTTTTTTGATAAGCTGTATAGGTTTAAGAAATAAAAAATAAAATAAATATACATATATATATATATATATATATATATATATATATATATATATATATATATATATATATATAGGAATGTTTCATTAAACGCCTTATGCCTTTGACCAATAATATGTCAAAGTGTAAAAACATTTTTACTTGACTTGCAAATTATCACATAGGCTTCTCAAATAATTTATTACAGTATTGTTTGACAAAGTTAAACGGCCTTAATAACTGGTTACATTATGTATTTAATAAAATTGAGTTAACTTGAACAAACTTAGATCGATCGTAATATTTGTATATCATTTAGTTTCGATTAACGCAGTTAATTTGTAACATTAATTTATAACTGGAAACCGGAAACTGGAAATATAAAGAATCTCGTAGGAAAGGATTCGCATAAGAACCGGTTAAAGCAACGGGTCTCTCCGTACCAGTGCCCTCAATAACACCGCCCGAAGAAAACGTAATTAACCAGTCGAAACCCATCTATAGTATGTCAAACATTCAACTTAACAAGTAAATATTTATCTTGAACATTCCTGTTAGAATCGGACTACGTTTAATCAATTCTCTATTGAAAAAATCCTTATAAATTATGATTATATTTATTTTATATAGTTTTTTTTTTATCCATAAAGATAATATTGCATGCTATAGATATTTTATAAATACACATGACAGGGTTAGGAATGATAGTGGACGAATATAAGAGGTTGTTAGATTGAAGTTTAAAATTGTGTTTTTTGGCTTCGGCCGTAAATAAATAAATATACTTACCCATTCGTGCAATCAAAATGTTTTGTTGTTTGTCAATTTTTTCTCTTTTGTATGCATACCTATAATTATGCCTTGTGTGTTCTCGGACTTTTGGTTAATAATATGTTTGAGACATGTTTGAGTGGGAGTGCCATGCTGTTACTTAGAGTTTCAGCCAAATGGGCAGGCACGGCCGGAGAAATACCACTCTCTCACAGAAAACCGGCGTAAAGTGATACAATTGGACATTGTTCATTTTGTACTTGCGTTTCGTTCGGTAAGTGAGATCTTCCGTTGCCCATCCCGTTCCCCCCCCCGTCCTCTTCCCCTAAACCTCCATTTTCTAATTTTCCTTTAAAGCCGGCAACGCACTCACGAGCTCCCAGCCGCGTGAGTGTCTAGACCTCCTGCACGTTTGCCCCCTCTTTTATATAAAAAAAGTTATCCATAATAACACTCTCCATTTGACTTTTCTCTTGTAGACTGGGAGTGCCTTACCTCGCCTCTGCCAATGACGGGCGTGGCTGGGTGTGGTCGCCGTGAATGGGTAGCGAGACACGTTCTAGCTGCTGGAGCGTTGCTTGGAAAGAGTTGTTCTGCTGCACTCAAGCTGGCGGGGCATGAACCAGCGTTGCAGAGTAAGGTATATATATATTTTGATGTGTTTTGTTTTATTGATGTATTTATTTCGATAAATGTCCTAAAATAATACTTGTTGGAAACAAATGCGATTTTTTTACCATGTTCAGTTTATAATTTTAGAAATTAATTGTTTTAGATGTCTAATTGAAAAGTTAAATTATCTCTCGCTGTCCTCCGTCGTATTTGAGATTAGGGATTTGCGACGATTTCTCTTCGATCCTGTTAAAATTCAATTTTAGTATTACACAATAAGTAGTTAGAAACAATAGCCCATTGTCATTAGGTGTATCTATAACGTCACTTTAATCATTTAATATTAAAAAAAAAACAGATTTAAACCAGGCAATTTGTTATACGAGAGATATATACTCGTATTTATATCTTTTCCGTTTAAAATCGTTTAATCAATCACTTGTACGTCATTAACTTTCTTATTATTTCTTATTATAAGGCTTAGTTCCATAATAATCCGGTCTGAGAATATACTCAAATCAAACTCGGCTGTTTACCTATATTTTAAGTTTATAGTTTTGTTGTTGCACTTTTTATTGTTAAAATAACATTAATAAAGATTATGTTCCGACTGTTAGGCTCCATAAAGTTGGTAATTCATTTGAAGGGCAATGTGTACGCCTCTATAACGAAATCCCAAACAATTTTTCGACTTTGTCAGTGAGAAAATTAAAAAAAAGTAGTTAAACGAAAGCTCTTAGAAAAAGCATTTTATAAATCAGATTATTTTGATGATAAAAAGGTATGGGATGTATTAGCTCCAGCTTAGCTTTGCTTCAAAACGTGTACTGGGATCATTTCTAAATAAAATCAACCAAGCCGAATGTCTTGCCTGCATCTTATCAGCTGGGTCGTGTACGAACAGGCGTAGAATCACTTAGATTTAAGACGATTCAAAATGGTCCTATGTACCTTTATAAATAAAGATATTTTGACTTTGACTTAATCACACATTTAATTAAAAGTTTGTTTTGCTACTATCTTCTAAAGAAAGAAGTAAAAATGTTTCAGGGTTATCTATTCGGATGCCACCTAGCGTTAGCGTGGCAGGCATTTTTGGATCTTGAAGCGTTTACAGGCCCAGAACCGACCAGTTTCTCTCTCGTGGGAGCTCCACTCGCCTTCACTTTGGAAGCGAGGCCTGAACTCTACTCCTATATTGAGGCTGGTCGCAAGAGTGTACACGAAGTAGACTATCATGCTGTGAGTATCATTTTGGGATACTATTGCAAGAATCAACTTGGCGGCAATTTTTCAAGTTTCTACTTAAAATTAATTGACTAAGTTAATTTTTCTCCAAATCTTTAATTTTTTTTAAATTAATCAATACACATATGTTTAGAGCTTTTAAACGATATGTTGAAAAATAATTATTTTGTTTGAGTATGACTGAGCTCTTTAACGACTTTTGTCGAGTTATAAAATTGTAAGTAAAAAAGATCCATCCCCAAGCCGGCTGGTCATCGTGGGGAAAACCACAACCTTCCAACAAAAGAAGACAAAGATGAACTGTCGCAGGCTTTAAATGTAATAAATTAAAGGATCTACAAAAATTAAAGAAACAACAGTTTAATTAACTAGAATAAAATTACACTTTCAATAATTTTAAGTTTGGTTACGTAAATTCATTTAAGAACCGAAAAATGGGCTCTTATAAAAAAAAATCTCTCTATATCTGTATATATATACATATATACGTATAGATTTTATATATAATCTATAATTAATTTCAGTTATACGAAGCGGTAACAGCTGGTAATGGCATTGAACAGACGAAAGCATTACAAAGGGAGCACATCTCGCGCGCGTGCGACGTCCTCGACAGCTTCCCGAATTGTGACGCGCGGACTGCCCTCGCCAACATTATTGTTGCTATGCATCATTGACTACCCTCATTTTATGATAAAATGATAAATACTCTATTATTCTTAAAAGTACAGTGCAAAGTCTATATAACGATACTGAATGGATATACAGTGATCGTTATATGGAGTGTAAAAAAAATAATTGTATGGAATATAAACAAAACCAACCAATTGATTTCGACGTTTTAGAACGTTTGTCGTTAAATCGAGTGACGTTTTGAGTTTACACTGTATAAGATGTTTATCAATTTTACATCACAATGTGTATAGTAGAGAAAAGAAATTAAATTAAGATTGTATATTTATAATTGTATTTTGAATAAGTACGGTGATGGTGTGATGCTTTAATGATACGATTTAGGCTTAAATTTATTTGATATTTTTATACAAATCCAGTTACCAATTTATATACGAATTGTTTATTCCTGTGTATCGAAGACCGTCCAATTCTCTAACGAATATAATTTCGGAAGTGTTTTTTTTTGTTGCTCCGATTTAATAAACTGATCGAAATATATTCTGTTTCAATGATACGCCGTGTTGTAGCATCTCTATTTTATGTAGGATTCGAGTGAAATAAAACGAACAAGTGTCTTTTAAATTATTGTATTAATAAATAATGGTAGTTCTATTTACATGACCACATTCCTTTGTTTTGGCAGAAGGTAAAATATTTCACAGGCGTCGTAACATAAACGCAACGTGCGAAAGACATTCGTAGTGACGCACCGAAAACACTTAATAAAAAATACTGATCGATTCTTTTTGGTTGCGGCAATACATCGACGATACAACATCGCAGAGGTGATTAAACGGTGCCAATACGATTTTTTCAATTTGAATTTCGAACGCTTTCAACAGATTTAAAGTATACATTTTGAATTTCGAACACTTTCAACCGGTTTAAAGTTTACAATTTGAGTTTCGAACGCTTTCAACAGATTTAAAGTATAGATTTTGAATTTCGAACGCTTTCAACCGGTTTAAAGTTTACAATTTGAGTTTCGAACGCTTTCAACAGATTTAAAGTATAGATTTTGAATTTCGAACGCTTTCAACCGGTTTAAAGTTTACAATTTGAGTTTCGAACGCTTTCAACAGGTTTAAAGTTTACAATTAAAATTTCGAACGCGTTCAACAGATGTAAGGTATACAATTTGAATTTCGAACAGTATAAACACACTTCGCAAATCATTATGCAATAAAGTTATTACGAATAAAGGTCGAATATAAAAAAAATAATACAAAAATTCTTAAAAAGCTCGTTCAAGTCACCTCTGCGTACAATTCCTTTCGATTAAAAGACGTCATGTCGTCGAACACACTGGGGACACAAGCAAACGTGATTTTAAATGTATATCACAGGCTTCTAAACCTAATGATTCCTAAACATTCACAAAGATAATCTAACATTACAACCTTTAAACAACTGCATTCATACACTGAAAGATATGGATCACATCATTTGAATATAAAACTATTTGAATGTTCACACATCTAGGCATAATTCATATTCAGATATAAATCATTGTATAACATTATAATTTGATTAAAAACATTGCAGACAAAATTAACAAGTATATGTGAAAGTACTGACGGTGAAAAGTACCCACATTTTTTGGTCGAATGAATGCAGTCCAACTGGGATTTTTGTATTTAAACATTTAATGGTACATGAGCGTGGATGTTTTGTGATGCTTTTGATATGTCTCAGTGCCGCTTACATATCGGAAATACGGAGTGCAGATGCGGTCGCGGCAAGAATGCGGCAAAACACAAATAATATCAGAATTAGGCAATACAAGCGCATCTATAAGATCGACGACGTTATCGCACCATTCGTTTTTTTTTTTTAAATATTACTTTCTCACACCTACGTTACAATGTACATAGACCCGATTGTCTATTATTGCTTAGTTACTTTTTTAACCTATAAATAATTTCACGTTCGTCCCAATAAATTTACCATTCAATAAATACCTACACGTAAAAAATATAAACTATATAAATAGTTTAATCTTTAAAACAAACTTTCCTTAACCTAATTATATATTAATTATTCAGTTTGTTTCATTTTCAATATAATGCCTACTTTATAAACTTTTCAAGCGCCTGAATTTTTTTTTTTTCGCAAACACTATTATATACTTATGATTTTAACTTTATTGTACGACTAATTTATAAAAAAAAAACTTCACAATCGCAATGAGTTAAGTTCATCCAACGAACAATCCATTGAATAGAGGTCACATTTCAAAGTTCAAATTATTTGAACGCTACACACGACAGTTACTGGTTGAATCCAGACAGGCACTAGAGTCGAATGTGAAGGCGAGAAATGTAAAAAACAACTGCTAATATTTAAAAAGCAAATATATTAAATAGTACTCCTACAGTAACACTAAATTATTACAAAGAAAATGATTTCATTTCACGAAATATAAATAAGTTAAATATTCTAAAACGTTTAAAAATACACACGCCCTAACCTAAATAGAAAAGCACTAAAATGTGATGCGAACTCGATTCAGCTCGAGTCACTCAACGCAAACGACCGTCTCCGGTGGAATGGTGGAAATTAAAAAAAAAAGTAACTAACCATAGACAAAGGTACAAAAATAGAAATTAACAC
Organism: Leptophobia aripa; assembly: GCA_951799465.1. Classification (NCBI taxonomy): domain Eukaryota; kingdom Metazoa; phylum Arthropoda; class Insecta; order Lepidoptera; family Pieridae; genus Leptophobia; species Leptophobia aripa. The sequence continues at coordinate 5,767,965 of OX637278.1, read as the reverse complement.
GAGCCGTCAGACGTTTGTACTTTGCTCCGTTATTGTTAAACTTTATGAGATCATTGCGTCGCACGTTAATGCGCTTAAAAACCGACAACGCACGCAGGCGAATATATTTTACGATTTTATACACAGAGCATTAAACTAATTTCATAATGTGCCACCTGTTTAACTAAACACGACAAGAATATACAGAAAAAAAAAACTACAATTAACCGTCTTAAAACATACAATACTAACATAGACAAGTAAGACTAGTTGAAATGCGATAAACACTATACGAAATTAAAATATATCTTTGATTGGTAGCTCACATGATTTCAAAAAACTTCATAAAATGGTAGATCAATTCCGATGTAAATTCAGGTGAATCTCGTATGGACCAGTCTGTCGAAAAAAACGCTTAATTTTAAATCCTATAAAACGAGGAACTACAAAACGAGTGGAAAGCACTTTGGCTGTAGAAGATCGTATCGCTCCTTATATAGCTAAGGAAGGGATTTCACGACGTTTGGAAGAACATTGCCCGACTGGGCCAGGCTTGCGTCAGGTGCCGGACTCTTGGTACGGCCCAGTCACGGTGCAGGGGTGCATCGGGAATAGTGTCGTCCAGGACATGGTGGTCTGTGTGTCGGCCCTTAACATGATTTGCCCTTTCCGCTTCGACACGTTTGTCGCTTCCACCAAAGCGGACAGCGAACTGTAACCTCCAGGTATATAGTTCTCACCGTTCTTCCACTTTTCAGGAGTCTGTTTCTCGTTAATCACCGGCGAGACTGGGGTCGGGCCCGGAGTGCCGGGAGTCGGTGGGTTCAAGCCTAATTTCTTCAATCTCATTTTCTCTTCCCATTCCTCTAGACCGTGTTTTGGTCTATTCAAATTTCTGTGCTGATAGAAGACTAGTGATATTCGCGTGGGATTGGCTCTGTTCGGATTTCTAACCGCCGTGGTTGAATGCATTTCATGTTTGGCGCACTCGAAGAGGACACTCCCATGTCCCAATGCAATGGCGACCCCACCCATCTGGCCATCTTTAAAACACTCGAGATTGTCAGACACTCCGGTCACCTCACCGATGGGTTCAGCCTTTGGAGGTTCTTGAGGATACGGTATGGAGAATGGGGGCGGATAGATACACCAATTGGGAGAAGACTGACACCAATTAGGATTTGGGTTTTGATAGAAGTTCGGATTATATTGGTAGCCGTAGGAATTGTATGGAGAGTTCCGTATTAACTCCTCCCTTTTATATTTCTCGGCGTTGTAATACGCGATGCTGTTGTAGTCGTTGTAAGTGTTTTCATATGGATTAAAATGGCCGTAAGGGTTCGGTGAAAATGGATACGCGTTACCAACGGTTGGATAATTATTGTAATTTTGACCGGGAGATTGACTTCCATACGCGTTATGATTAACTGGATATTGGTTAGGAGTTGGCCCTTGCTTATTTGGTACAGTTGTTTGGTCTTCGTGGTTTATGGTAAAATTGCCCTGTGTGGTCGGTGTTTGGGGATTGTTAGTCCGGCTGTCGTAAGGGCTTCTGTGGTCATAACCTTGACTCAGTTGCGGTCTCTCGGAAGGTGGATACGGCTTCAAGAACGTGGACTGTTCAATGTTTTCCGGAATATTTACTTGGGATCTGGAGGGAGGTCGCGATTTGGGAACCCTAAATACTGCGTCAGAATCCACTTCTTTCAGTTTGGATGGATCCCAGTTCCGGTGCTCTGGGGACTTCCACACACTCTTGCGAGTGTCATTTGGCAATTCACTGTTTGGGGATTTCATATCGATCTGTGACGGGATTGGTGATTCCGGTGTGTTCTGACGCTTATGCGACAAATCTGTTATTCTGGGAGAGTTGATATCATAATCTGGCACTTTCTGTGACATATCAGAGATTACATTCTGTTTATCTGGCTCAGGTGTGTTTTTTATTTGATCGATAGCATCATTCCTATTGGAATCCGGACTATAATTTGGTGTGAGGATATTCAAATGAGCTGTCGTCGAATCCGGATCTTCTTTGACAGCGTTGCTGAACATGACCGGATTATTGAAATCCGGCCAATGATTTTGAGGATTCATATCTACGTTTGGATTGAATTGATCCCGTTTTTGCAATCCCGACGCGAAACTGGGCAACTGATTTTGATTTGGATTTGGACAATTGGCATCGACTATTGGCGATGCGTTTGGATTATACATGTTTTGAGAATGGATGTAGCTTTGGTCATACGAATTGTACGGTGAATCCAAAACGGTGCTAGAGATCTGATTGCTCTGTAGTTGGGCGTCTGTAAAGTTGTCTATCATGGAGGCCATGTCCATCAAGGCCGGATTGCTCATGTTGTTGATGAGATTTGGATTAGAATTGTGCATATTTGGACTGACAAAGGCGGAATTGTAATTATTTGGATTCGGTTGAAATGCTGATTGGTTTACCGCTGGCGTGTTCGATCTGGGCGAGGAGTTTTGACTTCTCGGACTGGCAATGTTCCTAGTGTCGTTCGGCTGTGGGGTTTTGGGTCCTGGTGTGGGACATTTCTTCTGGTTGCCGGGACTAGCTTGAGGTGTGTTCGTTGAGGAATTCGAATCAGAGTTTTCATCTTCCTTACGTTTCTTACCATGACGTCGGCACGGCTGAAGGGGGACCGATCGAACGCGAACTTCCATTTGGAATCTGAAAAATATATATTGTTCATATTATTTAAGAAATAATGCAAGATTTATTACAAGATAAAAACTATTATACATCACCACTCACTTATCAAGGACTTGTAAGGCCCCATTCTTCATCTTTTCATCTTGGCCTTCCTTGGAGCCGAATTCATCAGTTGAGTCCAGGACATACAGGGGCAGAACGTGTAATTGCTCGTCATTTGGTGGAGTCAAAGCGCGGTGCCTCGCGAGTGTCACCACGGCCGTACAACCGTTGTTCATGTTGTGCAAATCGCGATGCGCATGCGCACAGAAGTCGATACACGCTGTGACGCCTGGAATTGAGACGTTCGAGCTTAAAGGATCGCATGAATGCATACTATTGTTTTTGTAGTAAATCAATAAAATAGATTTTTAGTTATATTTGTCTTTGATTGGTTTTATTTTCTACTTTATAGACAATAATATGATCAGCCTATTGTGTCTAACACACTGAAACTTGGTGCACAGCAATCGAAATCAAGGTTTGCCCTCCGATTTTTTAGAACAACTATACTTACACTGCTTTGGTTATCCGTAACATATGAAACATAGGGCAACATATAACATTCGAATATACATATATATATATTTTAATCATTTTTTTATTTATATGGCCGAATGTTAATAAAAACGCAATCTTACCAGAAAAAGGCCGACCGGGCTTAAACCCCAGTCGGCAGTCAGAAGCCTCCTTCTCGAACTGGCATTGGTTCTCGAAGGATTTCGGGGCCAGGTTCATGTACAGCGGACTCAAAAGTGTGGCCAGGACGTGCATGCGCTCCTCAATCTCGCTCTCCTCAGTTTTCACCGAGAGTCGAAACTTCCGGACGGTTTTTGAACGGGCGTACTTGCATCCATTGTAGTACATGGACCAGGAGCAGCCGAAACTGTAGGACGCGCCGCAGGTCTCTGGGTCTAGGCCTGGAAGGGACCATTTCTAACTAATATATGGTAATAAAATTCTAAGCCGAAAAGATCTATATAAAATAAAGTCGTGTTAGTTCGTTTTTCGTTTAGTTTGTTAGTCAGTCGGTTAGTTACAACTCAATGAAAAAATGTAGTAGTTATTCTTTAAAATTTTTCCATAACCGCCATTTTCCATTGAATCTTACACATTTTCATTTCACTATATTGTTACTCCTTGATACAGTATGCTTTTGCCGCTAGAGGCGCTTATCCAATTCCATACAAAGTCAAGTTTACTTTAACCTAACCTGTGTTTACTCATACTTGGCACACTTAATAAAATCAACATTATTCTTACATACACACTTCACTCACCCTGACAGGCACAAGTCCTGTTCTCGTTGGTGGCACACCGCCGTGTTGTTGGCAGACCATATCTGTTGAGTTTGTGGGATAGCAGAGTGTAATCCAAGTCAGCTTCCGACTGGGGAATCCCTTCCCACGCGACCAGACACACAACTATCCAGGCCGTTGGGCATTTATGCCCATTTCGGAACTTCACCACTACCAGAACTTTTTCCGTGTAATTCGATCGTCTTATTACCTATGGAATAATGTTTAAATTAGAACAATTCATAATCGGAAGCCATTTTTGGTCTTATCGCTTGAAGCTACTTCTTCCAGACAAAACAAAATAGATTTAAAAAAAAGGACATTATTTAAAATAATTACCACAATCACAAATCACACTCACAATCTAAAAATTTAAAAAAAAAATAGCTGAAGGCAGTAAATATAAGAAAATTAGTGGTCAGGCCAGTCTCAATGACCACAGCTTCTAAACTGAGCGAGCTCTAATTAACACAGCACACTTTTTTATAACAAGAATAAAAGGACGATCCATACACACTCACCCACTTGGCCATGGGACAGCCCTGTCCAGTTTTGCCCTCTTTCCCCGTATAGCATATCTTCTCTATTCGTAACTCTTTTCCCGATAATCCAGTTCTGGCTTCAAAATCTTTTCTTAACTCTGCGAGTGAGTTTGCTGTTCCTAAAACAATATTTCAATTCTAATTCAAGGTTCATACAATTTAAATAGTTCTCCGGTCTTATCTAGAAACTTACCTAAATGAGTATAATAACTGCCAGGTTCCGGTGGATTCTTGTCAGCTGGAAAACAATTACAATCCGGAACTTCTGTTCTTGAATTATTCCGTAATTTCTCTAAGTTATCAAGATATTCCTTTGAGTAATTAAACTGGTTTTCTTTTGGGTTCTTCGAATATAAGTCTGGTGTTGGCGTGCCGGCCTTCGATGGTGGTTTTGGGTCTGTCTTTTCCGCCGAATCCGGTTCCCCTTCTATAATTTCGTCTTTGGTTTGAAGTCCTGGACACGCTCCATCTCTTAGATGTTCCGGTGGTGGTTTCGTGGTGGAACCTTGTCTGCAGCATGAAAATCCCACTTCATTCCTGATAGCAACAGGCCCACCGTCACCAGAAAATGCGTACGGCTCGCTCCGCAATGGGCCAAAGTTATTTTTATAGATCTTGTGCCCGGGTGGGGAATGTTCTGATTTTATTTGTTCTATATAATATGGTGGTTTTGGATCGCTCATGCCACTTCTCTCGTCTTTTAAGATTTTTTTTTCCAGACCTCTATGGTATCGTTGAAAACCAGTGTTTTCATGTGGACGTGGGCTTTGTGCATATTTATCTGTCTCCTGCCTTCTAGTGTTGGAACTTTGAAATTGTTGATAGGTTTGCGGCTTTTGAACGAACGGTTCATGTTTTATTGTAGAGATCGGCGGTAGGACGTTTTGTTTTTGTATTAAACCATTTTGATATTCTCGTGCATCTAACTTGTGAGGAAATACATTACTCGCTTGACCAAGGTTCCTTTGTTCCACTTTCATTCTTTCTTCTTTTTGATACTGATAAATATCCGGTGTTTCCAATTTGGGTGTTAACAGTGCGGATGGATGTTTAAACTTCCCATATTCCTCCCTGTCGTAAGCTCCCTTTTGTGCGTTTGCATCCTGCGTTGGCGCGCAATTTTGCTGGTTCACCATTGACACTGGTCCTATGAGCATCTTCGATTGAAAATCTTTGCTGTCCTGCTGCTGACTAACATCACTACCATACATTTCTGTATATTTTTGCGCATCGTAATGTACATTAGTAAAATTATTAAACTGGCTTCTCATATCAGAATATGACGGTAACTTCTGAGGAGCTTTGAGTGCGTCTGACGAATTGTGCTTAAAATCTCTCGGGACTTGCGTCCCCCCCTCCCATACGTGGTGGCCACCACCTCCGATTTCACCCGTTCTATAATTGTGGGTGTTTTGTGAATAATTACCAGCGACAGGATAAACCTGGTCGCCTATGTGGTAATTACCTCGGAGATGGTGGCTATACGATAAAAAATGACCGGTAGTGTTTCTATCATCGCCGATAGATACGCAGCCCTTTCTATCGTCTATGCCTCGAGGCGGCCCCTCTCCGGGATCTCCTTTATCGGGAGGCGTATTTGTGCCGTCTCGCGTATGATTTTGCTTATTCAATATCATTGTTTTCAGTCTCGAGTTTAAATTAACCCTGTCTGATTGCGAAAACATCTGCTGCTCAGATTCCTCTTGCCTCTGTTGCTGCATTTGCTGATTTTGCATTTGCTGATTTTGCATTTGTTGATTTTGAATTTGTTGATTTTGCATTTGTTGGTTTTGCATCTGTTGGTTTTGTATCTGTTGGTTTTGCATCTGTTGGTTTTGATAGTTGATTTGATTTTGCAATTGTTGCTGTTGGCTTTGTATTTGGTTAATTTGTTGATTCTGTATCCTTTGGTTGTGCCATTGGCGTTGCTGTTGTTGCCAATCGTTTTGATTTTGCGTCTGGCCGTTTTCATTGTGCTGTCCGCTAGTGTATCCGCCCGAATACCCGCTACAATCGAGTGAAGCTCGCGGACCGTTGCTCCCCTGCAGGTATCCAGGCTCGGCGTTTCCCGAATGCTGTCCATTCTGGGAACTTTGCTCTTGTCTGTCTCCCTCATTGTTGGAGTCGTTAGTTGTGTTATCGCCACCGTTATAATCCTCTGAATGTTCTGACGAATATTCAGACCGTTCGTAGTTTTGTTGGCTGACTGTGTAAATGGGTGCGGCCGTCGTCGGAACTGCATTTTGATATGATGCAGCAGACGCCGGCCTAGATTCGTTTCCCGACGTGACTCCTGTAGACGGGGCTTGTTGGGCATATTGCTGTTGGTACTCGGTGGTGTAATGAGGTGCTCTCGGTGATGGGACTGGAGTGTAGGCGCCTCGATTTGAAGGTGGCCTAGGTGTGGGGACCGCTTGCACGCCTGCTTGATAGTACGTATTACTCGTGACGTCAAACGTGGCTGCGACATTCTGGACGGTGTAGGTGGTGTTTGCCTGGTAATGAGGCGACGTTGCGTACGGCGTGTGGTTGCCCTGGTAATCCAGGGTGGTTTGCCCAGTTTGCGTCGGTAGTTGCTGTATAAATTGGTTCTGCCAACCTGAAAGAAGTCGTTGTTTTATCATATTATAAAATTCCAATACTAAAAGGAGATTTTAATAATGCCGTTGACGGGTTCGACAAACCGGCTGTCAACGACAATTACGAGTTTGAAAAAGGTACCGGACGTTGTTAGCATATTGGCAAAAAGTTTTATGAAATTTTATTTCCGTCTAGCTCTGCCCGCGACTACGTTCGCTAATATTTTTTTTTTTTGTTATTTTTATTGTGTTAAAGCAAGGGTCACGTGAACGCCCATAAAGCATGCACAGCAAATATTTAAAACTTACACAGCTAATGTAGATTAGATAGAAAGCTTCGAGATGATACTTGATTAGAGAATTATTTTCTTACTTCAGTTAGTATTTAAATTAATTAAAGTGGTCACTTATATTATACTAAGCTTAATCGATTAGTGCACTAGAAAATAAATAATTTGGCATGATAGATTGAAGTGCGAACCATCAGAAAATCACGTTAAAATATTTAATAAAAACTTTACTCAACGACTCGAGAGAATTAAATATCGTTAAATCTCATAAGGCGAACGAGTGAGCGATTCATATTTTAAAAGCAAAAAAAAAACAAAAGTTTATTATTATTGAATTACCTTGAGTGGGATCCGTTTGCCAAGTTGTGGGAAACCTGTTTGGGTCACCGGCGTAGAATGGCATTGGTGCCTGGAAACAAAAGATTTTAAATTAAACATCACTTTTAAAATATATTCCATTAGCCATTGTTGATTTTGACTGCCTCGACGTATAATTATTCAATATTTCTGATTATCTTTTAACGAAACATTATTCTACATTGTGATTTATAGATGTCATCAAAATATTTGGCTTCATAGTTTCCGTAATTAATATACAAGCAAAAGCTAAACTACTTAATTATAACGACGTTTTAATAAAATTAAAAAAATACTAATAATATGATATAAAAATTAAGAAATAAAGAACAAAATGCAGCCTTTGTTAAGCGATCAAGGCTTAAGGCAATAGGAATCTGTAATAACCTCACTGTAACATAATATTTAATATGGTACAGATTTCACACACGATCGGTTAGCCCCAATGTAAGTAATATATATATATATATTAGACGTGCACATACAAAGCTATAACGTCAGTTATGTAATTCAGGAAAAGCGATTGAAGTTTCAACTTCCTATTAAAACATATATGCATATATTATTTTTTGTCTCGCGTTGATTGTATTCTGTATTTTTCTGTAATCTTCAATAAGCGGAATTATGCTTAATTCAAGTTAAGGTTGCATGGAGTCGTATAGTTTTGTATAGCGCAGACTGTAAGTAACTAAATAACAGTTTAATGTTTATACCTTGTATTTAAATTATAAGTTATTTGCACGCGTAATGAAACACATATCATAAAATAAAAAATGCCTTTCTACTCGACTAAAAATGTGATAATATTAAAACTATACATTTGAACATAATATTGAAGCGGTAGATTAGAAGTGTTTTATCATAATCAATTGACTTTATAGTACGTATATATCATACGTACTATAAAGAAATACATATTTATAAGTATATGACATAATTTTCTACAGTACCGGGAATCAAAGCTACATTTAGTGAATTATCGCTTTTTTATCATAAAATTTACAAATCATGTCAACTTCATTAGTTCTTTATTAAACATAGCTATTTTAATATTTGACACACATAACATCGCGAACGAGGCCACTATTCAACTATTGTTTACTACAGAATATACTAAAAGATAAGAATACATTAGTGACCTTTACTTTATGACCTTCGTGGTTATAGGTGTTTTTATTAACATAATAATAATTTAATGTTATTTCGTTTTCGATGTAAAGTCAGTTGGGGTAACATTTTACAATATAATAAGATACTGGCCTCAAGCATTGGAAGATAAATATTGCGTAAGAATAAGGCCTTTTGTTTTTGTTCAATTAAATACGGTTTATACTGAGTTCAATTGCTGGAAGAGACAAGAGGCACATAACTACTATCAAATCACAATTAACTTTATTCATATAGGTAACTTTCTTTTTGTTAAAAATGGTCGGAATATTAAAAAAAATATTGGCTAAACAATTACATTTACTGCCAGTACCCAAATCAAGGGCCTTTACTCTCTACGGTAAGTGAAGAACCTTTGCAGTTGTAAAGAGCTACAACCATTACACCATGCTCCAGCGAATGCATCTCTATATAAAACAATTTAGAAAAAAACCTTTACCACCCGTGGGCTTGGTGAAATAGGACCAGACATTGTAAAAGATGAAAATTGTAAAAAAATACTGTATTTCTAAATAAAGTGCTTTATTATTTTAGACTTTAAGGAGGTAAAACTATGCTTATTTGTATTGAACCTAATTCGTATGTTATTTAACAATATACTTTTTCTCTATTGTGTTATAGATTTTAGATATACAAAATACTGCGTTGGTTATATATATTAGAGTCTTAAGCATTATCACTAAAGTTTCTTTTTACCGATCCTTATTACCATCTTTAAATTCTATATTTTTTTGTTGTCTATTAATAATATCTTTATTTTTTACCTATTGTGTTTTTTCCTATTTCTTTTAATATTTGATGTCAGTTCTTAGAAATGAAACACAGCTTAAGCATCACTAAGTCGCTTTATAAAATCGAGTTAACTTTAAACAGCTGGTTTAAATGAGTTTAGCCTTTGAAAGCACGCACAGAGTTGAAAAAGTTTGTAATTAATGAATATAAAAATGTGTAGCTATAATATGAACTATTCATGTTTTTCTTAATTCTATGGCATGTATGTTGAATAGGTTCGATTGAAACTTTCAGGTTAAAACACTAAAGATAACATGTAATGTAAAAAATTGTCGTAGTTAAAATGGATTTTTAACTAATGTACTTTTTTGCAATTAAATAAAACCTAGATTATTCACCGTGAATCGAACGGACGACACATGAGTTGCACGATGCGGTATGGTACATACGTAAGTACTTAGGCTATACTCAAAAAGCTCTATAGTAATAAGTATCGTAAATAATGTTAAACTTCGGCACTTTGTTATTTTTAATTTTATCAAGTTCTTAAAAGGTTTAATTAAACATCTTCTTGTATTACGAATATTATAAAAGTTTAAATTACATGTTTCGAAGGCATAATATATAAAAGGCATTTTATAAAGTAAAACCTTTTTCATGTTGAAGATGTGTAAGAAACATTTATATTATTTTTGGTGTCTCATAAAGCTCCGCGTTAACCAGATTGATTAATATTTTTCAGAATTACAATCCAAACACATTTTTCCGCCCATGGACACCTGCAAGGATAAGGCTCACAAGTGAGTTGCCGGCCTTTAAGGTCTTGAAGTAAATCTCTATTATTTACTTAAGTATATAATGCAATTGATAGATTTTATTCCGGAGAACTACATTTTACATAATGATATAGACATCGCGTATACATAATGAAATATACGTATAAAAAATGTGATGAAAATATACGAGTTGACTTTTAAATATTGAATAAATTTCAACATGTGTCACTAACAACGTTACTTTAAGTTGAGAAAATTTTAATTTGTGCAGAACGGGAAAGTTTAGCAATATTGTACGCTCGCAAAATTTATTGCTTTCAATTTAAAGTGGATATTTTGTGTCACCTATTGAAAAATCTATTATATATTGGATATACATTTTTAATTTGTATGTCAGCTGTAACGTTTTGTGAAATTTGGAAAATCAAGTTATTTTGATAAGCTCACTATAATCTAACGTAAACATAAAAGCTTTAGCGTTAACATAAATAACAGACATACGAATAAAAATCGTCATCTCACGATATTATACTAATAATACTACTAAACATACATTTATACTGTATGTTTAGTAGTATTTGAAATATAGTAAGCAGACACAACACAGAAGACACTAAAGAAAATTATTGACATAGTAATTTTGTATTAAAAGTTCCACATTTACTACTAATGCTGACGAATATAGACAATAATAGAAAATTAGAAAACTCGGGTAAACACGTAGACCTTATTAAAAAGTAAAATTAAAAAATGTAATCCTTTTAAACAAGGGACATTGTTAATCCCGATTGACTTACAGACTTAAATGGCGACAACATTGAATTAAATACTCCGAGAGGCTCCAGCGCTATAATTTTAATTGAATTTATGAGTACCTAATTAATTTTGTTAACATTCATTTTAAGGCTTTTATAATCTTGAGTGTGTAAGAGATGTATACTGATATACAGAATTACCTATACCGTAAAGGAATCTTTAGAGGACGGACAAAGATCCCTTTAATGTGTCGGTAATTGCCTCACATCGGGGACAATTTAATTCGTGAGTAGCTTTACAATGCTTTGTTATTTCAATTGTAACATAATTTTGTATTAATTGTTTATACTTGAATAAAGATATTTTGAGTTTTGAGTAAAAACACTTACCATAGGCTGGCTCGGATGTTCCTGCTTCATAGCTGGTGTGGTGGCTGGCGAGGGGCTGGGCGCGGCTGGGGCAGGTCCCGGAGACTGTGCGGCGGGGCCAGGACTAAGTCCAACTGGTGTTACAACTGTACCGCCCAAAGGTTTGCGTCCCCTGTAGCTCTGCGGACAAAATACCTGAATATATTAGTGATTTGGTGCCCTTGATACACATGAAAATTGTATATTCTAATTTGGGGTTATCACCATCTTAGTAAGTCTTTTTAGTTAAAAAATATAATCTGCTGGATATGTTATATGATATTTTTCACTTGATCATAGAATTCAAGCAGGTGCAGAGAGTACAAAAGGAACACGCTCAAATGAACATCATTTCTACTGTAAAAATAAGCTTATTAAGTTTTGCCGCAACAATGAACAAACATAAAACTTTTCAAATCATCCCAAGCCATCTTATATAGCGCATTGCATAAGATTATATTTTATTAATGTCAAAAAAACTATGGTTCGAAGGCCCACGTACTCGTACCTATTGTGAGAACACGTTTTGTTATATGACATGCGTTAAAATTTTAATTCAATTTGTTCAAGCTCAGTTCGGCTCCAGCATTAGTGATCCTCATGCTATTTGTACCGTGTAAAGGTAATAGGTCTATGGATATTGGAAATACTGTATATTATATCTTATTACGCATATACATATAAAGCTTTGGAACTCACTTCCCGCTCCTATCCGATCAGCCTCCTCACTATCATCTTTTAAATCATTTTTTGTCTACAGTGTAATTATTCTAATTCTAGATTTAAATTAGCATATCTTTCCGGTATTACTTAATGTTTGTTGTGTTTTGTTTTTGTATTTTTTTTTATATACTTCACATCCCTGCACCAGTCTTATTGTAATTTAAGTATTCTATTATTTTGTTGGTTGTCTGTAAGAGATCGCTTACTAGCGATAAGGCCGCCCGTTGCTCTAATATATGTACTAACATCTATTAACGTTATTTATTTCTACTGTATAAGTGCAATAAAGTGTAAATAAATAAAAATACATACTAGCTAACCCGGCAAACTTTATTTTGGCATAAAATTAGAATGCATAAAATTATGCATAAAATTGGCATAGATATTGGTAAAAAAATTGGGTTCTAAGTAGTTTTTAATGAGACTTTAATAATAAAAAAAATGTATTGGGGAATTTTATATATTAGATATGTTCTAATTGATTAAACGAACTTTACAAACTAAGAAAATAATTATTGAAACGTTAAACGAAAAGGTTATTATTAAGCATATAACTATTTATACTAAAAAGGCTATACTAGTTATATTTTGAAAAGTTTCAATACTAAATACTATTAACATAAAAATCAACTTTGACAACACCAAATATAATTAAACATGATAACAAAAGGCATAATATAAACAGAGCCGTTGTCGGGAACACTCAGCCTGTAAACTGTATTGTTCAAGTTTAATTTAATAGTCTTGTTCTTGTGACGTGTTAGAAATAGTCATTAATTTATGTCTTCATAATTGAATATCATTAAAGTTAACATAATTTAAATTTGCCCTCTCTCATGTATATTGCGAACAATTAATTTAGAAGAGACCGTGATTTTAATTTAAGCAAATTATTGCACTCCATAATTTTACTTTTGTCCCTGTCTGTGAGGTCGTATTTACGCTGAGTTGAATAGTGACAGATAGGTGTTTTGGTTAGTGTCAGATGTACGTACATTTTCATTTTGTTTAAATCGATAAAAACAAACGGAAAATCTCATCAATATAGAGCCCGTAAACAACTTATCATGGGAGCAGGTAGTGGAAAGTTTTTATGAATACCTGATGTAAACGAGTCTATTTTGCTTAGAAATGAAAAATTAAAAAAGAGTGTCCCTATATTCTTATGTTCTAGTGTAAAACATGACGATTCAAAAGTGTCTTTATAAAGACCTACTTGAATAAATATATTTTAAGTTTAAGTTTGTATTGCTTGTATACAAACCTTAAGGAAAATCAAAAAATATTTTAATTTTGATGTATTTTTTTTGGAATTAGAATTTCGTTAAAGCAATATATGTAACCCCTGTTTAACTTTTCTGAATATTATTTTATAGAACTAAAGACACGATAAAATTAAAGCAACCGACTTTATTACGACATCGGTAACCTTCCATCTGAATCTATTATGACTCAATTGGTAACTTCCGGTAACTTCATAATTTATTGATTATATTATACATTGCCATGGAGACAAAATATTCTTGGTTTGTATGGAGTAAAAATATTTTGCTCTTTTGTATTAAATATAAGGTACGAATGACCACCTTGATTCTACGCGTGTACGACAAAGCTGAGAAGAAGCAGGCAAGGAGCTCGGCTTGAATTTTTTGTTTTTTTGGGAAAGTTAAGCTGGACCTATCACTTCAGTGTTTACCTTTTAGGAATTAACTATTAAGTAGATTTAGAAACTAAAATATAACTGTTATGGCCTTTCTCAATAACAAAAAGTAATATTTGCGTACCGTTCTCTATGGTCTATTAAATTAAGTCTATGAAATGTATATAAAAATAAACAAATTACTAATGTAAGAATCTGTTAGCTTTAAATGTTTGCGGTAGTGCCGTGTAGCGAGACACGTGGCAGACCACATCGTGAGATTTATTCCTGTACTACGCGGGAGTGTTACTAACTTACACACTAATAGTAGAAAGCGTGCAATTTTCTTTAAAGCACTATTAAAACTGGAAATTAAACAATCGTTCGATTTCAAATATTAACCTTACTAATATAAGTAACTTAAAATAAAACAAATCACAAAACAAATTTAGAAAATTGTGGTCCCTGTGGCAGAGCACCCACAATGTTGGCGGCATTTCCTCGCTCGGTACTCACTACCAGGCGACTACTTAATTCCTTAAAAAAAAATTAACTTAATTTTCGTAATTATATCAGCTACTAGAAAAATACTAAAATAAAATCATTTTGTAATAAAAAAAAATATATGACAAAAGAAAAAGCCTTCGTCTATAGATTTATATTTTAATCCGTTTTGATTTACTGATGGTGATGAGTCTGGCTGAATTAAAGCACTAAAGATATATGAACAATTGTATTTTATAGAACTTATTATTTTTAGGTTAAACAATGCTTACGGACGATAAAATATCGTTTACAATAAAGTAAATAATTTGTTGAATTTTATTCCTCAAACCCATCACAATAACATTGAATACATATTAATAAAAAAAAATTACCGAAATAGGCTTAAAATATAAAGGTAAGCCAATATAAGAATAGTAACAATAAAATTACTAAGTGAAGTATTTAATACAATCTAACAAGTCGATAAGATGATATTAGTTGGAGAAATTGAAAGATATTCATATATTCACTTTAGCATGAAAAAGAATATGAAAAAGGTTAAATTTACTGATTGTGAATTTACGTTAATGTGGTGTTACATGAATTATTCGCGTAACATGTTCCATTTAATTACGATCATAAAAGAAACAATATGTAAGCTAGAACGCGAATTCTAATTCTATAACACACGACCTGCCAAACAAAACAATTTGATGTCGTAAATGTCACAAAATAAATTATGATATATAGGTGACCGAGTTTCGGTAATTGTTAATATGGTATATTTTGGTTTTTTTAACGGTAAAAAGTCACTAAAGTCACAATTTCGAGTGGACATTTGTTGTTTTTATTGATTTAATTTTTCGACTAACATAATCGACCTTCATCTGTTTTTATCAATTATCATATATGGTCATGTAAAATGTGATTTTAAATGAAAGTACATTTGAAATATTTCGTTTATGTATAATTTAATGGGAAATCACTAGATAAACAGGTCCATTAACCGGATACTGTACGATAACAATTTAATAATCATTATCGTACTAAAAGGTTTTATTTTATAAATTATTGTATACGTATATATATATATATATATATATATATATATATATAATTTGTAAAATAAAACGTAACAGTCTTGAGCAGTAATGACTTTTTAATATTTAAATAACGAAGCTCTTTAATTTTGACGTGTATACGATGGTAGGTGCTTAACTATATTAGATTTATATTATAATATAAATCTAGGATGGTCAGAAGCACCTGAAGCTCGTTTTTCTAAGCGCTTTGTTCGTTGTGGAATATAATATTGGCGTAATGAGACACAGTTATTGGCTGCAGCGTAGCTAAAATATTGCGAATCTCTTCTCACATTTACATACATTTTCTTTAGCCAGTGTTACCACACTTCCAATTTAAGCTTTTACACTTTTCACTTTATTAATAAGAAAAATGTAATCCAAACCACAAAAAGATATCAATCTATTATAATTTCGAATGTATGTTAAATTTTATAATGTTACTATATTTATTTATCAGGCTTCTAATTAATATTTTCATATAAAAACATTATATTGTTATTTCAAATATTAACCTAACTAATATAAGTTACTTAAAATAAAACAAAACACAAAACTAAAACAAATTTAAAAAGTTTGGTCCCTCTGGCAGAGAACCCACAATGCTGGCGGCATTTCCTCGCTGTATCGCGTTGCTTATACGCTGAGCAAGGAAAGCACCAGCTCTCGGATCACCGGTACTGACTACCAGGCGACTACTTAATTCCTTTAAAATTAAATTAACTTAAATTTTGTAATTATATCAGCTACTAGAAAAATACTAAAATAAAACCATACTGTTTTAACAAGAAATTGACAATTCCATGTTATGACAGTTTTTTGTTTAAAATAAGCAAAATCTAAAAGCGTGGCCACCCTATCCTTGTCGAGATTTTGCGATAAAATTTTATCGTCAATTTCGTAGCAAGATTATATTCTGCATATTACCTACTTCAGAACGTTTGTGTAAGGAATTGGTAAAAGTAATTTACGAGATTGTACATTGGAAATTATTTTCAATTACATTTGATCTAGTTTTTTGTTTAGTTGGCCGTCTTTTACGCGTATACCATTACTGGGGTCTGTATAAAAACTCACGTTTAATAAAATGCTAAATCTGTCGTTTTCTGCTGTTCGCCGCTTTCCGTGAACAGACAAGAGACAGACTTATAGTGCTTTGCAGTAATCAGAGAGAGACATAGTCACCGCCTGGTTGACCACGATTGATGAGCGATTAAACCCGTAATAACAATTTATTTAATGTCTGATACTTGTAAATACAAGTCAATGTAAAAGTATTAAAGTCCAAAATTATGTGGGTTACCTAGATTCGTTTCACAGCGCAACGTGTCTGGCATCTATTGGTTTATTAAACGAAATTTGTTCAAACATTGAAAAGAGTATATCATACGATTAAACAAATATTCTGTCTAAAAGTCGTATGGAACGCTAATTTACATTTTGGTTCTATGCCAAAAAGATCAAAGGGCGACCTTGCATCAAATAAATGGTTTTTTTTTACAATTTAATCCATACATTATAAATGCGAAAGTGTCTCATGGCTACGTGCATTGATTTAGATGAAATTTTTTAATGTTTTTTTTTTCAAATATTTTTATCACTATGTTTATTATCACCCTTAAGAGCTTTATATATATATTACACATAGTAATTTGAGGGTAAATCTTATTGGCTGCAAATGGTGTAGTTAAGTTATACATAACTTAATGACCTGTACTTATTGTCCCTTTACCCCGTTCCACCTTCGGACAAGCAAAGCTGGCGCGACGGCAGGAGGAAAACCATAAAAGTTACTAGTCTTTTTGAGTTTCTCTGACTTTAAATTTGATCCCTTTGGAGTAGAGACTCTTGGATCTTGGGGTACAAGTGCACGGCGCTTATTAAATAATTAAGTAGGCGCCTTATAGTGCCGGCGAGTCAAGAGTTGGTGCTTTTCTCGCTCACCTCGCTCAGCGAGGAAATGCCACATTTTAATTTTAGTGTTTTACTTTTTATTTAAATAGACTTTTCGTATAATCGCTAAGTTTATGACGGTAAAATAACAACTTTGAAACTAGTATTTTAAATTTAGTATTATTTCCATGCTTTCTTCATAGATATTCGTAATTCTGATAGTCGAAATTATTAGTAGGATACATAATTTGAATCTAATGTTATATTATCGTGACAATAGCGTGTTTATCAAATAAAATATCAATTACATCATTTGCTGGTATTAATTTGACGCAATGTTTTCAAAATATCTGTCTTCCATGTGCAAACATCATTATAATAGACATTGCTCATGCGCTGAAATATTAGCTGAGAATTAAAAAATACATTAAAGACTACAAATGTCTGAAAGTCGATTCTTTTTATCCATTTCAATATGTTCGCAATAAACAAACATTATAATTACTTGCGTATCATTTAAATTATAAAAAATCTAAAGATCGAATGTAATGTGTATTTCGTTTTTTAAGAAAGTTACATATGAATGATATTACTTTTGATTTGTATAATCAAATATACTATTGTAATGTCATTTGGATTGTTCACTATGTGAATCTTACGTAATTCCTAAGTTTTAAATATTGGATAATTATAATTCTTTATTTGCCCACCTATTAATTAAATTTAACACGTATTAGTTGAAACAAGAAAACGATTTTTCTATAGAGCAGTGTTAAGAGTCGCCTTTAAGCTCGTTTCGAGCTTCGAGCTTTGGTTAATGAGAATATAAAACGGAAGATGAAACGTTACGTGAAATTGTGATTCATTATACGACTTTAACGATATATAATACAAATGTTTTTATGTAAAAACTACCTGCAAAATTTGATTCGGAGCAAGTATTTATTGTCTGAGCTTACGAAAGGTCACCTCTTTTTCGAGTGGAGTAAAAGCTCCCATGACGTCATCAACTCATGCGCTCAAATCGACAACGTCGCTCAAAATATTTTGTAAATAACCGATTGTTGTATGAGTGAGATGGAAACATTAAATGGGGCACGTGAAGTTATAGATTTCTTTTGGATGTAAGACAGTTACAATTAGCATCCACGGAGTTATATTTACTATGTTAAATAAGCAAGTGTTTTGATACTATAGTTTAAACCATTAAACTGGTTTTCATAGTTCAGTGATATAGACTTATTAACCCTACGAGGAACTAATGTTATTTCCTTAATGTGATCAGACTTCTATGCCTTGCCGGTTTCCCTTCGATTTTCCATTATCTTAAGAAAGAGTGTTCATGACATGGGTTCGTTCTGTCATCGAACCCACAACACCTGGGTGTTTGACTAAGCTGTTTCTTGATTGCAAAATATACTGTGAAGATGTCAAAGTGAATGAAACATCAAGTTAACCATACACATTTGTATGGAAATGTAACGCTTATAGACATTGTTATTTGAACAGATCCCCACTTTGTTTATAATTATCTTATTATCACCTGAATCGAAGCGTGAAATCTCGTTCCGTTGTAAAGCGATAATCACGCGAAAGCAATTGTGGGAAACGTTAAAATTTTTAATTGTACATTGAATGCTAAGCGGGTACAAATCTAATAAACTAAATGAGTTATACTCTATTGCTGTGACAATGATTATCAGATATCAGAAGGTGTTTCTGAATTTTAGTAGACCTTAATAACAAACCTTAAAATTATAACAGGCATCATTAAGAGAATGTCCTAAATTGAATGAAGCGCAAAAGCACTTGGTTTACACGCCATTACACAAAACATCTGTTTTTTGTAACAAATTTCATTACGATAATAGATAATTTGGGGAAGAAACTGCGGGTTTGGGGGCGTTGGGCGGGTTCATCGACCGCCACCCGCCCAAGCCTCGTATCGAACCTTCGCGGATGTGACAAGCCTTTTTATACAGCCTTCGGGTATTTATAGAAACGCTACGTATGCTTTTGAATATTACATGTCAATGATAAGAATTAAATAATGCTTTTTTATCAATTGTGGTGTGGTTCATAGTCTTGTATATACAATTACTATACTAGTACAATTACTTACGAGCTTCACTTCAAATACTACTTTGCAGAAAATGTACTACAGAACTACTTAACTTACTACTGTAGGTACTACTGTTAATATATGAATTTATAATGTAAAAATATAATGTTTTTAAGCAGTACTAATTCTATGTTCTACTACGACTACATTAATACTGTATCCGCAACAGAAATATAAAAAAGTAAATAATTAGAAACGAAAAAAGAGTGATACAAGCACTAAATTCAACTAGATAAGTGCAAAATGATAAAACCGATCGATACGATATTTACCTTTATGTCTTGCAAGACCTGGAAACAAGTAGATCAATATTAGACATTTGATTCATACTTATACACATTTCGGTGATGGGAAAAACAAGGTAATATAACTTATATGTAAAAATCCAGTCAGACACAGAAAGTAGGAAGGAAAATATCAATAAAACAGATGCCATGATGGAATAGTATAATCCAAAATTTCACTAAAATCCAAATAAATCATTTTACTTGCAGATATAACTAAAGGCTAACATGCTCTTATGTTAATTGGTTTTTAATACTCGACAATGTTAAATTAGTGTTCTTAGCGTACGTACATAGTTTATCGAGAACCTTAAGATAAAAATATCAGAGGTCAGTGTCCGAGTTGAGTGACCCGCCTTATCCCATGTTGAGGCAGGTCAGGTTTGTTTACTATCGATCACTTAACGACTGTTATTCAATATTTACAAATAATCCTCTGAATATATAAGTTTACGGTATTGATTGGATACTACGCGAGCTTTGGTAAGCTTAATCTGAAGAACCAAACTTAATGTACGACTGAAACTAACTTATATTAGTTTGAACTCTTGCGGTTATATAGGTATTATGAAGTACGAAGTAGTTAAAGGCAGAATAATTGCTGAAAAAATCTAAGGTAAGGATTAAGGACAGGTAAATACGACTAAAATCAATTCATAATAGTTCGAACTGTTGTACCTTAAAGGCACAATAATTGTTATAAAGAAGGATTAAGATTACAGGTAATTAAACACGGTAATATCTTATTCGGTAATACAAGGTAAAATTACCGAGTAACATTTGCGAGCGTAATATTTCAACTGAAAATACGTGAAGAAACATTGTAATATCAAGTAAGTGATGAAAACAGAACCTATTCCTTACACAAACTCTCGTACATAGGTTTATATACGTATATGTATTCTGAGAACGTTCGTTGACAATCGGTAAGCTGTGTCTTTATTATGAGGCGTTTGTCTGTCATTGCTCTTAAATAAATTACTTGGTTTAGGTATGTTCTGTGGACCATATGTTATGTGGTTAATGTGGCACACACATGACATAAAATATTTTAAAAACGATATTTCGTTGGAGAATTTAAGTAATTTTATTCAAATACGATGTTATATACAACATAAAAGACCTAATTATTATAAAACCCAGATCAAATTCAAATAAAAAATTACTTAACACTTATGAATCGTCAAGTAATTATTACGATACTATACGTTGAGTACTTATATTTCGCATTATTCTTGCCTTTTCTCATTATGATTGCCTGAAAGAGATCGCTGTAAGCAATAAAGCGGCGTTCTTAGACGGCTGGCGAGTTGCCCTTGTAATGTTTGTAATATGTGTGTATGTAATAATAAAAATGAATACATAAATAGTACAACAGAGAAGTAATTCATAAGAACAACAGCTATCACTTAACTTTTATATTAAAGCGAAAAATAAGAAATCGGACAATCTGAGATCCTTAGGCTAGGTTTTAAATTATGTAACCTTAAGCTATGTAAGCACAGTTTTATCCAGTTAAACGACGTCTATGTCATTTATGAACGTTTCAGTTTTCATCATACATCTTTATGAGAATTTGTTTTAAAAGTTTAGTCTATAAAAAATATGATAAATAAATTTATAGAGACCATAAAACACTGTGCAGATTCATCAATCAAATATACTTTGTATGAAAAAGTACCTTTCCAACGTAATAAAGGTGGATTCCCTGTAAGAGATCGCTTATTAGCGATAAGGCCGCCCGTTGCTCTTATATGTATTAACGTCTATTTACATCATCTACTTTTACTGTTTAAGCACAATAAAGTTTGAATAAATAAATAACCAAAACAAATGATTAAAACGAAATAAAAGAGTTATATATAGATTTGGGCTCAATCAAAAATCATCTATATAAGTCTGAGTAGGCTTAAATAACAATGTGGCTGCTCTTGTTTACCACCATTTTCATCTCAATTGGTTCACAAACAAACCCCAACCTACATCACATCGTTCTACACACCTTTAGGGTCACCGTCCACAATATATCATTGTCCTAATCATCACGTAGACTTGAACAAAAAGTGTTTGTTTACAAACAGAGTGTTTCAAGCCCTCGGGATCTTATCCCGTCTGAAGATGGCCTTGAACTTGTGCGTGACTCGGCTGTTTACCTCTTAGGTCGCGATGACAATTGAATCGTCGAGAATTGAGTTATAATAAAACTCATACATTCATAGCGTTATTCATACAGCAGCGTATTTCTTAAATGCATTCGGTTGAACTTTTGTAAATAAATATTTATTTACGCTTACGCAGTTAATATTTGAAACACTTCATATTTCAACATGTCAATCTTTTGTAATGCAAATACCCTCGTTTTCATTTAGAAAGTAGAGAGCGTGTGTTCCAAATAATGACGTTACAATTGAGATTATAATTATATTATATTTATTGCTGTATTAAGCGCAATGTAATATAAGCCAACGGACTATTACAAAATGTACAAGACATTTGTAAAGACTAACGGACCATAGTTGCATATAAGACCTTCTTTACAACTCTCGTATCATTGAAAAAAATTATATAAGAAGTTCAGTGTGACAGAAATAAGTACTATACAACAACTAGGTTAATTAAGTCAGGCCGAATTTTGAGGCTAATGTAAAACAATCTAAATCTCGATTGCATCGTTTGAGACGTTTTTAAACTGCTTTATTTTTTGAGAATATATGCGAACTAGTGATTTGTATGTGCATATAAAAAATCGCAGCTTTTATAAGCTTTATAAATTGAACGATATTTATTTATTATTATTTATATATTAATCATTCGCAGAGGTTTAACTTATGTTATATGTTAGTCTCTTGACATACCTGTGTAAATAATAAAACAGTAATACGCAAAAGCAATTTCATATTTGGCTAACATATACTTCTCGTATAATAAAAGCGATCCGAATTACAGTTTTTATGGCTTCGTAAATTTTCATTCGCATTTCCACGGTCCTTTTACGACTGAAATCAACTTTTGTTGGTCACTCAGTCGGTCATAATTTAAGAAATTCGAGGTACCAATAAAAAAACTCCGTGGGATAACCCTATAGGATTTTATACATTTTGGTTCATTATAAAATATTTCTGAATAACAAATTATTCCGCTAGGAATCAAACCCTACGATCTCCAAGTTATATGGGATAAAATCAATCCGAAATTGAGACTTGTTAAGCTTTAAACGAAAGAAACTTTTAGTATGCCTAACTTTAATACACTTTTAGGGAGTTTTATACTAAAATTAACAGAACACAGTACAGAACAAAATAACATATAGTAAATGTGCGTAGAAAACTTTAATTAAGTACGCAATAAGTGAATTTTACAATGTCGAAAATTCCAAACATCCTGTCTGGGTACCGGTAGGCTGTTTATTGATTTTCGCTTTTTATGAACACCCGCTCAGACAGGCTTTAATGCCAGACTATGTACCGTATATATTAGTGTTAATATGATATTTACAATAAAACATAATAATCTTCTAGTACTATACATGTTTGGTGTGCATTACGCTAAATTCCTTGGTAATATACGAATATCGTTGTAAGAGTTGGATCGAAAATGTCTAAATACTAACGTAGTCAAAAATACCTTTATTTATATAGGAACACTTATGTATCGTCAACAAAATAAGTTATAAAAAATTGTCGACTCTATATTTACTGCCAGTTCCCAAATCAAGGGAGTAACTCGGACGAGAACTGGCAAGATACTCTCCGCTCACTCCTTTAAATTGCCAAGCGTGCATAGTATGTAACGAAACGTTCGAACGATTCTATTTTTGAGAATATTGCACGTGGTTTTATTTACTCCACTATCAGTAACGCATGTGAATGAATCGAGGCCATCGAGTGACCTACATTTTTATTCACGAAGCGTACGCATGTAGTGGATACATGTGGTGGCGCGACATGTGAACAGATCTGTACTTTTATGTGGCAGGAGGCAAACGGGTCACATTGAGTGTTAACCGCCGCCAATGGTCACCTGCAACGCCAGGAGGCTTATGAGGTGACCTTTAAGGGTAGGCTTTCTTGTGGACCCAGACCCCTTTTAGCAAAGTCAAAATACTTTTGAACTACACGAGAAATTTGGGGGTTGTCATTTTTTGCCGGGCGTTTTTATCTTAATGATGAATGTCAATTAGTCAAAAAAACTTGGACCAGAACTTAATTTCGAAGCAGGCTTTTCCAATTAATTTCTCCTCGATAACAGATCACTTCTGAAAGGAAGGTCCATGCTTTGACAGCTTCTCCATGCGTTTGTCGTCTGTGGTTACTTGGGCACACAATCCACACACTTGGCCGTTTTCCACTTTGCCAACGACAACCAACGAGCTATGTTTGTTTTAACTACTGACTTTTAATATACTATTTCGATCTATCATAGTATAAGACTTCCTTTATAACTTTAGTAAATATTTGTCTGTTGATTTATTACCTATTTGGGTAGAAAAAAAATTAATTACAAAATTTAAAATACGACGAGATAAAACTAATCTTGTCTAAGTTTGACGGTCGTTATCATAGGATCCGAGTGTTCTAAATTTGAAATATGTTAAAAATATTAACCATAGATAAGCTAAACTGGAACAGATAAGGTTATCTGGACCCACCCATTTCTATTTACCGAGTTATGTCAATAAAACGATAACCATGGGTTCATAGAACATCATCGATGATTTAACATTTGAATATGTATTATTTAATCTTAACTACATTTGTTTAGTGGTAAAGTAATTGTATAAACTCGAGGTCGATTTCCGGCTTCACAATAATATTATAATAATAACACAAATACCTACTCTATTTAATGTTTTTTTTATATAGCAAGAGACAAACTAGCAGGCGAGTCAATTAGAGTGATGTTCTAACCGGGCCCATGGACATCTGCATCGCCAGGAGGCTTACAATTGAGATGCCGGCATAATATCGTGGAATTTCACGATTAGACTAAGAATAGTTTAGTTTTATACGAAATAGTCAAGCACCCTGCTAACTATTGTTTATGAAATAATTAAATATACTATAACAGATAGAACTGTTAGAAAATTAACTGAAAGGTGCATTCAGGAAGGTAAGTTAATATTATAGGTAAGACTGTTAATTAGTTAGATAACCGTAATTTAAACTAGTTTTTTTTTGTATTTTTCAGTTTGTTTCGCTAGGAATCGAACTCATTACCAGACTGAGCTACGCAAGAAAATATTTATGACGCTATGTTTAAAATACATTTCCTAGAACGAAATTATAGTTTATTGTTAGGAACGGAGCAATTTCAAACTTATATTATCTGGTAAATTACTGCTTTCGTGATTATCTATGAAAAGTAAATTGTGCTCGGTATGTTTGTGGATGATTATTAGAAACCCATCATTTTAATTGCATAGAAAGCCATAGATCATAAAGTAATGTGAAACTATTAATGCAAGGATTATGGGCATTGATTTGTCTATAGAAAACGAGACGTTCATTATGAGGAAATATTTAAACATCGAGAAACAAATTCCAGGTCCAATTAAACCTGTTAAATACTTAATTTTAAAAAATCCTTAAAATTGTCTCCTGAAAAATATTTATAACATATAAATTCAATATTGTATCTTTAACATCAATATATATTTGTTAACTTAGATAATATCTTCTTTTATCGCAGAATCCTAAACTTCACAAATTACATTTACTTTGACATAACCGTATTTTACCGATCAATTTTTAATTAAAAATCTTTTAAAAATATACTTAAAGTGGTATAATAATACTTAATAAAGTATACACCGTTTGGAATTAAAAGATTTGTATATTAAAATAAGGAGTTTTATTTCTCTATATATTTATTATATTATTAATATTTATTAGCATTAAATACACAATTTTGTTATAAGTTATTTTTCCCATAACTCCTAAAAACAAAACTAAATTACAGTAATTAAATTAGTTAACTCTATATTTCTGCAATAATCTATGCCGTTGACCTTGGTAACAACAATTTAATGGTCGTAAAAATATTTATTAATAGAACAGAATTGCCTTGACTAAATAGGTTTAGCATTAACAATGTCCAACATAAATTGAAAAACTATTTTAAAAGTTTTTATATGGTTTCGCGATTCTAAATCGTTAAATATCAGTTATTAATTAATAGTAGCGTTTAAAATTGTATTATTTTTACACTTACAAGTTTTCAATGTAATAAAATGTAATTAAGAGTTATTCTAACCTTAAAGTTAGAGTTAATTTATGATGATTGAATGAACCGACATCATTAAGTTTATTGACCTCTTATAAGAAATTAAAAAGTGGACCGACCTTGATCCTCCAACGTAATCCAAACACAAACACAGCACAGGATTTATGAAAAATAAAAAGCGCGGGAAAGTTACACAAATACAGATAAAATGTGTTGAATTTGTTACGTAAACGCGCGATTAACCGGCAACGTCGCGCGTGACTGACGACTAGTGGCTATGTGTCGGACCGAACGCGGTGCGCCTCCCTCCCCCGCAGACGTTTCATAAACAAATTACAATTTTGAGATGCCGAGCTTTACATTGCGCTTTTCATTGCGTTAAAATTTAATTTTGCGTTAGTAAAGCGTTACTTACATCTTACAATTTTTATAATAAGTTTTCATATTGCTGTAATATAACACATAATTAAACTAAATATTAAAAATTATACAGACAAGGCATGAAATATGTTTAATGAATTGTAGTCTCCACATTTTCGACTGATTTTTTGTTCAAGAGTTTCGTATTGTGTGTCCTTCATGACTGAGCTAGCCGTCTAATTATATACCGGTTATGAATATTATACCCAAAAGGTATTCTTATAAGTCTTTCAAACAATCTTAAATACATTATGAACGTGAACGGACCAAGCGTATGCATTGTGCATTGTATCGGCACATAGTTCTATCCCTGTCACTCATACTCAACTGCGTGTACCTGTCCTTGTCAGTCGCCTGGGTATATTTAAACCTACCTATGGACATAATATCTAACAAATTCCTATAAGTAGTCTTTTGCGCACTCATATTAATTTATTATATAATAGAAGTTTAGTAGAATTTGAAATAACAAAGTAATATTTATCAAACGTCTTATATATATTAGGATAGATTTCACGCAGATTAAAATAAAAATACTTGTAAAAATATTAGAATAGGTTTTTGACGTATAGTCTCAGCGGCTTAATCGCTATTGAAGTGTCTACAATTATCTTTCCTATGTATCTAGTGGCTCAGATGATCTCGGTTTTTTTATATATGATATTTAAACAATGAAAGAACCGTAGTACTTAAAGTACAATCACTACATGAAATTATAGTAATGTATTAAAACAGAGGCGTAAAAATGATTTGCTACCCTGTGACCATGCAGGTCACTGGACCGATAGGCATCCTAGGTAGATTCCAAATAAAAGGTATATAGGGAAATTAAGAGAAATAACTTTATATTTCCGTTTAAATCATTTAAATACTAAACAAATGAATAACCCCAATAATTTTATCATATAAGTCAAAACTTTACGTTGTTTTCACAAATTAGCATAATGAACAATTAAGTAGCTACCCAGTTCCTGTCGTAGCACGTCGTAGACCCTCTACGGTGCTTATGCAAAAGAGGCCAATATTTCATCCCCGCTACCTCTATAGCAAGCCTTATTATCATAACAATCGCTTGTATGTAAGCGTTTACAGCTAGGCTTATTTGCATATAAGTAAACGAATTGGTTACATATAAGTCGCCTGAACGCTGATAAAAAAAAACAATAAATTTAACTGCCAATAAGATATAGGTCTGATCAATTTACTTAGAGAAACATATGTAACTAAAAAAAATATTATCGAAATAAAAACAAAAAAACGACTCTCTTTTAAGTCGGTTCGTTTTGGTTTCAAAATATAGAAAACGCACAAAACAATAGTAAAATACAGTCAACTTATTGTGGGACAGACGGACCGAAAAGAGCGTTCCACTTATAGGCCGGCCACACACCCTCTTAACGTTGCGAGCATGGGCGAGTTTTGCCCAAAAAAGCTTTAGGTGAATATGCAATTAAGCTCAGCCCTGCATTCAATGTTATTAGACAAGTTTATAAACAACGCGTATTAGACGAACCGGGCGTACGTTTTCTCATTTCGCGAAACTTTTCTAATATTATAGTTTCATTCATATTGTCGGTAGTTCCGAAGTTTTCTTTCGTGGAAAATGAAAGACTATTTCCATAACTATTATTTTGCTTTTATTGCTTTCCTAGTTTCTTCAGCATCGAATAGATTTGTTAAAGTTTCTATTTTATTGTTCGAAAATAATGTTTGTTCTTTTCATGTACAACAAGATTTGTACGGCTCGTTTTAACTTTGCCTTTAAACCAATAAATATTTCTTATAAACAAAATATATTGAAAAGTAACATTTAACCATATTTAAGTTATACTTAATAAAGATTTTTACCTTTTTCTATAATGAAATACTAACTAATAACACGTTAATTCCTATATTTATTTCATTCTATATGTGCTCTGAAAGAATTTTTTGAAGTTCAACTATTTTACACTTGTTAAAAACCTCATTATTTCATTTATTAATTCTAATTATTCCTCTATTACAAATCTTCTAATCACACATCATCTTTAAGCCGAAGTAAAAAAATGACCACAGATTATAGACAGCTTAGAATAACCCCTCCGATTACCTGCTATTAAAGTCATTACGTAAATTGTTCTTAACCACCATTGCCTAGTTACAATGTACTTGTGTGAATTATCACCACAACTTGCACGGTTTGTAAACCTTTACATTGTATATAGTGATTTTCATTGTATATACTATTCTAAAAACGTTAAATTGATTAAAATAGTAATTCATTTTCTAAATATTTAATAACTTGGCTTTAAGTTTTATATAAAGCGGCAGGCTATATGGAAGGCTGCTTTTGAGAAATTGAATTGGAGAATTTAGATTTTTCTATTAATGTTTATGAAAATCGGTATCTAAAGAAAATATAGTATTCTTTTGATTTTCAGGAAAGTTTTGATGGGACACGTCTGCAATTTAAATTTGAATTATTTCAAATTATAATTAATAACAGTTATATTTTAAAACTGTAATTGAAGATTCATAACAAGTAATGTGATAGATGATAGAATTCCGAACCATAAATTCCAGACGTGATATAGACATCGTAGTGGGGATCGAATCGAATGTAAATGTTGATTTTTAATTATCTAGAGCTCTGAAATTTATGCAAGACAGTGTCTCAGTTTTCTATGTAAACATTTTGAATTTAGGTTCAATAACTTGTTACCAAATCATATTTATTACAAGTTCATAATCTATTTTTTATGACGCTTATATACAGAAAACTATTTAATTTTATTACTAAAATAATATTCTTTTAATATACCGATCATCGTCTAAATAAAAATAACATCAAACCTAATCATTTTTACTGCCGCACCATATTTATAACATTACCATTAAAAAAAACCCAAAGCTAATATAAATGCATTTTAGTACAATTTATTGAAGATCACGATACATTTTTTTTTATATAGGTGAAACCCGGTCGGAAGTTAGACGCAAAAGGTGTAACTTAATTTTGAATTAAAAAAAACTTTCAAAAGTAATTTAAAAACTTGTAAAAGTGCGAAGCTTAGAAAATAATAGCGCCATGTACGAAGTTTCATTAGAGAGGGCCTTTGTCGTCGAGTTAAACTTTGTTCACAATGATTGTAATTAAAAGTTGGCGGGAATTCGCGTCAGCCACCACCATAACATAGACGGACGGCAAAAAGGCCAAACTTCCATAGACATAAATAGTAGAAACTTTATTTAATTCAATGTATTTAATATTTTTAATCATATAATATGTATTCACTGTAAGAGAATTGTCGATTATCTACAATTTTGTTCATTTATTTATTCACACTTTATTGCACTTAAACAGTAGAAGTAAATGTTAATACATATAAGAGCAACGGGCGACCTTATCGCTAATAAGCGATCTCTTTCAGGCAACCCACATTACACACATACATTCATTTCATAGAGTATAAGGCATCATTGATGTTGGTTTTTATAATATAAACGTTTTTAAATGTTTGTTCCCTTTCGTTTAACCATATTTCTCCAAAAAATAACACTTCAATTCAAATCTATTGGGAAAACAATAACTTTAGTTATATGCAAGATATCGTTTTCACAAATTAATGACCATACGATACGGAAATTAAGCGCCATACGAAATGGGTGTAGGGGGTTAACCCCCGAAAGTGGGAGGGGCAGGGGGGGTGAATAGAATAGCAATATAGGGGAGAATTGTCTGGACGGCTGAATGGAATATCTAGTGTTGCTGCCCATCATACGAAAATGCATTAAGCTCAGATGAAGCAGAATATGCGTAATAGCTTTACACAGTAGTTTAGAATTTTGATTATATACTCTGTATGTAAATAAATAGCCTACACAACGGTTCGGTATAAACTTATATACTACTAACTACTATACCAATTGGATTTTTTTTTTCAGATAAATACATAACCGTACAAAAGGCGTTCTCTACAAACACAAATCAAAGCTCAATTTTATAGATTTAAAAGCGTGATGTAATATTAAAGCATTCGCATCAGTCAAAGCTCCGCTTATAAGAATGCAAATGAATTCTGAAAGTACAAACATAATTTCATTTATTAGCGAGGACTCGACGATATATTATCAAGTTAAAATTAAATTAATTCCACACCCCTCCCGCCCCTCAACCCTCCGTGATGTATAGCAACGGGGTCTGTATTGTGAGTGATTGAGGCCCCGATTTGGGGCCCTAGAATTACGATTGTATGGTACGTTTTGTGTGATGAGCATATTTGTCTCAGTATTTCAATTTTTTTATTAGCTGCCCTACAATTTTTTTAAAAGCTTAGGCAAACTTACCGTTTGCACTTATTATTTACAAAAAAAAAATTAATATATCTAATCATGTAACATAATTAGTATACATTTTTAATAACACTTATCTGAGGAACCATTAGGATATTGGTTCTGCACGCATGTCTCGTGAAAATGTGATTTGGGCTGAAAATTTAATAAATTTTGACCAGCGACGTATTTAACTTGTCCACGAAACGTGCCGTCGACTTGAGAGCTTTTAGGCCCAGCATATATAAAATGTCCTCCCCTTAACTCACCAACCAAACAAACCTATTTCTATGGCCCCAACAAACGATATATCGGCATGCCTCCTTGTTTAATTAAAATATCTTTAAGTGATTTACTGCGATATCGATAATTGTTGGTTCAAGGTTGATTTATCGAGCAAAGTTTACGTTATGTGAATAGTTGTGATTCATTACACCTATTCATTATAAAACAATGACAAATATATTCGCTTATTAACAGAGGAAGTATTTATGGTCAATTTCTTTTGTCTATCTAGAGGTCGTTGATACGTCACAATAACTTCTTTGAATTGTTTTATTTTGTCTTTGATTCGTGAGTTTAACAATAAATCGTACTGGCTGGTAATTCGCACATATAAAATTCAAATTTAGAATATATTATTTTTAAAATCAACGAAACTGAGATAAACAATAAAAGCAACAGGTAAAAAATATAATTACATTAAGTGGAAACCATCTCTAGTACGTATTTATAGGAGTTTTATCAGTGAAATTGAATTTATTGCAGCGCCGCCATGCCCGGGGATAGCAATTTCCACAGAAAATTAAATTCACCGTTCGTCCGGAAAAAGTTAAAGGTCTCAAAACTGAGATGAGAGGTTTTACGTTCGAGATCGTTACATGGCACTATCAAAACTTTATATTGCTTTTATAACTACTACAAGTTAATAAATATTTTCGAATAAGTTAAACATAAGATTTTAATAAATATAATTACAATAGTAGTGTATAAAACGTGTATTATACGATATGAAACAATACCAAAAACACCTTTCAAAATTTGTATAACAAAAACAAATAAAACAGACAGAGGGGATTATAGGGAAGTATAATCTGGCTGTAAAACAAATTTGTGAACGGAGATGAGTAATCCTCTAGATATTAAAAGTCGGCTAAGCCTCTTATATTGTATACAAGTATGTGAAGATTACGATTATATTGTTTTAGTTTACAATTATTTTTTTTAATTACAAAGGCCACGTTGCGATTTTAATTGGAATGGAATGCGAATGGATCGCAACGTTTCTGATTGGACTAGAGTAGACCAATCAGATTTAAACGAAAACGCTTCGTGTGACGTTTTTACATTTGATTCAAAAATTGCCGTCAAGTTAGATTATTTTTAAAGAAGTGGCGGAGAGTTTCCTACTAGTTCTTCTCGTCCGCTCTACGCCCTCGATATGGGAACTGGCACTTCAATTTTTATTGGCAATTAATAAATTTTGGTTTTATACAGGAATTAAGAGGTAGAAGGACAAAATCATTATTCAAAGAAGGTAGGCAGACTCTTGCTTAACAGTGTGGTGAAGAGCGTCTGTACAATATGCTATTGATGGAACAAGATTATTATTTTATTGATGAGGGTGTTTCCAAAGAGGTTTTACTATATAACTCCGGACTTGACAATGTTTATCTTTTTATATTTTTTAATGATCTGTACATCCTTAACTGTAAAGTAGACGCCTCATCTGTCCATTTAATGTAGTTTTTAAATCTAACCCCAAAGTATGAAAAACGCCTCAAACATCGAAAACAGTATTTAAATTAAACATAAGTTTTTTTCATGAACTAGATAATATGTAAATAAGCCGGAGAACTTTCTGGAATTGACATCAGCCATGAATTATGTATAAGGTTATACATAATGTATACTTTATTATCTCCAACAATGCTCTGTTATTTGTTTACATACTCATTTTGTGTTTTGCATGTTTACGAACTTGAGGTAAGTTATTTTTCATATTGTTTTACATGGGACGTTAAAGTTTTTTACTATTATAAGAATGTTTTTGAATTGGTTTAGCAAAAAATATTTTGAGAAAATAATTTAGTCTTGGTCGTCCAAAGGATAACTCATCTTTAAAGTCTAAGTTACACAGGACAACAACTAATTAAACGAAAATTTTAACAGCTAAGACCATGTCACCAACAATGCTACTAACAAATCTACAACGGCGTATTAAAACATGTTTAAAATTAAAAAAAATCATCAAAGCTATTCCAAATATAAAAGCGGTTGGTTTAGGACAGCATTTATAAGCTTTTTATAGTAGCACGCCTTATCTATGTTGGCACTTGGCAACACATGTTGTCATGGACAATATATAGGCCAACTTGTTGCTCAGTTCTTTTCACTATGATTTAATATATTTTTTTACATAATTATACTTTTGTTACATAATGTATTTTTTATACACGATCATAAATAGATTATTTAAGTTCCGCAAACCAAACTATCTAAAATTCAGATGTCGTATCATCGTAGTTTTCAAACTACCGACATATATAGGACATTAATACAAACCGTTATTACATAGCTTATGTACACTAATAATTATAACATCCTCAAAAATTTCATGATATAAAGTCTTTATACTCTATTTACTTAATTAGAATCTACCTTTCGTTATATATTACGATTGGAGCCATTGATGTCTTTCCTACCCTAACTTAGGTAATATTCTATTAAACTTCAAAGAACAAATATCAATATTGAGAATCCCGACAAAAATATCCCGAGGCGACCCTAATCCCGTTAGACAACTCTAATCGTCGCCCTCAGTGCCACAGAATAAAACAAATGGTGTGCTCATTTCAAATTTTCTAACCCTAAGACGTTTAACAGTGATATCTTGGCACAGCCAAAATAACAGGACATACCATAACGGTCTACGCCCAGACACTGACGAGCTTGTGGGAGGTACACACGTTTTATTACCACCGCCCATGGGCACCTGCAACGCCAGGAGGTTTACAAGTGAGTTGGGCTTTAAGGGAGAAGAAGCCTCTTTACTGGAAATCCCAAATTGTGTGAAAATACCTTTATGCTAATTCCATAACGTGGTAGTGCGTGAAAAGAAGCGCTAATTATGATATACCTACATAATAAACTTACGTCAGAAAAAGTTAAAACATTATGCTAATTAATTTGTGCTTTAAAACATAATTTGTTTGCTCTGTTTGCTAAAGACCATTGAAGATTGTGGCATATTAGCCAAACGTTCTCTGTTTGTGGATAAAAAGTGAATGTGACATTCGTCATTTATACTCTGTGACATCATTCATATCACGAGTATCTTATTAGTGTCGAGTTGAAAAGTCACTTCGATTCACTTGTTGCGTTCCGGGAACGGAATGCCACAAATCTCTGTATCCTTTGGGATTGCGGTGTGTCATCCCCAACACTAAAGCCTTTTACTATCGCAAATAAGTTAATGGAATAATTGACGAGCTTTATACGTAACCTTTACACGGAACATAAAATTTTAACTTTTATTTTTCGCGCTTTTGTAACGGGTTAACTGTTATTGGGACATACCCGGAGAAGAAGGCTCCAGGTTTTATTACAAATATCGAAATTCAAAAAAAAACCATGGACATAATATTTATGGAAATTAAAAATCTAGTATTAATTTATCTAATTTCATTAAGTCCAAATGTTTGTTGCAAAACACGGATTGTAAATTATTTTACGAAAGTGTCATCTGTCAGTGACAATGTCAGTTTTTCGAATATAAACAAAAGAAGAACATTTCGTCTATTCTTTTGTACTCTATATCAGCAATTTCATCCCTCTTTGAATTATTCATGGTAAATTAAATTATATATTTACAGAATCAATTGGACGGTATACCGTTTTGTTTCTCAGTAATCAAAAGAGCAATTTCAAGCGAGCGCGAAAGGAATAAAATAATAAATGACTACATTGAAACTGTCTGAAAAGTTATGAAAATTTTAAATTTCAAACGGGAAATTACATGATGTAAACGTTAAATATTATATGTGATTTTGAATACAACTGTATGTATTTTTAATAACGTGAATAAAGAAGGCGAAATACTTTACTAAGTAATCCTCTGTTTCATAGTTAATATTGTAATCTGTGTAAAAATGTCATCAGAATCATTAATATTCCAATGTTTCTTGGCCATCTATATCCGTTAGTACATAGCAATTTTTACATAACGACATATCCACAACAGTTATTAAATTGGCTTATGACAGTATATAGCTGGATTAAGCAGTAAGGGCTCTCGTAATTTTGTATGAAAATTATTAATTGTTTTGACAAAACTTTAAATTAGATTTTGCGATAGGTAAGCAACTTCATAAGCGTTTATGATCCGTTAAAAAATAATTCTGTAACCGGATTATACTTGACATAAAAAAAAATTGAATTGCATTTCCGAATTCCTTGGTTCCAATGAATATGTGGGATTCAACCCACGCTAGCGTGTCTGAAAAACATCTCTGCTTGACAGAGACAGGGTGGGTAATGCCCACTAACATCTCGTGAAGACCTACAAGACGGTGTTGACCGTATTGGGATCGCAATCACACTATACTATCATTACACCACTTAATCACGGGAACCAACTAAAAATATTCAATGTAAAAAACCCGAACAAAATTAGCTAACAATAACCCTAACTTGAACTCTATTTGAAGGGACAACGAAAATGCACAACCTTTTAATGGATGGAACTTTCCACTTCCAAATACAAAATATGACAATTGACATTTAAAACGTTCACTTTTAATGTTTTGGCGCGCAAATTATTTAAAAAAAAACATTAAATACACGCCGTATTGATCGGTGTTCGACGCATGCGTGAGACGAAATTTGCAATTACACTGAGCAAATTCGAGTTTATAATTCTTAGGCAGCGTTTTAGTGTGGACCAAACGTTGAATTTCTTTTAATTAATAATCAAAACTTATAATTCTATAACATTATTTATAAGAATTTAATATTATACAATATTTTATACATATATATATAATGTAAATAAATTATTGCGACAAACAGTCTTCCTGAGTGGTTTCCGGGTTTTGATGAAATACCTATTTAATATACAAGTTCCGTTCTAAAAAGCTTTCTACAATCTATGATTTTTTTAACAACTTCACCCGATTGTGTAAAATATCTAATAAGTATAAACTACTACATATATATAATAAATAAATTTAAAATGAAGAAAAATGTTTAACAAAAAATAGTTCATAGATGAATCTGCCAAGATTTGTAAATATAAGAAAGAATTTACCCAACGCTTTGTATTCTTTGATTAAAACTATAACCGATTAATATTCATAACGTAAACCCAGCACACGTTATCAAAAATTAACAACGATGCCAAAATCGGGAATTGGCTAATCAGGCGTGCATATATTTGAGATATACATACATCTAGTCATAGTACTATGTCTAGCTCTGCAAGTGCAAGGGGTGGGTAGGGTGGCGCAGTCTCGTTGCCATAGCAACCGCAAGATGGCTGCGAAATTAGTACCTAAGTCTGCAAGCAATGCCGTCTTCATTATGTTAGATTTCAATTTATTTCCGAATTGAAATCTCGGATTAGAATTCGTATTAGTTTACAAAACTAATTAATGCGGTACCAAATATTGAATCCATATTTCAAGGAACTAATTTTATAATATAATAATTGGCGGTTGATCAAAGGGACAATACTAATTAAAAGTTTTCACATTTTATCTACCCATTGTACGAAGGACGATATCATTTGAATTGATAATATTTGTTGGTCTTGCTTAAAAATATGATGCTTAAAGTGTGAGTATAGATTTGCGTTTCCATAGACTAAACGAAGGCACACCAAAAAGGTGAAGTCGCTGCCCATAGACACTCGCGTGGCTTTGAAAAATTGTACGCATTTCGTGTGCGCTTATATTATTAACCACGAGCAATATTTAGATATATTTTGTAAGAATCTTAAAGTTTCCGTCATAGAGTATACGCTCCTAATAAAAGTTGGGTTAGGTAAGTTTTGCATACCTTACGGTTTTAGTTTTGATTGTATATTCTTTGGTTTTTTTGTTCCTGCTTAAAATGTATGTTCTAATGTGATTGGTGTGTATGTAGGTAAAAATTATAACTGTTTTGTCCCATAGTATTAAGCATACATTCTGTTTTAGAACTAATGAAATAAAAAAAATAACTGACGTAACCAAACTGAAATTCCCCACTATTTATCAGAATGATATCAAACTTTAAGCATCGAAGCAAGGTTATAGACTCTTAATTAAAGCTTGTTTTGAATTCGTATAAAATGCATGAAGTGACTTTTATGTATTTTCCACTTTACCAATAAACTTTGAACCGAATTATGTGTTCAGTTAGTTTTTGCCAGACAAATGAAAGTCTTTGCAAAACTTGTATGCGACAGACCTCTCCTTCGCTTGTTAGCTCCGACTTGTGTTCTTTGGAGTACAGTCTATTGCATTGCAGTGGCCTGCCTAAGCATTTCACTAGGGATCTTCTCACCAATAAATAAAAACTTTTTTACACTAAATCCATGTTATTACATTTATTGCGTTCCTGCCAGGGCTGCTAATAATATGTATGTATAAACCTAAGTGGTTTAAAATATATTTGCCTTCTTGATATAATATCGAATTATACAATTTAGAATGTATTGAAATTTGACTTATGAATATTGTAAATATAAGTATCGATATTAATGAGGAAAAATTTTTTTCACTTTGTTCTTAAAAAATATCGGATCTCAAATTTTTGCCTACCCTTATGGGTAGGTTACCATATGGTAATTTGTTTAACTATACGGACGAATATTAAATTGTAATCATGGGAAGATCCATAGAAAAAATATGTAGGTACTATGGGGGACAATTTAAAAAAGAACTTCCTAGTACCTTTTTCGGTATACCTCACAAACATCCAAAAATGTGGTCACAGCGTTCCGTAGACTGTGTTCGTGTTTTTAACTTCCGCGCAGACAGGATGTATTCCTACATCCTACATAACTATAAAATAATAAGTTCGAAGTTGAAAGTTGAGACGTCTCGTGACTTGAAAGTAATAAGTCAATGAACGATACTCCTGTCGGATTTATTATAAAAATTATTTTCATAGTACAAACAAAATATTGGAAATCCATAGTGGATATATTATATTGAAGTAAATGTCTTATTATTTCATTATGCTCACAGGTAAGTGTTTTTTTTAAATTGTTTTAAATGCAACTTTTTACAACTGTAGAATACTGAATACTGTTCTTGGCGATTTAATGAAGTGGCAGAGAGTTCTTCTCTTCCGTTCTACGCATTTGATTTGGAAACTGGCAGGTTTTTTTTTCTCCCTTAGATGATTCGTACGTGTAAGATGGTTATTTTTGATTTTGATATTTTTTAACACACATACTCAAATTACTTATGAAAATGTCGACCTTTAGTTATTAGTGAAAACTAAATGAAAACCGTGATTTCACTGAAACACATTTATTTGTCTTATAAGCCACAAAGTGCGGAAATTTAATAGTTTCCGCATTATTCAAACATTGAACATTGTTAAACAGAGATCGCGCATAAAAAATTAATGAAAAAGCACCGGTGTTGTGCACCGGTCTATTTTGGAACCCTTTGGTTCCAAATCGGTACCTCTCAAACTTCCTTAGACCTTTGACCTAAACAAGTCATCGCTGATACGATTTTATGTGGAAATTATAAAAACGTATAAGAACTACAAAATTTGTTTACTTTCAATTAATAAAAAGCATCTCCGAGGTCATATACTAAAATTAAAGTGTTATCAGTGTTATCAGGCAATGTCCTATTGAAGTTCTTCCCGAACAGGGTGATACTGGGATGAACTCCTTGAAATTGTCGTTTTATATTAAGGTTTAAAGATTTATCATAAAAACACAAAAAGGTTCACTTTCAATGAGATTAAATTAAACAATAAAAACTCTTATTAAAATAACATTAGCATTAGCCTCCAGGGCGTTAAACATATAATTGTATATATATACCTACATATTTTTTAAGATTGCTATTCTTCAATGATTACTTTAAATGATGTGTGAAATTTGATAGGACGAATGAAGATATGTATTACCACAGTTTGAAGTTCCGATTACAGATCTAAATGCAGGTTGGTACAATTTTACGCTGAGAGAACATTTATTTATTGTTTATTCATATATTTCTCTTTAGGTAAAAAATAAATAGCTAATATTGATAGAAAGATTTAAATAATATTTTATATAATTTAATTAAATATATTAATAAGAGTTTAATAATCAAATTAATTAAATAAATTTAAAAGTTTGGTCCTTGTGAGAAGAAGCGAGGAAATACCCCCATAATGCGGGCGGCATTTCCTCGCTGTAAAAGCACCAGCTCTTGGGTATCCACTACTGACTACCAGGCGCATTTTTTTAATAATTGGCTGTGCACTTGAACAGTAAGGTCCAATATTATACATAATTAAGTTATGGTAGAAACGAGTTTATGGGTTATCGATTTTATACGTTACAATGTCACCGTAATATCGATGTAATAAAGTATGAGAGACTCAAAGTTGTTAGGAAATTATTTATTTCAAAGAGGTAATCCAAATAATAATAAAAACTCTTCTCACAAATGCAACACGAGGGTTTTTTTTTAAAAACACAACACTACCAAAATTATGTAATAATCGAAAATGAAATAAAAGGCGGCCTTATCGCTGAAAAGCGACTTCTACCAGGCAACGAATGGAATGGAATAACAAATAGCGTAGTATAACTGCGATCCGTACGAGTAACAATCGAATAATGTATCGGAAAACAACGGTCAGTCTATTCCCATATTGGGCGATCGACAGTGAGAGTGACCCGCTTTTTGTTTGATTTATATCATCCGCTAATAGATGCGACCTCAATGATTTGTCATCTGACCCGGTTAACGGTCAAATGTTTGTCGTGTTTGTGGCACTAAAGGTCATACGTACGTATTAATTGTAATGGTTTTATTGAATGAATTTTTATTCATACATGTTTTGGTTTTGGATAATTTGATATGTACGAGTAAGTTGGTAATTCAAAATATCGTAATAAAAATTATGAACAATATATTCCAGGTATATACCTACCATACATAAATATGTGTAATATTTGATGTCAAATTAGTAAATCAAGTCGTAAAAACGAAATTCGCAATTAACAACCGCAATGCAATGTTAAATGTTCATAATTAGTTGCAGATATGTGGTGGATGATTCAGTTAATATGTTAACATAAAAAAGGGCAAACGAAAACTAAAAGAAGTACTCACAGGAGTTGTAGATGAGCGCCCTCTGCCGCGGCCGCGTCGAGACTCGCTTTTCACTGTCTGCAGGGTCCCGTCCGGCGCCAAAACAAGCTACAACAACACAGACACACCACATACTTAACATAAAGCAAAATAAAGTAAAACAAAGGAGAATGTTAACACAAAAAAAGGGAAAATTAATTGACGGCATGCAATGGATTTGGGTTAGGTGGCGACAGATTAGTGTATTAGTAAATGAAATCGTGTTTCGACGTAATGTTTAGGTTTGGTGTTTCGTACAGTGCCATCTGTTGTAGTATGGCGTAATGTCTACGTAGTTTCCTAGAGGTGGCGTATGACGTTCGGCTATTAGGCGCTAGAGAGCGCGCAACCACAAGATAATGCGGTTGGTATTTGCTAGATGGCGTTAGTAAAAACTTCGAATATTTCATAAAAATAACATTGATGTCCTGTTAACCACAGGTTAATCATTAAAAATATATTCATGTACTATACACTTATAACAAAAATTATTTCAAATAATAATAAAATAATCTTCGATGGACATTGAAATAGGCAAATAATATGTAAAAAAAATTCTATCAAAAATTTGTGGAAGCGTACAAATTGAGACCCGAAGACTCGTTATAAATAAATATAGTTTTTGTTGCCGCGCACATGGCATCGTGTAGCACCTGGCGTTCGTTGCTCGTGTTTTTCTGTTAGACGCGCTGCGCGTACGACATTTGTTCTGTCGCCGTCCCCTTCTCTCACACACATCTATCTCTTTCATGCGTTATCTATTCTCATTCAAATCGAGGTTTCGTAATTATCCTTAAAAACTTGATAGAATAACTTTTCGTCCATCTTTGATAATATGATTTCATGAATAAACATTGTTTGACGGTTAGGCCAGCTGTAAGCTAACCGGTTATCATATAATTACAATAGATACACCTAGAAATAATTAAATAGTCCCGAAATACACTTAGTATTTTGCACACATTTTAAAATCAACCAAGATTCGATCCAATCAAAAATGTTTTATTTATTGATTCATAAAATTCATTCAAGTATCGATTATCATGTTATGACGTAGTATAGTATACGAGGGCTTGTATTGGGACAGGTCTTACACGCAACATTGCTCGCTTAATTACGCATTATATCGTTACTCACAAAATCATATGAATTTCATATTTGTATGAAAATAAATACTTTAACGACGTAACTATACAATATGTATCTAAAACTTTTGAGAACCTTAATTAAGGCCGTTATAACATACAAATTTTTATTTACTGAATTATTAACTGTGCATTTTTTTTATGGCTCAATTCAATTTATTCGCCGGCAGTTAAAGGATTCGCTGAATAATCATGTCATGACGGATTGAAACGTCGGTTATTTAAAATCGGTTAGGTGGCAGGTGTTCGTTGATGATAGCAAGATAATCTCGAATGTTAATCTGTACTGTAGAAATAACGAGGTTAATTGGAATTTGTTTTGTTGTAAGGTGCGCCATTTTGCGGGCCGTTACAATTGCGATCAATCCACTCGATGACAGATGGCGGTAGATTAAAATGCATAGCAGATTTTTACGACTGAAATTATTCGTAATAAAAAAATGTAAGATAAACCGTATAATATATAAATACAATGACTATTTAAGTTATATTTTATATGATTGGTTTAAAAGATTTTCGGATTTTCGATTGAAAATGATGTTTGCAATTTTGGCAAAATGCGAGTTTATCGCTTATTGATTGGAAGACGTGATTATTATAATGTGTGGCGTCTCAGCACCCTCCAAGGTCATGGAACTCAGGTATTATTCAGTTAGATGTTAGCGAGGGGCGCAAATCGGCCAGAAAAATCCTCGTTACATTGCAATTCTGCTTATTTCCAAAATATATCAGATACAACAGGTTTTCTTGATTGTTCTATAAATTCAATTCGTTGTTTACTCACAAATATTAAGAAAAATGTCTTAAATGAAGTCTCTAATTCTCTAATCTCTAATAAAAAGTCTCTTATGAAATTAATTGTACATTGAATTGGAGAATTAGTTTTTTTTCGTTTTATAAGATTTAATGTTTATTATTTTTGTCTGTATAATTTGCATAATATAATATATTTGTTTCTTTTTTGTAATTTCATGTATGCTATTTTCATATAAAAATAAATAAAATTTATTATATTCAATATTATTTGGCACAAATTAATTAAACATATAAGTATATATTTTTATTTAACGGGAATTGTTTGCGAGCTTGCAGAAAGCTCGGAAAGTTCAGAAAGATAAAAAAAATGTTGAATGGATCAATAGCGATGTGAAATTATGGCGTGCTCGAGCGAATTATCCACCGTCTTGTATTATTAATGCCAACACATTATTATGAATTACATGGATTTCAATTGAACATAACTGGCTGGTTGTATTTTATTATAAGATAACATTTGCACATAGACAATTTAGAAATTATACACAGAGCATAGACATTTATGTCAAATAATAGAAGCATTTATTTATTCAGTAATAATGCTTTTATAATTCAATTATTTTGCCATAGAATAAAATGCCGCTTAACACGGCGAAAATTATGTATACATATATAAAAATACATAAATTAATATATACCGCTAATAGGCTGTGATAAAAAACATTATTTATTGAAAAAAAAACTACCTGACGTAATATGTATCTGAGTTTTCATGTTTCAATGCTGTTGAATTGACGGCAATTGGCTATTGTTTATCGCGACGAGGACATGGCTTTTTATACTAACGGAAGACCAATTCATTGCAATCACTGACGTATGTGTTACACTTGCACGCTGTATTAATAAAAACTTTTTTAAATATGGAAACTATAACCAAGAAGTAATCATTAACCGATGCCTTCACCTAGGCAAATGGAGTTAGCTCGGTCATACTTTGGGCAGAGATCCGTCCCAAGGCAAGCTTTAGCCTGGACTCCTCAGGGACGACCCAAGCAGACATAACGGAGATCTATCGTGGCGTAAGCAAGACCATTTGGCTGACTTGAAGCGAACTTAAGCGAACATCAGACAGAGAGGAATGTAGAAGTGTGATATCTACCTCGACGCGGGACATTTGAAAGTTTTAAAAAGCTGTGTTTTTTTCTAGTTGGATCCTTTTCCTTTCGCTGTATGATAAAAAAAAACTATTCTATGCAATTGAAGTTGGACTAGTATTCAGTCTTGACTAAACTTAATAAAAAAAAGGCCACACTTTTATAATTCTTGTATTGGTATTGGAAAAACCGCAGGTGGAGAACATTCCCCTTACGACATAATCCTCTAATGACCCGCCATTAGATATTTCCCAAGGAGTGATCCGCGAAAATCATTGACATCCTTCAAACGTCCACTCGACAGTGAATCTCTGCACTAATGCGCTTAATTCGAC
Source organism: Leptophobia aripa (assembly GCA_951799465.1). NCBI lineage: Eukaryota > Metazoa > Arthropoda > Insecta > Lepidoptera > Pieridae > Leptophobia > Leptophobia aripa. The sequence continues at coordinate 5,724,444 of OX637278.1, read as the reverse complement.
AAATTGTGGCCCTTCCGCTGCGCCTGCGCAGGATACGTGACGTTACGCTGACGCATGTTACTATATAGTAAAATTGTTTTATTTCTGAAGTGGCAACCTTGTCTAAGCCGGTGTCCGTAGTCAATACGCTCGTATAGTCTTACGTATTTAACCTAATCAGTTCACGGATGGATTTAGTAGAACCTGAATAAGAATTATTTAAACCATTTTAAGATGTATTAGTTAGTGAAACTGAATTCTATAGTCGTTGAAACCGATATTGACAAAACAAAAGACTGTGAATAAGATTATTCTCGCCATAAACAATGTAGCAAGGACTAAATACGTATTTCGCGTGAACAGTGATTCAGTTGCGTTCCAATACACTAAACATATTAGTCACAACATCCGCGCATTTAGCGAATAAAGAGTAATTGACATAATACAAAATTGAAATGTCTGTATTAATTCAATGACAGGATTTTAGTGAGTATATTTGTTTGTTGGTTGACATTTATTTGGCGTTAGAACAGTGCGCAGGCAAGAATTACAGGTGCATTTATCATTTTTTGATTGGATAATAAAATTTATAGTTGTGGTATAGATCGTTGCTTGTTAGCAATTGTGACCAGCGAAGCTTTATAATTATAATCAAACTATATAGATTTATTAGATTCAGCAAAACCGATACATTAAAATCCAATTGATAGTAAATAAGAAAAATATTTCTTACAGATACACAATAAAATACAAATAACAAGTTTTATTATTCGATTTTGTATTTCAACAGAGATTTAGTTGAAGCAAACGAATGAAAACAGTAAGAACTCTGGCGTACCAAAAAAACGTTTTGCCTTTAGAAATCTAACCCTTGAAGCCATTAAAAGCAGCGAAAGTTTATAAACATTTATATTTTTTATAAGATTGGGGAACAAATGAGCTTGCAAGCTCAACCCTGTACCCATGGAAACCCAGCTTTTTAACCCTACTTCAATATCAGCAAAACATTTAGATCAAACTTAAACATTATGTCCAATCATACTTTCTAGGAACTTAAAACTTTATTTCCCATGATGTTTTTCTTACATCACATTGATCTTGAATAATCTTTCACTCAGCTGTGTATGTCGTAAGGAAACCCCTGGTCCCAGAGAGACGTCGTTCACAAAAATATCCGGCGAACGGACCTCGGAAAGGTCAGTAACGCCCTTGAACTTGCTGATAAGGGGTGTCGTGTGAGGATTTTATTAAGGGAACAAGCGGATCGCTGAAAATCTTTACAGTGACCTATTAAATCACAGTGATAATCTATACGCGATATATTTGACTTTGGCTGTTGGCTTAAAAAGCTCTATAATTACAATCAGCCGCTCGTTAGGTCATGCCTTTTTATAGAACATAAGCAAGACATACCAGAGGTGAAGTCGCCGCCTATAGACACTCACGTGGCCGCATGAGTGCGTTGCCGGCCTTTTAGAAAGCGGTACGCTCGTTTATTTTTTCAATCCAATAAATAATCATTTGATAGAAAGAGATAAGACATTATTAAATAGTATTCAAGAACCTATTACATTTATAAAAATATGAAACATTTACGGTGTGTTTAAGCAAAATACGGTATTCTGAAAACGGTACTTTATTTCATAATAGTGAAAAGAAAGACTTAAACGCCATTAAGCCAAAAATTCGTAGACAAGTGGAGTGTAGGTACGAGCTTGCACTCCGATTGCAAATGAGTGTCGCGCACTTCGCTCGTCGACAGGCGTGATTTACATTTCGCGGGTGATAATTTTAAACACATTTTTTTGCATTACGCTATCTTCGTCTGTAACTATTCGCTTTGCAGCCTTATAGGTGTAAATTAAAATCCACCGGCATTCTCTATACGGAACGATCAATGAGTATGATTTTTGATATATGTAGGACACGTCTTTAAGAGTATGCGGTATTTCTTTGAAGGGATTTCAAGAGAAAGTTTACAAATATGGAACAAGGAATATAAACCGCTCCTATTTAGTTGCAAACGAAAGGATTTAAAAAATTTGACTGAACCTTAGCCAAATATAAGATGGCTGTATAGGGGGCAAACGAGCAGGAGGCGCACCATAGATGTGAAGTCGCTGCCTATATAAACTCTTTAAAAAAAGGATTTGTAATGTTATTTGTTGTCTCCGCTTATTGAAAAAATATATATCGGAAGGATTTAGAGAGTACTATAAAACAAATCGTTTGTGTACTGGGTGTCCGTCTCCGACGCGTCTAGCCCGACCCATAAGATCCAAGCCATAATACCCTAAGGTCATACCCGCAATGTTTGGGTGTTCATTTTTACGGTATCGTTGGGGTTTATAGCGTGTTAGGCTTAACTTTCTTTTGTTCTATTGTAAACAATAGAACAAAAGAAATGTATATTATAGAGTTGATACTTCAATGTATGAACAATATATATTAATCGGATTTATTCTAATTGTAATCTTAGCTGACAGAGTTTAAGATCTAGAATTTAATTAAATAAATGCTTTTATATGGCCTACATTATGTAATAGCAACATTCAAAAACATTATTCGAGTGTTTTGTAATTGTGATCTGTCACATTGTTTTCTTTTGCATTCAAGTCAATTTCTTTAAAATCAAAGAAATTTAAAGTTTTTGTGTAATATAAAAGGACGTAGCCAGATCATAAACACTTAACGGAACGATACAGGTGATTCTTATAAAATTATGATAAATAAGGTCGACAAACAGCCTCCTTAGACATTACGAAGTCGGCTTCCCGTCCCTCGGGCTTATGAATTTCCGGACACAGTGGTCCCTGCGAGGGGATCCGTCTGGCGCGCGTCTGTAACCGTACGTTATCGAGATTAATGCTTATCTGCTCTCAAGGTCATGGATGCAGGTGCCATATTTAAATTTCGAACCCGTTGGCGAATGTACCTACACTTTCTTTCAGAACTCGGAAAAATGTTTCTCTGGGAACCATACATTCAAAACTTCCATATATTTAAACGTATTAACTGTTGTAACATTTTGGATTTATAAAGGACCAATAAGCTTTATAATAATTAACAGTGCACTTATTATACTAAAAAGTTTAGTTCTCTGTATAAAAGTTATTTCTACCTTTTAGTATTAATTAAATTTGATAGCACAGTCATGTAGCAGCGAGACTTCTTTTAAAGTTTTAATTAGTTCTATGTATGCAATTAAACTAGGGTTCATTACATTTATGAACGTTAAATTTCAATCGCTCTAGAACATTGATTTTTCAGGGTTCTTATTTGTATTAAATTATCATCTATATAGATTATGTATAAATAGTATATAAGAATACAATGGTTATGTCTATTTTTGTTTTATGTAAACAGTGAAAAAATGAAGTTTATTGAACCGTTCGTGAGTATCTCTACGAGACAGAGAAAATACAATTTGACACGCGCTAGGCGGCTAAGAATGATTAATATTTTGTGTTTAACATGTATGTGTTTTATACAATCATAACAACGATGTCTTGTGTGTGGAGAAGTATATGCACTAAGTATTATTTATATAGTCTGTTATTTTCGGGACTATACAGATTTGGATAAGTAATTCAGAATTTTCTCCACTTTTTATCGGTTAATGTAGATTTTATAAATGTTAGTTGATTTATGCAATTAATTCAGAGTAATAGTATATTTTCATTTAAACCTTGCATAATTTAAATGCGTGTATAAAGGTTGGTTTATAATTACAGGTAGCCAGCGAAACAATGCCTATGTTGGTTGAAATAGACACGGAAGACAGGTGGGGGGATGGGGGGGAGGAACTTTCACCCTCGCGCCAAGGTCACCCGGACAAACGCAGTACGCTACGATTTCGGCTATACATGCTACATACAGATAATTGGTGATGTCATGCGAATTCGAGTTATACTTTATCCATGGAGGTTTTGTTGTAATGTCAATTGTCAGATGGAATTGTGAACTAGTTTAAGCTGTTAGGTTGAAACATTTAAATTTTGAAGCAAGAGAGGTTTAGAGCAGTGAAAAAGTAATAAATTGAGTTAGATTTAGTATCTCTGTGAATTGTGTCACGTATGCCTTTTGATGGTGATGAAGCTATATTATTTTAACTACTTTGATACTTAAATCTTCAAACATGTAATTATTAAATACACAATGGTAAAAGCTTGTGCTTAAGTTCAAATTAACTCTTAAACTCTCTAAAATACATAAATATTAAGCCGAAGTATTCGATTATAAACTAGACGCGTTCACAATTTGTCGAGTCGACGTAATTTGGGCGGGAAATTGATTTTTTATGCCATTAAAGGCGGGCGGCTTGGGGCGGGCGGGGGTCAAAGTTATCGGATTTTCGCGCCTCGCGCTGTACTCTCGAACGCAATCAGGACGAAGGTTAACAGCTTTATTTCACTATCGTTGGAAGAATTACTTATAAAAGCTCTTTAGAACTTTAACTGCATATAATAAATGCAAAAATATTTTATCTTTTGGACCAATAATAAACTTTGAATTCTATATTCAAATTAATGTCACAACATTATATATACACTGCCTATAATTGAAAACTATGATTAAAAAAAGTCTAAAAAGAGTCAATATAAAACAATCAAAATAAATTTATAAAAGAAAGGTTTTCCCAATAGACGAATATACTAAATTTGCTTCTGTATAAATTGAATATAATCATACATATGTAGATTTTTCAATTAGATTCTTTAAAGTATAATATAAATTTCAATGTACGGTTTTATTAGATCAGTTAATTAAAAAAGTGTAATCCAGAAGATACGTTTATTGTCGTCTGTGGAATAAAGATCGTCAGTTAAATAATTCGTAGGAAACTCCCGGTAGATTAAGACAGGGACTCATTAGAAACGAGAATTCTCGTTAACTAAGAAAAGAATCCACCGTTTCTGTTCACTCCGATAACTTTAATTGTTCCTACGCAGTCGGGACTCAAGTCGATCGAACGCGGAAGCTTCAACATAAGTACACTGCAACGCACTTACGAATTCAAGGCACACATACGCACGTATTCATCAAAACAAACGCACACCAGCGCAGTCCGTCTGCCGAATTACGGGCACACATTGGTATTGTAGTTGTACAGACACGGTGTTGGTTGTGTGCGTGAATGAGAGGGAGAGTGTGACGAAATTTCACTTTCCGTTTTGGCAACGTCGCGCGGCTCCAACCCCCGTTCGTCGACATTTGAAAGGGGGTGGGTGGTTAGTTCGTACAAACCGATATTTCTATTTTTAATGTTAATGCCGTTTGTATTCCACAATATTTCATTCAATTTTAACAAAAATTCCATGAATCAATTGCAATACGTCGAACGCGGATTTGTTTATGACGTATCCATTCAAATTTTGTTGTTTATATCTCTGTTGCATCTTTGTGAGATAATAGACGACTGATATTAATAACAATGGTATTATTATTTATTGATTCGTGAAATTTATTAATAATAATGTTTTTCGATTGTAAAGTAACGGTACAATGTGTGGGGCATTTCGCTACGTGCCCACTCGAAAGCTCAGACGATTCTCGGAAGTGTCATCGTCTAAGGTGTGAACGAAATAAAAGATATCGCTCTACCACTCACCCCACTATCGACTTGAAGGGACGCGACTCGAATACTTTTTCGTTGATTTTAGACTTATATAATTCCGCTCGTGAATGTTAAAATTGAAAGTGATGTTTCCCGATGCTTTGTATTTATGACCTTTTTTGTACCTGAAAATTGTTGATCCAGCGTGCTTTTAAGCCTTACTTGCACATACCTTAAATTAATTTTACGTGAAAATTTGAATTTTGAGCGAATGCTATCTTAACGTCCTGGCATACAAAGGTACTCTATTTTATGTACAAAGGTATTTTATTATTATTCTCTCTAATATTACAAATAGTTTTGTCTAGTGAACAAAATTGCAAACGTTGAATGGTGTTTAAATTAGGTACTTCACAAAGATATTAAAACCAAATGACACACAAAACACGCAAACATATCTTATAACATGGACAGTCAACATTTTTACGAAATTTTCAAGTATGTAAGCCCAATTATACGATTAACCATCGAAATTCGATGAACCTTGAGTTTATCTTAATAGATTCAGTCGTTTTTGATAACATTGACACATTCAACTCATCATTGTACGTCGAGGTCGCGGAATTTAGAATCGACATATATTACAGAATTTTTTGTTCAGCAATATAGAACATTCTATGATTGGTCAAGACTGAAATCATTTTAGCTGCTAGTCAACATCATAGGGTTTCCCTAGTGTATGTTTTCTTACAAATAAATATTTTTTCGTAAATTTAATTTAATATATGAAACAAAACTGTTTTTAGTAATACTTGTGTATGTATATTTTATATAACTAGCTAGAAATGTAAATACGTGTTTTGGAACCATAGACTGCGTATTTAAATTAAATCAGCGGAAATTACGCTATTTTAAAGGAAATTCCGTAAGTGATGCAAAAATTTATATTTCTTTAATAAAACTTACTTAAACAAGCAATTACAAAATGTATTTTATATTTCGATTAAAATCAAATGTAGTTATTAGCCTAGGTATAATACTCCAAAAACTAGGACATGGCAGGAACGTCCATAGAAGGATCTATAAATTCATACGAACAACAAGTATAATGATTTATTAATGTAAATAAAATTCCTTTTAAAAATATTTACCTAAATGTATAAATAAGACGTCTTCGTAAATTGTGGTACGGTTGCAGGCTGCGCAGGAGTCGAGTTACGAGCGGATGAAGGTACGGAAGTAGTGGCCGGACGCGCGCCATCTTGCCTCTACTGTTTGCACTCTTTTGTTTTTTTATTAAGGCTTTCGTTTAAAAGGCTGCATGCCCTGTATTACCTCCAATTGATTTAACAAACTATTATTTTGCATGAAGTTCGTAAAAAAAAGCTATATGTGTATTATGTAGCGTATAATACAACGAAAAAGCAATTTCGAGAGATTGGAACAAGCTCCATTACAATGAACTATCGGTGCTTAAATTTATTATCTAAGTTTTTCTCAAGAGAAATAAATTCAAATGTCTTCGCATTCTAAATTGACCTTAAGGTCACTCACAATACGTATTATAAAAGGCTTTGATGACATTTGACATTTGTCAAACAAAGACCTACCTAGCCAGGTAGATATCTTTTGTATCTTGCGCAAAGCTGCGAATTTTATACAATAAGAAATAAATCGCTCTATAATTTTTGGCAGCTGCGCAAGCAGTTGTTATTTTATTGGAGCTTAAGGTCGACGCACTGATAAAAGCAGCAAAGCTTTTATTCTATAGGATTGATAGAGATTCAACTCTAACAACAATCAAGATAAAGCACCTAGAACATTGTAGTATGCATTACTAATATTATTCTCGCGTTCATATGTAAGTATGTATTTAATTCTTAATTCTGTCATCAAATGTCATATTAAGTTGTTTTATCAATAGAAAACATTAAAATTAATTTTTTTAATATAAGTAACTCTGCTATGGTGTTTATAAGCTCACCCTCGACTGGTGAGTCATGTTGGCACGAACTTCCAAATCTAGTGGGAAATGTCATATGTATGATTCACAACTACGGATAGATTAAGCAGTTCTCGTAGATTTTTATATGAACAAAATTATTTTCGATCGATTTTTCCACCAGCACTTCTCGGTAGATAACTTCCTAACCGGTGGTAATGTAAAATGACGATTCAAAAATGTCTTTATTAACGATTAAAGACCTACTTTAATAAAGATATTTTGAGTTTGAAAATACAGCTATTACCCTCATAAACTTATAGTTTTTCATACCTTATGGATCCAGTTATTAAAGTGTAGGTAATTTCTAAAGCTAAGGTTTTCTTTTTAAACATTCAGTAACCTCGTTTCGTACTATTTAAAAATACAAATCTGTCGACTTATCACCCGAAATTGCAAATAAAATTACCATCTAATTTTACCTTTTTGTTGACCAGCAAACAGCATGTCGATTCTGAAAGGAGTTTCTTACCTGAAACAATAATTTTGGATTTAAAAGATTATAAGGATATACAAAGATCTATGTTAAGTCGTAGAAATAGCTAGATTATTCGCTGTCATGTAAAAATAATAGCATAAAAACACGTCACATTATTGAAGTATTTGGATTTTGATTAAATATGTGATTTTACAGTAATATCATTTACAGTAAATTTCACATAAAAATAAGAATACTGTATTTTATAATATTATTTCAAAATTTTCATTTCATTACGTCTATTTTAATTTTAAATTACATATATAGTTCCAATAGGAAGTTAATCAAAATAATCAGCAGTGTAGGAATCATATCTCAGACTTTCCGGTTCATGAACGAGAGAGCTTCCATATCAGGATGTCGGATATCACTCGAGAATATCGTTAAGTTACATTCCTAGGTTCACATGATTTATTGGACAAAAAAAAATCAGATTTTGATCAATACAAAAATCATAAAGTTAAGATATTTATCGATAGCTACAATGGTGAATCCTTAGCAGCTGATCGGACATATGCAGAGGCAGATGCGGCGCGTGCGCACGTTTTTATTATCTATTTTTTTTTCTACAACTGATAAACTTGTAAGTCATTCTGTAGAGACATTTCTAGCAGTTGTTTCGCGGGTTTTAAAATATTTGTAGTCTGTCTTTATTACTATAAACCCATCTATTTATAGATTTTTGTTTTAAAGCTATTTATATTATAATTATTTGAATGTTACCCCCATAAGTGTTATATATATTTAATGTTGTTAATGACTTTAAGGCTGTGACATAAGCGAGTTTGAAAAAAATAGGAAAATTAAGATTTTTTTAAATCTCTTTAAAGCTTATATTTTTATATATATGAACAATCTCTAGAATGTTCTAGAAACGAGGCGACTAATAGGACGTTGTCAGTGTGAACTTTAAATATCATATCGATATAAGCATGTTTTTAATGCCGTTTGGATAATTTAATATATAAGATTTTTTAGCAATTAATTGTTGTAATATAGAATAGAAAGAGCTGGAAAATATTATTATACATTGGAAACGTATTTAACTTAATCTTATACGATTTTTACGGTGCCCTTAAAAAAACAGAATTTACGTTATAGAATTACTTTTTATCAGACTGATCAAAGCATTTTTTACATGTGGGAACAAATTGAAATAGGATTATCAACGTTGCGGTATTAAAAATAATATTCTATTCCGAATTTCTATCGACCCATAGAACTACCTGGAAAGACCATAAAAAAACGGTTCATTGAACTCAACAGCTGCTCGATTTCAAAATGGCCGACAATTATGTCAAAAAATTAATAAATGCATGCCAGTTTTCGAATGATGGATGGAAACCGAAATATGATTACAAATCAACAGGTTTTAGTTGTCATGGAAAATTAAATTCAAGTCAATATTTTAAATTTTAATGTCTATGTGACGGAAAATATAATGACAATTAAAATATACGACGGTATACGAGAAAAGTTGTGACATAACGCCCAACCAAGAATAATAATAATCATAAACAATCGATAGTTCAATCTTCATTTGTTTAAATTATAAAGTATTTTTTCGATTCTAATTCAAAACGGTATTTAAATAAGGGCGGATGGCATATGCGTGTCAAATCATCCCATTATATTAATTTTAATTACATCTGTTTTTATTCCGATGTGAAAGTCTGCTAAATATTATCTGTCATTTTAACATCATTGTTATTTATAGCCTGTGGTGACGGTTGACTGGCTTCTCGGTAAGCTCGCTTTGTGCAGAATATAACTATAAAAAATAACAAATGACAGTAATTATTTAATCGGAATAAAACAAGGCAATGGTTATGAGCCTTTTGAAGTTATCGTGAATTAAATGTAATCTTTATCTATCTAAATCCCAATACGAGTATTGGGATTTAGATAGATTTAGAAGATAGGAGATCTAAGTTTTAAAAGGTAGGGGATCTAAGATCTATGATTAATAAGATCGTCTATCTATATCCTATAAGATTAATTGTATTTATTTACATCACAAGTATTATCTCATTTAATCACTGTAATTTTTTTAAGCACGTAGTGTTGATAATTCTCTATTGAATTCTCATAAGTATTGTTTCTTAGCTATTTAGAATAAATATCATATTAATAACAACGATAATCATGTAAGCGTTTATTATTATGGGTGTATTTTATTTGTATGTGAGTTAAGATTGAAATAGTTGAATTCATCTTGTGACACTATTCAGCTTATATCATGAGTATTCAAAAATTACATTATTTATCATTTTCTTTATCTTACAATATAGAGCCTAAACAAAAATAATGGTTAAACTAAAGCAAATATATAACATACAATGTCTTGATATAACATACAATAAATCGTCAATTTTTCAAATCCTCCAACTCGTATTTCAAACATGTTACCAGTTCTCATGGAGTTTAAAGTAAAAAGTGGCATAAATCAAATAAAGGTGTCCCGTATAGCGTTACTGTTTGAACGGAAGTTAGGTACCGGAGCTAAATCATAAATTTAATGGTCCCGTCTGTCTCCTATTACGTAGTTATGTCATTATCGTAATTATAGCTAGTAGACGTAGAGTATAGACGACGCTATAGAGTAGCTATTGACAATCTGTGAACGTAGGAAGATCGTGTTGCGTATAGATGGTACAATTGGGATCCTAATTCAAAAAATTGCAAAGCCTTCCTGATGTTCATTGTATGGAAGATAGAATATCATATAATAATATTACGTAGATAAAATATACTTGAATAATACATATATTATTTTAGTTGCATTAAATTTATAAAACAATATTTTCACGTATAATTTAGGGAGTAAGGTAACATCTACGATATTTGTTAAAGCCTAGTAATTTTGATATAAAACAATCAGTTCAATTCTGTCCATATGAGATTTATCCATTTAGCGTTAGGTATTTACGTATAAGTAACAGTGCTGTTTAATTTTAAGTATCTTAAATATAATTTAAGATTCTATAAACGTATTTTATAGTAAAATTGCGCTTTCATTAAGTAATTAGCGCTGTATCATACATCATTAAAGCATTCTATTTACTTCAATTGCACCCCCTTTCCCCCCCCGCTTACCCTACATCGGTGCATAAAAACTGCAATTACCTATCAGTTGGGTCACACAATAACCAACTTGATAACCCTTTCCAGTTTATGAAGAGCCCCCTCGCCCCGTTGCTGTTTACCGCGTTAAGAGATTACACCGAAGAGATGAGGAACGGCATGGGTCAACTGAGGATGGTTACCACTGAAAGGGTAGTAAGGCTTGAAGCTGGGAGGTCGTCAGCCTTGCTTTGATTGTTCGATGAGTGGTGCCAATGAGTCACTCGTGAACGTAAATAAACGGGAAAATATTGTAAAGACACGAGAGAATCGTTAACAGCGAGTTAGTGAAAATTAACAGTAAATTCCAAGTGTTTTTTGAGTGTTTTAACGCTTCCTTTCATAGAGATTAGTGTTTTCTATTTTATAAACCCTATGTTTTATTTGTGAAAAGTGTACGCTTTTCATTATTACGCGACTTTCCACCTGCATTTATTTATGTATACCAATGTTAAAATTAATGCTTAATTCCCTGCCAACCATTATTATTATTAATAACGCCCGTAAAAATAGAGATTCTTCATCAAAGTGAAGTTCGTCTTACATAGGTGAATCTACCATTGTTACAACCCTAAGGCGTGACTGGGCACCCTTGATTTCTTTACAGGGTTCTTACTAAGCACTGGGAGGTAAATAAGGCTATATACTATATACAAGCCTCTCGTTAACTAGGCAGTGCGTTCAGTAGGTTATGCGTTTCCCCTCGTCAAAGGGAGTTTACTTTTTTATGTTTCTTAGAGATTTCTCGTCTATGTATTACGCTTAATTAACCGTTGAAGCTCGTTCTTTTTTTTTATGGAGGTGCTTTTATCGGATTTTTTCAAAATATTAATTGAACGCTTTATATTTTCAGTACAGATATAAGGAAATGATAATTATACGTGAATTTTTAATCGAGTATATTTTTGAAAATATGCTTTAATATGACGTAAAACGTTGAGTATAATTCTCACGTTCTGTAAGGAACCAAAAAAGCACAAAGCGAAAAACACATACGTCAAACACTATATTAAAAATGGAGAGATTTTACAACTTGGACTATACAAGCGAAAGTAAAAACAGGTCCATGTTGTTTCCAGCTGCAGGTCATCTAGATTCTAGACCGTATTTGTAGGTTACCCGTTCATACGCCCCATGGGGCGGGGCGTAGCCTATGTGCCTTTGAGCATCACCCGCGCTTCTTGGTGGGAAATGAAAATAGATTATACAGAATCTCATAGAGTATATACAAGGGACAGAGTATTTCAAGTCGAGTATTTGTTTTTGTCAGAAAGTTTTTGTCTATGACAGTCGGAAGCCGGCGCATTTATTACATGACATATGTTGTAATAAAATACCTCTATGGTTACAGATTGGATTGGTGGTATTGTAATAACTTACATAAATAGGGAATAAAGGAAAATCATGCATAGACAATAGATAAAAGTATATATGGTGTAGAATTAGATCGTGACGTAGGGGGTTCACAGTGCATGCCTCGGACGCGTGCTAGGGCGGTCTCTAATGAGGTATGAACGCCTAGTTAAAACTGTACCACAGCTACTCACGTGTCGAATGAGGTTAAGGTTTTGTGTTCGAAGGAAAATGGAGAATTGTGACCATTTTATGTTCGATTTTGTTAGGATTTTTTTAGGTTTGGAATAAGGAATTAGGACACTAGGATAAGTTTTGGAAATGGTCTTCGTAATATAATTATTTTATTAATGAATTCAAATACCATTTATACTTATTATGGTTGTTTGTGAGCGTACAATTTTAAACATTCAACCTATTAAAACTGTATACTTTGAGCAATTAATTCCAACTTAGACAACATAGAAAGAAATACACCCTACCCTTTTAAAGAAAAAAAAAACATTTTTAAATATGTGTTAAAAGCACTTCACGCGGGCATTAGAATAGTCGCCCGGGGTGCACTGTTTACTGCGTACGTGGGCACGTGTGATTTTCATCACATTTCTCCTGAACGCACCACTACCCTCACTCATAACGAGAACTGTGTTTATCCAAACATATAAATTTAATATAAATGCAACTTCAAACGGTTACGCTCACATTAAATTTAGAACTTTCGCATTCTAAATTTTCAAAAAAAAAAAAAACGACAAAAATCCGCGAATTCAATTTTAATCTGTGGTTAGATGTTTCATATAATTTTATTGAGAATAGTGCTAGATTAAATAGTGCAGTAAATAAAAAGCATTTTAAGTTGGATGCATGGTGAGGGTGCATCAGCGCACCCCTCACGCATTACGCACACAAATGCATCGTAACTAGAGCGCGATTGGTCTATATTTATGCTTGTATGTACAATTTCTAGGCAGTTGAATTAGTTGCGTGCGGGGTCTTTGCTAGGAAAAGTATTGATTTGTTGTAGAGCTTTAGCGGAATTATTTCCTTGTCACGTTAGTAAAAATAAAACTAACTTAACTATTTTATTACTATCAAACAAACAGCATTTTTCAAATTTATTCACGTTTTTTTTCATAATTATAAGCTATGAGTATAAGTGACGTTTGTTTATATGAAAGGTAAAATGCGGGTTTGTGAACTGAAAACCGGTTGAAACCGGCCAACTGACGATTTTTTGTCCTCATTGAGCGCAGCTTTAATTCTTCTATAAGTTTTATTATCACACTACAAAAGCGCCTTTATGCGACATGTTTATACAGCCGCCATCTTGTGCAACGTGCTTGTCACATGTCAATGGTATTTTGAAATTATTTCTTTTAATAATCTAAACATTTCTAAAAGCAATATCAACATAGTTTACATTTAACGAATGTTTCAATCAATTGATTAGTGTGTTATATAAAAGAATATTCGTAAACGAATATAAAAAATTGAATGAACTTTAATGATTATAACATTGTATTTGCAAAAACGTCATCAATGGCCGTAAATTACGATTACCCGTTACGTCAGCTGATACACTCAACATCTGTATAGGCTTGGCGCGTGCCGGGTAAAAAACCCGACCGTTATAATAGCCTTACGTGGGTGGACACGAGGCGCCCTTGGGAACTTGCTGATTTTTTTTACGAAACCAGATTACGCTAAGAAATTACAAATACTCCCCGCATAAGATGAAGGGTGACTGAACGCAAATGATAATTGATGATCCTAAACATATATAATATATGTACTATAAATAAGATATACATTAAGATAAATAGTTTCATTACTGTTGTTACTAGACTAATACATCAACTTTCTTAATCTAGCTTCTATAAACAACACAAATCATCTTGTTATTGTCTTAATGTTTCATAAATGCTAAAGTTAATAGGAAGAGCAATTCAACATAGAATAAATCGTTTTTAATTTGAAATCGTCGCGACAAACGCCATTTTGTGTCTACGTAAAAAGCGATTAAAAGAAGCAATAAAAGTGATTATTTAAAATTTACATCTATATACTAATAATATTTATATGTTAATTTATGATTTATAATGCAATTAACTTGTAATAAAGATACTGAGGGAAAGTTTGACTGCCTGATAACTTGTGTTCCATATATCGCATTTTATTTGTAATATTATTTGTGATTATGGTCGTAACAGGTAAAATTACAAGTAATCAGCAAAAGAGGATTTTCTGTTTATATATATCTAATTATTAATTAAATAAAATTATATGATATAGGTGAACTTTATAGATTGTTAGCTAAGTTCAACAATCGTTGCGTTGTTTACATTTTAAACCGTTTAAAACACAGAATTTTAGTCGATCGAATATTTCAAAATCTTATACGTACTAACATCTGCTTTGTGATAAAAAAAAACACCTTTCCGACAATGAACACAATCAGATACACTAGAGGTGTTGCGCAGCTGGTAAGCACATTGCATCGACTCGTGCGCAGAGTAAAAAGTCTACTTCCGACCCCAAAAACTGATTGAAAAATTACGGCTTTATTTAATTATTTAGTGAGTGTCTAGAGACTTTATCACTGAATATTTTAATTATTCTTCCTTAACAGAATTTAACAATTTTTTACATGATTTGATTAACTAAGGTTTTATTTGTCTATAAAAGTTTTACAGCAGTTTCTTCAACAAACATTTTCCGTAATATAAGAAAACGACAATTCTTATATCGTGAGATAATAGTAGTTTTAATATATGTATAAACGCAAGCATGTAAAAAAATATTTAATAAACTACGTATTTTTTTATTAGCAAAAAGTTTGAAGGATATAAATTAAAATTTACAGACCCTTATTGTGAGAACAAATCGATAAAAATACTGTATTCTATACCTGGAAATGAAAGAGCTGACCGCTGTCGATAAGACCTTGTGAAGTATGTTTTACACACAAGTAAATAATATAATTGCAATCGTATCAAATTACAAGAAAAAAGTACAATATTAAAAATCCCCTATATTTTCACGGGCTATTTACTTCACAGTATTTTATTGCATTTTCATGTTAATGAGGCACCGTTTTGAATTCACGATATTGTGATTGCGAATTTTTGCAAATTATATTTCTCAGAAGAGATAATTTATCAAAAAATGATATTTATTTTACTTTTTAAAATCGATTTAAAGTTTTGCCATAGTTTGTGTAAGTCGACTGATTTTAAAAATTTTCAATATCAGTATATATTTATGTCGACAAAAATGTTCATATAAACTATAGTTTTTTCCCGGTCTTTAAATTGACATGAATTATTTCGAAAGTTTTATCAGGATGTACCTACTGTCATACAAGTTTTCCATTTCACGCGAAGTTTGAACGCGATTCCCTTTATTTTCATTTAGACTGTGACACATGACTTCCGCGGCCATTTTACAATGCCCGCTAACGACAAGATGGCGGTAATCTATGCAGACGAATAAATTAATGCAAATAGCGCCTCGTAAATAAGTTATACAAACATTTGCGTCATTCAAAAATCGATTTGAAGGTTTTAAGCCATTTTTCAATGTGAACGTAAATTGTTTTCAATTTCTACACGTATTTCAGCCAATGAATCAACCATTCAAAAAAAATTATTAGAATTTCAAGTTCGAACACGCAACGTAACACTGCGTTGTATTTTATCGATATTTTTTTACGTTATCGAGTTCCTATTCACAGATATTTACTATCCATTGGAACACAATTAAAAATCGAATAATTTACAGATTACTTATTATTGCAAAAAATATTTGTAATAAAAAAAAATCTTAATTTGATATGTTAAGCGTACAATACATTGTTTCAAGTTCGCATTTAATTGTTTTATGTGTAGACCTAGATTTATTATCTCATAAGTTTATTGTTTGAAATATATTTAGCACATAAGATGTTTGGGGACAGATGTAATAAAATAAAAACAAAAAAAAATTCAGGCAAAAATAATTTGATATGTTAAATGTGTTTAAATTTTTAGTTTATCTTTTAAAAAGGTACGAATAATTTATTATATAAACACAAAATATTGTTAATATTAACCTAACTAAAATAATTAACTTAAAATCAAACAAAACACAAAACTAAAACAAATTTAAAAAGTTTGGTTCCTGTGGCAGAGTACCCACAATGCTGGCGGCACTGCCTCGCTGTATCGCGATGCTTATACGCTGAGCAAGGAACCAGCTCTTGGATCACCGGTACTGACTACCAGGCGCCTACTTAATTCTTTATGTTAAATGTAGGTTGTATTTGATTAAAAACTTACCTTTTTCTCTGTCAACTTCTCGCATCTCCTCTGCTTGCAGATTTGATGTGACTTATCGTTACGACAGGGTGCGCAGTCCCCACAATTGTCCTTCCTTTGACAGCCTATACACTCACCGCATCGTTTTCGCTTCTTCTTTGTCTGTGATGGGAAGAACTAAAATTAAATTAATTTAATTTCTAACAACATAAATGCAAAGAAAATTCTCCAAAACAACTATTTAACATTTGAACGTAGCATGGATAACACGTAGAGTGCTAAACCTAACCTGTTCAAACCTTTTTATACAACATAGGGATTCAGTTGGAAATATCATTTAATTCTTCCGTGAATATTTCTACAAAGCACGAGATCTTTGAAGGGTCAACAGTCCTCTCTCGCAAGGAAGAAATATTAAAATATGTACTAAAATTGTAAATTATGTATGTATAACATCTTAAATAAAGCCAATTCGCAACAAAAGCTTACTTTTATGTAATATAAAACATGTGCCAGCTGGGATACGATACGGACATAATGCAATTTTATTTATGTCTGCCACAGTTTCTTATCAAGATCGATTGTTCAAACAGCTGACGTTAGTAACGAACCTCCAAATTTTATTTTAGTAATGGAAACATACATATTATTCAGAGTAACAATACTGTGATGATAAACATTTTATGATATTTATCACGTAGGTGATATTAATCCAATCGAATTAAAATATCAAATAGTTATTCACTCAATCGTATACTGAATTATAAATAAAGGCGATTAATTATTTGTAAATAATTTAAAAGATCTGTGGAGCGCGATCCCTAAATGAGGTTTTACATATTCTAAATACAATACTAGCACGTTTACGTCAGTTTAATCTATATTTTTGTGTACAAAACAACAAAAAAAAACATCTTTGTTAAGTTAAAAAGCGTTTGTGTATTTCGTTTCTAATGGCAACGGCCGGTTAGGCAGATGTTCTATTAGATTGTCGATTAATCGATACGGCGTATGCATTAGATGAACAGATGCTTTGATATGTATAGTTTTATATAACATTATAATTTTAATATTGTATGCCGTTTAAGACAAATAAACTTGGAGGTTTCGCGGACATGAAATTAGCATTTTAACTGTATCAGGTTTTTATTATCATTGTTAAGAGACTAATAAATATAAAAATTCTCGAGTAATTTTAATCTTTCGTAAGTTAAGATTGGGTAATAAATCTGTAAAAATAATTTCGTTGTCTTCCGGTATTCTCATACTCTTTGTTTCTAGGAAACTTTGCGAATGGATTTTCCCCGTTTGACTCATTCGTATAATGAGTCTGGAAAATTATTTACACGAAAATGTTCTTTATCCTTTGGAAATACGCTTTGTATCTTGTAAATGGAAAATTTTATTGATTATAAGGTACATTTTAATAGTGATTTCTCTTTCGTATTGATTTTCTTTTTCTTACACATTTTAACACTGTTTAAGAGCAACGACCTGATAATTTCTAAGACATTTATCAATCGATTAAAACTAACACTAAATACAGGAAAATGTTCTAAACATAATGGTTCAATGTAATAACTAATAAATAATTAGAGCTATTGTGAGCAGCTGCGTTGACTTAAAGGTGTTCATTATTAGAATAGGAAACGCTGACATTTATTAACTAAAGAATGTTATTTAAGTCTGGACCTTTCCTAGTTAGATGAGTTTTTATCCCGTTTTGAATTCCTCGTTCGTTTACTGAAATTCTTTAAAAAATCTCGCTTAAATTGCGAAATAATTCACTTGAAGTATGAAAGAATTGCTTAAGGCAAAGTTACTTGAACTCCGTGAAAAAAAACTCTCTAACATTATTGGACTATTTAAAGAACTTAGTAGTGCCGAAGGCTTCTAACGCCTAATTGCATTCACTGGTGAAACTCATAAAATTTTCCAAGCAGGACACGCGTAAATCGTCAGACTTTAATTTGTGTTTTAAACGAGAGAGGATGTTAATTTATTGGAGGAGCAAGCGGATCGGCTAACTATAAAATTTATAGCCGCGAAGACAGAGAGTTCGGCCATTCCGGAACTCGACTCGAAAATAAAAAGTACTCTCCGTATAATAAAAGGTGAAATTACTGGCAAAGTTTCTCTTTTCGTATCTACTTCCAAATGGTACCATGTTGTCGGGTAAAATTCAGGGAATTCTCATATCTTTTGTCGGATATTCAGCTTTTCGCAATTCCCCAGCGCCTTGTTTACACAATTCGGCAGTTCTTGGAGGAGATTAGTTGTCGTTTTTGATTTTATTGTCTACCTTTGAAGCTACACATTGTGAACAGTTTATTTGGATGAGTCACATAGTTTACTTTGCATTACTAATGGTATTCGCGTGAGATCAAAGGCTACCATCATTATATACGATCTGGCAAATTGACTAATACTTACGGCTAAAATTAATCTCATCAATTATCCTTCTTGTATGGTAACTAGATTATAACGACTTTTATTTAAAAGATAAAGGAGACTAACCTGTTTTTCACTTGAAATGTCATCTAGTTCCATTGGTCCGGACGTCATCTGTGGAGCCCCGTGCATCGGTGACTTAAAGCCAGCCGTAGAAGAAACCGCCGCCACTTGTCCGCTATTCTCTGACCCTACTTCCATGTTAGACCCGTCCGATTCCGAGCTGTTCGCGCGCATTTTCCGTCTCTCCTTCTTTCGGAAATCACACCGCGTTGGTGACGACGCGCTTATAAAACCATTACTCTTCTTTTCATATCCATTATCTATTAACATTGGATTTTGGAAATTACTATGATGTAACCCGTTAGGCGTGTATTTGTCTTGTAGTGATTTAACGTCGAATGGTTCGTTTTTTAACACATGCACAACCGTAGGGTTCTGTATGTTGTGTATGATGCTTCCATTTTGTTGCAGAAGAGTTCCGTTTTGGTGTAAGATACCGTTTTGTGTTGGAAATGCGTTTATCGTCGCAATATTTGGTTGGTATAATTGTATATGCCGATCATCGATGTATGTTTGAGTAGCAGGTCCTAGTTCTCTGGCTTGTAAAGGAGCTGGAACGATGGGGTAACTTCTCGCATTTACTGCTGTTAGGGTATGGAATGTAGTAGCATTGACGGGCGATAGGGTCGTCAGCGTAGTGGACAATGGTGCGACTTGCGCCAATGTCGTGAGGTGCGCTGGTGACGAGGGTGTGGTGAGTTGCGTGAGCTGGGTTAAGTGACTAGGGCTCGCGCTAGGAGTAGGACTCGATGTGACCGGCACAGGAGTGACGCTCGGTAGCCCCGTCTCTGGAATGACTGTCGTTTCTGGGAACGTTTGAAACTGGCTTTGGAAGGACGGTAGCTTGTTTGGAATGGGTTGCAGTGTGACTGACTGGTATTCTAGAGGACCTGAAAATCCTGCACGTAGAAGAGCATCCTTCGAATGGACAGTGAGAGGCATGGACTCCCAGGGTCGGTACTGCGGCTGGCTGGATATCACCGATACCGTGTCACCGGTGCGTTCGTAGTATTCCCAAGCTGGGTCCAGCAGTCGCGTGTCTGCAGTGAGTATCCTTTGTTCGTTCTCCGCCATTTCGCCGAAGGTCGAAAAGGGGGGCAGATGCGCGCTGTCCGCGCCTGCCTCGCTCCTGAGCGCCTCGCTCATGACGTGTTACTGCGTAACTTCATCGCGTCCTCTCTTTATTCTATACAAAAATAAATCTACTAAGTCTATACTGAACACGGAACTGCACTGGAACTTGGTAATTTGTACTTTTCGATCTGTTATGTCCGCGATGATATAACTAAATAGCACTTAAGTTACGATTATACGGCACACCGGTTGACACTAACACTAATCACAATGTTTCTCACTAAATAAATTAAGTCCTTAACGAGAGTTAACTTAAGTCTTACGTCTATGCTTATAAAATCTTTGGCTGATTTAGAAAACGCTTGAGGAATTACTTCGATTACAATTTTTTAACTATCGATAAAATATTTTGTGCACTCGTTTAACGATTTATTTTGGAACGTTTAAATACTGGTCGTTGATAATTTCTCTTAAAAAATTCTTCAAGGCTTTTTTTTTATTGTAAATACCGATCACTTCAGACTTAAATTAATTTGTACTGTTTGGGAGTTAGCGTATACTATTCGCGTAATTTTAAAAGGTTAAAAAAATAGTGCTTATATTAATTTTTTTTTTTGAAACGAAAGATATGACTGGAGGCTTTGGTTTGACGATTTCGTGGTTTTTTTTTTCCCCTTTGTTTATTTGGTTTAGCTGTCGGTTTTGGCTCTTGAGGCGGCGCCGACGGCAACACCGATGTTATCCGCGCGGCCTGCACCGATCTGCAACAAAAACAATTTATATTAATATTACATGAAAACACGTTCCTCGATCGCACTAGAGAAGAAAAATATGTGTATGCATTATAATAATATTCCACGAACTTATGTTATAGATCAGATATCTGTTTTTCATTTAAAATGTATCTAAGTAGATATATTCTGTAGATCTTCTGGCCATAAACTATCGCCAATATAGATTTCTGGAGGATGTGCCGCGAAGATCCTGTTGATGTGCAGATTCGGCATCGCATATGGAGCTCGGTCTTACTTTGCGCAGAGACCTGCCTCATATCCCAAGGTAACCCTTGGACTGGAATCCTCAGGGACGGCGCAAACGAGGCCCACCCAAGGAGACCTGGCGGCGATCTATCATCGCGGAAGCCAAACATATGGGTCTGACTTGGAGTGAGCTTAGACGAAAGGCCACAGACAGAGCAGAATGGAGTAGGGTCATATCTGCCCTATGCCCCAACGTGGGGCCTTAGGACTCTAGTAAGTAAGATATATTCTGTAACAGTGCATACATAGGGCTTAATCATGGCAAGTTTTAATTGCGTATAGGCTTTACATTCGAATGATCACGGCGTAGCATTTAAATGACGTCATACCTCCCCCTTGCCCCTTACCCCCTGACACATAAACCCCCTGTTTAAGTTAATTGTTGCTATTTTATTCTTTCACATAGCGTTTGTTTATATCGACCTCTATACAAATGAACTTTCTTATATCTATGCTCTCTAGTCGATGTCAAAGTCTCAGCTATACATATATATAAACTTCTTGGTGGCTTATTCGATTTTTAAAACTTAGCTTCAGTGTCAACTTGATGCGGCAAATCCCTCACAACATATATATTTAAATAATAATTTTTCAGGTTACTAAAATTCTATGGTTTTATCCGTACAGCTCTAGTACGTACGTAGACGATGTATTTATAGCAAAGAAAATTCTATTACGGTTCCACTATTTTTGGTTGTACTATTTTCGTTTTGTTCAATATAAAGGCGACTGATTATTTTAGTGAATGATAAATATAGATATATGACTTGTAAATGTCAAAACATGTTTTGTTTACGTTGTTTTTAACAAAGTTGATTGATGTCACATACATTTATTGTGAAGTAGGTCTGATTTGCCCGCGAATTCATCCGCGTGGTTTTAAGTACAAAAGGAATTTGAAAAATCTTTTTTTCAATTACAGTATTCATTTCAACCGCTTTAACCGTTCTCCTAAGTTTTTTTCCTAAAGTTCTATCTCCATACCAAGTATCATCGAAATCGGTACAGTTGTTTAAACGTGAAAGCGTAACATACATACATACAGACAGAGTTACTTACGCATTCATAATATTAGTATGTATATATCGAGAAGTAATTGAATGGGAAATGATTTTCACGAAATCGAACTGCTAAATATTGGTCTATGCCTCAAATAAAAGTCACGCGGCAACTGTAGTTTTGTACAATATAACCCCCTATAGTCTTTAAATCCCTTTAATTTGGCGAGATCTTTATCTCAGTCTTCTAAGCTTAACATCAAAAGGACTCTTTTGTTTAGCTTACAAAGGGGTCTAAATTGTAACATGCCTATTTCGACTTTCGCGTCCCTAAGAGGTTTTGTTTGGTTGTTAATTTTTAATACACCATGCAGGTGAGATTGAAAAAGAGGACACGATCATATTATGTGACAACATGTGGTAATTGAAAATTGTACTCAATTTTAAAACAACGTCGCAACAAGCTTATTATGATAAGTTGTAAAATGTGTTTCATTCAAAAACCAAAATGGCGATCCACGTAAGCTTATAAATGCTAGTCGTACGAATGATTTTTGTACGTATATAATGATTCTATCATTGCGTCATCAAGACAAACGTGCGATCAAAACGTCCCGACTAGCAATCAAGGCGAAACTCTTTGTAGATGTGCACAAAGAACGGCCGACGAAAAAAAAAAAAGATTAAAAAGCCCAGAATGGAACGCAAGTCGAAATGTCGTGTGCGTGTATTGTTATTACAAAAGTTGCGGTTGTGTGCGCTAGGATTGGTCTGTGTCACAGATGTGTGGGTGAGGTGTGAGTGTGTGCGAAGCGCGATAGTATCTGGGTCTCCGTTGTCAAGGGCAACCGTACAAACGCTGCAGCATGCAACGCGCTTTCAGCTCTGCGCTGCAATTATACGGCTTATTTTTAGAATCGGATGTTGTCGCTTTTTTGTGCATCGCGGTGCAGCGAACGCATGTTTAGATGACGTTCGGAAATCCTTGAATCTTGGATCCGTAGACGGGAATGCACGCAATGCGAACTCACATTTTAACTTACATTCGACGCACTTCTATGGTTTTGAGCTGTACTTCTAAGCTTTTACAGTTTTAACTCGTAATTAAATCCTAATAATTTATTTCTGCGCAAATTATCGTAATTGGTATATTATATATGAGCTTATAAACTACATGACAAATGAAATTTTGTAATGATTCCTATATTTAGCTCTGTTTCAAAATTTATATTCAAATTAAAAAAAACTGATGTCCATACATAACTCGTTAAAATATGATCAACCGACGTCCTCATTCCTTAGTAGTAACGGTACGTAATTATGCAATGTTATTCTATATAACTTAACTGATTATTATATAAGTTTTTTTTATACATTAAACCAGCTGTGCTATAAAGTTATAAGTGACATCCGGCACACATAATACCTGGACCGGAAACCGATATCTCCGTTGATCATTGCTGATAATGATGTGATAAGTGAATCGATCATATTTACGGCCTCATTTTAACTTTATAATAACTATCTCGTGCTTTTTGTATTATTGTGAATTTATAAAAATGCATATTACAGTCTATTACAAAAACGTTGGTAGAAATATAGTTATGATTAGATCTCGGTAAGGTCTGATCAGACCTTGCCGTGTTTGGAAAAAAAGGCAAACTTTCATTCACTGCTTAAAAGTTTGGCAATTTAGTTAATACTTAAGCGTTTTAAAGTACTTACATATGTTTAATAACGGTTTATAAGAATATAATTCAAACATAGTTTAGTTCTAAAATGACGACGCGGTTACGCTGTGTTTTTATCTTTATTCACGCGGCTGAAACTATGGAATAAATATCTTATTGGATTAAGTTATAACAAGATTACATTTTAAGATATCTACAAATACCCCAATAAATTTTGTAACAAGTATTAATTTGAAACATCTACAGAGTAGATTTAAACTAATAATCATATGGCACCTAATGTAATGAAAATCCTACAGATTACATTGCACTTCGGAAAATCGTTAGTGTGACACCTAAAATTGATTATCTTTACTTTTATTTATTTATTTCTTAAACCCATACAGCATATCCAAAAAGTTTACACAATAAAGAATAGATAAAAAAAGCCAAAATAAAGTTAAAACATAGAACCAGAAATTAAATCTAAGATCAGAAACAACAATAATAAGAAACACGAACAAAAATATATATATATATATACACATGAACAAATGGAGTATATCAAGTGAGGAACGAGCATTTAAGTGTGTGTGTGTATTAGTGTGTGTAATGGTGTTGCTGTGTGAGTGAGTTTGCGAGGTTGAATCTTAGTTTTTTTTAAAAGAATTTCTCCTTAGACCAAATATATCCAAGGACAGATAGGACTCGTAAGTTCTGGCTGCGCGACACAAGACTGAGTTATGTATCTTCCTGAACAAATGGCCGTGAGGATCGAATTATTAAGAAAGTTTGAGGCCGTCAAAATCGTTACACAGCCATACATTAAAGTGATATTGTGCTTTTGTACAGCTTGAAAAATGTTTCTCACACCAGCCATAGAGTATAATCAATCGTAATGATACGTCACACAGGATATGTGCATCAGGGTGATTACCCATAGCGACGATGTTAAGCTAATGTTATATATAACAGCTAAATATAGTTGTTTTATATCAATTTTCTCTTATGTAAACTTAAATGCAAGCTTTATTATTAAATAAATTAATAAACATTAAAATATTTATATGAATAATAATATTTTCAACGGAAATGACAATATACGAAGCCTGATTAATGCTTTAAAGCTTCCCTAATCGGTCTATCTATACTTCGTTTCATATCGTAACACACGCCGCATTCACGTAATATCTGTTCCAAATTGTGTAAATAATAAAAATACCACCTACGTGCCTCTGCGTGACGTCACTGAAGCCGAAACAAAAGACGATCGGAGATTAATCCACATTACAATGATAAGAAAGAGTCCCGATATAGAGTTACCGTCCCATCCCATTGAACCACTCGAGCTGTTGAATAGAGACGCAGATGTGGCGTTTTTTACATGTCTTTCCCACACTACCACTTTTTCTGATGCCTTAATACAAACCATGGAGTGTCGTAATACGTCATAGTTAACTCTCACCCTTAACACATTCGAATAGAGCATATTTTTCACGTGGTTAAGACAATTTAGTAGATTATTATCGGATGCGACATCGGAAATTGTCTATTTTTTGTGTATTACACCTATGAAGCTGGATTTGGAGGAAGTGACATATGTAATGTTTTTCATTGTTTAGTCTCAAGTAACACATTTGTGCTTTAATACCGCGGCTTCAAAACGGGGTTAACCGAAACATTTTCTTAAGAAAAACTTACCGTCATTATTATATCTAACTCGAATTCATAATTACAAAGATACTATGACAAAAAATATATTGAAGTCTATACAATATTCGTCGATAAGTTTTTGTTATACGTAATTGTATTTATTTCCATAAGTTAGAAACCAAATTTAATTATCCAAATATAGGAATTACGAAGCGTCCGCGAGCGTTCACCGGCGAGACTGTTCAACATATAATATTCTTTACATGCAACTACCAGACGATATTTGAACAAATAACTTTATGAAAACCGAGTCCTTAGTAAAGAGCAATAAGATAGGGATTATCGCGATATGAATCGACTTAGGATCATACCGAGCTTATATTGACTTTAAGAAAACAACTCTCAATATGGTATTGGTTATTTTTAAGGTGAATTTTTGTATTTAAAAAACAGTATAATGAGCTTTTACAAGTGAAAGCTGTATCTAGAGATAGAAAGTTATTTCGATATAAGTTTACTATTATATTGCAATGATCTCTGAATTTTTTTTGTACCGTCATGTGAGTTTTTAACAAAGTGTTTGTTAGCTGTGATAGTAATAAAAAGCATGGTTATACACACTTGTATGGGAAGTTTGTAATTAAGGCTTTTAAATGTTGATATCCCTCTAAGGCTTATGGGCAACATCGTGTACACGCTTCCGAAACTAGGAAAAGGAAACATAACTCGAACTAAAAAGGAAGCGTGCATTGCACAATCTGTGGCCACTGTCAGCGGCTGGGACGAAATTGGCCAATTTGTTTATTTGTTTTCATTGGTCGAACTGAACTTGACTCGCCATTATCACATTCACGAGAGGAAGGCGTATTTATTCGATTATCCGTGGGAGCGGCCCGGATTGTCTTATCTCTCAGATTGCTGTGAACAATTTTCACAACAATTGGGTGATCTTTTATGCATTAAGATTAATATATACATATCTCTTTGTTGTATGGTTTAGTGTATGGGTGGTCTGTACATTAATTAGGTTTACAGGTTCCATTACTTTGCTACCTTACGCTCCGAATAAGCTTTTAACGTAAAATCAATTTGTAAGAGAATTGCTCTTAAAGTATGTTTAAACGAACGATTAGTATTATGTAGTATAGATAAATAACAGGGAGCTTTTAGTCTTAACTGATAGCTTAGTCCGAGTTGGTACAACTACAATTATTAATCTTATCCTATTTAACACACTAAATAAAAAAGCATGCAATAAAACGGTCCATTTCGATTACACTACCACTGATGCGCCAACCCATGATGCGTCATACAAACACAATTTTACGTATTATGAATGCAAAATAACATATTAATAAGTAAGCTTTTAAGCTCCTGAATTACACGATTAGATACATAATCCCAAAAATATTAGATACAGTTTATAGTACATTCTTTTGAACTAAATTTTGGGAACATATTTTGTTAGGTATTAAAAGCTGTTTAACAAATCGACTAAGTGCTACGTATACTTTAAACAAATGAATTTGCGCCATACGTCCATTGTGCCTAAAAGTTCATACAAAGTTTGCATACATTCGCGAACTACGAAAGCTCGGCGGAAGCTCACGGGAACTGGCTTCACGCTCGACTGCCGCTAACTAAACAATCCACAAAAAAGCACACAACTTTATAATACACTTCCACAAAGCTCACAAAACTACACCGGTACCTTTACTGGCTTGATCCATCCGCGTCCCTCGGTACGGCAACGGAATGACGCGAAAATAAACAAAAAGCAGCGATCGTGTTAGTTTGCGATGTTATTCGCGGGCAACGTCGCGACCCAACGCGACGGCATACAGCGGAGGACTGGCGGCGGGCGCGCTTCGGATCCCTTGCTACTCCTTGGGGCAGAAAAGCGCTTTTTTGGACACAAGAGCGATACATTTTTATTCTTTATAACAAACAAACATTTTTAGATACTACATCTACATCTGCCAGTAAGTTAGATTTCTGATAAAATATTATTATTACTATGGACATTGCATTTAATATATTTTATTATTAAGTAAAATTGGCAAAAATAAATTGCCTATACATCATATCAAACAATATCAGATTAAAGAGAATTGTTGAGATATCGAAGCTTAATCCAATTTGTAAATGAATCGCATTAAATTACCGTCAAACTTGCATTAAGCATTTGAGTTTTACAAAAAAATGCTTCACCAACAGGCAATGTTTCTTGTTCTTACAGCGCTTTAAGCTCCGAGTTGTGCTTTCGTCCGCGGCCGACGCAGCTGCCGGCGCGACCAATCGTCGCCGGTCACGTGACACCCCGCGCCCGCACACGCTTGTTTACAAATAATAATAATACCTAAGGCGCCGCCTCTACGAGCTACGAGCTACGCACAGCTGTCGTTGCATTTGGCGGGATTCGAAGTACATTCGCTGTGCGTTTCGATCAACTTTTGAAGCTTTCGTTATCGATCCGTTACGCGCACGAGTCAACGCGTTATACGCACTCTGTTTTATATTATACGTTGGCTTGCTAGTTTGGAAAGTTTATATGAACACAAAGAGAACAGAGGGAGGCGGTTGTCTATCACAAAATAAATTTCTCATATCCGGACCCTGTTAAATCTTCTTTAAAGTTATTATTTTGTCATTTTCGCGAGGGTATGCATCCCTAGTTTGTGACAGGTTGGTATTTCCGATTGTTTTGCGTTCGTAAGGTGCAAGAGGGTTAGACCCCAGTGCATAGCATTCACCTACATTCTGGTCCCCTTCGAATCGGCACTGATCTGAGGTACCATGGCCTGGCGGGACACTTGACGAGCTGACCTGATCCCTGTCACCTATTTTACACCCTTCTTATTAAGTAATCATATCACATTACTTAATAGCGTATTGTTTATTCAGGGGAAACAAGAAAGACTGGTAATTTGCATTCAATCAATTTGTGACGTAACCAAACATAAGACAATCATTTTCTTTTAAGGGTAGTTAGGATAAAGTCTGTTAAGGACATTCGAAATTTAAAAATTGTCAACTACTGAATGTCAATCACTCCTGTGTTAATAAATAGAAAGAGTTCGCTTAAGCTCTTCCATAGCATATACTCAGTTCTTAGCACAGAACACAGATGCTTTTGATCTTTTAGGACTTTGTCAAACTAATGTTAGATCCATTACAAAGAAAATAATAAGCTTAATATATATATATAGATATTCCAAGATTTAAAACAGTTTTAATTTCTACCTACAATATCTGCATAGGTATTTTAACTAGGCACTTAACAACAAAATCGTTTAAAGCCTACTTTTTCACACCAAAATGTATTATCCAACTCTATCAAACCAATTAGCAGAACATTGCCGTGTTCAAAAACTATGTCGCACGCTAAGTTTTTATAGAAATAATACAAATGTAAGTTTAGATTTAGAACTCTGATATATTAGTGTTACTTTCATATTAATTAACATATATTAAATATTATAGCTCAATGAAAAGGTGCTATGAGAACTTTGATTTCGAATAGAAAGTTCTTAAAAATACGTAAATTTAGATTAGTTTTATACTTGTCTTATGTAAATCAACAACTGCCGGCGCATGTGTTTTCAAAAATGGAATGTTTTTACATATTAAACTTAATAGGTTTAAAAGAAATCACGGAATTTATCAATAATATCAATCAATGAATCAATTATTTGCATAATCTAATATAAACTATACGTTCAGAAAAGGGGGCTTGAAAACTCCTCTGTGGGCTTTGTTTTACATAATTGTTGTGTTAGTGTGTAAACACCACTAAAATGTATACTTTACTATTTACATAGTAAAGTATTTTTTTTTTTGTTGATTCATTTGCAATCAGTCCCAAGACTATGAGCGAATATGGTCCGTGTCTTTAAATTGCAGAGCTGCGTGTTACTGGAGGCCTAAGCTCAACTGGTGTCAAGCTATCATCGGGCTTTCAGCTCTAGGATACTGCCGTTTAAGACGTTTCCCAAAGTGATGAGTGGGCGAGCAAGTTGATTAGGATGGCAGCTCAGCAGTTCATTATATTTGGCTGCCATGCCTCGTATTTACTCCTTGATCTGACCATGAACCACGTAGTTGGTTACCAAGGAAGATTTGTGATGGTTCTCGGAATCTTGTTTTGCTGGAGCATGTGTTCAAAGAACAAAAACAAACTTTACTAAACATACTTAACGAATCGTGTTCGTTTTGCCCTAAACTTCAAGGTGTGGATAAATTTGTTTCCATATCGGATTTACATAAAGAACACATTAATATTGGATTTAAGATATTCATATATTTTTTAACAAATTTGTTATTTTTTATATATAAATAGAACCCCCTCGCCGCGATATTTATTTTTATGCAAAATACCAATTGCCTTCATGTTCGTATACACATGTAAATTTAATTTGGAAAATGAAGATATTACGAACACTCATAGCGATTGGCTCAAGCAATTCGTATCTACTTGGTCTTTGTGCAAAAACAACTATAATGAAATTAAAGGTTTTTTAAAATAATATAATCCGAATCTTCCTAACTACGTTATTTACTGTTAGCTATATACATCAAAAAGATGCAAAAATGTATGGGCTTTTTTATATATAAATTTTAATTTTTTAACAATTTTATTGGATTACATTATCTAGTGAACTCCGCGCCCGATATGAGTCATCAAAATTTTTACCGCAAACTCATTTTATCATCTGACGTTATTATTTTTTTACATATTCAGTGTTGCCATCTGTTAATATTCGATTGTTTTTGGTATTATTTAAAAGATTATTTAATAATTACGATATTGATTGCGTATAATGAGACGTTATTTCTGTTACCAGTCGATTAGTGCTGGGAAAAGTGAATAGCGGACGATAAGAAATGTCTAATAGATAATAATATTAAATCCGACTAGTCTTTATATTTCTTGTATCTTTAAGTTATGAAAATTCAATCAGTATAGTTAGTTTTAACTTTTTTTACTTTAAAACTTGACAGAAAAAATCAAACAGTACTCTAGCGTTTTGAAAACTGATTTAGTTTTTACGAATGTAAATGACGTCTAAAATAAGACTTCGACTTTACAGAATATGTTTTCATGTAAAACTTATTGTTTTTACCTCTATTTAATCAAATAAACATGTTAAAAGTTGTTTGGTAATTCAAAAATGGCTTAAAAGTCTCACAATATATGTTTAAAATCATGTAAAAATCTATTAATATTTAACGTTTCAGTTATTTTCTATATTTTACAATTCTTGTGTAATGTTACGCTTAAATCTTTAAAACTGCTTATTTGTAATAACAAATATGAATATTACCTAACATCCTATTACTTCTTTCTACTTCATTCATGTCTCCAAATGAGCAACGGAAATGTAAAAATGACCCCAAAACATTCTTTATTAACGTTATGAAAAGACAAAAAAAATCGAGAAGCGCTATCAAAAATTAAAAAGGTTGCAACGCGCGCAAACCGCTTTCTTGCATCAAGTCGTGCCAATTTCATTGCTACAAAAGTGCGTAATATCGATCACTAACCTTACCCCATCCTCTATCTCTTTCATACAACGCACTTTTTAATTTAAATCCATAAAGTCGTAAACGAAACGGAACGCGCCTTCAACTCTATACGCAGACAGCGCAGAGCCATTTTGTTTTCACCCCGTGCGCTTAGGACCCTCTTTCGCGCCAATTATTTCCCCCGTCGTGGTCGTCATGACAACCGATCTGTCACACGCACAGAACATAAAACGCAAGCATTGATTTTTTCCCTGCTTCCTCTTTTACGCGTGTCGAGCTTTTTGCTTCAATTTTTATTTTCGAAGCGAGAGTTTTGGCGCTACACCCAACTGCTTTCAAGTTCATTGTTACTTGTACACTGAATAATTCTTTTGTTTCACAAACGAGCCACTATTTACTTTCAGTTTTAAGTGATTACTTTCATGCCTTGTAATTGCGAATTCCCGCACAAATTACTACAGCATATCCTAAACAAGTTTTCTTTAGCTTTTTAATATTATGTATAAAGCTGAAGTTACATTTATTATTATTTGTGTACACCACACACTTTACAAAAATAAATATCAACAGCATATTCTAAAATAACCATAATTTCAAAAATGTCGTCAAATATTTTACAAAACGTATAATGGTGAATAATAAACAAAACAAATAGCAAGGTTAAACTGTCATACGTTTAATATGTTTTATTTGTAAATAAAGGCATAAGGGAAAACTTGTTAAGGTAGGACTAACCCCGGGAAAAAGAACCCTCGCAGATGGACCGATATTTCAACCCTTAACCGAGCGGTTAACATGATCCAAGAAAATCTAAAATTTTTAAGATCTTTCAGACATTTAATAACGTTTATTATTAAAACGTCCTTCAAATGCATAACCGAACATGTATTTGGTATTTCACTTATATTTTTTCTTTCAGTAGTGTAAGCGTAATACAGAAAAAAACGAACAAACTTCACCTACAACAAACTTATTTTATAATAATTATAACTTGCATCCTATTACAATGTAAAGATCATTTTAGTCGATACAAAAGCTTGGGAATAATTTGCTTAAAATGATATAAGAACGATCACACTTAAACACAATTACATATAAGAGCAACGTGCGGCCTTATCGCTAATAAGCGATCTCTTCCAGGATAAGCAATACTTCTTGAGGCGCCTTCTTGATGCTCACAAGTTATCGTCGATTATATGCGGAAAACATATAAATTAATAAAATATATTTTAACTTTATATAATTCTGAATACATAGATTCGAAAGCGAAGCGGTTTTTGTATTATTATACTGGATATTTTTATTCTATCGTCTTCAAGGAAGACGAGGTTATGGTATCAGTCGATATATTGTTTAAGAGTCCAACTTTTTTATGAGTTTTTTGACAAATAAAACCACAAATATATTTTCATTTTATTTATCTATAATATCTATTTACAAAATGTGATTGCACAATACAATTCAAATCGATTATTGCTCAGAGTAAATCTGAGAGATCAAAACCATTATTATACTTAAGATATATTTGTATTTTATGGCGTCTTGTTGGGATATAAGCAAAATTAAGTATATAGCTTTTATTTAAACATCAAGCCAATGTTTGTACAAAGAATTTACTATTTATTAAATAACTATTTTAGTATATTTACTGTCTCGTACTAACTCGATTGAAATTCCCTTAAAGTTTATAACTGAGAAAACTAACCATATAGAAGATATTAAAAATATTGAAGGGAAGCTAGAATATGTATTAATTATTACAAAGTTTAATAATACTTCTTTAAATACTTTTCACGTCACATAGCGCAAAACTTTAAGATTCAACATATTTTTTTTATTATAGGATATTTTATACGTATGTTGTTATTTTAAATAAGGAACACATTTGGATTTGAAATAATCACACACAAGAGAGCTTTTGTATAGCGCCATCTATCGTCAAGTAGCAACAACTTCATAAACCTTGTTTACGCGATAATAATAATTTAATTATTATTTATAATGGTACATTGGCAACAGCTAGGAATCCAAAAAACATCTGTATATAGTGTATCACCACTTGGCTGGAGGGCTACTAAACGTTTTTGAATGTACTTCTGCTCGCATCGTGATGAGTAACCACGCGGAATACTGCATAAGCCGCTGCACTCGGAAGATCTAGAAGATTTAAAAAAGGTGCTTTACATGACAGTAATTATGAAGTAACAGACATTTGGTAAAAGTTGAATTTCTACTGGTTAAGTTAGATCTAGTTTCGGTTAATGTTGTCTAGATGGCGTGTTAACATAAATTGAAATAATGACTAATTTAAGTGTATGTTGTGTGTGTGTTGTTTTTTTAATAATTTTAGAAAGATTATAAATGTATAAAATACAAAAAAAACTGTTCAAACCATTTTTTTTAAATTTACTAAAACTTTATATAATGCCAACTCACGCGCACGTCTCAACGCGAACAAGTTGTGTCATATTATCAGGCATATTGACAACATAACGCCAGTTGCCTTTGTTGTTCTGAGCCGCTTGTGGCTGAACAAATCGCGTCCGCACTTGGCACAGATTGATTGTGTTGGCTGCTTGTCGCCTGGGACGCTCCGCTGATGGGTCTTCACTAAAATATATAGCGTAAATATTGACAACATACGCTATATATATACGATACACTAGCTGTCACAATTGTCATAATATACTCAAGTATATGATGACAATTATCATATGCATGATAAAGGGCAAATCAGCTTGACATTATCGTTAAAACAATACCGTAAATACTATGGCACACTTTTAGGTAATTTTCTTATATCATCTACCAAAGCTCGGACTTATTTGTACATTTGTTTATTGCACCTATGTAATATAGTATGTAATATATTTTTATACATTCTAATATACATATACATAGTGAATTTCTTATTATTATTTATTATAAAAAATCAATTAATACCTGGCAAGTCCCAATGCTATCCTGAGGGCTTCCGCCCCTGTCAAAGGTCCCTTTTCTGACGCCTGCACTAATTCAGCGTTGCGCCTGCGCCGGTGCCCTGCAGGGTGTGTCGGAAATGAAATAGATCTCTGGATCGTTACATCGCTTGATTGAGAAGGGGAAATGTATCTGAAACATAAGAGCAATGTTAATTTAAAAAATAAGATTGTGCTTAACTGTTAAATAAATTAAAATTCTCTGTGCTCAATTTAATTCTTCTCGTAATGTTGCACTCGACAAATCAAATGTAAGCAATTTAATATATATTTTATTATATTTTTCGAAATTAAATAAAAAATATCTTTATTCACATAGGTGAATTTCAGAATCGTCAAAAAAACTCATTCTATTAAAAAAATTGACTCAACATTTACTGCCAGTTCCCAAATCAAGGGCGTAGAGCGGACGAAGAGAACTGGCAAGAAACTCTCCGCTACCCTTTAAATTGCCAACAATAGTACGGTTGTAAAGAGCGGCTAATACGTCAATATCGATTTTATATAACAATAAAAAATAACCTTTATTTTGTAAAACTTACTTCCACCAATCACTTGGATTGTACTGCGTCACACCACTCGATGCTTGTTTTAACCAATCGTTCTCATAGTTTTGATAAAAGTTCGGGTTAAAATAATTCGGATTATAGACGCCAAGGTTTGGAGTTACGCTGTTCTGTTTCAAGCCTTTGTCGTGGTCGCTTATGGGGTTCCAATAACCGGGAGAGCTTTGGTAACCTTGGTAACCGAATTTGGAAAAGTTCGTCGCCTGAAAAGCTTTAATGTTGTATGGGGTTGGTTCATGTGATGTTGGTGGTTGTAAAGGAGTCTTCGCTGTGTATATATCTGAAATGTTTTGTCGATGGTTAACAATGATTAAAAGATCATTTAAATAAACTTATGGCATATGATAACAGGAGGAAATAAGAGGAGATAGACAAATGTACCCAAGAAAATGGAAATAGAAAAGTGGCAAGGATGAGGCCAACTGGAAAATTATAATACTTATTGACAATTGCATATTATATAAAAACATATGTGAAATTTACTAACTTACTAAGAGATTGCAAACAGGTGGCATTTATGTAATTTTAAATTGAAATACGTGTCTATATTATTATACGTTTAAAAAATGCACAGTTAAAGTATTAATGAGTAGAGACAAACAATATGATATAACAAAATAATAAGGAACACTTTATACCCTGATTAAATCTGGCTTGAAATTTAGTATTGTAATCCTTATGATAATCAGCGCCGTCATTGACCAAGGATATCTGGTCGACATGGGGCAAGGAGTTTGGTCCATAGCCGTAGGGATAGGTGTCCTTCTTCACAGCTTCAAAGTCATCCCGACTTTCATCGGACAGAAGAGTTCGAATGTCATACTGCCCAGCCTGTACCAGCTTGCGGATTACATGCCTGGAATTCGAATTATAATTTATTTAATAAGCAAAGGGTCTTTATAATTTTAAAAGCGTATCACTTGTGTGCTTTATGAAAGTTTCTGAAGAGTGTAATTTATAAATATTTCAAACACTCAAGACCTAGTTCTAACCGAACTGGGCTACGAGTGTTCAAAGACCTTAAAGTCTTAGAGGATATTTTTTCGTATCATGATTTGCTGTGTTTCGTTTAGACAAACAACTGCATAAAATAAACTTACTCAGGATATTGTTCTGGATGTAAGCAAAATGTAAGGCCTGGTTGGGCGCAGGGCGGCGACCGACCAGCCGGCGCTGGCTCTAATCCGCAATTCTGCCCGTATGGGCAATTGTAACCATCGCCACCACTCGCTGCCCACACAATCTGTA
Organism: Leptophobia aripa; assembly: GCA_951799465.1. Taxonomy (NCBI): domain Eukaryota; kingdom Metazoa; phylum Arthropoda; class Insecta; order Lepidoptera; family Pieridae; genus Leptophobia; species Leptophobia aripa. Next base: position 5,688,390 of record OX637278.1, on the reverse strand, counting down.
ATTTTTGGGTTAAAAAGTGTGTCAGGAATGCCTGTTCTAAATTTGGAATTTATAAACAAACTAGCTGAACGGGCAAACGTTGTTTTGCCATATAAATTATTAAAAAAGTAGAAATAATTGAATTTCACGGTATTTCGTTTACTACAAAATAAATTTAATTTATACTTTAGCCTCAATAACACGTGGTAGTCATGGTATTGAATTGTAGCTTATATGACACGTTTGTCGGTTTACCGTAGCAGTGCCATCTATTGATTACTTACTCAATCCAGTCGAAAAGTATCGACATCTGTTAGAATCTTTTGGGGTTAACAGATAATTGTGACTGTCAATTAATTATATAGACGAATAATTTGCAATAAAATAAAATTGCGACTATAATTAAAGATCTAAGCTATCCTATATCTCAAGTTGGACCACACGGTGTGCCAATTTAATTTAAAATCGGTTATGTAGTTTAGGAATCCATCGGGGACAAACATCGTGACAGGAGATTTATATATATAAGATATGTATCAGTTATTGGCTATGTATTGCATATGAATTAATATGAAGGTTGTATTTCTTAATCTCTAATTAAACTTAACAATAAACTCAATCAAAAAAACTAATGTACTATCTAGTTGTTTATATGTCTGAATGTAAAATAAACGGATCAAGGTTTAGTTGACAATAAGTTCCGATTGAGCCAATTAGTGCAAGAAAGACGTGAATGACATTAGCTTGTTTAAATAAATTGTGTTCATTGTCGATACTTCTTTTATACTATGTTTTCAGACGGCTCTCGTTTTAAATCTTAGTCTAATTTACTTCTCAATTTAATTTAATTGCAGACTTTGGCACAAAGAAGAATTTTTATTATGTAATGATTCAATCTGTTTTCTCTAATCTATTACACATTTATGTCATTTAAGTCTAATTATTATTTATTTTAGTGTTGTAGTTTAATTTTTAATAGAATGCTGACCTGACAAACGTTGTTTTAAAATTAATTAATTGTATGTATTTTTGATCATACGTTAAGATAGATGTTGGGCGATTCTCAGACTTACTCAATATGTTCAAAAAATTTTATGAGAATCGGTCAAGCCGTTTCGATGGAGTACGGGAACGAACATTGTGACACGAGAATTTTAAATTAAGTAATTTATCAGATGGGTACCCATAACATAGGCTATAAACTGCTAATCTTGCTACTAACTATGTGAGAAATATATATTTATAATTATTCTATACTTATATTATTTTAAACGTATGAAGATGATATTCTGTAGATGATAAAAACTTTAAAAATGTTATGTAGGTATGTTTTTGTGAAAGCGCCGAAAGATATATATATATACAGGGAAAAACATCATACGCAACGGTATACTTAGATTAGCGAAACTAACTTTCCCCTCTGTGCTTTGAATGCAAAGTGCTGACTCGTCCACTTGTCACTTAGTGACGTTTTAGATTTATAGTCATCACACACGTACACACGCACTCTTACACACAATTCATTTCCGAGATAAAATTGTAATTAATTTGTTGATACCATTCTTTTATTTTATTTTAGTTATTTTCATTACAAAACTCACTAGTGGCTTATACTAAAGTTCTATTTGCGCCTCGAAAGAGAACCACAGGGAATATCCTAGCTTGGGGTCTAGAGCCCGTTAACTATTTTGACATAAACTATTTGTAAAAAAAACATTTTAAATTTCTTAAAGCATGAATAATAGATTTAATAATACAAATTAATATAGTCAAACTGCAACAACAACCAACACTCCAAACAACTCTAGGTTACTGGGAGGTAGGGCTCATCTAACACTGGTCATCTTCAGCTACTGCTACAGCTGAATACCCAAAATACTGCTTACAAACTCTTTATTTCCTTATTTAGCTGCACGTTGCACGGTTGCACCTGTCGTAAAACCTATCCCGGCCATACCTTTTATCGTTATCCCGGCTTTATCTATACGATATTTCATACTTGTCGCGTCCTGTCCGTGTGTACCGGAAGATAATGCTGGTCTCAGATTGTAGCTTGAATTTTTACATGAGAGTCATGATGTAAATATCCTTCTTTGCTTTACAAGTGTTATAAGCATGTATACTACTTATAACTTGTATATACTTGATATAAGTATAAATCGCGGCTAACAGTTATATTACTAACAGTAAACTATTTAAAAATAGTGGGAAACAATGACAATATTAATGGCCTAAAGAAAAATCGGAAGAGTTACATGTTTATAGCTAAGTTACGTTACCATTGTTCTGTAATCGAGACATCAGACTCATGCGCATAGAAATTATGCAAGCATAGCCATAGTATATTTTAAACAGTTGGAATATATTAAACGGAAATTTTTTTTTTGCATTTCAACTGTGAGATTTTATGACGTTTTGAATGTTATATCGATAATATTTAACAACATAATATAATCGATAATATTTTTGAAGGTTTCTTTACATTAGTGAAAGGGTACTTAAATTTGTTGCATAGAATAATCATGCCATGTATGAACTGGAAAATCTATGTTCAAAGATTTATATCAGAGTAGATATTTATTTTTCTATTGAGTATTTAGGAAAAAATACTCAAATTAAAGTTTTACATATTAGGACTTCATTTTTTTTTTATAAACTGCACATAATCGCCTATTTAGTAAGAAAAAACAAATCTGACACTTAAAAAATCTTAATCAAAGAACCTATTGAATCGGCGTTTTTAATATTCTTTATTCTAATTATAGTTTTCTATATTCTGTGTTTCCTTTAGTAAACAGGCCAACATATGATACGAAAACGATAAAAAGCCGGATCAACAAGAAAAATTTAAAAATATAAAAAAATACTTGAAGTGAGTGTTGAAAGTACCACTAAATCAGGATGGTTGAGACGTGACGATTTTATCTACAGATTTACTGCGCGTGCGCAGAATAGGGGCAATACTTTTATTAAAAACAAATTGCTTTCTGCGTCTACGTTCAATTCTTATAAAAAAAATAACGCTTACATATATGATGTATTTACAATTGATTCAAAAAAAGAATTTCAATGAATTTAACACAAATCACCAGTTAGTTTTTTATTTTCACGGCTTACCTAAAACAATGACGTGAATCAAAACCACACCCTCTAAAGTATGTTATGAACTGCCAGTCAATAAATTCCTTTAACAAATAAAGAATAACAAGTGTTTTAATGAATTGTCACGATCGATTAATAAAGTGGGCGCGGCTGATTAATCAAACTCGTGCACAGCGCACCTGTGATTTGCAAATTAGTTTCCGGCTATAACCACTTATTTTTAGTTTGGAATGTTGACGACAGACAATCGGCTGTCGGGCAGTTTCGGTACTACCCTTGTTCTACCGGTGTTTGTACTTGTATTGATTGCGCTTCTGACCTCTATGCCTAATAGTTCTATATACTTATAGTTATTGGCACACGATCTATACTGATTCGAAAAATAAAATCGTGAAATATTTTATGGATTCCGACTAACTACGAACTAGCTGATAGCCCGACAAACGTTATTTTGCCAAAAAAAATGTCTCTAAAAATAGATGTTGGCCGATTCTCAGACCTACTCAATATGCTCACAAAATTTTATGTGAATGGGTCAAGCCGTTTCGGAGGAGTAAAGGAACAAACACGAGAATGTTATTAGATAATGATCTACACGTAAATAAATGTTCGTGGAAATTGATTTTTACAAAAGCATTTATTAATAATATAAAATAAGTATGTTGATAACATATTTATTATCTCACCTATATATCTTAAAACAATATTCAGTTCCGGTAGAAAAATTTCGCATGATTTTTGAATGACCATGAAGGTGTATTCATTGTTGTCATTTCACAGAAGCGAGATATGACTGACAGTTCTAATATGATTATGAGTATTCATATTTACAATAATTGAAACTAGTTTCTTCCCTTCTCGGTAGATAACTTCCGAATTGGTGATTATGTTAAAAAATTACAATTCAGATGTGTCTGTATGGATATTGTTGAAGTTTATACAAAAGTTCAACTAAGCGCAAACGTAAAAATTCAAGAGAATAATGATTTATAGAATATGCATTTACATGTAAAAAAAGGCAAGTTTGATTAAGTTTTTTAAATGAGCAAATGAGCAGGAGGCCACTGGAAAGGTGATGGACACCCACAATGCCAGAGCGCTCGTGTTATTTGGCATAGTTTAAGAGTTCATAAGCTCTTTTCATCAAGGTTCCTAAGCCATATAGGTTCTTAAATACAGTATAAATTATTGTTCACAAACATAGTTTTGTTCAATATATTCTTATATTCATATTCAAAACTTTCCACAATTAGGATTGTTGACTACTTTTGAATGTTACTAAAAGTTGACAGCCTCAGTTGAGGGGAACCCTCAAAACCCTCTGGTCATTCTCTAGTGTTTTCTTACTGTTGCCATCAAGTAGTAAACAAAATGTTTGTATACGATACGACACTTATGAATACATTGAAAAAGGCCGCAAAAAAAATCAGTATCAGACAGTGTTCTTAAGGACTTTACGATAATAGGATCTGCACTAGTTCACTGTAATACTGACGTAAACTAAACAAGACATTAATAAACAAGACACATTATTATTTTGTTGACAATTGCCTACATTATTTAAATGAACTCATTAAATGTCATTTATAAGCAAATTAACATACCGAGTAAGAAATGCCCAACAAAATATTATATTAATATTTTGTTAACATTATGGTAATTGTGTAAAGGCGGATTTCCTACAAATGAATTTAATAAATCAATGTTAACACTTCGATTGTAATCACGCGTGATTTTGAAAGCACTGTGTATTAGACGTACGTTTGTGAAATAGTTAATTTATATTATTATTTAAAATGCTTCATAAGTTTTAACTAAGCTTTCGACACTATGGGAATGTAAACAATAGAATATTTTGTTTTATCTAACTGAAAATACCTACTTATTATTGTAACTAATAATACTTACTTTAAATATATTAAAAACACATAATAAGATTTAAATAAACAGATAAAAAAACTAAAATAAAATGCTCTGTCGTCGCGCCATTTGCACTTTTGTCCGATTGAGGTGGAACTAGATTAAAGTGTCCACACAAGAAGCATACCAACGCCCGTCCTGTCCAAGAGATCAAAGTCATCACATTTGGTCACCTACCATAATGTCTTTCTGTGCCTTCAGAATTGCCGGAACATTGGCCGGCAAGAGAGCGAAACATGACAATTACAATAACTAATGACCACATAGTTGATCATAGATTGAACATGTAAAAAATAGGATCTTATATATATTTAAAACTCGATCAATTTTTTACGGCATGCAAATTAATAACAAGTTAGATTAAAGACAGTAGCAAAAATATGCAGGCAAATTGTAAGGTCCGGGTCATTGACCTGATTCGTTACGGTCGCAATCCAATCTAAGTGTAAAATTCGTGGTTTTATTTCAAAGAATTGCAATTTGTCAAATTAAGACTGGTCTATACACTTAATAGACAAATAAAGAAATTATTTTAGTGTGTGCAAAGTTGTGTATGTATTGTGTATTATTATCGTTTGTTATTTTGTATTTAAAAATTGAAATGTAACATTTCGTAAAATATTAAATTTATGTGTGGTTTTTGGTTTAGTTAATTGGCTTAGTTTATTTTATCAAACAAACAAATAAGTAATTATATAAACATAATTTTAGCGATATACCGCGATCATATAACACAACAGGAAACCAGGTATTTAACAGTATCGTATCGGTCGACGTATTTGTAATTCTGTCAAATACATAATAAAGTTAGATGTAAGACTACCAAAACAATGCTCAAATAATTTTTCCCTTAAACGTTTTTTATAATCACATCATATTTCTTTTAATAATGTATATACTAAAAAAGTTTTATCTCACTATAAAGTTTTATAATTTATTGATAATTGATAGCAATCAATATTTGTAATACTTTAAGTAAATATTTGTATTTATAATTTTTTTACAGTTTCAATATCGCACGATGCGTTACGCGCCTATTACTAAGTGTTAAGTAATGTATGAGAGCCTCGCTCCACTTGCAACTCATTAGTTGACAATACATATGTATATTGTGACAATACATAACCAACACTATTTACTTTTTAATGTGTTAGCCTTAAAATGCCTAATAGGCTCATTTGTTCTAATCGTATTAAATTACTTTAATGGCACATGTTTCGCTTTTAATTGTAAAAGCTTTGTTTGGTTGCGTGCGTAGTAAAATAAAAGTAATAAGTATAAGAACCTTTTTCATGTCACTGACAATTGACTGTAATATTCATTGACTTTTTGTGTCATTATATATTTCCGTCATCATTTTGATGAATACGGAAATCAATGTGAAAAGTTTGAAAAGGGCGAAATTAACATGCTTAAAATGTGATGGCGACCTGGACGTATAAATGTCTGGGACGAAAATGTGTCCTCGTTGCTAAAATGTCAAAGAGTTGTCAAAGATCTTCCGGAATAACGGTAACTTTTACGATTTTTATAAAATTTGTACCTTTCATTAACGAAACGTGCAAACGAATATGTTATAAAACATACATGCGCAGACGCAACATTACAAATATAAACTTGACCTTGACAACTTTCTCTTTTATTCTTCCATAGACAAAAATGCGTGAGGCAACGCGATGACGTAACGACATTACATAAATATGTAAAGAATTGATAAATAGCATAAGTATTAAATGCAACTTTTGTACAAAAAAAAACATTGTAAGTTATTAATTTTTAAATTATATATTGTTTAAAAGTTTCCTCTATTCTAATAGAGAAAACTTTTAAACAACTTTAACGTACGAAACAAGAACAATAAAGTCTATTTGTTACTACTGTGGAACGTATATTTTGTTTAAAAACATTGATATCTATTAGATAGTAGAACTAGCGTAGTGTTGAGGGAAAATATGGTATATAAATAACCGTTAAGAAAAATATTAAATAAACTTATACATTAGCTTTAAGCGACATTATTTCGACCACTTTGCTTGTTTTATAACATCGAGTTCTGCGTACATTCAATAGGCTGTGTTTCTGTTGTTCGTAGAACGGAAGGTGTCACTTAAATTCGGAAATCATTCCGAATTCCGATTACAGTGATTCCCTGTACATATATGTTTTGATGCGAACGTGAAATTGTGGTAAAATGGATTTCCTAATTTCCCGATTCGATTTATTAAAAACTAAATCTATGAATTTATCTTTTACACTTTAGAAATAACATTTATTCTTAAGGTGAGTATTTTGAAATTGTATTAACGTAACTCTCGCTTTACATAAATGATTCAGAGGATTGGCTAAATCCAATGAATCAAATATTTCTTGAGTGTATTGTTAGATTAGGCTGCTTAACTACAGACGATTGGTCACGAAAATTGCAAATTTTTAACTGCACTGGGATCTGACGTTTAAACAATTTTAAAAGAATTAGTATCACAAATTATATATCGATTTGGGACTTATATATTACCGGTACCCTACTTAAGTCTATATGTGTATGTATAATTAGGTGAGAACCGTAAATAATATTTCCTTTAAATTAATTGTAATTTTATCGTCTTTTTTTAAATATTATTTATAGAATCCCGAATTATATTTTTCGTTATACAAGTAAATAATATAATTGTAATATAATACAAAGTAATATAATATAATAATATAATATAAGACAAAGTAGTCGAAATAGATGAAAAATAATCGCGAGTGTCTAGCCAGCCTTAGCTGGTGCAACGGCCAGTCCAACGTCTCGCTGTCGCCTACATTTTGCATTTTATCTATTCCATTGACAGAATTGTGTCAGCATTCTGGTATTTGCGATTAATTAAATTTTTTATAACAATAAGTTAGAGGTCGCTCACATTCCTAACCATTTTTAGAAATAATCAATTAGGCCACGAAAAAAAAATTTAGATAATTTTAATTCGAAATACATAACATACTAAAAAATACATATCCGCATTTATATGATTAAGAACTGGTAGAACGTTTTTTTAACTTATGTTAATAAATTGTACTTGTAATATTTTGAAAAATATATATAACATAAACGGCTAATATCGTTATTACGAAAACATACATAAATGAAATATTTTGAAATTGCGTTCTTGAAATCGAATTTGCTGTTTTGCAATTTTGAAGAACTCAAATACCAAATAAGCTTTTTATTATATTCAACAATCTTATGAACAACTAAGTGCACATAAAGGTAACGTAATCACGAAGGTTCGTGTTGATGTTCTCTTTTTACTTTTAAGCTTTTGCCACCCCTAAAACACTTCCCAGTTAATTAATGTATGCAAGCATAAACTACGGACAGAGCTCAGCAGTTTCGTTTTTCGCGCAGCCAGGACCTATATTTAATCCTTTATGTCCTTGGATATATTTTGGCACAAAAGAGAATCATTTAAGAGCAAACTCATCAAAGAATCCACCTCACTCCCACAGCAATAACGTAACGCATCATACTCCTATGAATCGTCAAAAAAAAAAAGTTATCCCAAATTGTAGAGCTGACAAAAACTCTCCGCCACTTCTTTAGATCGCCAAGCACGGTTGTAAAGATCTGCAACCATTACACCATTCACCAGGGAATTTTCAATATCTATTTTATTAAAATAAATAAAAAATAACCTTGACCATCGGTGCTCATAGCCAAATTGTATGGGTTAGAGAAATAAAATATTTCCACCGAAATTGAATTCACGACCTCATATCAACTTTACACTCATAAATTATTGCTAAAATATTTTAAACGTTAACACACCACAAATGATATAACGAAAGTGGCGCCAAATTTCTTCTAGAGAAATCGATAAATCGAGGTCTTAGCAATATGTTACATGAGATTTACGACACGATAATTATTATGTCTGATTTGAATATTTTTATTATTAAAATTATATTTATACAAATTTGAATTTTACATCACTTTTTGAAAGTCGATTTTTGTATACCTCGGACGGTGCTATAGTTTTTGAGAAGACGACGCGCGAGAAACATATATACATATTTTATGTAATCTAAAATCTAAAAAGTTTATAGCTTATTGACTGTTCAAGAAGATTGAACCCACATGTATTTAGCTTTGAAGGGGGAACACACAAAGATAGCCCGGACGGGCCTTAAAATTCCTTACATATATATTGTAAAAATGACGACCAAAAAATGACTAACCAACTAAGTGTCTCGTGGATTCTTCTCAGCAGTAAACACAAGTTAAACCTGGTTGCCTAGAAGAGATCGCAGAGCAAATAAACCATTGACTTAATAAATCCAATAGGGCAAATGACATTTAAAATTCCACTCGCACAACTTTTACTTTTGCTACAGTTTGTGATTACTTTCATTTTTGATGTTGATGAAAGTGTTTCTTAATGATGAGGTGCGGAAAACTTGTATGAAGGTAAACATCTATATTTCATTAGTGAGTGATATAGCTGGGAAGTATAACCCGCGCGCGCATCGACACGAGAGCGAACCAAAAGCAATCCGCTGGAACGTATTTTAGTTGCAATACATTTTAACAAGTGCACACAACCTAATTAATATAATATTGCGATTTTCGTTTTTTTTTTAGAATGCACAGTTTAGTTAAAACACTGCTCTTTTAGTTATAGACTTATATTTTACTATTATTTATCTTTCAAGAAATTAAGACGAAGGTCAAGAGTTGTGGAAGCAACCTGCTTGGCCAGGCGCCGCAAGGTGTCACTGACGGTGGTATTTTTAAGAAATCTAAATTCAGAGTATCAAACAATAAATAATATTTTTTTTATTAACATTCATGTTACTTTATTTTTATTTTATTGGAATAAACCTATTTGCATACTAATAAATCTTCAATATTTTTTTGATCATTTTTGTTGCCTGCTATGGCTAATAACATTAAGTAATTAAAGGAGTGTCGTTTAGTAGTAACAGTTCTTTATTTTTATTAGGTTAAAAATAATTAAATTAAATAAGGTTAGTAATAGTTAAATAAGACGAGTAACAAATGTTCGATCTATAAATTTAAAGGTAAAAACAAGGTACTGACCCAAAGGTCACAAAATGTATAAAATACATTTTAACCCCATTTCTAAGTCAGTATCACGTTCAAGGCCACATTTTATAATATATATGAACACGTGTTCTACCAGTTACATAAGATATAGTCCAGCTTTGATAATTACTAAAATGTCGCATAATTTAAAAAAACAAGATTTCGGTTGAAACGTAATTTTTTAAATGTTTTTTTGAATATAACCTTTCTTCAGGTATCAAATAATTTAGTTAATAGTCTGTGGATATATAAATAACATATACATTTAACTTTGCCTAATCTAATTGAAAAGTATTGAGCAGAGATAACAAAAAATCCACTTTTAAAACGTATACGGTAATACTCTCCTATATATATTTTTATATTATGTAACTCACTTTTGTACATTCGATCACTACATATCATATTCTAATGGTTCTTAGTAGTTTCTTGTGTAGAGTTTTCTATTTTATGTGGAAATATAAACATTATTTATTTTTAAGAGGCTGCACATTTATTTTAATTATTCATTTAATATTATTATTAGCAAATACAGTATTATTTGCGTGAAATATAATGTGACGGAATATTAACATAACTTTTTAAATTTGTTTTAGTTTTGTGTTTTGTTTTATTTTAAGTTACTTACATTAGGTTAATATTAAGAATATTTTATTTTTCAGATACGTTATCTAATAAAATCGAGAACCGAGACCATAGAGCAGATTTAGTATTGTTTTTCAAATTCATAAACAATTTTCAGAATATACAATATAGGTTGGCCTTCGAAGCTGCAATATACCAATTATAATTTGACGCCTCTACTATGCAAGCTGACCCATTGCACTCGAGTCGTGTCAAGTGCACTGACGCAACTCGCAAATAGCCGATAGAAAACATTGGCACACAGCCTCCGAAAATATCAACCATTATTCACGCATAAACTAAAAAAACTATACTTGATTGAATTTGATATTTATTATGTTGTTAATTACATAAATAAACTTTAATACAATTAAATTATTATTGCGTCAGCATTTTAATATTTGTAACTACCGTGTTAACGATACTGAAGGGAGTGTGCATTTTATGGCGTTATAGAGAGTCGCTAAATGGAGAGAAGAAAAATCATTGTATGCTAACCAAGCTACACAAAGATTGGTTTCGACGCTTTAGAGAGTTCGTCGTTAAATTAATGTTTCATGGAGTTTACTTAAAATTATCAATTAAACAATACAAAAACAAGATCAATTAATTATTTAAATTTGAATCAATTTGAATAATTAATTAATCTTGTTTTAATTTTGAAACAAGAAATTCAAAAGCAGTTGAGTTTAAATTAGTTAGTTGTATATATTAAAAGGCTCACCATCGCAAAAATACGCAGGTGCAAACTAAGATGTTTTATTCTGACAGCCATGTTTCACAGATCTGTAACAAAATATATTTATTTATATCAAACATTTAAAATTTAAAGGCCAATAATAAAAACTATATATAATATTAAAACATCTCAAAGAAATATACGGTTGTTGTCATATAATTTATTAAAAACTTTACGCTAATTCCAAAGTGGTACAGCAGTAGAAGCGAACAAAGACTGCGGCAACTTTTAACTTAATAATTTGATATTATTAATATAAAAAATAATTTAAATAAGTATAAGATAAAGTTTTAAGTTTAATACACTGGTAACATAGATGGGACCTCGAAGTAATTTCGATCGTACAATCAAACGAGATTATTGTTGCCATGGCAACATTAACTTTGATAATACCGTAACCATAGTAACCACAGTATGTTCGTTGAAGACTTCGCTTGGGGCATACTTTTCAGTAATCAATATTTATAGATAAAATGTTTCATTAAATTTTTACGCTCTATTTAAAAATGGCCTCAACATGTACAAACTCACAGACGTCACTCCGAAGGCAATATTTGATACATTGCATAACAATGGATTTACCGCCAGACAGAGACCGCAGTGTATAAACTCTGTCAGTGATAAAAAATCCCAATTTGCAGTGTGCCTAAATTATATTAGAAAAAATAATTAGTGAAATGGTTCAGCATTTATAGTGTAACAAATCAAATCTAAATTAGCTTTATTCATTAACGTTAATTACACTTATGAATCGTCCAATAATTATAAAAAAAATTGACTCTACAAATATATTTACTGCCAGTTCCCAAATCAAGGGCGTAGCAGACGAGAATAATTGAAATCTTTTCGCGATTCCTTTAAATATCTTTTAACTTATAATTTTAAAAAATATTAAAAATTAGTGATTATTCCTGACGTTTCGTTTTAATGGCTTAAAGGTTGCTGTTCAGTATTAGTACACTGTGGCCCAGATTACAATCTGCGCGTGAGCAGCCCTGAATTGTAAGGATTCCCACTATTACCTATGACGTGATATAATATCTCTTCTATTTGAAACCAGTTATAATAAATAGTAAACCAATAAACAAATATAAATTACAACCGCTTGGCATAAAAATATATAAAAATGATATAAATGCTTGGGAATCAATCGCCCATGCCTACAACACGCCCACAATGTCGCCCATGAGCGAAGGAAAGGCATAATGTTGTTAAATAGAGATTATAAATAAATAAATACCTAAATATGATAATAGGTTAGCTGTGTTGGTTGTAAGTGGAGAGAAGACTGATCTGACTGATGACAAAAAACTGGTCTGAGAAGACTAGTATTTTTGATCACTTCAATACCAATCTTTAAGATATCAATAAATCATCTCATACTCGCAATAATACACTAAAGTGATGTTTAATTGTATTTTTTTTTAAACTTGAATCATCCCAGCTATAAATGACGATACGGACGGAAGTCTAAATTAAAAAGTGAAGGTTGTGAATATATAAATTAGTGCGCGAATTATAACATTTATTATTAATGATAATAGTTTATCATGTGCCCATCGGACCTTGATGCTCTTTGTTTGTAGTTTATGAACCGTGAAATTTTGTTTATGGCAATACAAATGTTTCATAATTATTAGGGTCGAGATTGTGTTTATATTTTTTAGGCAAATTATACAATACGTATATTAGTTTTATTAAATGTGCTAATTAGGCAAAGCACTCACGAGCTCCCAGCCACGTAAGTGTCTATGGGCCGCGACTTCACCTGAATGGTGTGTCTTCAGCTCGGCCCCTCTTCTTTTAATTTTGAACATTGACAACTTTTGAACGTAACTAAAACTAAGTTTACATGAGTTCAGCGGCCTCTGAGAAGAATCCACAAGAAACTCAGTTGGGTTGTTATTTTCTGGTGGTAATTACAATTATCCTACTACAGTCAACTTCAATTAGTAAAAGAACATTTCGGACAATTCTAAGCAGCAGTATCCGTGATATAATCATTGTTTAATTAATTTCAGCTTAATGACAGATTTCACTTGATTTATTGACAAGTACTGGATATGCGATATGTAGTTATAAACCAAGACTCATTTTAAATATAAGAATACGTTTCTACTAATATGTGCTTATACATTATGCCAAATGGTAAACAGTTCCTTTTGCAGTCGAAGTTCATGAGCCTCTTAAATTACGCATATAAATTTGTTGGACATAAGTTACCATTACATGATATTATGTGTTCGTTATTAATGTGATATTTATCTATTGACTTATTCAATCAATTATCTAAATCTAAGTTGTTCATTTCGAATGTTTGATAACACTTTTTATAGTAAAATATGTTGTCTGATTTTAGATTTATTCAATTTTATGTAGGTTGTAAAAATATACACTTAAAAAAACGGATCGCTATCTAAATTGAATGATTTGAATATTTTATTTTCATATAAAGTTAATTTTTTATCAGTTATAATAGGTCCATTTTTAATCGTCTGAAGTCTAAATGACTACGCTTGTTTGTACGCGACCAAACTAAGACAATAAACTATGCTTGTTAATATTTTGTTTGTATACTTGTTTTTGTCTACAAAGATCTGTGGATCTGGGTCAGCAATACGAATTAATATATTACAGACGAAGTAGCAAATAGCTTCTTAAAGGTTTTAACAGTCAACAAGTTAACCTATGACCCGTCTTTGTGCGAAGCCTCTGATCTTCACGTAACGACGTGAAAGTTAAAAATATGTATTTTCATAGAAATATGTAAGTGTCATGTGTCAGTATATTTTGTTACATCTGAATGAACAATTTAACAACTTCATTGTATTTTTTTAACAAAACACCTTGTCTAAGGCCTTTTCGCCTATTACCTTCAAATATATATTAATAAAATTTTGTCGGTTATTTTGAACTACATAAATTACATTAAAATGCGTTCTCAACTCTTCACCGATACATTGTTTTCAATTGTTATATCTTGTTATACCTCTCTTTTTTATATCTTGAAATGTGTCTGCTTTAAAATCACAGCATTAAGTTTTTCAATAAACGCGACCTAGTTTTTCTAAAAAAAAGTTTTATCAATATATATTTTGAGTTGTCGTTTTAAAAAATTGTCAAAATCGTACAGGTCGATTGTGAATCATAGTGTTACCAAACAATTGTTAGTATGTAGTACAAAGGCACTGTTACATAAGTAAACGCAGTATTAAAGACATCAACGCGCTTCTACGCATTTCAATATAAACAATATTATGTTACTAGTGTATGAATAAATAAGAAATACTGATAAAATTACGCTTACAGATTAGTATTGTCCACATACAATAATAATTTTATTATCATATTATATACTAAAAGTCCATAAGACCTTAATAAAACGATAAAACCGTTTTGATTTATGTTAAATATATAAGAAACTTATTATACATAATACACGAAAACTAATTAAAATTAAAATTTAATTAGCGTGTGATCTCGCAAATTACTTTGGCTAATCAATTTTAGACCGGATATAATTTACAAATGATACATACGAAATTAATATTTATTTTTATGGTGTTTAGATATAGAATTACATGAATCCTATCAGATGAATATTAACATGTTAATTAGCTGTTTCTTCGTGTAGCTTTTTAAATTAAACATTATATAAAAATAAAATACCTATATCAAATTATTCACTCTCGTTTATACGTCTCTCATTTCATTTATATTAATATAACATATTTTTAAATACAAATTCATGTAAGTATATAAAACACACGGAGCCTAATCTGTCTTAAATATGAATCAACAACTCCTACATACCCCTTTAAAGTTCACAATATTCAATAATCAAATACTTCCACAACAGATAGCACTAGATCAAACTTATTTATTACGCGTCTTAGATCGTACATAGCTACATTTGGTAAATGACACGTGCTTTACGGTGCGAGGACCGCGATTGACTGACATTTAATATTGTCTTCGGTCAGCTGGCCGGTGTGTCACTAGGTAACTTATACCAAATGTGTCTGTATATGTAGATTTTGACATTTCTTTTGGAATATATCCGATTTAAGCTCGGATTTCGTGAAATTTGTATTTAACTACGTTTAATTGTTAACCCCTTACGTCGATAATTTATTTACATGCCTGCTATTACAGACAAAAATATTAAAAGAATATTTTTTCATTTGTAAATTATACTATTTGATAGATTAAACAGATTGAAGATATATAATTAATTATAAGTGACCCTGAGGTCGTCCGTTCGAATTCTATACAAGCACCAATAGTTTAAAGTTAGTTTTACAGTGCGCATTGAATAATTTCATATTAACAGGGAAATCATCACAGTTTAGTCTAAAGACGCAGAATCATATGTTGGGAAATTACTTTAACGTTAGTGATCAACCATTAATATTAGTTAGTTACCTTACCAATAGAATCTCTAAGGTCCGCTCTTCTGGGCAGATAGCTGGCTACTTATATATGATGGTAGCTTACAGTAACGTAATTCTAATAGAATAAAAAATAAAATATCCTTTTCAGCATTGTACTAATGATATAAAAATCTTAGAGAGAAATAAAAAACTGAAGTGTTTTATATATTTAAAACAAGATACATGCTTAGTTATTCATTTTAAGCGTTCCTTTGTACAATAGTAACCTTAATCTTATCTAGAAATATGCGTAATATTTATTTAAGTTATCTCTACGCAACATCCTGCAAAGTGCCAAATGGGAAAATTGTGAAAACCCGCGGTTAATTTAACTGTTGAAGTTTAACAATTGTGTAATAGGTTAGTTCTCTCTTTAACGCTGTAATTGTTTAGGTTTAGTCTGTTAAAGGATCATCTTTTACTAGGTCTTTGACGATTGTGCTAATTAAACAATCTTCGGCAAGGGTTTTGGCAAAGCATCAAATCATTGTTCCTCGCGGCATCCAAAAAAACTGACTTACAGCAGCGTTTATGGTGGTGGCCAACTTATGAAGGTGAAGCACCATGAAGGTTTCTATAGTTCATGAAAGTTTCAGGAAATTTTAAGACGAAATTGCAAATGCATAATAAGCTGTTAAAGTTTATTATTAAATTGACTTAGTCCATAAATCCTAACAAAGCCTACTGTTTTTGTGTCAAACAATAACAAATCTACACAGAAAAAAATCCTATTTTTTAATTTACCCTTGTTTGCTTAAAATACTTATAAGCATTAGTGCAGGTCGTCACCCGCGCATCTAATAAAAAATAAGCGTTTAAAATTTAAGTATATAAAATATTCTCCATCTTGCATCATGTTCTATAAATCGCTCTGCAAAAGGTGGTATATCTATTACTTTCCCTTTATTCAGATCGTAGACGGATCGGGCGAGACGCGGTGAGAATAATAAATGTTATCTTTGTGATAGTTACTGTTTGTTTTCATTGTTATGCGGGAAACCAGATTTTTTTAATATTTAAATGTATGTAAAAACCAGAGATGACATTTCTCCTCTCTTCTTTACAACTACAAAACTTAGTTAGTTATTAGAAACGAAATATATGGATTTTGCAACAGTGCCAGTTGTGGTAAGCACACAATTGCTGAAAGTCTATCTTTTCGTAAATAAATAAATCAAAAGTACGTACTTTTATAGGCAATAAAATCGTAGTAAAGACGAACTGTATCTTAATATTTTATATAATGCACCTCAGGCCTGTACATGGTCATTAATAATAATATTTTAAATAAGTAAAGTTCTACAATATTTCTTCATTTAATTAACAGTTTAATAGGTAGTTTTTGGCACCCTATTTTTTTGATATAATTATGTGCTATATCTTATATGTCACTATACCTATTAATTACTTAATAACGAACAGTTAATGGTAAAGTGCTGTATTAAATAGTGGTTTATTTATCTGGTATAAGGAAAATTCGTATGGTATAACCAAATGGTACAACGTTCAATGATACAAGATTTAGTTGTGCAAGCAACGCGTGGGAACCGAGGTTCACGTAGGCTCGTTGGTATGCAAAAACTAGACTGCCGGAAACTGTTCCGAGTACGTGTTTAGAGCTTTTATGTACTTTAAAAATGAACAATTCGGATTTTTAAAAGGTTATCTCGTCCATGGTTGTTAAAAACTGGCTTTCGTAGATGTTTCTCGGCCCAGGAGGCATGCATTGCTGAGGTTCGTTTCCGGACTAGCCTACGTCAGCAAAGCCTCATTCCGCGCCCTGAGTAATCGATTTTTTGACTCTGCACCAGAATGTGACATTTTTGACAGGGTGAGGAGGAATGATAATGGAATATAAGTAAGCAGTTGTTAGATTGAAATAGCTTAAATCTAGATGTATTGTGTTACTTTTCGTATATTTTTTGGCTTCGGTCGTAAATAAGTATACATATATTTTCACAAAAAGATATTTCTAGATTTTATAGATAATTAAATTACAATAAAATTTACGTGTAGTGCAAAGGATGTGTGCGCTCCAATTATCGGGTTATGTACGATATTCGTCCGACCAACTAAAGACAAGGTCTTTGCTCACAGACAATAGTGTCTTTGGTCACAGAAAAAAACAATCATGACCGCTCTTTTCGGTAGGTAACCGCCTTCCGAACCGGTAATGTAAAAATTGACGATTCAAAAGTGTTTTTATAAAGAACTACTCGATTAAAGATATTTTGAGTATGAGTTGGAAATAGTGTCTTTGGTCACAGACAATAATGTCTTTGGTCAACGAGAGTATGTTTGTATTATTTTGGCTTGTACTGTTTCAATTAATAAGAAATATTGGACACAAACTTTCGCAATAAGAATAATAACCGTGATACAGAAATTAGTCATACAATTTGTAATACACTCAAATATTTATCCGAGACCTTCGTACATTTCGAATGATTCGTTAAAAACATTCACAATAGCTAGGACAAACGTTATATTAGTTACGGCTACGCTTAAATTGTCTCACCTTAGTTCCTTACATTTCTGGGAACTTTAGAAGGTCGTAGCGATGTTTCATAATGAAAGGAAATTCAATATGCGATTTGCTGTAGAATTATAGAATTATTAGAAAAGGAGTGAGAGTTTCTTGCGAGTTCTTCTCATCCGCTTGATTTTTGAACTGGCAGTAAATGTAATTATTTGAAAAATTGCATTACCTATATGAATAGTCTTTTTTTCAGTCGTGTGGGTCATTTCGAGTGAAGTACTTACCGCCGCGCATAGATACCTGCCCGACATGAGACTTACAAGTGTGTTGACGGCCTTTAAGAGATTCCTTTTATATGATTTGCTTCCTAAGTCTAAAATAGACGGATACTTATATCGATTTAAAAAGTTGTATGCAATAACCACCTGATTTTCATATCGTATATATATTATCAATGCCTGTGTTAAATCTGAACGTTTGAATAATCGACTAAAAATGTTTCGTATAAAAAGGTCGTATAGGTTATTTTCTACAGCACCTTTGGAAACATAAAAACCTTTTTAAATTTAGTGTAGGAACTCGTGCAGATCAGTTGTTAGGGAAAATAAAAAAACAACGCAGGTTTAATCATTTATTTACCTAATTACATCGACATCATAATAAATAATTATACATCTATTTTACTCTAAGACACGTATTGAAAATTATTCGTAAACACTTACTCGGCACAATTTTTCCTACACAGTATTGTTGCAAATCAACTCAGTATTCGTCAAAATCTTACAGAGGGTACTTTGTATGAGAAATTTTACAGAGGGTATCTTGTATGAGAAATTTTTTGATAATGATATCTCTTTCAGAGTGCCCTCTTACAGAGGATACTTTCTATGAGAAATCTTATAGAGGGTACTTTGTACGTACCTTAAAAAAATAGACCAAAGACAAGACAATAAATCACAATTACCCTACCGGAATCGATCGGTAATTGAAATGAAATAAATGTATAAAAACATATACCATATGTACTTCGAGTTAATGATGCCTCTAAGTGTTTACGAAGATCAGATCTATTTTATATATTATTTAACACTAACTTTGTGACAATAGGATATCAAAGTTTTAATAATACAATACTAGTGCATTAGATTTAATGTAACGCATTTACAATGTGAAATGTATACTTGGAAAATGACTGCTAAATTGGTACGGATAGCACGAACCATAGTGTCGGCAAATCAATACGATAACAGTATTTGACAGCTCGAACGTATACGTTAACTTACGTTTACGTGTTCGCGCTATTCATACCGAACACTTAACAGACCGTATAATATTATATTTGTATAAATAATGAAGTTTACAAAGCGGGCAGTTTTACGCGTTACCATTTTATATACTAACGTTTTATACAAATTTAAACTTCGCATTATCCCAACGGAAAGCAGGTGACCACAGAAGTAGCGTGTACAAAATACCTGTGAACGTACCACAGAACAAAAATCACTCCATCAATAGAGGTAATTCGAAGTTCAAATTCCATCTGACATTCGTTAACCTATAGACAAACAACACAGACAATAGAAACAAAAAACAGAGCGAGGTAGAACTATGAGAATGGCATAACGGTGTAATAGAACTCTTTGACAATTAACAACGAGTACCGGAAAAGTGATATGACACGAATTTATATCGAATTTCCATACTCAAGCATTTCTATAGGTTTATATATGGGCTAAACGTAAACCCGGACGGTAATAGCGGATACCAAGGCATAAATTGAAAACAACGAGAAACTACACACAATCTACTAATTACCCGGTCAGCCGAACCTATTCTACCATGTATCCTATATTATGCATTTTTCAAACTACCCACAAAACAGAAAAACACGCTACGTTTAGAGAATTGTTAATCTCACCGCTTCGCAACCCGTAAAAAGTCCCTTAAATATTTTATAATTACAGATGGTGCTTAATATTTTTGTTATTTTTTTTTTTTTTAATTTTGACATTAAAGATTTCCGAGTGAACAAATAATGTATCGAATCAGTCAGCCCACAGAATATTTAAAAGCGTTTTTTTTTTCATTTACCCGGTAATCAGATGAATATCGTGTATTCTTCTTATTACTATAGATAGTATAATAACTTGGATTGGTTAATATTTTAGTACAAATGAATGACGAAATAAGCAAATGTGTGACTTCTAACCTCATTAATCGTGGGTACTTGTTGCCATGGCAACTCTATACTCCACATTAAAAGCATGGTATATAACGAATGATATTTTTAAATCCCCCTTCCACGGTGCATACACTTCAGTCTGACGCATAAAAATGCAAATCCCTGTGTCGAAAATTACTTTTGGCAAAACACCCACCAACAATATGTCTCAAAATTCATTCAAATTAGGAATGATTTTGTTTATTTTTTTACTGTTTTAATATCAAATCCTTTTAGACTGAATTCAATTTATCAAAAAAAAAATTCATTCAACAAAAATGCACTGCATCCCTTGCTTTTTAGTCCAAAAACTAAATCACTCCCATTTAACTGCTTCAAGTTTTTTTACAACAGCTATCCGATGAATGAATTATTAAAACAGTTAATTTAAAAAGATTTACATTGACTATACATCTATAGAAATATATATAAAAAAAACCACCAAACATTCATAACACACAAACGTAAAAATAATGAGAATTACAAAACTATACAAATAGTATTAACAACATTCAATAAAATATAATTCGAGCCATTTTTTTCCAAACAGGATCAACAACTAATAGACAAACTATTCCACAGATAACAAATACCGAGCAAGCGTTTATAATCTATGGTATTATATACTCAATGAGACAGCGCCGTGAACTTTATGGTTTTATAAATGCGAAGTTGAACCTTTTTTTTATAACATAGCAAACGCAAAACGACTAGATCATATGCCGCTCTTAAGAACGTGGTCAAAAATTAAAATTTTATTTCACATTAACAAGCTACCGTCATTTTCTTTTTCAAATTATACCATTTTCTTTTTCAAATTATACCATTTTCTTTTTCAAATTATACCATTTTCTTTTTCAAATTATACCATTTTTTTTTCACGCGACACTAGTGTTGGAAATAAATGACGGTAGATTTTAAAATTACGTACGCACCAATAAATTATGAAATCAAACATTAGGGTACATTCAAACCCAATTATAGAATCATAATAAAATAATCTTGATATCGATTGAAAACAATACGTCCCCTAGGTTACGTCTTGTATGTTAGATTGAATAAAAACTTTTTATTAAACTACTGTCAAAAGTATGATTTAAAAAAAATTAAACGCTATTTTAACTACCCAAATATACGGACCGAATTATATAGCATTTAATATATTCCGATTCTCGAGGGAATCCTTCAGGGCGTAGAAGAGCTGCAGCTGCTGCTCCGGTTTCATATTGTACACCTGGAATCAGAATTTGTTTATTTGTCACAGTTACAGAATAAAACGGACGGTGATGACGTCACGCCCGGATACGGACGAGCATATACTGGAACCCGTAGTGGGAATCAGTCAGTTCTGAGAGCCCGTGCCTCTGGTGCATTTGGTATTGTTGGACCAATGGGCCAATAGCCATCTCACACAAGAGTGAGTAACATTCTATTATTTATTATTTTTTAAACATATAGAGCTATAGTCTTTTTTTATGTAAGAGGAGGCAAACGAGCAGGCGGGTCACTTCGAGTGATGTGCCAACCGTCGCTCATGGACACCCTTAACGCAAGGAGGCTTACAAGTGAGTTGCCGGCCTTTAAGGGAGAGGAACGCTCTTTTTTTGAAGGTCCTCAAGTCGTAGCGGATCGGGAATACCTGTGGATTTCTTTTTAGTATATATATATATATATATATATATATATATATATATATATATATATATATATATATATATATATATATATAACGAGGGTAGTACTTTTACAGGGCTACCGCAAGGTGCAGCGCCAGCATTACCGACCCCACTACTACCACTCATGACAATATCAACACTTTATTGATATTGGTCAGGATTTATTGATCACTACTTGGAGAGAGGTCCGTTCCGTACAACGGTCTGAGCGCGACTGTGTCGTGCGGTTACAATGCGACCCTATTTATAGTGATCTAGCACTTGTTTACAAAGACGTCGTATTGAAATAATAAAGATGACATTTCACAGAGTAACAAACGTAAAGTATTCAACTTATGTGTTTAAACTTATTTTAGGACAATTAAATGATGTTAAACTTAATTATTCTAGTTAATTTAAGACTTATTGTTGTAGTTGCGCCGATATATATAATGATGATGCATAGAATAGGCGCACCTGTTGTAAAAGTTTCTGTGGCGTGGCGGTGCGTATGAAGCTCGTGATGTAAACGTTGACAAAAGTGGCCATCAGGAACTGACAGTCGAAGCGGTCCATTATACCGCCGTGGCCGGGAATCACGTCGCCAAAGTCCTGAAACAGATTGTTATAGTACCAATAATCGTATTATAAGATATGTCACTTGTGTACATAACTGTACCTAAAAGTAAAGATTCTCTATTATTATCTGTATCGAGTTTGAAAAAAAGCTTTTTTCATATCAACTTACAATTTAAGCGTCTGACACAAAATAAAACTTTTTATTAAAAGTCGAAAGATGATCAGATGGCGTTAAAATATTCCAAAATTTCAATAAGACTAAAATATTATAAAATCCATAAATATACCTTGATCTTGAAAGCTCGCTTGAATCCAGAAGCGAAGAATCCACCAAAAGGTCCGATGACCGAGCTGAAGATGCTGAGTGCCAGCGAATGGATCATGAATGGGTACATCGTGATCTTTTCACGGCCGACCTGCAATTTATGATTAACTGGAAATTATTCTACATAATTATATAATTCCAGGTGTCTAAAAACGATACATTCAGCAATCGTTTACGATTCATGCATTATACGTTACAAACATTTCTTGAAAAAAAAAGATCTACTTACCAATCTAACGACCGGCAGAAGGCAATCAGGCGGTGTGTACTCGTGCAGGCGGAATAGGGATGAAGGCTCGCAATCCATCGTCATACGTCCCAAAGACTCCGAGTACTCAATGGGGCACACCAGATATGGGTATTGGGACATAAGGTATGACAGCTGGAATGTTAGTTTATACAAAGAAATCAATATAATCGCAATTCTCTCATCCCTTTCCAACATTGCGGAAGCACGATTTGACAGAAAGAGACTAAACATTCCAATTGATCGTTACAAATGAGATACTCGGCTTTATTCGTTCGTCAACCTTTAGCGCATATTAACTGACAGTTGACAAGTTGACGTACGTGTTTTATAATCTGTCCCAAACAAACCAGGCATAGATCATAAACACATAATACAATTGTGATATTTTGTTGATGATAGAACAGAAGCCACAGCACATACCAGAAGTCCAAAGACTACAGTCGACACACCGCCGCCAATAAATCCCTCCCAGGTCTTTTTCGGGCTCAGCTTGATCAGCGGCGTCTTTCCAAAAAAGAATCCAAAGACATATGCCATCACGTCATTGCATATGATCATAGATACTGGTACTATGAACCATATCAGACCTGGAAATATGCGTTAATTAATCATTAACAGTCGTGAAAGGGCTTACTATTCGTTTCGTATTAGACAATTATATTCGGCGACAAGCCGATGGTACGAGCCTACCTTACAACTTAAGCTACCTATTCAAACCAAAAACATTAGCAATATTTCATAAGCTATACTTTACACTAATATATAGCAAATTAAACCCAAATGTCTGCGATTTGCAACAAAAATAAACAGACAATTTATTAAACATGACAAACTTGTTTGACATCTTTTACGGACATTATAAAACTACCAGCGCCTCATAGCGCGTTCAGTGTATCTCACGGCCAGGCACACATAGACACACAAGCTCACCCATTCACACACACTCTTGCTTACCCATTAGAAATGTCAATATAAAAAGAACTTAACTAGCCACCTATATAGGCTCGGATCCACTAGAACCTAATTTGTTCGAAATAGTCACCATAACACAGGGTTTCCTGAGCGCGGGGGGCTTGATATGTTATGTATCAAAATTTGAGTTAAAAACAAAAGATGTTTTATAATTATTAAATTGTACAAGTGAGTTAATTGGTAGAATTGAATAAGTTTAAATTTTAACCAAAGTTCAAAGGAACGTTCCAATCTAAATACAGTACAATGCACTATGGGCTTAGCAAACAATACATAATTATTAACATAAATTAACCACTTAAAAAGCAGAATACGCATATATTACAAATTAAATCAAACCACGGGAGCATCGTAATAAGAATTAAAACAATAAAAACATTAGTTATTTTGTTTCCACACACAATCTTGCCAAGTTACAAAAATCAATAATAATCTTGATTCATAAAGGTAATTTCTATACATTGTAAATGGTCAAAAAAATATCCAATATAATTACTCCCAGTTCCCAAATAATACAACTATACTATCGGTGGGCATAGTAAAATAGGAGCACACATTTCAGTGAAAACACAGAAGCACAATGATGAATCCAGAAAAAAGTAAAACATCTTAACATAATTTACAGCTATATATTAACTATTTTGTAATTATAAAATATCGGTACTAGCGCATAACAACATTCGTCAAACGAGTACTATCTACCGGATTTAATTGTTTGTGTAGGCAAAAAGTGTTACACCGTCAAATTTCTTATGGATCAGAGCCCGCAAAAATGATTCATATCTCATCGGGGATTAAAGTCGACAATTATTTAATGTTACAAACAGAGGGGAATGTCGATTTAATATATCTATTAATAGTCCATTGTTTAACTAGTAACGCGTTCGCAATGTAACACATAATGTAACCCACCCGCACGTCTAGTCTAGGCCCTGGTGGTAAAAAAATAAATAATAATAAATGGTAATAATGTGGTGGGTGGGTGCATTGTCTGGAAGAGATCGCTTATAAGCGATAAGGCCGCCCGTTGCTCTTATATGTTCTAACATCTGTTAATGTCATTTGCTTCTAGTGTTTAAGTGCGATAAAGTGTTAAATAAATAAATAATGTATTGTTTGCTAAGCCCATAGTGCAATGTACTGTATATAGATTAGAACGTTCCTTTGAACTTTGGTTAAAATTTAAACTTATTCGATTGTACCAATTTACTCACTTGTACAATTTAATAATTATAAAACATCTTTTGTTTTTAACTCAAATTTTGATACATAACATTTCAAGCCCCGCGCTCAGGAAACCCTGTGTTATGGTGACTATTTCGAACACACTAGGTCCTAGTGGATCCGAGCCTATATAGGTGGCTAGTTAAGTTCTTTTTGTATTGACATTTCTAATGGGTAAGCATGAGTGTGTGTGAGTGTGTGTATGGGTGAGCTTGTGTGTCTATATGTGCCTTGCCGTGAGATGAGGCGCTGGTACTTGTATATGTACTTAATGCAAAGCACTTTATTGTGGGCCGCTTTTACAATGTGCACAACTCTTTTATGGTTGGTATGGTTAATTTAGGTTTGTTACAAATTATTGTTTTATAGGGGACAACATATGTTCTGGTCCGGTCAGGAAATGTGTCATTTCTAAATAAATAAATACGTCAAAAAGACCGATTCTGAAAAGGTGTCGAAATAGGTCAGCGAAGGCCACCCTCGGTCGGGGTACTAAATTCGTGTATCCATTTCCTAATTAGGTGGACCTTATGAGCCCTACTCACGGCCTTGAATTTTGTATATACGTCTGGGTCGGGGTAAAAATAAATGATAAAACGTTTATTACGTTCGTGATTATATCCGTTAAGGCTTCAATGTACAGAACACGCGTCAATCTAAAGCAACTGTGTAAGCTTTCATCTCTTACTGATAAACTGTTTTAACACTGTAATAAAACGAGACAGACAAGTACTTGATTGAACCGGTGCAAAGATGTGATTTTTTTTTAATGAATACGGTATTGTCTATGCTTTGTACGCAATATTGACACAATTACAAATAATGCGAAGTTGAATGCATGACATAGGGTGCAACATGGGGGCGATATATTCCGGAAGCCGGTGTGAATGAAATATATGTATATCTATATTTTATTCGTAAGAGCCTTATCCCTAATCACATTAGCTCGAAGCCACACCTCCACTGTACAAGCCTAAACCAATAAATCTAAATAGAGTCGGATATCTTATATAAAAAAAACCCGTTGACATATTGTAAAAATACAATTATGAAAATGACAAAACCCTAAGATTACCTTTGGTATACGCGTGTCCATATTCATATAAATTCATTACATTGAAAGCGTCGCATTATCAAAGCTCAATACTCGTTCATCGGTTTTATTCGAATACATACGATATTTAATTAGATAATTGGTATAAAGAGTATATCGTTTTCAAATGTTCTTCGTTATTCCTGTTCAATCAGGGTCTGTATTAAAATTACAGCATCGTTGTTTAATGAGCGTAATCAAAACAAACTGTCTATTCCTGTTACAATAACGTATGGGTACAATATTTCCGACGGCCTAGTTTCCACGATCAAAGGCTTCCGTGACACGAAGCGAACAGACCTGTCAATATTGCGTACACATACACAATACTTTATTCATCAAAAATAAATCACGTCTAACTTGCACCGGTTTGGTTAATCTTGTCTCGTTTTATCACAACGTCAACCCAATTTGACGGAGAGAGACGAAAACTTACACTCGTACACATACATTTAAAACCTTAATGTTAACCTTAAAACATTATTAACAAATGGTTTTGGGTGGTTTTCACCACGACCCAAACAAGTCGAAGTTTGGGTCTACCAAAAATATACACCTATTTGGCGTGAACCATAGTCCGGTACTACAATGAAATATCTTTATGTAGTTTAGGTATCTTTTAAAATATTACTATACATTTATGTATATATTTTTACATTTTGAATTAGTTTTGTATTTGTCGTGTATGTGCTAATTAATCTTTCTTTCTTACATGTAATTATGCCGTCGGCTAAACTCACCTACCTGGTAAGAAAAAATACAGAAATCTATAATAACAGTCAGTATTGTAGTCAACTAATAATTTTTCCTAATTAGAAATTAGATTAATCAAATATTAATAAATTCACACACACACACACCGAAGAATATATGAGATTGGATGACGGTGACCTACTTGGTGAAAATCGGTCAACACAACGAAGGATAGCCACTTGTTAACTAAAGCCAATTAGACTTTCACTTATACCTATTAAACGCATACCTTATGGGCCTCAGCTTATCATTTTTGGCAAATATGACACACACTCAAAAAACATATGTTTTTATTGTTTTTGATTAACGAGTTAGTATTACAAGTAAGTTAGGTTTTTTTTGAATATTTTTTTGTGTTGTTTTGTTTTGTATGGAATCGAGCACGTGACCCTCTGTTTGACAGTCGGGCATATGGCCTTCTCAATCGTTTTGTCCAATATGCATTATACCTAAATACCTAACAAGGCATATAGTGCTGACCTAAATTAATCGCGCGATCGATATGAGAGTGCGAAAGGTAGGAAATATAATTGCTGTACAAAGCAGGATATAAACATATAAAATTTATATAAGAGCACCTTTGTCTCACCTTATTGAACTGAATTGATATTTTATTAATCCTCAAACAAAAACTATTCAAGTATACTCACCCTCAAATACATTTTGAATGATGAGGTAGCTTTGAGTCACCACGATTAGCAGTGCAACGTGGGTCCAAGCGAAAAGGCTGAACTGTCGCATATAGTACCGCTTCACCAGGGACAGGACAAACCAGACGAAGCCAACGCAGTACAGGCAGAATGAAATAAAACGATGGTACGTCACCAGGAAATGGAAGTAATCCTGAAACAATAAATTGTCTAATGCATTATTTAACCAAGAAGAAGACGTTCCGTGCGTTTTCTGCGGCTTATAAATTGTTTTAATACACACAAAAGTGTCAAATATTATTTAAAATTGTTGAGCGTAAGTACTTTGTGGGTGTATGTAATAAGTGTGAGTGTGTGTATATAGCCGTGAGGTACACAGAGGGCCCTATGAGGAGCAGGTATTGGAACTATTAAACTACGTCATTACATGCAGAAATATTGGTGTTATGGAGACATCTTTACATCGAACAAGCCACTTGGCTGACAAACAAATCCGCTTTTAGGTACCAAGGATTTTAGACAGGACATTATTATACTCTACATTCTTTATATTTCATTATAATAGCTGTAAAATGTATTTTAAAAAAAGTTATAGAGCAAAAAATTCTCACTTTGCTAAAAAACTTATGACATTACATGTTTTTTTGCAAGAGGCATAGTTTCTGAGATATCGCGAAAAAAGTGTCAGCACCCCTTTTTCCAAGATGGCGGCCGGGGGACAAGGGCAGCGACCCCACAAACTTGAGGTTAAGCTTCTATCGAACACCCACACGTGTTCCAAAGATAAGAAATGAGAAGCAAATGTAACATTTCAATAGACTAGTAATAAAATACCAGCTTCGCAAATGTCGCAGCGTTGCTCAGTCATCGGGGCAATAAATATAACGGGTGATAAAATGGAACATTATCCACACATCACTGGCCGCATATATACAGCGTACAAACTTAAATTATATATATATATATATATATATATATATATATAGAAATAAGTGGCCTTGTAATATTGCTATTTAGGGCTCATTTTTAAGTACATTTACGAGTGTTGCCTGTATTGCAATCACTTTGTACAAAGGTTCCTCATATTACAAAATATTAAGAGACAAATTTTGTCGTCAACTTTGCATATGTTTGAGGGATAGGGGGCAAACGGGAGAACGGATCACTTAAAGCATAAAGTGAAGGTAGTCTTTGAAAATCGGAAAAGCTACTAACTTTATTTCCATGGCAGGTTGACCTTTACATATATTGTTTACAACGTGTGAGGCGCTTAAAATGTATGACATTAAAAGAAAATTAGATATCGAGATTCGTTTAAGACACATTTATTATTATTAGATTATGATGGATGTATAAAACCAACATAACCTGCATAGACAACCCCAGGAATGGACTAAACATTACAACGTAATTAGTTTTATCATTACAACTGTACATACAAGTATTCCTAATTGACCTAATAATATTATTCGTTATCATATTAATTATGATTTAATTGTGTTATTAACCTTAGCAATGACCGAGAAGTATACAGAACTGGTATTGTAATAAAAAAAATATATATTATACGTGAAGAAACATGACGTTTGTTTTTTTTTTGTTAATAAAAACCACAACAAATCGGTAAATGAAAGAAAATCTAAATAAATTGAATGAAATATTTGTGATTCATTCGCTGGAGCATGGTATATTGGTTGCTCTCTACAACTGAACAACATATTTGGAGTTTCTCGCCAGTTTCTTGCATGAAAAGCATCTACGCCCTTGATTTGGGTACTCGCAGTGAAACTATTTCTAGTCATTTTTCAAAATTATTTGTCAATTCACAAATGTATGTTACGTTAAGAATAAACTACTTTTTGATTTGATTTTAACCAGAAAGATAGGGGAACTTTAAACCTAACCCATAAATATATATCATCAAATATCAATCAATTTTATTGTGATTTAGAGAGATTGTAGAATATTTAAATTTGATTAATTAAATAAGCGCACATTTTCATTTTTGGAGTTGATATTATAAGGCAATATATCATCAATCATTAGAAATATGGTACACGGATTACGTATATAATCAATATTTAAGCACAAACAGTAGACTACTTTTGTTTATGACGTAATTCCATGTAATAAATTACGCACGGACATTACCTCAAGGGATTACCAACATTATCATATGAAATACGTTTTCAAATTACACTACAGTAGCATACCACTCATTCACTAGTTATTGCCGGGTTCGATTTAAAAAAAAAATATACGTAAAAAGTTCACATTCTATCTATAATTAAATTTTTAATCATTTATTGATAATAGTTTTACTATGTGTCTTATAAGTGATACAAATGTTATGGATATGAAGACAGTATAAACGATGTATACAATCTACCCAAGCGTGTCTGAATTTTAGACATTTTATTCGATTAAATTATAAACATAATGATTTAAGACAATTTTTTGAGCTTCCGAATAAACAAATTAATTAAGCAACTGGAGATTTAACCGCAAGATCGACAAGCTAATCATAAAACGTGGTTCGTACTACGAGTGGTTACCATGGAAACAAAGTTTAGTTCCGGAGCGCTGCCGACAAGCTGTATACTAACAACTGCTTGCACTTTTTAAATATTAGTATGTAGCATTAAAAAAAATACATACTGGTATATTTTTTTTTATTTTGGGTGTATGTAAAAGTTTAGATTTTGAATAAGTGAAGTCTAATCCATAAAACGTAATTCAAATATTTCATATATTTCTTTGAAAGATCCAAAAAAAACGACGAAAAATTCATAGATAAAAAAGATTAAAATCGGTTATCGGTCGTGCGTTATCGAGCATGATCCAACATCGTTCGATTATAAAAAAAAATGATAATCTAAATGAAATGCATCTTATTAACAAAATGTGGGAGCACTAACATGTAATGTGAAACGATCCTTCGGCCCGCTGCGATATAGCAATTGGTTAATCACTTAACACGCGATTAAGCGTCATATTACGTTGATTTATAAAATAACAATAAAATTCCAATTCCGGAAAGCCTGATTCTCATACAAGAATTATCATAACAAAGATATGTAAGGGTTTTTTGTAAGAACACAACCCAAGACCTGTTATTTAAGACAGGCTATGCATAAGTGGATTACTTATAATCATACTAATAGCAGTTAATCTTATAATATATGTCTACAACATGTTTGTTAGTCCGACAATACTAAATTCCATATAAAAAAATGCTAATCTATTCAATGGCGGTTGAAAGTCAGCCAGTTAATCCAATTGGCACTGCTCAGCATTACACATATTAAATGTAAGCCATAGTTTAAAATATTTTTTTTTTTAAATAACCAAGTAATTAATACATCATCTTGAATTATTGATAGAAATAAATAATTAAACTTACAGTTCTGTTAATAACAACTCCAAAATAATCAATTAAACTCTCTCCATAGAAGAAATAGTTTGACGAGAGCAGGAAGTACCAGGAGAGCGATCGGAACCATGGCAGACCGTGTACCCGGTAGACGGCATGGCCAATATTGATGATTTCCTCAAAACATTTCACTTGAACACATAACACCTGCAGAATAAAGGCAAAGTTTTATATGACACAAAAAAACTTACAAAGGCGTGAAATAAAGATAATAAAAAGTTTTAAACTTAAATAATGCATAAACCAATGTCATGAGTCTATGAATATTAATTTATAGCTTGTTTGAATAAATACATAATAATGTTTCTATTGTGAATGGTTATTTAATATGTCTCACCGTTATCATCAAAGCTAAGGGACCTCCATAAATGAGTAAGCAAAAGCCAGCGATCATCAGCCATGTGAAAATTCCACGTATTACCCAATTCCGCCATCTATATAATGGAAAAAATAAATAATTTGTATTAAGAATATTATTTAAAAAATTCTTGGGTTAAATTTATTTTTGTGTAATATATTCAAAACTTAAAACTTATTTTCTTAATATGTATATTGTCAAAATAAGTTATTTAATTAATTAGTTAGTGTTATTGTCATTGCAAACTTCATTATAAGATGTGTTATATTAGTTTAAAAAATAGCTATATTACGTCAACTTTGTTCTTTAAAAATATATCACAATATATATTTCTAGCTTATGGATTCAATATTTTTGCATTTATATTACTTAAATATTATCTTTACCACCTACCCAAACTACACATAAAACATGAAATCCTTTTATGACACAGGCATTAGAAAAGTATGCAAAATATATAAAGTATACTGTCCCAACTCGACAGTACAATTTGTTAAGGAACTAAGTAATGGAGTTTTATGAGCTAAATTATAAATAAAAACTACAATGGTCAATTCATTTATAAAAACCATATTTTTTTGATAAATGAATTTTATAAAAGGTAATTTAATTACCGTGATGATAGACCGGAGAGCGCAGAATCAAGAATTTCTGGTGTTTTGTCCGTTCCCTGGGGTAAAGATTTAGCTATTTCGTCAACATACTTCTCTTCCAACACTTTTTCTTCTTCTGAATCCACCTGATAATGACAACAAAATTATAAGTCTACGTATTAGAAGACAAAATATTTATTTTTTATGTACAGAATTCGCAATAAATACATGGTCAGATTCGCCAGCAGTCTCCACTTTTTCCGTTCCGTCGCCGTCACCACGACGATGTCGCACTTCACTCATAATTAAACAATAAAATATAAACTGTTAATTTGTCACAAATTGTTCTAAAACGTTTAAATGTTGTCCGACTTGTTTCGGAACAATACTTGCAAGTTTTAACAGAAACAAGGTTCTACTTCGATACTGATGTTTTTCTTTTGAAAAGAAATGTCAAACGAAAAATCAATAGAGTTACAATGTTGCAAACGTTAAATATATTTTTTATTAAATGCAAAACCAAAAACTCCTCTAAAATTGTAATATTGTTTTCGTTAATGTATAGAAAAATTAAACACTTAGTTACGTATTATAATAATTATTTTCAGATCAGTTATCTGGCATTATATAATCCTAAGTCCTTTTATCAGCACCACATATAAATTTTACAAGCCGTCAGCCTGACACACTGTCAGTGCATAAGTAGTAAATTGACATTGTAACTGGAAGATACAACAAAAATAAACAATAACAATAAACATGGCGGACGAAGTGCCCGAAGTTGGCGACGACTTTGAAAATGTAATATTTATAAATTTGCTATAAGTTAATATTTAAATCCGTTTTCTTAAAAGTTTTCTTTTCTTTCAGCTAAAATCAATAGTTCGAAAATCTTTTGCTCGTATTTACGCTTCATTAAAAGCCAGAGAATTAAAAACTTTACGACAGCTTGAGGCAATTTATAAACAATGCCAAGACAACGAAGATTTAAAAACGAACTGTGTACAAGGCATAGTAATTTCTTATGACAATGAATCTGAATTATTAAGCAACATAGGGAAATATGGCGCTGTTGAATTCGATAATTTAAATTTTGATAGCAGTACTTTTTTACTTGAAGATTATGTAAGTCCGTATGATGATCACATGTATTTGTATAAAACTATTGAAGATGTTACGAATGGCGAAGATATAAAAGAATTAAAGATTATAGAAGAAGAAGCAATGAAAGAAATAACTAAAACCGAAGACTGTGTATGTAATGTTACTATAAAACCTGAAGATGTTGCAAAATGCTTTAGAGTGGCGGAGCCTGATAGAACTACAAAAGAATACGATAGTTCAGAGGAACAGAACACTAGTATAAATACAGTTGCTGATAGTACACCAGATGATTCAAGTGAAAGTTCAGAGCATGATGTAAAAAAAATTGAACCTACTGAAGATTGGCTTAATACTATAAAGAACCAGACTGAAATAGAGCCTTTACATGTCACTGACTTAATGGAACACAGCACTTTTGTCTGCTCTTAGCATAGGTAATAATGGCATTTTACTTAATTTTATTACAGAGAATAAACTTTTATATTTTATCTTTCATATTGGTTCATTCTAGTCCTTGAATTTGATTTTACATAGCTCTGTTGGTTATTTATTTATAGAATGTTTCCATGTTGAAAGGCAATCCAATATTTTTACGTTTACTTGGTAAAATTACATACTATTACTATTATGATAAATATTACTAATATGATATTTGAACCAGAATGTTCAAATATCACAAATTTTGTACACACTGATTGCAGCAGTAGCCTAGATAAGTTTCAAGAGGATTAAATAAAAAAAGTCATAAAGCATCAACTTTAATTGTTAATACATTTTTACAAATGGCGTAACTGAATTCTTACACTAATATGCATTGACTTTTGATTACATTTTCTAATGAATAAATATTACCCATTGTCTTGCACTAAGTGCTGACCGAAATAATAAAAAAAAACCAATCTTCCAAACCCATTGCCCAATCTCACAATTATATTATGGTTTATGGCACTTATAGATGACATACAATTAACTCCCATTTCCATACATGAAATCTGTTCTGGAAATATACTAGTTTGTACTCGCTTCACTGGAAACACGATGGCACGAAAAGATGTGCGGGTGAAAGTTTTATAAACTATGTGATATTTTTAGATATGTGCTAAGGGAATAGAAATACACTACGAATACTGAATAGGATAAATAATTCGATTATATTAGGCACTAAATTCTTCTGGGTATGCTTAGGCCACATCAGTGTTATCAACATTATTGTCACTCACGGGACAAGATTGGAAAGTGCATTACGCATACATTGACAATAAGTTAATATAGACTTAAATTTGATTAGAAGGGATACATGAATGGTATCTAAAGAAGTAAAGGGGGGAGTACAAAATTCAAATGAGTACAAAGTTTGAACTAAATACATAGGGTGTTATTCAAATTATGATTATTTAAGGCTAACTTATATTGTATATAGTCTACTATTGTACATTTAATATTAATAAGACACTATACAAGGCCAAAATCTGTGCATACAGGCGTGACGTCACGATTGTTCGGTTTGTCCGTATTTGCGGCCATATTTAGTTCAACTAATGTATCCACACTATTTATACTGACTCCTTTCAATATCTTCTGCGCGGCTAAACTCGTAAAGTTAAAGCTCAAGTCACTTAGACTAGGGAAATTGTAGAAATCCTGATTATCCTTTTTGCCATCTTGGCTTAAACTGTAACGCTTTTGTTTATTTTCTATGCAGTTTATTTTCTCGGTGGACGTATTGTCCTTTAAAGATTCGTGGTTCTTTAAAGCTAGATTGGGTTCTGATCCCAGAACTGTTGGTTTGGGATCCATTCCTTTCGTCAATAGATTTGCGATAGACTCTGAACTCATCCTATTGTTTGGAAGCCCATTCAGCATTTGTAGAGCGGCCGCTTTCTTCAACAAATCAACACTTTTCAGTTCGCTATTTGAATTAATGTTCGTTTGCATTCCACTATTCGCTGATGATAAGGAATTCTTTTGATATCTCAGACTTCCCAAGGATCCAAGGATATTATCGTAGCTTTTTGTGGGCGTTGTCGGGTTGCTGTTTGGTGTTGTTTCGATGTTGTGAATGTTGTTGTGTATAGCTGGCGATGCAGGGTTAGACGCGATATCATTTGTGTTGTTCAATTGATTTTTGTATACAAAACTATTGTTATTTGTGCCGCTACCGATTTGTAGCGAAAGTTTTCGATTATTATTCATATTCGCTTCGTTCATGGAGTTTTTGTTAAATTTATTCTCTTGTACTTTAATTGGCTCTGTTTCTTTGTACTTCTGTTTGTTATTTTCAAACGATACATCGAATGATGTTTCGGTTGGATTCTTTGCTGTTGTAATGCCATTTTGTACAGACACCACTTGCCTGTCGTCGTTTATTATGTAAATGTTACTTGCGTTGCTTGTTTCTGTGACTTTACCGTTCTCGAATGTAATAACCGATCGCACGGGTGAATTTTGAACGAAAACTTTGGTATTTGTACCGCCGTTTTGATGCATGGTATTCGTTGTTACTTTAAGTGTAATTGAGTTGTTTGAGTTGGAACTTGCCAGCATAGCTGTTGTTGGGTTTTCTAATTTGGTGCCAAGGTTTTTGTTATGTAACGGTGTCGCAGTTTTCTTGGGTGTGTTGGGACAGTTTTTTGGAGTTGTTTCTGAAGTGCATTTGCCTATTTTTACAGTTTCCCCACCGACAATTGGAGGTTTAGTTCTATACTTATGGAGGCTCTTTGGGGAACTCTGCAAGCTTTGCACTTTCACGAGCGATTGTGCTCGACTAAGTCCCGGTACTCCAGTGGCATGACTGGATGTAGGCTTCAATGTGCGGTCTGATATGTGCGATTCCAGGCTGGAGTGACCGCTGCTGCCACTATTGTAGCAGCGTTTCATTGGGGAGTTTTGATCGGAGTGTGCGTTCCTGCTATCTTTCCTTGGCGTCCGATGAGTCGTTGTGCTCTCCAAACTTGATGGACCGCTTGTGGACATGACGTGGTCGGAATAATCGACTCTTCGTAAACTACCGCTCGGACTGTCCCTTAATTTTGGGTTGCTGCTGCGTTGTGGTGAACCAAAGTGGTCTAGGATGGTTTTATTCGTTGAGCTTCTGCTGAGTGTAGATCTGGGAAGACTACCCGAGCTGGGACTGGACTGTCGTATTGGAGAATGGTCGTAGTGCATGGAGCCAGCTATGCCCGACTCTGTTGATAGGTGCCGTTTGTGTCTTCTAGGCAGTGTCGATGACCGATTGCTAATCTCTGATCCGTCGTAATACGATGACATGAATGATGCTTGACTCTGCAGTGACTCCTGGAAAATAAAGGTTACAAGATTATATAAAAATGCAAAGCTAACATGGTTATTTGATTATATATCTAAGTACGTAGTTTGAAAAATTCTAAAAATACAAAAAAGAACATCTAATAGAAATTTAGAAAATTATAATAATTATGTCAATCCGTGACAATTCTTGCTGTTATTGCTTGTAAATTTCTTATATAATTCTTTTCTTTTAATATTTATATGTTTGTTAAATATAGTAACAACCTTTGAGTCTGTCTGAGTGGCGACGCAATGCAAATGCACTGCCTTAGAATTGAACCATTCCGTGGGTGGGAACTGTGCAGAGAATGTGCTCATCGCGCGGGTCTGCTTGCTGCGGCCGCTTCGTCTGAATAAGCGGGAGAGCAACGACACTTTCTCTGTAATTTAAATATTTATTCATTAAAACATTAATTCCTTTTCAATATAACGTGTATGAGTAATGAGTTCTACCGCCACGACATTCGCTTGAACACCAATCCTCACCGAAATCAGTCATTTTCTTGCATAAAGTTCAACAATATACTTATTTAGTTGTTAACATGAAGCGTCATAATTCAACCGCAAATTAAAATAAGAAAGCAGGTGTGCATGCATTGCAACAAAAAATGCTTACTAGGCGACGCAGATTCTACGCTAGGCGGGTAGTCAGTGGATGAAGAGCTGTCTGTCGTGTTCGCATGTTTGTGGTGCAGGCTGCGGGTAGATGCACACCGCTGCAAGTATTTGCTCGACGAACCGAATATTCGAAGGGAGTGACGCCTGTCGAGCGAGCGCGGTGCGGGGAATGAGGCACTGCGCCGTTTGTTGGGGCGGCCATAGAGAATCTTGTCGTTTGGGTTGCCTGAAATAAAAAGAAACTGTCAGCAATAAGGTCATACTTAAACTATAATGACAGGCCATAGCCCTTTTGCCGACTATCTTTACTTTAAAATAAGATTATCGTCTACACTCATTTACTATTAGATCGCCCGATGGTTAATTCTATTAGGCACGAGCTGGAGGAGACAGCTAACATTCATATAGCAAGAGAGCGCTCCCTCAGCTCGTGTCTTAAGACAGACTACGTTTCGAAATATTCTGCGAAAAGATTGTAAAACGATGCAAACAATTGAACAATAAAGTAGACAATATTGAAGTCCTTGCCACCCCGGGAAACTGACTACCACGTTGAAAATATCTCCAGACTACAGTAGCCACGGATCAAAAAGGTAGTAGGAAAAAAAATTAAACCAGCACGTACAGTCCTATACAAAACATGAAACAATATGGTGATCTGGTTTCATATATAATATCTAGGAATAGTCCAATATGAATGGATCAAATAAGTGTGTCACAAATGGCCATATAATTATTTCATGCGATGTATTTAAAATGTAAACTCGAGGGAATATAAACACAATTTGACGCGAATCATCAACTCAATATGTTAACGTTAAAGTCTGTGCGTTCACACGTGACGCACAAAGAGACGCGCGTGCACGTGTGCGTATAAATCTGCTTCGAACCTGACAGACAATATAATTTAAATTTTAGTGGCTTTTGTTCAAGTACAGTAAGAAAATTTACATTTCGTATTAAATTTAAGGTAGATAATAAATTAATGAATAAATGATTCCTAAATTGTGTGACCAGCGCAGATGACTTCTGCTATACAATGACGGATCGGAGGCGGACAAAACTTTTGGCATGTCAGCGTCAATGTCAAGCAAGTACTTTGTGTAAATTGTCTATGAATCGTTTTAATAGAACACTTATATTGCCTTAAGGGCTAATTAATTAATTGTAAATAAAATATGCCTCGAAGTATTAGTTTAGTGCAGCGATACGTAAGTTCAATTTTTTTTACCTAAATGTCTGGTACAGATGCAATTGTATATGTGTCATGCTTTACTGGTTTATTCTTTTTGAGTTTAGAAGGCGTTAAAAATCTATTCGCTCGACCGATATAAATAAAAATACCTTTAATTTTACACATTTCACGCAGGGAAATATCTCAATCGCCAGATCGTAACTTGAGTCAAGCGTTCGTGCATTCATTGGTA
Source organism: Leptophobia aripa (assembly GCA_951799465.1). Taxonomy (NCBI): domain Eukaryota; kingdom Metazoa; phylum Arthropoda; class Insecta; order Lepidoptera; family Pieridae; genus Leptophobia; species Leptophobia aripa. The sequence goes on along the minus strand of OX637278.1, from coordinate 5,649,467 downwards.
TAAACATTAAAATACGAGTCTATCTTCGCGACTCATCGCCGACCGGAATGCAAACCATTAACATACCTGCGTCTGCGCATTGGGAATGTGACATGAACTATTTTAGTCACCTTTCACAATTTATTCATGCCTTGATATCGGCGGTTACACTTTATGTTCAGTGAATGAGGCAAAAACACCGCGTGATTTAATTTTATGTTTTAATACGAAAAATGCGATATTTTTAAAGGGTATGTGATGTTTAAAGTAGATGAACGGTGTTCGTATATGATACTAGCTGATCCCGACAAACGTTGCTTTGCCAAAAATAAATTAAAAAATGTCTCTAAAACTAGATGTTGGCCGATTCTCAGACCTACTCAATATCCTCAGAAAATTTCAGGAGAATCGGTCAACCCGTTTCAGAGGAGTAAGGGAACGAAAACTGTGACACGAGAATTTTATATATTAGATATAAACAGATTAGTTTTTAATTCGCGCGTATATAACCATATAGGGTTAAGTCCATACATATTATTGTAATATATTATTTTATTTATGAAACCATAAATATATAGAAATAGATTTTATTTGTTTATAGCATCTATCTCTATATTATACATTTGACAAAAAAAACTGACTTATGTATGTGGACTGTATCCTAAATAGGTATATTCCTATTCGTTATGTAAGTCAAATTTATCTAGATACTATACCATGAGCAAAAATACCGGATCATACTTACATAATAATAAAACAAACCAAATAAATACAGTGTAAACTACATGTAATATCAGTAGATTTTACGACTCACTCTCTAAAACATCGCAGTCTGGTTTTGGTTGGTTTAGCTTGTATTCCATACAATGATTTTTCGTCTCTCGATTTAACGACTAATCTATAACGCCACAAAATGTACAGTCCCTTCACTGTCGTTTAAACTGTATGTATTAGTAATTGTATCAAATTTAAAATTAGATTGAGTAAAAATAAGGAATTTAAGAATCAAATTAATACAAAATATAAACCTTAGTTTTATTTAAGTAGTTAAATGCATACAAACGTGACTATATAATATATCTAAACTGTTTCCCACCAATTTTACTTTTAAATGCGGCCCAGAGGTTAATAACTGTTTACATAAGATATGGGATAAACGATTGAAATTATAATCGAGTTGGCACTATCAGATCAAATTACCGTCGGATCTCGGAAGTCCTTGCAACGAAAGCCAGTCACGACTTGGTGTGAATTAAAACACATTCACGATAATTGTTATTATACAAACTCTGTTAGATAAATCTACATTGAAATTCACTTAAATATCCATGACCGGATATCTTATAAAAAGTTATTTTTATATTGCGTTGTGTTTTAGTAATTTATTATTTCACTATGTACTTAATTATCCGTCTAGTATATATATTTATCACCCATATCGAATATGTATAGTATATTAAATTTAATATAAGTTTCCTTATTTACTAAAAAAAACTTGATTATTAGATATCCTCAGAAACCATTTATAGATGATCTTGTCATGTAAAAAATCTTAGTTATTTAAGGCCATCCTTATAAGTACGCGGATATTGTTGACAGCAATTAATCCAACCTTCAAAAAGACGGAAGGAATGTCAAACAGCATACAACTTGGGCTGTATGTAAAAACATCCTTAAATAAGTTAATACAAATCAACGAACGTTTACTTTGTATCAGAGTATGTATGCCCCGCAACAGGATTTTCTTGTTGAATTGAAACGTCATTGTTCAGAGGAAAAGAAGAATAAAAGACCTGCTTAATTTATGAACATGCATTTTCCAAATCGAACAATTTACATATTCTCTAACGAGTGATTCACTCAAAATATGTTATAAAATCGGCGCCAGCGATGCATTGAAAACTAAAATAAACATCTATTATCGGCTTTGTTTATATGCGTAAGACATTTTAAGATTCAAGTGGTCATAAACGCATGCGGAACTACTGAAACCTTTCATTACGAACTCAATCAGCTGATCTTTTCTTTATGCCGAAAATTTTTTTATAAGAATAACGAAAATGGGTAAATATAAAACCTTTTTCGATAGACCTTTTTGTTCATATTGTTCCTATGTTGCGGCATGTCATCATAATCTCAACTAATAAACCATATTTAGAAACATTTCAAAAGACTTACGACTTGATGGCGTAATTTTCAAAGTTAGTTCCTTTGCTTTCCTTTGTTGATTTACATAATATTTGCAACAATTTAGATGCAAGATAGCACATATCACATAAACTTAAAGGCAATCTAGCAGAGTTTTCTTGATAACTTTTCTTTTCAAAAATTCATATAATACCGTTTTTTTTGTTTGCAAGTCAATGACTAGAATACCCGTATTTTTACTAACAAACATGGCGGTATCTGAACGAGCGGGAGTAATTGTATAGATGGAAACAAAAAAGGACACGCGTTCCAAACCAGCTGCGCCCTGTCTTCTGCTGTTATGTGTAACAATCAACATTGAGCATATTCCCGCTAAATTTAGCAAATAACTTAATATTTTGTAAAAAAAAACAATTCCGTGAATTCTACTTCGGAACGCAAGATGACCGACATCAATTAGATACTCACATTTATCAACGTGTCTGGATATTCAGTTATTTTAACAAAACGGATGCGCGGGAGTCGCATTGGGAATGTAGGTCGACGCGTGGTATGTTGCATTTTATGTAGACTAGTTGTTTCCTGTGTCTGCGCTTAACTATGTCTGACAGCTTTAATGCATACAACCTGTAGTCAATTGTCACACATTTGACTCTGTTCATACAGTTGTCAAATTATTTAGTTTTAATAGAAAAAAATGATTTTTATGTCGAATCGAACAATATTGTAACTTTGATAATATACATTATGTTTTGTCGCAAAATATTATTTCAATTTATCTATGAACAAATATGAGCTTATTACGCTTAAATCTAACACGTTTTGAATGTGTAGTCTACGTTTTAAAATCTTTTTCATTTAAAAATAAATTATGACCAACGCCAGCAAACTATTTGGTTGCAAGATTCATTTATACGCATATAAGATCTACGAATAGATCAAAGAGCAGGATAAACACAATACGATTTCCGATTCATATTAAAAATATAACATTGAAATAACGAATTCATTATGTTGAATTTGACAGGAAATTGGAGTTAATGATGTCTATTTAGGGCTTGATACAACATGACATCGACTAATTAGAAAAGTATACGTGTTTGAAGATTCTAATATGTAATAAATTATTATTAATAAGAGAGAGAGAGATAGCGTGTTCTCCAAATACAAGTAGATAATTACTTTAATCGAGGCACTATCCTGGTATTGTCAAAACGAACCAAAAAGCAATAAATATTTTATATATTTTTTTTAATTATTCCGATGAGCATATTATTTGATTGTTATTTATTTATATGTATTAAACGTGATAAAAATACTCCTACTAATTCAGCCTAGGAACATTTTTATGACAACAATTATTTTTGTTTGTTAGATGCGATTTTCCAAAACTTGCAGTATAATTAAATAGTCATAATGTATATTTATTGTTATCTGTGGAAAAAGGTACTCAAAACGATACTGTTGAGCTTCAACAAAAACCACTTTTAATGTTTTAAGTTCGTGCAAAGACGTAATCTTTATTAAACCAGGAAAAAATATGTGATTCACATTATTTATAGACCGCAGCGTTAATCTTAAATGAAATATAAATTATCTGTAGCGAATTATAATCTTCTATTGCCAAGGTTAATCTATGGTTAGAAAAACATGTCATTACAATTTAAATAATATAAATGGCGCAGTGATATATGTTTCAATATGATGGAATATTTTATGATATATGTGACATTTTAATTAATGGTTTTTGAGTGGGCAAGTTAAATAGGACATTTAAAAAATCATACATAAATTCCTTTGAAATCTTGATTTATATACAATATTGTACAATCTTAACCCTTAGACAAATTATTTTACCGTTGTATATTGATAAAATAAAAATATATGATTGCGCATTATAATATATTTTTTGGGACTGCCGAGTACAAGTCCCGATAAAGGTCACCGAAGTGTAAAGTCTGAAAATTTTTAACTTTTCGTATTCAAGCTATAGCTCTTAAATATTGACTGTTCCCACAAGATCTTATCTCTTTATCACGTGCCGATAACTTATCAGTTTTGATGTCATTGGTCCCGATACAGGACAGATTCCAGGCTAGAAGATCATTACTTAGTATGGTCAGGCACTACTTCGTGTATGGTAATATGAAATCGTGACAACTTTTATGTATCTTATATACTAAATATCAGCTACATAGGATATTTCAAAACAATCTATTATCCATACCCTAATTAATCGTTTTCTTAATTCCGAATGTGACATATTTTGTCAGGAGTGGAAGAATATAAGCGGTTGTTAGATGTGGTTCAAGAATTTTTGAAGTGTGTTTGTGTTATCTTATGTGTGGCTTCGGCCGTAAATAAATAAATGAATTTCTTAATGTTTATCTTGGCAACATAAGATCGCGTCTTGTAATTAAAGTCCAGGTTTTTTGTATGTTTTCTAATGTTTTTTTACAGTAATATATAACTATAATGTAATGTTTTAGTCGATGTCTATAAGATGTATCTACTATACAACATACAAAATATTTTTCTCATATTTTTACACAATCAAAACTTAATCATTTCTAACATAATCGATTCATAATTTAAAAAATACAAAATCGTATGAGTTTTAATGCATTTTACAAACTTTGGCCTCAATCAGACTGTTAAATAGTCAATACGTGCTGCTAATATCCGGATGGGGCCTGTATTTATCTGCATCTCATCTTGACGGACGTGAAATTTCACTGTCTTCTAACAATTATTTAATCTAGGTAAAGTGACGTACTCCACTTCGTCACGAGAAAAATAAATACGTATATGTAATAGAATCTTGGAAATATTTTTTACAGCATATGTTTCGAATAAAGTTCCTTATAGACAAAATTTCACAAATTATCTCATTTTTCGATGATAATTATTGAGCTGGTTCTGAAATACAGAAAATACAGTTCTGAATTAAAAGTAGTCCAACTTTTAATTCAGAACTGTATTTTTTACTTTAAATCAAACCTGGCGAATGTCGAATAAATTCATCATCAGCTCATCTCCAACTACGTAATCAGTGCAACTTTGACGGAATTTAAAAAATACCATCATTCATATCTCGCATTTCAACTGATAAAAAATCAATACATTATTTTCAAATTACATCGTTACTGACACGAATTTCCAATTCTTGGTGATTTTAAAACGATTTACTGAGTCATTGTTGCAAAATAGGATACACCTATGTATCAATTTTGGAACATAGACAATAATTACAAATTGTCGTAAATGTAATTTTACTCTAACATAAGGTCTAGTGAAATTTCACAATGGAACATATTTCTCATATATATGGTTACACGAACAAGATTTTAACACAATTACGGATTGGTTTTTTTACGTCAAATATACCTAATTAAATTAGTGCCAAGATAAAAGATTCCTGCTACTATATGACGTCGAAAGAGATTTAACTCATACAGCGAACAAATGGACAAACCCCATTCCCTTCAGTGGTTTTTTCCAAAACATTAAACCTACAAATAAAGTGTTAAAGGGTTTTCATTTATTAAATATTTAATGTCGACTTAATATTCAAGCCATCTACGATCACTGCATTACTGATAGAAATGGTGCAATGCAGTTTCCGAGCGGTGGGCGGTTGTTATGCAATACTAAACCTAAAGATATTTCTTTAATATGTTATTTATATATTTAAAAGCGCATGATTGACTACAAATACTCTCAGGCCTAATGGCCTCACTTGTCGCATGGCACTTGAAACAATTAGATTTGGCTGTCCATGAAAAAAATATGAATTCACTTAGGTTTTTTTTTTAAATTTATTACCTAATAAAGTGTAATTTTTGTATTTACATTTTTTCACATGGTTTTAAGCATACATTTTGTATAAATGTATTAAGTCTTCGTATGAAGCAGCTCAGGCAACTTTTAGAAAAAAATCTTTAATATATCTCGTCTTTGAATTTTCCGTGACGTGTCTTATAATAAAATAATACATATCTCGTTTTGTAAACAAACTAAGAAATTTTATAAATAATGGCAAAAATTTCACTGTATAGAAAAGCTCGATATTTTCCAGTTTAACTTGAAAATCTCGGCTATCAGTAAAACTCCAATTTGCCAAAGTACCGAGAATGTTTGATCACATGCAAGCTTATGTAAGCGCATATAAGCCTGAATATTAAAAGGTCGAAGAGAGCTTAACTATACTTCTGTAAACTTATACTGTATGAATGTTCTCTCATGCGTAAAATAGATTTTCGACAATCACAATTAAGACAATCAATTGTCTTGGTTGGTTGAGAAATAAAGTCCTTTCTTTTAAATTATTCCTTCGTTTAGAACCTCAAACGAAGTAAAATTAGTAAGATATTTAATGTTTCGCTGAGTTGACGATAATATTTGTAATGTAATTTCTTTTCCATAGATCACTTGATTGCTTAATACTAGCAATTAATAAGCTTCAACGTAGGAAGTAAAGTCTCCATCTTATGTCTTACTTTGTCTATTGATCAAATCAGTCGAGACTAGTTCAGTCAAGCGTTTTCTAATAAGCACTTAAATAGATCTAGGTTCCAGGAACAATAAATTCTTAGCTTTAAAGCAAGCTGAATTAATCCGTGATAGAACGACATTCCATGGCTCTGAACGATCTGTTTATTTTAGTAACAAATAGAAGTTATTGAATGTTGTCCGCTAATCGTGTTTTGTTTATGTATTTTATGGCATTGCGTTTGTGATAGCGAATACCTAAAGATGGAGTGACTGAACAATCCTTTAAGGTGTTAATTAATTTATGATCATTTTTATTATTAACAAGCTCGCAAACGTGGTTTATATACCTAATAGGTATATTTATTGTTTAGGCTAATCAGTAGTACTGGTGTAGTATCCAGTAAAGGCACACTGTACCGTAAACGAATATTTAGACGACAAAGATCAAGACAAAGACAAAGATCCCTTTAATGTGTCGGCAATTAGTTAAGCATCGGGACAGTTCAATTCTTGAGTAGCCTTACAATGCTTTGTTATTTTAATTGGGAGTAACCCAATTTTGTATTAATTGTTTATTTCAAAAGAGCAGCTATCGAGTTTCTTGCCGGTTTTTCTCGGTAGATGACTGCCTTCCGAACCGGTGGTAGAGTAAAAATTGACGATTCAAAAGTGTCGTTATAAAGAACTACTTGAATAAAGGTATTTTGAGTTTGAGTTGGACCTTAAACTCAAAATATCTTAATCTCAAAATATCTAAATCATATAAATAATAATAATAATAAACTCCAGTTTGAGTACTATAAATGTAAAGGCTCTACCGAGTTATGGCTAGGTAAGGATTATTTATATTTCGTACGATTTCAAATTGATTAAGCAGTTATAATAGAAAATAAAAATAAATTCTTAACCCATACAATGCTAATAAGCATTTTCGCTAAGAAGAACAATTAGGTGATTTCTAAATTAATTAGTTTATATTGAAAAAAATAATCTTTAATAACGTTACACAATTGTTATCGTTAGGTGATAATAGCCATAACACCTCACACTCATAAAAATCTACGTTAACTTAGTTCACAACCATACAAAGAATAATATGGGTGGTCGGTTGTCGTGGTTTTTCCAACGTTTACAGTCAGCTTTTCCGCCAAAATAACAGATTTATGTATTACGAACAAAGAAATCTGTGGTACACCGCATACTATAAATACTTTATGGATATTTTTATAGTCGCCTCTCGGTTTTTAACAGAACATGTGTAGTCTACGCTAGGTAATAAAATAATGCGTTAATTTCAAAAATCAAATTCATTAAACATTTCGCGGCAGTTTAAATCATCTTTGTTTATGGTTTAAAATAACGGCCAGGTTAATTTGTACAGTGCCTGTCACAGCTTGACATTGTGCTCTCAATTTTGAGATGTGCGCTGAATTCTCAAGAGCTCGGTTACCATTTAAATGTGTTTGTTGACACAACTTGCAACTTTCTTGGGAATTTCGAACTGTTTACTTTGCTGTCTAGGCAGACTCTTTGCATATCAATTTATGCCAGATTTATTTACATAACAACACTTGAACCGCATTGGTAATGTAACGATGTGAACGATCATTTTTGCATAAGCTTAAAACATGATATGGCTTAATAATATCTTTAACATGGGTGATACACTTAAAGAAAAGCCTTTATGTTTGTATTCAGTGTGATTAGGATGTTTTACTTCATCTTCTCTGTCTTCGACAAGAAGTTTAACTTCATCTGTTTTTCACCCATGAATTGTTGTTTTCTATTTGTGACTGTGACAGATATATATAAATATAATTAATATATACACAGATATAATATATATTATCTGTGTAACATGTATTAGGATGCCTCTGTATTTTTATCGAATACCTATTTCTTTTAGTGTGTTTTTATGATGTGTCTGTTTTTTCCTTGAAATAAATAAATTATATAAGCTCAGCGCCTGCAATGGATGACTTGATCGATCCTTCGAGCAGATGATCAGCCTCCACTGAGCACACGTCTCCATGGTCTCATGTCTAAAAATCGTGTCAAAATATTTAGACGGCGTTAATGTGGTCATCTATGGCCAAGTAATAAGTCAGTTGGATAATTTCACGATTTTAGTTATCTGTGATAGTTATTATAAGAGAAAACTTCGATGAAACGAAATTGAAATTCGCTCATTTGCGCGATCATTTTCTCATTGAAAGTGTTGACAGGAAAGCCTCTTCACTTTCCATAATGTCACTGTCAGTAATGACACGCTATTACCAGCTAACAGCCATTCAACTAGAGCAACAGATTTCATTCGGTTAACCAACAGACAACGTTAGTTAAAAACCTTCAATAAACGAAAACATTTTTAACGTAAATACATTTTTTTAGTTTAAAGTACATTCTAACTACTTGATTGGTATGAACTAAAAACTAGATTCATCTTAGTTCATACCAATCAAGTGCTAATCAACAACTGTCAATCATAACCTATATAACCAGGACTTAAAGCCTATTTATCGCCTTGACAAGAGATTTACGACAAATATGGTGTAAGGCTGATTAATGTTTCCTACGCTAAGCGGACCGGCTTAAGCTGTTCGGTGTCACTACAACCTTATTTCTATTTTAATACGCTTTGTCCAACCGAAGGATAAAAACCGAGGCACATGAAATTATATAATAAAATTTAATTTATATCCGTTTAGCTTTATTCAAATACTATGTGCAAAATTGTATTTTTTAAGTAATTACAAAATTTAGACAAAACTTTTTTGCATTAAGTCATATACCATAAGTCATTGTAGAACATGTGTGTTATTTGAAAATTTGACTCCATTTGAAAAATAGAAAAAATTGGTTTCTTTAAAGATTTTTTTACAATAAATACGTACGTAACAAACGTAGTTTTTTTTTATAATAGCCAAATGAACATGTGGTTAAGTACGCAGGCGATCTCTCTGGTTCAGTGTTTCTCAACCTTTTACGTTATTATACGTTTTTGTTAACTTTAAACAATTTGAAATTATATACATAATATTAACTTGTTAAATTTGATATCTATTGCATTGAAATAGTTGCAAAAGTGTCGAGTCAAATTTTCCCCCCTTAATTGTCCAATTGCCCCCTTTGTGGGGCGTGTGCGCCTTTAACAACCGCTCCTAATCCACGCACAGATTATATATTCAACTGTATTTTCTTAACGTCATTCGCATTTTGTGACTTCCCATTTCACAGTATCGTTTTGGCGAAATATTTTTGTTTTGTCGTACTTAATCGGTCATGATAACGGACTGTATAGATTATTGTGATTCCGTTGCATATTTCCCAATACACCGTTAGGTTTTAAGACAATCTGAAGTCACGAACCCGTGCGACTATGGTGACCTTTACAATTGCTCCGAAAACACCAATGTCACAAATACATACTTTTTGTGACAGGTACATTATTCATAGGTGTTAAACTGTATGGACTATTTATTATAGTGTCAATGTGTAACGAATAAGATATGTGTTGGGCAATTCTAATCGTGTATGTATAGTGACTTATGCCGATGGACACATATATCAAAAAGTGTTCTTATTGCACAATCGGTTCTAGATACAGTGTACACTCTATATAACGACACTGTATGGACTGTGAATTTTATGGCGTTATATAGAACGGACGTTAATAATAAAAATTACAATACAAGCAAATTGATTTCGACGCTTTAGAGAGGATGCCATTAAATCGAGTGATGTTACATAGCGTTTATACAGTACTTTAGATCGTAAACAATACCATTTAATATATATTAGTAAAACTAATATACTATAATCCCAGATTTAGCTTGGCCTCAGATTATCTTTCATAGTATTTTTACTTCTTTCGGTGTAATAGAAGTCCTTAAGCGTGCAGCCGGGATCAAACGCACAACCTCTCTGTTAAGGTGCATTTGCTGGCACTATTTAACCTACTGTGTTTTATAAGAATATTCATATAAATACTAAAACACAATTCTGTGTCTGTTATTAATCACGTGAAAGTGTATTTCTACACGAATCAAACTGTGTTTAAAACATCACAATTTGAGATCCCTCGACCTTATTACTCTACCATAAATTTGACGGAACCTGAACTGAACCGGGACTAGTTCTAGTTAGCGGTAAGTGATGGCTCCCACAGACGATATATTGATACAAATCTGAGCCATCTTCAGATTCAGAACTTATAAGGACGACGTAACGGTGTTACCGTATATGGCAACTCATCACGTTTATCGGTAAAAGAACACATCTGGTCTTTCCTAGAAATGACCTACTCAGGATATTTTGCACTTGGCTTGATTGATATGGTGGGTTTCTGGCGGCAAACAATTGAAATAATCGAAATTTTAATTTATTTCTTTCCCATATAGAATCATATCAGCTATTTATTGTCTATGTCAACCAATTTCTTTAAGGTCTCTTCTAATATCTGAGGCTACGATCCAACGATTTTTATATTTACGTAAAATAGAAAAATCGATTGGTAGAACATAAACAGCCTTAAAATAAATAATTTGGTGTGTGATATATTTTATCGTTTAAAAATTGAATGTGAACTCAAAATAATACATTAAGGCTTTTACATATGCAATTAAGTAATCGATCTTTCAACTGAAATAACTAAAAGTATAGCTTGAAAATGGATTCAGGCCACTGCAGCTCGAGGCTGGCCTACTTTGCATATGCAAGCAAATATAGATTCTATTATACGTTAAAATTGCTTTTATTGAACAATTTTCTTGTGGTAATGCGATTTAAAAAGCCCAATGAAGATTGGAGATTCTTTTAGCTTCGTTGGAATTTTCTGATTGTAATTCCGAATAAGCGCGGACTTTAAACTAAACTAAAATTATATAGATTAAGTTAAGTTATGTCTGTAAGATACTTTGGATAGATATATAAGAGTCTTTAGATAGATAGTCACAGCTTGTTAGTGTTATATATAAATAACTAGCTGTTTCCGACAAACGTTGTTTTGCCAAAAAAATAAATAAAAAAATGTCTCTAAAAATAGATGTTGGCCGATTCTCAGACCTACTCAATATGCTCAGAAAATTTTAGGAGAATCGGTCAACCCGTTTCGGAGGAGTAAGGCATCGAAAACTGTGACACGAGAATTTTATATATTAGTTTTTAGCACCAACATAAAACATATCGTCACAGGTAATATAGTTTTATATTCGCCTAACTGATTAATTCGGTTTAATACTATAATTTAGGTATATACTAAAATAATGTTTTGGTATGGAAATAAAGGATTACCGAACTTTAAAAATACGTTAACCTAATATTTAAATTTATGCCGAAACGGCTTCTAACAGGCACCATCTATAAACGTGAACCTTTGTAGTTAAGAACTTCGCTCAAGATTATTTCTATGAACAAATGATTTTTATTTTAAATTCTCAAACTTTTTTGTGTGTCACCTCCCATCACAAGCATAGGTTTTCCTAACAAGTATCAATAACACATACCTCCACAGATGACGTCAGCCAAATTTGTCTGCACACACTGATGCGTGACAGCGCCATCTCGCACCGTGGTAATCTCGCCATACAGCTGATGCAGGGCCTCCTGGTCTGACATGAGGATAGTACGAGGTGAACTGCACTCATCCTCTGTCGAATGATGGCGTGATGACGATCGCGAGCGAGACCGACGATGTCTGAAAATTTAATTAGAACATGTATAATTTAGAGCTTTTAAAACATTCGTGAAAATTTGTGACTTCTCTCCTAGTTGGTGCACCACTTATAGTATGAAATTCATATCTCTATATATGCTACGCTATGCCAAGCATAAATATACAATATGACCGAGAGATGGCGGGCCATAGTAAGGTCATTTCAACTGCTCAGTCCAACGAGACAGCCTAAATGACCGCTCTGCCAAGAGCGTTATGAAGAAGACATAATAAAAAAATGAGCATATTTGTAATATATACAAGTAACGAATATTGTTTACCTACCATTTGTTTAACCGAATTAACTCCACCCTGTTATATTTACTCCACATTCAGCTCATTTAGTTGAAAATCAACGTAGTGCCTGCATTTTACATAGCTTAAGCATAAAAGAACCCAAGACCCAAATTGGTTTGTGGAAACATTTGGGTCTTGGTCTCAGATACACCATATTATAATGTTAATAACGCAATAAAAATTAGCTAACCTGTCCTTTACCTAAATTGACATAAAAGACAATTTAACGCCAAACTCTTGAATCTCATTAAGTGATTCTAATATTTAATTTTAAGGTCAACTTAATTGCTTTGAAAATATTGAGCGAAGAATTTGTACGGTTATTACAGCAAGGCTGTATTTCAAGGCTCGAGGCCATCCGGGTGATATTTCTAAGTTCACTTAAATATAGATGACATCAACACATTTATATTATTTGTAAAACTTGTATTAAAATCGACTAGAATATGAGAACCTAATAGTCACTATGCCGGACAGAAGATTCTGGGTTCGGGCCCCGATTCTCAGTACGGTCAACAAATGTGTGTTGTAATGTTATACACAACATATTTTGTGGCTTACAAATTGTGTGTCATGTTTGACTTATATTTATTTAATTAACACTCTTTTCTATGCTGATCCTACAGTGTAGAGACAAGTTGTCAAAATAACCCTTGATGGTAGCGTTATTGTGTCTGAATGATTTTTTAATTTTCAGTCTAATGGTTTTTCATGGCACACATATATAAAGATATTATTGCACATATGTGAATCAAATGATGATCTCACACCTCGGCTCTGAGCTTTACATTATTTTACTTCAATTACTACGACGAAATTCACAATAATCCCCAATAAGCGTTAAATCGGTGTCAAAGATTTGTATTTATCAGGTGAGTAGATAATTTAAGCTTGACAAAAAATAATAATGGGTATGCATATGGTAATGTTTTTTTAAATAAATTTTGGTGTGTGATTTGAGAATTTTCAGTAAATAATATCATATTAAGCATTCGTCTTATAAATGTACGGTACATTTATAAGACGAAGTGATCAAGATTTAATGTTTATGGTCTGTGGGATTTTTCATTTTTCGGGTGTTTTAATATATAATGTTATAAGAGAGAAGTTAGAGTTATTTCGTTTTTTTTATATGTAATATCTTTTTTATATAAAATTAAACAGACCAGCGAGCATAATTGCGTAGTTTTATTTTGTAAATATATAAAACAAGATTTTAAAGCAACACAACCCCGGAAACCGTAGAATATATACCCTAATATATTAGTTTATAACATAAACTATAATTTGAAACAATATTTCCAAAAACAAGTTCAACCAGTCGTTGACAATAAATTTATGAGTCAGCTGAGCATTTTAAAATTAACATTAAACGCTCACGGCGAGAATTATTCTTGAAATTTGATTCACAAAAACTTGTTATTACGTCCTCTTTAGTATCTTTAGTTAACCGTTAATTGGCACGTAATCGTCCTTATTACGTGTTTAAAATAAAAACAATTGTTCTCAATTTAAAATTGTTCTTAATTTAAATGGAATTGTGCAATCAATTGTTTTAGCTAGTCTGTGTTTCTTAGTATCTGTTATGACAGATTATTATTAATTATCAATGTTAAATTGATTTTGACTTGATTGATCAATTGTTGAGTCGTTTTTTTTTTATGTATATATTTATTGATTATGTTTGTCTGTCCCATAAAAAAAGATGTTATTTTTAAGAACCAAACTCAAATTTTTACTTCAAAAGAAGTTGTTTATTAACACAAACTGATAAACAATAAAATACGTTCTTAATTCGCTTTATTACATTTAAAGTTTAATCAAAATCCTTTTTCATTGACACAGGTGACGTTTAGCAAAAAAAAGGATGAAACATGAGCACAGAGGATCCGGTTATTGAAGACCACACGGTTAAAATATGTGTTGTATGTTCTGTGTTTATAAGTCCAATCCAACGGAGGTCAAAGTAACTTTTTTTCTTTATCTGACATAAGGTACGATTTGACGTTGGACCACACGGTGAGTTTTCTAATTATAATTACAGGTACACCGAATTATCAGAATGTTATTTTGGATGTCAAAATATAGACAATTTATATTGTTTTGACCGCTATTGGCTTTTAATTTTTATAGAACAGGATATGCCAAATAAAAAGGTGAAGTCGACGCTCATGGATACTTATTATGCCGGGTCTCAGTGGGTTGCCGACCTTTTAAAAATAGGTATCTTTTGATGGATTTTAAGTCGTATAAGTTTGGAAATACTAAGTATGGTAGTTATGATAACAGAACCTCCGTTTAATGTTCCATGAACGTGCCGATATTCAACTGTTTGGAACACAACTTTAAATACATATTATTTCGCGCCATTGGAATCGAAATGTCAAGTTTGGCGCCGAAATTGGCATTCTGTGCACAGGCTGCGTTCCAATTTGTGGTGCGTGTTCCAGTTCATGTCTTTATTTGGCGGGATGAATCATCGAGTTCGGTACGATTTGTTTTCATTTGCAGATATCAACGCGACGTGAATTTATTGTACTGAAGTTTAAATGTACGGTATATTTATAAGACGAAGTGATCAAGAACTAATGTTTATGGTCTGTGGGATTTTTCATGAATTATACGATTAGCTTTTACTAAGAAAATATACTTTGTATAAAATATGCAACGATTTTTCGGGTGTTTTAATATGTAAAGTTATAAGAGAGAGGTTAGAGTTATTTCGTTTTTTTTTATATGTAATATCTTTTTTATATAAAATTAAACAGACCAGCGAGCATAATTGCGTAGTTTTATTTTGTAAATACTTGGTTTATTCAATATAAAACACACGCGTTGTATAATGTTTTTATGTATAGAGCAGTCAACCCTTGTACCTCAAAACATATGCTCAAATGTCAACGGTTCAAAGTGGTAAAAAAGTTTTTCTCATTTAGCATAATATAAAATACAACCACAGATCTTACTAAGTATACACTTCACATATTGCATGACGTGTGGGTTTTTCTCGTGATTTCAAAAGTTGTGTTTTGTATTAAAACTTATGACGATAAGGACCTTATTTGGTAAGGTCAACTTTGTAATTTATTTGGCAATAAAGTGCGGATTACTCAAACCGTTACAATGATAATTTGAATTCTTCCGAATTTAATTATTTGACACAAATATAGTATGCAACTGTATGGAATTAGAATGCGTATGAAAATAAAGCAGGAAATGTTTATCATATATTAATAGCCCACAGGGTCTTATTAATTTAAGGTCATAAAGTATACGATAGTTTGTATACGTGATATGCGGGACTTCTTTTTCTCACAATAATAATTCTCGTGAAGATATTCAAACTAAGTCCAAAAAAAATTTTCAATGTACAAGGCTTTTGTAGTTTTTCACAATTATATTTTATGATATGCTCATACTGCTTATAAACACAATAAAATACTCACTCGGGAGTGACGATGAAGAACCCTCTTGAGGTCTGATAGATTTTCCTCTCCTGCATCAGCTGAGCAAGTGTATCATACACTACTTCCTGCGAGGGTGTCTGCATGGACGGGAATTTGGAAGACAACGAGGTTCTGATACTCTCCAATGTTGCCGACTGCCCCTGAAATGGTTAAAATAGAATAATAAAATTGTTATTTGTTTAAATAACATCTATATCTATATACTTTATAAATACTTAATCAATAAAATAAATTTGAAAAGTATGGTCGCTGTGGCAGGGTACCCATAATGCTGGCGGCACTTCCTCGCTGCATCGCGATGCTTATATGCTAAGCGAGAAAAGCACCAACTGATACTGACTACCAGTCGCCTAATTCTTCAATAACCCCCCTTCCACATGTACCCCAAGTCCAAGAGTCTCTACTCCAATGAAAACCAATTCAGTTTTTAAGAAATGACTCTACTTTGACCTTTTTTTAAACCTGTGGCCGCGCCAGCTCATGATTTTCCATATACATATATATTTTTAGTTTTTGCATATCAATAATAAGGATTTTAGATATCTCAATAATAAGGAAGCAAACTTGACATCTCAAGATATTTTTTTTATCAATTTACATAAGCGAATTACGCAGTTAGATCAATCAAAGAAATCTTATCTCAAAAGTAGGATATTGTCTCAAACAACCTTCAAAGATCAACGTTATTTTGATATATACATAATTTTCATAAATTCATTATAAAACAACCTTGTGGTTGTAAAGTAATGCTAGAAATTTATAATATCTCTCTAACAAAAAATTATATTTAATCAGGATTATAATAAATGATGTAAATAATATTCGATTTAATGAAATATTGTTGAATAGTAATGTTTTCCCAGGCTATATAGATACGAGAATATATTGTTACGTCGGCATACTAAAAGGCGTTTGGTGCTAAGGACGGAATATTTTACGTTATAAGGACGTCAGATAATGAATTTAAATTTGGAATTATAAACGGTTTTGTCTTTTGGTTTGACTTTTCGAGACAACGCGTTGACAAAGGTTGTAATTGTCATTTCCACAGACCTTAATAATGGAACGAGTCTAATTATTTAATATGGCATTACTAAAATGGGAATATTGCCTTTTTAGTAATGCCATTTTAAAGTTAGTTTAACCTCCATGTCTGTAATAAGGAATATTTAGTTAGGTAATGTTTAAATATGAATCCTGAGAAATAAATAGCATTTTTTCAAAATTTATATATAGATTTAAAAGTAATCAATGGTATGAATGATAATTAAGTAAATTAAAGGAAATCCATTAGATATACATTATATTATGTAAACAGCTTTAGTGGTCTGCCAATATAACTTAGTGGCACTTGACTATTATATTCCAAACACACATGTCATCTTTACGTGCAATACTTCTTGATCTATTGTTATATTTAATATCGACATAAATACCTACCCACATACGGCAGTCGACTGGACAGACTACATTCTATTGTGGCACTTGTTACAAAACATTACAAAATTGACAAATTGTAACATGTTACGATACTGGGATACTTTGAATATTCATTGAATTTATATTTAAGATTTATGTGACAACGGGAACGAGATTGGGTGGTAAATAAGCACGCAAGAACAATTTACAAGCTATGTGCCAATAACGCCTCGCAGTAAGCGGTTTGATTTTAAATTTACAACGAGTGGAAGCTTTTGTATGGTGAAGACATAAATTGGTTAGTTATAATTAGTTATAATTGAAAAAACGAATCAAAAACCAAGTTTATACGTGGCTATCCTGAAGTGACTCTAACCGGACACGTAATACTGAATAAGTGAGGACGATTACATCATGGCATAGTTATTTAGGGATGGCCGCAAGAATTTATCTCTCAAGTCAATAGCGTAAGCGATTTAACATTATTACAAAAGTTTAATCGTTATGAAAACTGATATGTTATTTATTTAATCACATTTTATTGCACTTAAACAGTAGAAGTAGAAGATGTTAATACATATAAGAGCAACGGGTGGCCCTAGCTCTAATAAGCGATCTCTTCCAGACAACCCCAATATATAATCTATGTAAATTGTAGTCGTTATTTATCTAAGTGGAATTCGAAAAAGAAATCTTTGGAAGAAACATTAAAAAATGCTGTAAAATTAAATTACATAACAGTTAACCTCAAAAAATATTAATTATTTGAATATATTATGTAGCGTTTACGAAAAATGACATCAACTTGTGAATTTTAGACCAACGCCAAAATATGTGTAGGTACAGGTTGTTGGAACCGGTATATTTTTAGTATTTAAATTTCATGGCCGCATATCCTCGTATTAGGTACGCGCAACGGAACTTTTTATTTCATTACGGCGATTAAAAACACGCGCCCTTTATCTTAGCAATAAAATATACATCAAGGCATTTTAATGAATATGGCTTCTTACGAATCTTACGAAATAAAGTATTCATTAGGATTTTTGATTATAGAATTGATTTGTTTTAATTATCATAAGTTCATATACAAATTTATTAAAAGCTCTCTCTTGTATTTAATAAGATTACAGATTATTTTTAATTATTAAATAATTCATTTATCCACTATACTGATGTATCATGCCGTCTGTAACCATCAGACAGTACATCATTATTATTAAGAAACCACAGACAACTTATCTTATTAATGGTTTATTACCTGCGAGGTAAGATCCATAATACAGTCACATAAGGCTTCAGGAAGAGGAGTGAACTGGCCTTGATATGCCGGTGTTACAATGCAGTCTTCAATGTCACCTGGAATAATAGACAATAGATGAAGGACAGTGTTCACATAGACAAAAGAACATATAAATTATGTTTAGATAAATAACTTTATCATACTTTTTAATGGATTTTTCTTAAATAACACCGAAACTTTTTATGTAATGGATACATGTAGATGAAAATTTGTATGGTAAAATCATTACGTAGGTCACAAAGAGCGACCAAATGTGGTTTTATAAACGGATTAATTTCATACAAGGCCTCCATGGAATTCGTTGTTGTGCTATAAATTTAATTTACAATGCAAGTTGCGAATACTGCTGCGAACGGTGGATTTGGACTGCAGCCAAATATAGATCGGTGTAAGTTAAGACTGTCACAAAATATGTGTAGGTGTTTGTAGGTAGATCTTTTATATACTATAATCACGTGGCATTAGTTTTATAATAATAATTGTGTCATTTGGAAACGAATATTTAAAAAAAATATTTTTTATATTTTATATACCTAGGTTCTTATTTAATTGAATAACGATTTGTGAGCTTTGGAATATACCTGTAATTTTGTGATGATTAAGTAAAAACAAGTTGCAATGATTTGAAAGGGTGTGTAGTGAAACTATTTCATACATATCAATAATTTTAATCAATCGCTCTTATCTTATAACTTGCGCTGGTTATAAATAGTACAATAGATAAACCGGGACATTGAACTTGATTAATGCAGATGCATTCGCAGTGATTAAGAGATTATACACATCGACGCGCAGGATTTATTTTGCATCGTTTTTATATGACATGAATTATCGTTCAGTGTTTAATTACACTTGCTAAAAGAACTGAAGTATTACGCTGCGTTTTTTTACGAATTTAATTTGTTTCCATGCTGAGATATTAAAATACAAACGACAATGTATTTTTTATTAACGGTATAATTAATCGTAGCTAAAACTACTTCGGGGTTGGGATAGGAAATGAGCAGGAAGTCTATATATTGTGAATGTTTAAGATTAATATTAGAGAGAGCGTGTTCTCCAGAAAACAAGTTGATTGATAGTTACATAAATGGAGGCACTATCCTTATATTGTCAAAACGAACTAAAAAGCAATAAATATATATATATTACGCAGTTCCAGAAGTACATGGTAACAAACTTATAGATAAACAACCTATTATATTAATAATTAAATTACTTTCTATTTGCGCATTCATATTTGAAGAATGTTGGGGCCTTGGTATGTTTCACTTATAGTTTAATTCAGTATTGGCAAACACTCTCGGTGAAATATGTGGAGAGGCATAGACAAGATCCACTAAATGGGAGGACAACGTCGCGGTTAGTACATTTAAAACCGAATGATAAATTTACTTTTAAACTAATCCTCCCTGTCAAATGTTTGCAATATAAAATCTATCATTAACACGTATTCAATTTTAAAGGTTAAATTGTATAAATAGAAGCTACGTTTGTAATCTTAAAGCCGATAATTTGCACCTATAACTTATCATATCGTATGTAGGTGTAAAGGCGCCCGCGCTGGTGTTTAACATCGCGTGGGTTCAAGAATTCAGGCTAAACGAAGGTTAACGTAAAAAGCTCATTTTATAGACATGTATACTTAATATCTATCTATATATACTATACAGTGTTTGATTATAATTATAAAAAACCAATGTGTAAGTGTGTTTGCAATTAAACAATTTTAGCTTGACCAATTTCATTCATATTTAACTGTCTTTTTCGTTTCTTATGTGCTTAAAGGTATTTTTGTGAATTATTTGAATGTTATTAACATCACTGGCCTATTAATAAATTTATTGAGAGTATGCTCTTCAGCATATATTCCGATGTGTTGTTGCGGTCTGAAACTTTTGCAGCTGAAGCGGTCGGAAACATTTCAAGTACGTTCTTAATTTAAAATTTCCAATTAACTTCACGAAAGCCTTAATCATAAACAACAAGTGCGATTGCAAATTTAAGCCAAGGCAATGCGGGTCACTTTGATCAGTAATGATGAATGATTAATGACATTAATGATACGCCTGCGATCAATCCTTGTTTACGTCTTAATCGTGATATGAATTAATGATTCGCGTGCTTCATTAGTGTTGAGACTTAAGTTAGCCAAATGTAGACGGATATTTTATTGGTGTGTTTGTGGTGCCCACTGTGCGTACAAAACTTGCCCGACGTAACATTACCTATGAAGGATTACAATTTTATAACACTTGCACTACCTTCCAAAAAAGGGAGAGGGGGGTATAAATAGATGGGAGCTTTTAAATGTTTTTACGATAATTTAAAAAAAAATGTCGTTATGTAACATTTTTTTATATCTATGTGTGTTATTAATTTAAGTTAGTTTATAAACCTAATTTGTACAGTTATAACAGATTTTTGCGCATTTTATTTTTATCTAAGTTTTAATTAGATTTATTTTAAGTTATTGTATGTTTTTTAAAGAGATTAAAGACTTAAAACCTATTTAAAATACCTACCCACTTTAAAAGCAAAAAATATTTATTTATTCGTATATACAGGACGCTACCATATTGTACAAAACACAATAACATCTCAGTATGAAGTAATTCTAAAATATTGTGTCATTCATGAGATAATTTCGAAATTATGAACACTCAAATATTTTCATCACATTCGATCGACGTGCTTTGATTGTCGTTTGTGAAGATTCGCCAAAATGGGCTTAATGTATGTTTTATACGTTTAAACAAAATGTCATCATTCATGCGTGACAAATTTACGTACGTTCTTACGGTTATTCAGAAAACTTCAGAATTTTCGAATTTTATTACTCTAACACTTTTTTAAAATAAATTGTTGAACAAGTTCAGGAACAAGTATAGGACTATTTAAACAAATAAGCTTGGGAGTTGTCGCCCAAAATCTTAACTAATGTTGGGAAATATAATAGTTAATCAGCAGAGTTCGTTATGGACCTTTTAGGACGGGTTTATTTAGGAATTATCTTAGGCTATCTCGGACCGATTTAAACCGATAATATAAAGATAAAAGAAAATTATTGACGTACACAAGTGATCACTGATATCATTATATGTGGAAAGGATATATGTATATTGTAGTGAGCTTAAAAAAATACGATTCCAGTTAACGCGTTTTTCAGTTCGTACTATTTATTTACCTTTACCTTGACCTAACTACAGTAAATACAAAATGTATCACGCACACAGTGAATAGAATTTTATTCCATTTTCAAATATTATTCTCATTGAAATAATTTACAATTTTGAAAAGCCAATGCTCGCACGCGACGTCATGTTTTCGAATTTTAATTTAGTCTTGTTAAAGTTTGAACGTAGTTGGAAATTAACATTCGAGACTTAACACAAATCGGTTTGCAAATTACACATTTCGTTGACTAGGAAAATTGCTTGATTCGTGTATTTTGTTTAACTGCTATCTAGTTATACAACATATTCTTAGTCAAATAATGTTGACTGGAAATGGAACTATACATAATTTAATTTGGTTTATAAGTACTATCAATACCATCTACTATAAGTAATATGTAGTAATACCTAAAAATAATATATTAATATAAAAAATATGAAGAACATGAAGAAATTTAAAAAGTTTGGCATTTGTGGGAGGGTATCCGTAACGCCGAGAGAGAAAAGCAGCTACCAACCTACTGAATTGTACCCCAAGAGCCAAAAGTCTCTACTCCAAAGGAAACAAAATCAATGCTGAAGGAAAGAATTTTGTACTTTGACCTTTTTATCTGCCTGACTATACTTTGCTTATTCTTGGAATGTTAACTCGAAAAATAGTAGGACTTACTGAATGTTTATTCAAATGTAAGTATTGTTTAATAACGTGGGTGGTATAATTGTTGGTTATAAGTCATAAACACATAATTAAGCGCCGTCTTCAGCTTCAAACCATTAATTACGTATCATAGGTGTAAAATGAATTATTGCATTGCGTGATTAATTATGAATTAATTATCAGACATCTTTTAAATGCCTTGTTAGTGTATTTATAATTATATATCACTATAAACGGTTTTTACACTATGGCAAAGTTTTATTCGACTACACACAAATTTGAATATTTTTAAAGCATTTTCTTACGAAATTGCGATTATATTGAATAAATCTCCAATGAAAATGTAGGCTCCGCAATTAGACACAAGAAAAAATTGAATTTTGAGTATTATACGGCTATTCATATATGATTTTCTAATTAGTTTGTATCCTCAATGTTGTAGCCTTCATGTGCTTGTAAGTTGGACAAGCATGACGGGCTCTTGTAGCAGTTATTGACTGCCTAATAACTAAATTGTATACAATTTTATTTGATACAAAGCTTAAATGATTCTTAAATTCTACTAAAACGGTTAAACGTTTAAATAAACATAGTTAAAATCCTGCTATTAATAACACAATTGATGTGAGATACACATATTGTCACGAATCGAACTAGATCTGAAGGTTAAGTAGCCAAAACAATTTGCTACATATTCCATTTTTTTCTAAGACGCACAGTTTTTGAGATATTGCGAAACAAGTGTTTTCACACCTTTTTCGAAGATCCAAGTCGGCCGGGGGACAAGGGTGGCGACCCCACAAACTTAAAGTTAAGGGGTCAATAGAATTAACCCCTTTACTTAATAACTTAATTAACACACATGTCACAATACATTTGCGTCCCAAATTCAAAGCAAAAAAAAAATTAAAAATAACTATAGTTCAAAGCAATACGTAATAATATAGTAATAAGTATACATGAGTATAAAAAATGCCACTTACACCAGCAAACAAATTAGTGTTGTTTTGACAAGACGACCTTCGTTACATAACGACAATTTCACTTTCGCTGTAAACAATGGCAGAGGTAATTAAACCAAAGGTCAGTTAGGTGTTTAATGAGATCTGCACTTAACAAGAATCAATTTCTCTACCCGAGGCGAGAATTCACCGGTCAACGACTTCAATTCCCACGATTATCTGTTATGTTAGGCACTGTCAGTTTACCAGCTTATGTGCTTGATTCTATAACTGACGTCGAAAAAAGCTCTTCCCTGGTTTTGTAGTAATAGAGACATTAGGCTGGGTTGGAAGCTCCTGTCATGAACCACGACCTCATTATTAATATAACTCAATACAAAATATGCTTTTTTATGTTTATCTCGATATGTCTCAAGTTACAGAATTATTATTTCGTTTTATGCATTAAGCTTTATCAGTATTTGTAGATATAAAATACTTTTTCATAAATTTTGTGTCTATATTTTAATGAAAAGAGACAGATGAGTCCTTTAGTGAAAACGGTGAAATGTCACTGATTAATGAAATGAACTGACATAATTTATACGCTGCCACATATATACGTGTGATTTATTGTTCTGTTGATTAAGGAACGGGCGAGATAAAATGAAAATCACTAGAAAAAATAACAAATATTACGCGATTGAAATATCAAGTTAAAATTGACATTTTTACAATATAGGTCTAGTTAGGCTTACCAAATTCTTCTCGTACTAAATATTTACATGAATACATCAACATACGCTAACAATAATTTACGCCAACAGGACAACTTGTTCCTTGCACAATTTTTTAATTTTTTTCTTGTTAACAGCGTTAAAAGTAAGACGTCTTGACTGTTTGAAGGCATTCCGTTTTGTTTGACGTCATTTTAAATCTAGAGTTTAGCCCCAGTAAAATATGCACATATTAAGCTTTATCACATTTTTGATGTTTCCGCTAATATCGATACCAATGTATTACAAACTTAGATCTTAAACTGTTGGATTAGAGTTTAAATTTATTTGTACTTAAATGATTGGGCGTCAAATCCTTGAATCGCGATAACCTTTATAACGCCGATTCTGAATTTATTCACGGCAATTTGAATTAGACGGTATCGTATTAGGACCACGGCGTGACGCGAATATCGTGAAATTATATCGTGATGGCTCTTCGTGATCTAATGTCAATTTAGGGTGGTTACATACGTTATTTAACACAGGATTGTGATTTGTCAATAGTGACATATAACATTAATAAGAGCAACGGCGAGCGAACGTGGGAGTGTCTACCTTTACTTAAATAGCCTAGACTTTAAACGCTAATCTGTTCTGGATAGCGGAATGTCCTGTAATTTATAGTATAAGTACATCGAGTGTACCGCGGCATAAACAAATCGTTGCATGGTTTAAATGCAATTTAAAAAAAAACAATGAAATGTGTGTGAAAACTTAAAACATTTATTTACGATATAGTTATAGCACTGAAATCTTCAAAGGCTGAAATATGTAAATTTTGTACACGGATGATCACCACTCTGTACGTCTATAAATAGCCTTAAAATTGGCCGGCGACAGATCTTTGACCCGAGGTCGGTAACAATAAAAGCTTAACTTTCGTTTCTTGTACCAACAAGGCTCGCAACGTTATCCAAAGATTGACTTGGAACTATCTGGCGAAAGCATCATGATCAGTCACAACAATCTGTATGCCCTTAAAAGTGTGACTAGGTTCTAAAATTATTAACATTGTTTGTACGTAAAAGCACGCATTTAAAAAGTTATTCATAAGCTTTCATAAGTTTCTTATTCTATTGGATCTGTTTGAAAATATATATTATGTTAACACCGTCCAATTTTAAGGCTATTTATAGACGTATAGAGTAGAGATCATTGATTGATAAGGTTGTTTATCAAATTGACAGACCTTATGTTAATCATAAGCGCAGCTTTATTAGCGTGGGTTTATCGTATAAAGATTATAGTTTATAAGTATAAAGCTGACATAGGGTCAAATAAATGTCTAAAAATTTTAACTATATAATAATTCCGTTTTAAATAACTTTTGATTAATTGCCTATAACAGAAAACGAACTAATGTATATATATATATATATATATATATATATATATATTTCATCACCTTTGTTTACAACTAACATAAATAAATATTTCGTACCTTACCTGCACACCCGGGATGAAAAAATAACATTGTCACTATGAACTATGTATATATTTGTAGATTTATATCCAAATAAAAAATCTCTGAATTTTAAATACATTGTGTAATTGCTTTCACAATCAAATTTCAAGCAATTTTTGCCAATCATTAGGTCGTCTAAAAACTAGCTCGAAGCTATTCAATTTCAATTAAAATATAATTAAATGAAAGTAAATGTATCGCGCGTGAGTTATTTTTATCTTTTAAAGTATACTGGCAATATATTCTTTGTAATATAGGATTAGAAATGCGCTAGAAACTGGAGCGAAAATCTATTGTTGTATAGTTCTCATTTAGAAATTTATATTTTTTTTACTTCTCTGTGATATTAATTATATGTTTCTATACACGTGCATATATAATTAATGTTTTTATTGTAAAATCATTTTTTTTATTTATCGTCTGTGAAGCCGATTACAATATCTGCTGCGAACTGTTAATAACCCAAATGACATGCATTTTGCACTTAATAAGCTTCAATAAAAATACTTTAAAAATAAGGGGAGCCTATATGTGGTTATAGATTATGGTTTGATGTGCAATCTAATGCAAGCATATCAAATAAGTTTTAATAAAAAGCTTTGCGTGTGAATATAAAACTTTCTTATAATTAGTAACACGTTTACTCATCGCTGCGCTCAAACTGGGGCGTGAGTGTAGGTCTTTACCAACTCAACAAACCACTTAACTGCGTGACACTTTGGGAATCATTTTAGAGGATACCATTACAGATTCCGTTAATTATATCTGCAGTGAATTTTGTATGGTACAAGTAATGAGGACTCAACGTCCGGGGCCATCTGGACCCTGGAGTGAAAAGACGGACCTGATTAGGTCCACAACCAGATTACCCTGGACACAGCGACAATACGGTCTCACCCAATAAAGCAACCATGATTAATCCAGAGTGTACGACTAGGATGTAGAGGAAAGTAGGTCTGCAATAACGGAAGAAGTGGAAGGTTGTTTGAACCCTCGTCTTAAATAAAAGGCTTGTCCATGGTGAAGCCACCAGGACAGACTTTTGCCAATAAAGATTAATAATAATAGGACTTTTTTCAAGTTTACAAAACTGGCAATTGCTTATATTTGTGTTCCGTCTATTTATTTTATAAGCCACACTGTGCGTTCGAGAAAATTATTTTGTCGCTTAATAAACGAATTAAGTAAACCAAAATGAGGTTATTGATTTCCGTGAGGCGAATTCTCAACTTAAAAAAATAGTATCTAAGAAATTAGCTTAAAGTGGGTAATCCGCGCTTTCGTTTTTAATTTCACACCAATGTGAATGAGTAATTATTTCGATTGTTTCGGAAGTGCCTACTTTTGCATGAGAAATGGAATAACCGAAGTTCATTATCATGGAAATTAAAATCTCACTTGGTTTAATTTCACTTATGACATTGACCTACAAGTTTTTTTTATCGTTAGTTTGAAATTGTACTTATCCTGCTAAAAGAAATACTACTTAAAGAACAAATAAAAATATATTATTTTTTTTCTTATTACGAAAGCCGTTTCTGTGTCTATTAGGTCTCTAGGCCTAGGACGTGAAGTTGTATATGTGCTCAGCACTTAAAAGAACGTTTCGTTAGTTACCTCGAAAGACGATCCATAAAGTCATCTATGACGTGATCGTGAAGATAATAGGTCAACGCTATAAGAAAATCTATGACAAAAAACTAAAACTAAGACTCAACCTCGCACAGTCATTTACAAAGAAACACCATTGCACACACTAATACACACACACACTTAAATGCTCGTTCTTCACATAATATACTCCACTTGTTCATATGTATATAAATATTTTTATTTATTTTTTATGTGTTTTTTTTGTTGTATTATTTTATTCTGATCTTAGATTCTATTTCCGGTCCTATGTTTTAACCTTATTTTGGCTTTATTTTTAATCTATTTTTAATGTGTAAACTTTTTGTGATAAGCTGTATAGGTTTAAGAAAAAAAAATAAAAAAAAATATCAAATTGAAAATTGGTTTACGTTCGAGTTGAAACGTTTCAAATTAAGACTAAGATGCCATAAAAAAAACAAATTTAAAAACTTTATTCATTATTAAACAATAATCGCCGTATAATTCTAAAAAACTTTAGTTCCCAAATCAAGGGCGAAAAGCCGATGAGTAGTATGTAAAATATATGGGCAAAGTGAAATAGTTAGAACAACACATTTAACCCGGAATCGTTTGCGGAAATGATCAAAAAAACATACGCAAATGAACACAAAGTTCGTTAACCTTTTGCAGTATCGATAAGATCTGAATACATGATGTGTTACAACTCAACATTCTTTGCTTCAAACACCTAAAGTCTATTAAATAATTACATAAGTACACTATGAGTATTGATGTACATATTGACTAATATATATGTTTTTCGGTTGACATATAAAATGGCATATAAAAAATATATATTTAGATAAAAGATAGTATCTTATCGACTAAATAGTGCAATGATGTACCTACAAATTGGTTTTAATTATCAAAATCTAATCAATGTATTTAATTAAACCTCGCTCAAGGGAATATAAAACAATTCTTCTATTTTGGCTTTGTTTTTTATTTATCCTTTATTGTGGAAACTTTTTTAATACCCTGTATGGGTTTAAGAAAAAAATAAAAAAAATAAACATTCGTTCTAATTGAAAGAAAAATTAAGCGCAAAACAGAGAGAAAGCACAGCTGATATGGCAATTTAATACAAAGATAGAGAATGTGATACGATTGTTTCATTTTAATTGTAGTACCTATGTGACCACACAAAGAAAGCTACGGGTCAACGATTCAGCTAACGGTCTCCGGATGTCAACCTGGAGCAAACTCGTTTGAGCCGTGCAAACTCGATAAAAACTTCATTTACTTCACTCACGGTAACAACGTAGGATGTTCCAACTAAAGTTGGGACGTTCGAATTTCAAAACTCACAACCGGATGTCACCGAATTGTAAGTGTCAAATGTCAAGTTATATGTAACTGACGTTATGTCTATTCTCTTTGGGTCAGTATGTCACTTACTATGAGTAAAAAAATCAAATCCTATAAGTACATAGTATGCTAGTGTTTTATGGTATTTTTTTATAGAACAGGGGTCAAACAAGCAGAGGCAGACCATAAATATAATGTCGCTCATATACACTAACTGGGAGCTCGTGAGTGCGTTGCCGGCTTTTTAAGAGGCATGGTACAGGCCACTTTAAGATGTAATAATAACTGTAATATTGATTCAATATAAATAAGGAAGTCGTAATAAAGCAATCGGATATTGGGAACGCAATTTATACGGAATAACTTCATCCTCTCATATCTAAATGTTCAAGGAGATGTATGCAAATGCTCCAGACGATTTATAGACAGATTCAGCGACTCGTGCGCCTTATGACTGTAATGGACTAACCTTTGCTTTTACAATTTCACATTCACTTTCTTGAATATCGATTACAGCGTCAACGTCACATCGATAAACTTAGCACTTCCCTTAATGTTTCTAACGAATTTTTACGAAGAACTGAAAGAAGTTTGTCGCCTGGTAGAGATCGCTTATTACTTGGACGCTAGCTTAAATTACATAATAATAATTAAAGTATTGTTGTTTTGTTGAGTTGATTGATAGCATACAATACTTCGGGATAATAAAACCTAGCTATTTATGCACTTTAAGAATTAATAAATGTTGACTGAAGCCAACTTATATTGTAATGAAGTAGTAATTAATTAGGCGCCTGCTAGTCAGTACCGGTGACCCAAGAGCTGCTTTTCTCGCTCGACGTATAAGCATCGCGATACAGAGAAATGCCGCCAGCATTAAGATACTCTGCCAGAAAGTTCAGACATTTTTATTTTAGTGTTTTAATTTAATTATTTATTTAAATCTTATTTGATTAATAAAGTCTTTTTAGTTTATCTTGCTATTAACGTATTATTTTAAGTCAAAATGTATCATCTTTTTCTTTTGATCTAAACAGTATCTAGTACAAATAATAATAAAATAAATTAAAATGTTTCTTACAAAAGGGCAGACGCTGGATACCTCAATCAATTTGTCTAACATGTGATAGGTAACATATATAGTCTATTTGTCATTATGTCAGATCAGATCTTGATGACTGGTGAAAATATTAGATCATGTTTTGCATCAGCATTTAAATGAAATGGAAAAGTATATAAAAGGGAAAGCGAATCGTTTATACATACCATTAAATTGTAGTTAGATTTATACATCCTAAGTTGTCCTTAGTAAATATGAAAGCGAAATGCTGCGCAATAGATTTGTATAAACTATCATCACGCCAAGAAAATATGAAGTTTGAGACTTTGTTTACATTTTTTTACTTCTACAAAATGGGGGAAGTCAATCATAACGCCAGACTTGTATATTAGCTGAATGTATCTCATTGTATATATTGTTCTCGCGTAATTCAAATAAATATGGAACATACTCTAAGGTAAGATTTTCATAGATTTTATTTTCTATTGTAACTCATGTATAAAACTTTGTACCTCTTTAGTCCCATAGTATTAAGCATACATACTAGAATTAATATCTAATGTGCGCTAAGCGTGACAAATAAACATAAATACCACAACAGACAACAAATATTTATATCACACTATATGATAGTCGTGTCGGTAATCAAACCCGGCATAAAGAGCCATATATGTAATGTAGCAATCATATTTTACAGTTAAATGAATAATACAAAACTGCATCACGGATAAAGACGTAGGACAAGTGAGCACTGTAACTTAACAAACACGATCTAATGAGTGATAATTTAATTCAGATGTTCAGCTTTGCAAAGCTCGTTCAGATTTGAATAATCGTGATTAACACTGTTATAAAGGGGTTACATTCATACAACATTTTATTACATTTGAACGACTAACACGACATTGATACTGGTTATTAATATTATTCTTTAATGTATTTTATTATATTAACGTATTGTATTCATTATGTTTTAATGTAAAGTTGTCAATATAATTGTATTTTAATGTATAGTCTACTATTACAGTAAGATATGTCGCAGATTAACAGATGACTAGAGGCGAACAACATACGTAAAATTGTAATACATGGAATACATAACTATACATGGAAGTACTATGACTAAACGGAAGCAATTAAATGCATCGTTAAAATAATTATCGTATTGAAGTATAAATGGAAAACAATTGTAAAGATGTTAGGTTTGTTAGAGCTTTCTCGGGCTTTTAGTATTACGAGATGTTATTAAAATATTCTATGATAGATCTATGTTTGTTGTCCAAGTCTGCGCAGGTTGTCATACACGACAACAATGTCCACTATATAACTAAATACCATAACTTACCGGTGCAATCAACCCATATCACCCGCATTTTATATTTCCAAGATATTGGCCGTTTATAATAGAACATTTTCTTAAAATATTACCAACCAAAAAGCGTAGTTGTTACGTGCAATTATCAGATTCCATGAATCTTAATATTGGAGGGTTTTCGCACAATTACAGTGGCTTTCACGTCAAGATCACTTTCAATAGAGTAAAAGCGGAGGTCGGCTCCCTATAGTTAGGGTTCAGAACCGACAGGGCAACGAGCGGTAGCGATAAATGGCAGTTGGCATTGCATTATAACGCATACGTGCAGAAAGAGAAGAAATCAATATAAAATACAACCGATAAAATATACATGCAATGATATAATCCCTGGACTTAATAAATAAAATTAGTTCTAAACTACCATGGGTTGATTATAAAAGCTCATAAATGAAGTGGTAAGTTACTTTAAACTTAATGGGTACCATACAATGCTACGAAGCGAATTTAATACGACGCTGTCGCTTCGTTTAAATCTGTATCATCGTAATTGTTTAAACAAGTAACGAGGTTAATGTATTCAAGTATAGGAATTAAAAAATATATTTCGTTAATTTTTCCCAATAAAGCCGACATAATGTGTTTGAATGCTGAGATGTGCTCAGCTTTTATGATTAAATAAAAAATAAAATGCTCCAAGGACAAAAGTTTAAGTAAGAATTGTTATTTGTGATTAAAATTTGTATTAAAATAAACATTTATAAACATAAAAATACATGCTTTTTATGTCGTGGTCAGCGAGACTGAATCAATACTTTTATGCCATACAATGCCAATTGACTACATTGTGTTACAGGTTTATTTTATTGTTCGTCTTTTTAGGAGTTATAATTATTTACTACCTAACTCCGGAATCAGATAGAACTCCAAAGTTTTTACAGCAACTGAATTTAATTAATCGATAGTTAACGTTATATTACACTGCTCAGACGTTGTAAATCATTTTAATCTACTCAAGTATTGCAAGTTAATAATAGCAAAGAAAAAAATATCATTAGGTATACCTAATGATATATATTTTTTGATAATAATTCATCTGGTTATCATTAAAGTAGTGTAATTATCGATTTTCATTAAATGAAAATGTTTTTAAAGTTAAGTTTAAGTTAAAAAAAGAAACAAATTTGATACAAAATGTAGCTCATACGTATATAAACATCTATTACGTGAAAGTAAACGTAATAATGAAAGTTCAGTTTGTCATTAAGTCCGAGATACCACTAATTGTTCTCTTATCAGTTGCTATTCAATCACCTATCACAGCTAATATGTCGGTTAGACAAAGCTAGCGGGTAATTTGCTTGTCAGTATAAATAATCAATGTTATCAGACCACAGTGTACTAACTATGCCAGTTGCGTAAATCTCCAAGTAATGAAACTATATATAAACAAATAAATTATTAATCAATAATATTTATGTAATGCTATTATATTGTTATTTAACTGAATATATTAATAATAATACTTGCACAAAGTCCAAAAGTCTCTACTCCAAAGGGAACAAAATCAAAGTGGAAAAGTACTTTCACATTTTATATTTTTATTTAAAATTATATTAAGATAAAACAAACACTATAAAGTATATAATTATAGTAAAATTGTTTAATAATAGTAAAAACCATACTATAATATAGTAATACCTTGAATAACATTTAAATTCTTAAATTATACTTCGTCCATAGTTTATTTGAACATTAACAACTAAATGTTCTATACACTACCATTCACTTTCTACCTTCGCCGACAAACAATAAGTTTTATATTGGGCTAGAGCCATAAGAGCCAGTGATCGCCCGAGGTGTCTCATTACGATTACTTTCGCTATATGACGTGATATACTTGTTCTTTTGTGTAGAGAATGAGAGTGCTTTACAGATAACTGAAGCAAGGTCACTTAGTTATATACGCGTATACTATAGTATACGAGCACCATTTGGTTTTGGATAACAGTTCAAGAGTTAGAACTACATGTGTTCATATTCCGTAGAGTGTATAAAAACTTACT
This sequence comes from Leptophobia aripa, assembly GCA_951799465.1. Classification (NCBI taxonomy): domain Eukaryota; kingdom Metazoa; phylum Arthropoda; class Insecta; order Lepidoptera; family Pieridae; genus Leptophobia; species Leptophobia aripa. The sequence continues at coordinate 5,616,229 of OX637278.1, read as the reverse complement.
AACTTACTATTTTTGTATATTGAATAGCTTATATAGATAAGATAAGAAGAGACTGTTCTCCAAACATAGGCAATTAATTGCTTATATGGGCTTTTTAATGCAACTGCCGGCAAACTTATGGACCAGTGATTTCCTAATAAAGGCTGTAACTAATTTAACATAACGTACATCTATTTTGGTCCAGTTTTAATTTTCTTACACTTGCGATTAACAACGAAGGGTATATTTTGTGCTCCAGATCCCGTATGTAGGAGTCGAAAATAGTAGATTCTAGAATTAAGGTAATTTTCATAGTATAAAAGTAATTTCTTCGATTTTTTTTTGTATGTTTTTAAGTCTATTCTGAAGGGTTCTACTTTCACTGAGACAGGTAGGCAACGAACTATACGTGAACAAACAAGTGTAATTTCTTTTAGATAAAAATCAAAACAGGTCCAATTTAATGCTACAGTTGACTTCAATGTCTGACGTGAAATTCACACGCCAATCGCTCACTTCCGGTGACTGAATTCGGATATTGTGATGCATCTTCTATTAATATTTCAATCTATTTATACATGTAAATAAATAAATTATGGTCGCCTGTGCTTAGCTGTTTATGTATTATGTTTTATGAAAACTCACATAAATATATTTATCTTTGTGTTTATCTGTTTTAGTAATAAGCAATGACTCGGTTTATTATTTGAAATATCATTTTATGTATACATATCGTATTTAGTGGTTGACACATTTAAAGTTTTATGTATTTGTGTGTAACATATAGGAGTACGAAAGGATGCTGACCTATTCTGAGCCCTACCGGAAATACACACAATATTTCATAAGAATCGGTCGAGCCGTTTCGGAGGAGTACAGCAACAAACAACGCGACACGAGAATTGTATATATTAGATTTACACACTTCCCTATTTAAATGTAATTATGATTAAACATGTAACTGTAACATCAACTTATGGACTGTCGAAAGTCTTCGCCCACTTAATTTCATTAAGCTTTTTTGCTTGTTGCCCAATATAAAGATAATATAGAGAGCTTAAGTCGTCAGCGGTCATGAAAAAACTATCTAATTTCTCCTTAAATATTGTCATGTTTGTAAATATATTATTACAGACGTTAGAGGTTCTGTTGCTTAAGGTCTTTTTAGCTTAAGGTTTCTTAGTTTAATTAGAAACATACGTAAAAATGGAAATACGGATTTCAGTATTAAATATTCAATTTTATTTTTTCCAACAAAATTATACGCATTTTATATTTTTTTTGTATATTTATAGAATTAATATTTTTAGTGTAAATATATTATATTATTTTAGTCTAGATTACTTGAAGAAGTAGCTTAGACATGTTTATGTACAGTTTGACAATTCAAGGAAGGTCTTAAATATTGATTTCCCGTGTTTATCGTATGGAGTTCTATATTTAAAATCGATTTTTCCAATTCTACCTTTCACACAACATATATAACATATGCAAAGCCAGGTGGGAAGCTTAAGTTATATGTTTTCACTTTCATATAATTACTTTACTTTCCCCTTTGACTCGGTGTGGGCGATCCATTGACATTACGATATGCAAATAAAAAACAGACTAGATATTAGATGTTATTAATGACGGTACTTTGCTAGTGAGAGGTTCAAACGTCTCTAATCAGTTGAGTGGTTAAATATTTAACGAAATCGTAACTTTTACTTCTTTGATAATTACTTAATTACTATTAAATTAGAAGTATAAGTAATTAGCAGGTTAATAAAATAACTTAAACGTTATATTCTTTTTTAATTTTTTCTTAATTAAAAGCTTTATGTTTGATGATTTGATTTGTAAACAGTTCTATCTCTAAAACATATCTGAATCGAAGTAAAATTCTAACAATGCAATGGACATAGAAAAAGTTGAGTTTTAGTAATGAAATTTAAAAAAACCAACAGAAGCTCCTTAGAAAAAGCTTTTGGAAAGCTCCAGCTTGGCCTTAGTCCAAAAGTATTATCAATATAAAAAAGACAAGCTGAGTTTCTTGCCTGCTTCTTCTCAGCTGGGTCGCGTTAAAACAGGCGTAGAGTCATTTAGATTTAAGACGATTTCAACTGGTCAACGCACCTTACTGAATAAAAAGATTTCACTGAATAATTAATGAGATCTATGGGTATTTTTCGCTTATAAAACGATTAAGTTACACCACTCATAAATTTAATTAGCAAAACCCATTGAAAGATTGTTAGTTATAGGAACAGCGAAGCGCGTGCAAGGTCAAAAGATCGACTGGCAGTGATTGAAACGCAAACATTAAATTAATTCAACGTTCAATAGTTTATGTAACGTACATTTATTTCATTTGTAAATTACTGATAACCATTCCTGAAAATATTATATGAATATCACGCGACAAGAGAAATGAGAATTTTATTAATTATGAATCTTTCAACGCAAGTTAGCTAGAGAAACGCTGTGTTGTGAGTGACTTATTTACAGCTCTTCCTATATTGTTATTTGTTATGGGTGAGCGTGAGTGTGTACCTTGTGTGTGTGAGTGGTTAAGTTTGTGTGTGTGACCGTAAGGGATAGTGAAGACGCTATGAGGCTTATGGCTTACACAATCTTTACTTAATTATAAAAGTAGTAACGAAATCCAATACTTAGTCTTATATTTGTATATAAATAAACATAATTAGTAATTATTCACTTAAAAATAATTTTAATAGAAGCTTCTTTAAATTAATGTAAAAAACATCTATGCAAAGATTAAATTTCGACTCAAATGTCTGAAATATGACTTTATACGTCATACTTAAATACGTACGTAAATATCAATCAATTGAAATGAGAACCTCCTTATTCCCAGAAACCAATCATTAGATTACCTTTACAGGCGTAATAGCGGTTTTCAATCAAGCAGTGACAAGATGGCCACTTCCCATACGAATGGGGTCTTAGTTGTACATTTTCCCACAGTTCTGGTGCATTGAAAGATTTACGCATCGTTATATATCATACGTGCTTCGGTTTATTTTACATTATTTTTGAACTGTATTCTCACGTCTGTCAAATAAAATAAACATTATATCGGTTCGTTCGTTAATATTATATATTTCACTTGTCGTAGTTACTAGTAATAAACAATAATGAAAAGCATAATTTGCAACAGAACTGTGATTTAAAATAATTTTTTTAATAAAAGAGGGGACAAACGAGCAAGAGCCACACCATAAAGATGAAGTCGCCGCCCATAGACACTCACGAGGCATGGAGCTCGTGAGTGCGTTGCCGGCCTTTTAGGCAGTGGTACGCTTCTCTCTTAAAGGACTCTAAGTCGTATTGTTTACTGCTCAGTAGTGAGGAGGAGTGGAGTGCAGTGGCATCCTTCTGCGAGATGGTTATTTTATTGAAGAAGGCGGATGTACGGGTGAGAGAGCGTTCCACCACAAATCCACTGCGGGTTGGAAGACATGGAGAGCGTAGGAGAAGGTATACCAACCTTCTTCCCCCGATGTAGACATAAGAAGCCGCTGGGTGCCTGGTTGACTGCGAAAGCTACCCCAGGGCCCTTTCAATGCGGCCTTGTAGGTTTACCCGAGGTGGTTTTAGTGGGTATTGCCCACTTCGTCTCTGAAAAGCTGAGACACCAGCGTGGGTGGAGTCCCACATATCCCTTATCTTTTGGGACTAGGGAATGCGGAAATGCATTTCCACCTCGGAAAAAAAAGTCGTATTGTTTTAGGCGCTAGACATCCCAGCCCCGCAGCCCTTCTGGATTGCAGCAGTTCCTAATAGCGATAAGGCCACAAGACGCTCTTCTAAAACTTCTGCTATAATTTTTACTAATAAAATTATTTGGACAACATCATTATCACAATCTAAAAATATTACGTCACGTTTAAATAATTTCCGTTCTCGTCAACGATCTGTCATTAGTTTAAACGATTGAGTTTCACACACACACTACAGATGTATACCAGTTACATTACCGAATAATAATAAATATTGGGACTTGCACGGTAGTTCTGAGGTAATCTTGTGTTATAACTTATATATAGCTAAACAGCTGAGTTTGTTGTATACCTTAGGCCGGTTTATTTTGGAACCCTCATTGTCTTAGATATAGAAAACTATTGACGGACATACAAGTAATCGCTGATACGATTCTATGTGGGGAATGTATAAATAAATACTTTTATTTAACACACACGTGTTTCAGATCACAGCCAACAGTGTTAAGCCAGTAAAGTTCAAACCAACGAAATAATCTACATAGTAATTAATATATATTGTTTTATACATATATTTAGATTAGGAACAATTATGTATTAGTTATATGTTAAGGCTAAAATAAGCAATTCAACATACAAATTATTTGCAAGTTAAATAGTAGTTAAATCTTTAACGTTGTAAACTGTATTTTAACGGCCATAGCTATTTTGATTGCTCAAACATTCCGTTTACAAATAATTACATAAATTTATCGCATAACAAGCGATAATATACAGTTATATTAACCTTAATACAGGAAGCATTAGTTTGGAACAGGCATTGACGGTACAACATACTTTACAGTCTTGTTCTTCAAAATTACACGGAGCTTTGAAAATCAATTGTCTAATGTATAGATTATTTAGCAAAGTTTAACTTAAACAAAATGTTATATTTTATTTACTCTCAAATCGCAACCATATCAATATTGCTTCGGTGTTACACGTATCAAATTTTTCGTCAAGATTTTTCCACCTTCAACAAAGTTCCATGTAGAAAAGAGTAACGATTGTGTACCAATAATCCTTATTCCTTTATTTCCTACTAAAATTTCTAAGACTCTCTTAAAATACTATAAAATGATAAATGTATTCCTTTAAAGCCAAATAATAGTGGTACTATTTGTTTAAATTGAGAATGCCGTTTCAAATTTAAACAAATAAAAAAAATTGACTTATCTTACGGAATAACGTCGTAAGTATCACTTTACATAGAAACTTATTTCGCCAACATTCGATAGCATCTTAATGTTTTCGCATATATCAACAGATTCCGATCGCTAAACCGAAAAACAATGTTTTTATTGCTTCATATGAATAATGAAGCATCGATATTACATCGAGTCTATTTTAACCGATCTAAAAGAAGTTTATTATATTTGGAGTTTCGTGCTTATGAGTTCTAATTTAACTTCTTAAGTACTTTCGTTAACTAGTCGAGGTTTATAAGCTCACGAATTAAAGCGTTTTTATCAAATCATTTAAGCCAGAATAATAAAATGAATATCACTAAGAAATAAACCAGACGTTCAGTCATAAGGCATGGAGTAGAAAAGCTTTCGCGAGATATTAATTGTAGATTAAGACACACGCGATATTTGAATACGAGGATATTCTGAGCAGGCGCAATGTAGGATTATTTTGATAACTTATACATTATGAAATCATAATTACGTTTTTTGTGAATAACCGTAACCTTAGTAGAGAATGGACTTAAAACCGCATATAACTTTATCATACATATCAATCGCTATTAAATGTGTTTTGAATTAGTAACTATTTCGTAGCACTAGAGAAATTGTGCTGTTTTTCATATTAAAATAACTCCGTACTTTTATATTGTTAAGTCACATTTTTCTCCTGTGCAATGCATCTAGTTTATAGAAGATTTTAAATCTTTCATTTTAACATTAAAGACTGCATTATACGATAAAGGTATTTAATAAACAACCTCAAATTATATAACCGCAGTTGGTCAAAACCGGTATTGCTATTTTAATAACGTAAAATTACGTACTATTATTATTGTGGACCTCCCGCATTCTTGAATTAAATTAATGATTGGGCACAAGCCTTCAATGACTTAAAGCTAAAAGTAGACCTATATTTTTTCAAGGTCCTTAAAAATGGTAGCACAAATATATACTTATTACCAAAAGACAAATAGCTGCTAAGGTAAATCTTTTATATATAATAATTATTTTTCTACATATTTATATTAAAAAATACGCTAAAGCTAAAGATTAACGACATAATAACTTAACTCATATGGAAAATGGGTGGCGCTGAGCCTTTTAAAATTAGAACTTCTTAAGACTAGGTACTGTACACTCAACATATATGTAATGTGACCTACGAACACAGATTATGTGTGTGTCATAAACATGGGAATGATTCATAGCATTCAGTCTTAATGTTGTATATGGCAATAATTATGATAATTTTCCGTAAACGAATTAAATTTAAGTTTCACAATGACATACCATTTACACAAATTACGTTATATATAAGTGAAATACATATATGGCAACACAAAATGAAGTATAATTTTAATAAATAATTTATATCTAGATTTTGGTACGTATTATACTTTTGATTTATCTATTTTATTGCGTGGAAGACTGCTCGTGTTAATAAACGGATACTGATTACTGAGCATTATTCTTAAATAAAATCTTTCACAATGTTCAGCACACAACAACTACCTGTGGCTAAGGACTTAGGGTTTCAAATAATATGTCTTTTTGGAAGCGAGTCCGAAATATTTATGAAAACACACAAAGGTCATTAATTCACGCAGTTAACACTGCGATACAAAAATCTAACCTTATCTCATAACGCCATCTATCAATCACACGTTGACAACTCGCGATGGAACACACACTGATTAAGAACAATAAATTGTAGAGTCATCAATAAAAAAATGTTATAATTTTTTTGACCAATCAAAAGTGTAAGAAAGTTATTTATATGAAAAAAGGTGTTTTTATTTTTACCTTATATATTGTTACCTTTAAACATACTACTTACTACGTTTGTAGAAATTCAGATTATATATTAATATATAATCGGAATATAACACATAAAATATTGCTGAGCAGAGAACAGATTGATTCCTAAAACTCAAACCACTTTTATTCTATACAACCATAGTAAATATATTTAATTTGAAGCCAAACACATTATGACAAAACTTAGTAGACAGTAAACGCAGAAAACAGATTAAAATTCACTTGAACGTCGCGATAAATCATTCGTTTGACAGTTTTAAATTTAAGGATTTATTAGAAAACTTTTGTTACAATACTTAAAATGAGTTAAAACTTAAACGTAACTAACCGATGCCGTACATAAATATAATATAAAGCTTAAACAGTAGATACACGGGGCTTCCAAAATCGAGATTCAATTAAAAGTTCTTAAAAGCGTATAAACTTAATTGGTGCCTTGGTTTTGTCCGACGATTACTCTATTCTGATCTATACACATTTCGTTTGGCCAAGTCTGGTATACGCTAAAATACAGAATATTTAGCATTTACTATATTTATTTAAGACTACTAAGGACTTTAAGATACGCCTTGGAGATGTCGTATTTTAAGAGAAAAAATAATAACTCACCTGCAAACTCCCACATATAAACCATATTGTAAGAGTTTTTCATTATAATAATGTTAGATACTTCATACTTCTATCGTCATCTGTGCGGAGAGACAAATAGACATAAAGGAAAAAAGAATATTATAACAATTGTTCATACAGAACTAAGTATGAATAATATTTAACGAATGTTTTTTTTGGTAAAGTCAACTCTTTTTAATCATTAAGGTAAATAGGTCTATGATTTGATTTGATTTTAAGTCGTCTTAAAGCTAAATGACTCTATGCCTGTTCGTACGCGACCAGAGCAGAAAATAAACCCAGCTTGTACAAATACTGTAAAAAATTTTATAATACATTGCCATACAACTAAATATAATTAATTAACCTTGTCTTATTAACATTAAATAATGTTACCTATTAACTTTATAGCATGTGATACCCCGGTAGTTTAATGGTTGTCTGGTTTCTGGTAAACCAAGCATTTCCTTTTCCGTATGACATTAAATCTATCGTCAAGTAAGTGCGACATATCCTGTACGTTACGATCGTTACGTTATGATCAGCCTTTTATTAGATTATTCATAGCAAGTTCACCTTTTTTTTTTATAGAAGAGGGGGCAAACTAGCAGGAGGCCCACCATAAAGGTGAAGCCGCCGCCCATAGACACTCACGCGGCTGGTAGCTCGTGAGTGTGTTGCCGGCCTTTAAAGGAAAGGGGAGAGGAACGAGGGAAGGGGAAAAGGATGGGCACCGGAAGATCTCACTCACCGAACGAAACGCGAGTACAAAATGAACAAAGTCCAATTGCATCACTTTACGCCGGTTTTCTGTGAGAGAGTGGTATTTCTCCGGCCGTGCCTGCCCATTCGGCTGAAACTCTAAGTAAACAGCATGGCACTCCCACTCATAAAAATATGAAATTTGTAATTTCTCTCACCTGAGAAATTACAAACATCTAGGCGAACCATGCGACGGATCATACCATTAAGATGCTTGACCCAATGTCTCACTTGATAAAAAGTTGGGTCAATTTTGCGACTGTATTAGACTAGTATTGTGAGACACACACACAGACATATGTTTAAAACCTATAATAATGATATTCTTGACAAATTTTAAAAGCCATATTTAGCGCTCCTCAGCTATATACAAGTATTATTTGGAATCAAAATAAAAATCACGCTTTTCTGAAAATTTAGTAATGCTTGTTTTATTAATGTTTGTGTTAACGTCTTATGTATAATGATTTGTAATATAAGTCTTATCTGTGACACATAGGATGGATTTATATTTTTATAGTTTTATGTCTTAAATATATTAAGATTATTTGTAAATTCATTCGTTTATTATTTTTGATTGTTATAATTCAAACTATAAAGGCTAGAAAATAAATCCTTCGCATTCATTGTTCCAATACGTGACCACCTTGCAAGGCCGACGATTGTCTCAATGACATGCGCGGAGACAACTATAACAAGGGGATTAAGATTAACGTATCGAATTCAACCAGCTATGAATAGAACATTATTATTAAAGATAAGATATCACGATATTTTTCACGTAGAATCGTATCGATCAATTGCGTCAATAATTTTCTTCTTATATCTAAGACTGCAGCTTAACCGGTCTAAGATACCCACAACACACTCTTGTCAACTGTCATTTTTTTGAACTATTAAGTAGTGATGCCTTATGTTATATTATTTAACTAATCATGTTCTTAATTTAACGGTTGTCATGTTTTGTAGATAATCTGTTGTATAGAAAGAGTGATTAGGTGTTATTGAAATTTGTATGAGTCCCGAATAAAATAGGTTCTGTTATTGCTTTTACTATTAAACTATTTCTTTATAAATGGGATTTATCATGGATTTTTTTATAAACCGATTCATCGTTATAATACATCTAATCATACCGTTTGAAGACTAACGGTATCGATAAACAATATTTTAGATAATAATGTTAACATAACTTCGTGGGATTAAGTGATCGCGAGTCGTGCAAAATTTACTTACAAGTCCTTACAAGGCCGACTCGTTAGTCAACCAAAACTTTATCAAAATTCATAATGCGTATATAAATTCTAATATATAATTACATAACATTATTATCGTCTTCATAATTAAATGGTACCTTCTGAATTCTACATACGAATTTCTTAAAAAAAGCCTTATTTGATATGAGGTATCAAAGTGAACGCTCCAACTTTCAAAGAGTATGGAAATTAAAAAGGTATGATAACATTTAAAGGTTTTTTTATAGTTACGTATTTATCCAAATTAATTTGGTAATCCACACAATATGTCGAACGTCATATGCTATAAAACAATTATAGTGAAAAAATAAAGGATTCTTTTGATAGACCACTGTGCAGTACATACTAAATGACCGAAGCGATGTTCAAAAGCTTCATAGATTTTACAAAAGCACTCAACGGTGGCTATACCCACGTCAACACAGGCGTCCTTACAAGGCCGTCTTGCGTTGTGGGTGGAAACTGGTTGCGCACTGTACGGTATAGAATATCATTATGGATACTCGTGAGAAAGTTGTCTGTGATTTTTTGCTTCGAATTATTTTGTTACCGTTCAGGTTACATACTTAAGGCTGTATTAGCTTGATCTAATGATTGTTGGTTTTACATTATAAAATATACTTTTAGAATATATGAATATGGCCAACGATTTTAATATGAGGATTGGAATTGAGTCCAAAAGCAGAGCACATAGAAAACAATTCTATAATTTAATACATAATAAACAAAAATGACTTACCAAGACCGCATATTAGATAAGTGGGTGGTGGTTTAAGGACGGATCGGGAATATGCCCCACGGACGGTTTCCAAAGCCCGGGGTGCGCCAGCCACCAACAGCACACCGGGTGCCACGTACCCTGCATAGCGGAGTTCAGCCGTGGCCGCAGCGAGAGCACCAGCCCACCAACATTTCGCATTCGCCGCGAGGAAGCTCTGCAAATAAATAATATTACTTAATAATTATAAGCTTAGTTCGGGCTTTGTTCACAGTTGTCCTCTTAATAACAAAATTAATAATTACAATTTAAAATAGTTTAAAATATAATTGCCTCTAATAGACATTCTCCAATAGGTTTAATTGTTCATTATAAATTTTGGAAATGTTATAGTGGTCTACAAGTAGTACCTCTTGTCAATGACAATTTCCATTCTTTAATAATTATTATCTAGACGGTTGTTCTATCTCTACGGTTGCCTGGAAGATGATCCTTTCTAGGGACAGCAGAACGGGCTGCCTTTTACTTCTGTTTCTTAATGTTTGATTATTATTAATATATATTGTTAGTTTATAAGCTTCTATTTTTATAACTTCTAGTCATACGGGGCGTATAATCTTCTATTTTAATTGAAATGTTCAATTCAAGACGCTTTAAATGTCCCATGTCATTATGAGATCCGTAATTGTTTGTATCTCAGTGCCTTTTACATTGCACTGAGCAATGTAAAAGGCAATGACATTTGTTAGGGCAAATTACGAAACCTGAAATGCCAACGAGATCATGTCAAGGCAACTCGTACAGAGAAATGCTCGCTTTCATTCATCACCCATTAAATGTACTTTAAATATTATATATATATGTATAAGATCCGGACTTGTTTCCTTTGTGAAACATAACACGAATGTGATTCAACTTAAATCAGAGGGTTTAATATTAAACAAATATTTTTTACAAATACAATAACCCGTAAAGAAATACAAACCTAAAAACATAGAACGATAATTCAAAATTTTGAAAATTAATAGTTTTAACAAATATAACAAGAAAAATTAATTAATCATTGAATTGAACAAAAAACTTCTATTTTAAAAATACTCGAACTTTATCAACAAAAAGGTTATATATGAAATATAGATAAAGTATTTAAGGAACATGAATATAAAACATACAAAATATTATATACGATGAATCTGTTTTATGTATACTGAGATTAAAATTTAAGGAAATAAAATTTAACTTTAATCATAATAAATGTGTCCGCAATCATACCATGCATCATGAGACAAATGTAATCGTATTATCTTTAAATGTACTATTTATATCTTTTCCATATATAATCGTATCAGCGAGAGTCCTTGGATAGTCCAAATTAAAAATGAGCTTTCCAGGGTTCAACCACCAAGTCAAGTTATCAAATTTATAAACACAATAAAACGAGGTAAACATTCAATAGCATCCTTTTTTGAAGTTTGATTTCAGTCCTAAAACTGAAACATATACTAACCGAGTTATTAAATATAAAAATGTATTTTATTTTTCAAGATAGCTCTCTCTGGCTTCAAGAAATTTAGTGTGATGCTTGTGAAAACGAAATATTACGGTTTCATCAAATTATAAATTGTATTAAACAATTTGCACTAACATCACTCACGCTTATAACAGTCACGATTATACAATTACACATAATATTAACCCGTTCATAACTTAATTACAAAAGTAATTTTTATGTTTAAAAAATTTAAGTCATTTATAAAGTTGTACGGCGATTTATTAAAATATTCTTCTTTATTATGATGTTCAAATAATTCACTATCAAATCGCAAGATAAAAATTCATTTTGTTTTTTGCATATTTTCATTAGCTGCGTTCAGATATAAATATTGATATCTAGTTAGAAACACTTCAGAAATAAGAAAACGACATTAAAGTACTGTATGCAAAACAAGAATATAAATAAGCCTATTCTATAGCGACTTAATGACATACGAAGGTTGTATAAGTTAATATTTCTTCGAAAATGTCTATACATTTGTACGAATGCGGTCATTCACATTTCACACAGCCATAGTTCACAAAAAAATGCCGTAAAAAATCTGCTTAACGAACCTTAAAGACATTACATAACTGTACAGTATGTGTATCGCGAATTTTATGGTATTTACATTTCATGGGCTGTTCAAATAACGGGTGTATTTTATTTGCCGCTCACTTATTACTTTTTTAAATTAGGATTTAAATTTAGAATGGGATTTCGAATCCTATTCCACAGAGTATATAAATTGTACATTAATCTTACGGAATAGTATTTATTTCATTTCTTAAACCCATACAGCATAGCAAAAAAGTTTACACAATAAAGAATAGATAAAAAAACAAAGCCAAAATAAGGTTAAAACATAGAACAAGAAATTAAATCTAACATCAAAAACTACAATAATAAAAAAATACGAACAAAAAAATATATACATATGAACAAGTGGAGTATATCAAGTGAGGAACGAGCATTTAAGTGTGTGCAATGGTGTTGCTGTGTGAGTGAGTGTGCGAGGTTTTTAATATATGCTCGTATATACGATACAAGTCCGTACGTATAAGTAGTATAGTATCTATACTACTTTTATTTTATTATATCTGTCCCCAAACATCTTATGCGCTAAATACATTTAAAACAATAAACTTATGAGATAATAAAACTAGGTTTACACATAAAACAATTAAATGGGAACTTGAGACAGACTTTTGACTTATAGCATGCACTGTTGTCATGTGTTGGAGTTTTTATATCATTTGTATAAAACCTCTTTGATGAATAAAGTGCATATCATGTTTATGAAGACGGGACTCACACGGGAATGTTCACTAACCGTGAATACAATCACGGGTTAATGGGTACGTTTAGATACGATACAATGTTAGTGCGAATTTATGATATCTTCAATTTTAACCATGAGCTATGTTAGTTCCATTTATAGTGGTTCATTAGTACATACATAAGTTAAATCTGTAATACCATAAGTAATTTTTAGTGGTACAATTTGTAATGGATCATATTTAAGTACATGAGTAAATTGTCTAGTGGTTTAATCTGTACTATAATAACTAATTTGCAGTGGTTCCATTTGTAATGGTTCAATTTGCAGTGGTTCCATTTTCAGTGGTTCAATATGTAGTGGTTCAATTTGTAATGGATCATAACTAAATACATTAGTTACATCTGTAGTACTATAACAAATTTGCAGTGGTTCCATTTGTAATGGTTCAATTTGCAGTAGTTCCATTTTCAGTGGTTCAATATGTAGTGGTTCAATTTGTAATGGATCATAACTAAATACATTAGTTACAACTGTAGTACTATAACTAATTTGCAGTCCTTAAATCTGTATAGTGTTTAATCTATAGTGGTTTATTTTAAAGTGGTTGAGTCTGTAGACTTACTCATTAGGCAAGTTTGTAATTCAACTCGGCTAGAATTTAAAAATAACTTTACAAAATTTGACGTTTTTACTTAGAGTTTTAAACAGGTTTTAAAAACGTGACCAATCTTGACATATGTTACAAAATGGGTTGTTCAACTTAGAAGATTTTATACATCGCATGCGTGTTAAACTTAAAATAATACGTTCGTCACATTACGCCCTAAAAATCATTCATACGTAAGTATTTTAAAAGATTATCCGACGGTAAAAAGATATCAAATAAATAAATAAAATGAGGATGACGAGAATTATTTTATGTATTCGTTAAATTATATACAATTCTCGTGACGCGGTGTTTGTTCCTCCACCGAAACTGCTCGACCGATTCTCATGAAATTTTGTGAGAATCGGTCAACACTTTTCGTACCCCTAATTAAGTCCACCACTTATAAGCATTTTGGTACAGCATCAGAATATACATACAATCCATAAATACCCTTTTAATTTAATTTTAAACTATTATATATTTTAACAACATTTTAATTTTGTCATGGCTTTCCCATAACTCTCAATTTTCCACCCTTGTACGATCAATATAAATTTTTCATCGCGATTTTTCTTTGTATATGATAAATATATGATAATATTTCAATACAAAAAAATATGATTTATTTCCACCATCATTTGTCGTATTGAAACTTTATGTATAATAATATTAACGTATCAACTATTTTATCTTCGTATGAACAGAGAAATGTAGCTCAGATAACAATCAGTTCTCACATTTAGTTCCGTGATTAAATTAATTAATCGTATTGTTGTTTGTGTGTTTGCATTAATTACGGGTTTGTACGTTTGACCTCTGCGTGGGAATTGAAAAAGAAAATGCTGATTTACTTTTCATTTAAAGCAAAAACTTTTTGTTAACATACGGACCATTAAAAATCATCAAGTAATTATCGTCTCTAACTGGGTTTTTATTCCGTTGGGAGGCTTTTTTTACTAATTGATTTGATTAATACAGTAACATAATTGACAACCCCACTGAGTGTCTGGGTTCTTTCCAGATGAGGGCGCGCAGAGAAATCAAAAATATATTTATTCACATAGGTAACTATGGTACGTTTAATCGTCACAACAAAAACTTGACTACATTTACTGCCAGTTCCCAAATCAAGGGCGTAAAGCATACGAGAAGAACCAGCAAGAAACTCTCCGCCACTCCTTCGAACCCATGTATAGTAATGAACGTCATTCAAAAGTGGTTAACTCGTGTTGAATAAAGAATTCTATTCACTTAATCAAAACTCTGTGATTTTGTTTACCATACATATATAATTAATCGTGGCCAGGAAACCAAATTGTAAAGTCTCTTATATTTTTACGCAACAATCATTATTTTAATATAACAGAAGCATATAAAATTATACTCATGCAACCTATGAACTATAACACAATTTCACTCTATTGAAATTTATGTTCGTTTTCTATTAAGTAAAATGATCCGTGTTATACCAATTGGTGTAACAAAGCTGACCCTTAGTTCAATAAACTAATTTATATTTCAATATAACATTATAGCATATAAATATAACTGTGCAGTGAAAGAAAATTTGCCTGCTTCTTCTTAAGCTCGGTCGCGAACTTACAGGCATAGTATCATTTTAAGTTTAATAATAATAATTAAAAGCTTTTATTCACTGTCGAACGGTTGGTAAGTCGAGTAGTAGACCAATCAACAAACAAATCAATGACTTAAACAGTTTATTAGTCAATTTCGCTAATTATCCCCATTTATGATTTATGACGATTCAAATAAGTCATATGTCTTTATTGAATATTAACTTTTTTTTTATAGAAGAGGGGGCAAACGAGTAGGAGGCCCACCCATAAAGGTGAAGTCGCCGCCTATAGACACTCACGTGGCTGGGAGCTCGTGGGTGCATTGCCGGCCTTTTAGGGATTAGTACGTTTTTTCGTGAATATCATGGATACAGGACTTCAAAATATAGTTTTAAAAAAGATTGTTTTTTGTTTATACATTAATTTTTTTACATTATTAAATTAACTGATATAATCGTAGTCAGTTATTGCCCATATAGTTTCAAATTTCAAGATAGTTTTCCAAATCAGAGGGGAGAGTCAGGGCGCAGTGAGCTGCGGGTCATGACTTTACCTATACATAATAAATATACCGCAAATTGAAAAAAAACAATACAGAATTGAAATCGGCTAGCAACCGCGATAAACTTGAAAAACATATTGTACACGTAGCAATCATGTGAATGATTGAACAATACTCGCGAATTTTGCATACAATCACGTCCACGGCTAAACGTTGCCTGCTATGGGAATTTCCGTGGGAAATGGGGACTTATTGCAATACTACTGGGTAATTGGTGAGGTAAATTTTTATGTGGACATTGTACTTAAAGACTTCATTGGTATCAAAACAATAGTGTATACTTCATAGGGTTCCAAATACATATAACATCCCACATTTATAAATTTAAAAAAAAAACCATTACGCGTCAATAAAACTCAGCTTTACGCTTCAGCACTTCTGATATACTTTCAAAGCTTTTTTTCGGTGCATTATAGAACCAGAGATTGCGACTTGGCAAGCCGACGATTTTTCTTAGATAATTATCCGTCTATGAAAAAAATTAATGAAATCGTAGATAAAATTTATCAACGCTAAGTTTTTATATAAAACTTTAATTAAATTGTATTTGCCTTGTGTGTATCCCAATAAATGTGCTTGTTTGTTTACTATAGACAAACATGTGTAATTCCTACGTTTATATGGATAAAAGTATTAAACCTGATATCGACATATTACATCATGAATGAAGTGAAAGTATGAATGGGACCATACAATGATTGAAACTTAAATATTATAGAAATCAACGGATATAATTTCACGTTTGTTCTTATGTGGTGGTACGTTTCATTTTCTCAATAAGTACGGGAGAGTTTAACAACCTCATTTACTATAGACAATGCAGACGTAATGTCTGATATATTGTTGAAATGTTATTAATAAATTTTAAAAACGTCATGAATTTGACGATAGCTTTCCGCTGTGCCTTTAACGTATGAACGTATTTTGAGTTTGAACAATTGTTAATTGAACAAAATTTATTAACAGTCTATACAGTTAGTGTAATATATTTAAATTTTGAATATATACTGTGGGATGACAGGAAGAGATCGTTTATTAGCGATAAGGCCGTCCGTTGCTCTTATATCTATTAATATATCTATTAACATGATCTACTTCTACTGTTTAAGTTCAAGTGTGACTAAATAAATAAATATTCTTCTATAAGGCTTTGACTTAGACATTGGATGCTTGTTAATGTCAACTTCAACAGTAAATCATACGATTAATTTAAGAACCAATCATTAAAATACAAATTAGTCGTTTTAAATGACAATTCATTACAGTATACTTGCTTTGATTGACAATTTACAGATAACAATCAAATAAACTCCAATTGTTACGTCAATATTAAACTGAAATCTGTATATAAAACGAACACAATTATATTATAATTAATTTAAAAAGATCTTTCGCCATATTAATGTCGCTATCAAAGTAATATTTGCTCACGTTTAGTTCTCGTTAGTACAAAAGATCTAGATAGCAATATCTCGCTGATATTTCAAACGATTTCCTGTTGATATAATTGATACGATACACAGATCGGGTCATAGGCCAGTTGTATAATCAATAATGTAACTGTGACACACTTTATATTGTTCTATTATGAAAGAATTTGAAATTATCTTCAATTTGTTGCATCGATATTATGTTGATTTATAGCAACTGTAAGATCCGATGATTGCCAACAAATATCTTGATCACACAAAAGTTTCATCGTATTGAGAATCAATATACATTAAACCAACTTTTCTATCGAAGGTTATATTTATTCCTATGATACTCTTTTTTAACACACAAATCCGAAGAGTTGGGTTAATTTAACGCATCTCAGTAATTGATGTATCCAATTAAAAGGTTTTATATTTGTTTATGTAAAACTTTTGTAAAAGTTTAATTTATAGTTCAGTTGTCATTATAAATAATATATCATAGTCATCATTATATATAATATTTCATACGTGTTCAATTAATTTTGTGACCTGTATATTCATAGGAACCGGAGGCTCCTTGACGACTCTGACAGTAAATACCGCTAGCCCGACCACCTATAAGATTTTTTAGTTTTTTATAGAAGAGGACGCAAACGAGCCGAAGGCACACCAAAGGTGTAGTCGCCGCCCATAGACACTCACGTGGAGTGCGTTGCGCACGTAAGTGCGTTGCCGGCCTTTCAGGGAGTGGTACACTTTTTTCTTGATGGAAAGACGGATAAGTTTGTAGGCTCTAAATAGTTTCTTGAGACCCAGGCCCAGTCCTTTGAACACAGAACCACTTAGAATGGCCAATGATATTAATAAACTGACAAATCCGAAGTAGCTTGTTATATATCAGAAGGTTAATATGTTAATTTGCCTTTCATGTTGATTGAACCGTATATCATAAAGGCATGTTTGATAATAAATCACTTTGAACTTTTGTTACACTGTGATGTAACTAACCAATGTCGTAAAGCAAATGTCAGTATTTTTTTAACTTTTTTAATTAGAATTTATGATTGTCCGACTCTCTGTATTAATGCAATATAAGGATAAGAAAGAAGTTATAGAAACGATGTTGTTTAGAAGGAAGCAAAATAAGCACATAAAGGTACTTAGTGAAATATCATATAATATAAGAATTCAGAAATATTTTTTTTAAATACCAGGTACTCAGATCAGGCAACATTAATAACAATTCTCCGAATTAGTTCTCCAAAGTTGCAATTGATGGCCAAGAATGAATTGTCTCGCTTTGCGTGGACATCAAGCTTTTTAGATACATTATCTTTCCTTCCAAATGGCCGCGAAGCTTAAAGATATCCTTCTGAATATTTTACATAAGTGTATTATTTCATAGCTAAATAAGTTAAGTAAAGCACTGAATGTTCTTTTGTGCTTTTAATAAAATAAAATTAACTTTGCAATTTGAGGAGGATAAAATGTATTGCGGTTCAAATACAATAGTGAACGAAAGTAATGTTCATTTAGAAAAGGTACCATAACCATTTGTTAGAGCAATCAGCTCGGCTTTAACGGTGACATATGGGTTCAGAAGAAATTGGTTTGAATTGGAACCCGTATTATTATGTAGTATTGTATTTTATATAACTTATAAATCTAGTGACTTCATTAAAATCTACCGTTGCATATTTCTTAGAGTTAGAGACAATTTCATTATTCATATACAGAATCTAAATATAAAAGGAATTTGAAAACTCGGTTTATACATGTTGGAGTTGTGGTGAAATTTTTATACAAACTTTTTTCGCGATAGCCCATGTCCTTCCCTAAAGTTTAGTCTTTACCCATACCTAATTTGTATGAAAATCAGTTGAGAATTTTTAGCAGAAGCGCACTTACTTGCTAAAGACAAAGTTACTTTCGCATTTATAATATTAGTATGGATCAATATTGTTTAAATTATTGCAAGACAGCTCTATTTAGGTCTTAAGCTCTGTTTCTTATTCTCTAAAACAGTGCGGTCTCTCTTAACAATGAACTATAAAAAGTGTAAGTGATATTAATATAACACTTATAGTTCACCTTTCACGCAATATGTCGTGTCAACAAAATACCATTCACATAATGTAATACTTGTGATCGTTATTTAATATATTTTCTGATGACCTTGAATATTCTATGTAATTTAACACCGGAAGTCAGTTATCGCATTGCTTAAGATACCTAATTATACTAAAAATTAAAACATTATTTAACATAGATCAGAGAACTTTTTAAACTACTTTTTTTTTGGACGATGCTAAATTTTAGTACTAGTAGTTATGTCTTTCAACCGATGGATTTAGATGTTTTTAGGAACCCGTGGATTCTGTGATATAAAGAATCAATGGTCCTTTAAGAAAATTAAGCAAGTAAAGTAGTAACCAATTTGTTTTTAAGGTGGTCCGTCAATATATTCCTCTAATGTTTTGCACTTGTCTCTGTTTCGAGATAGTTTTCTCTATTCTTTTGGTACGTCATCTTTCTATCTTTTAATTTATCTTCCATTTTTTTACCTAGAATCCACTTCATTATTGTCTTTCAATAGTCCTTTAATTATACCTTTAAAACTTGTACTCTTATACATGGAAGACACTCACAAACAATAGACTCACTTAAAAGAACTTAATGAACCTCTTACAATATTAAATAATATATTCGTTATGTATTTACTTTGTTCATATCACGTAACGAGCCATAAACAAAATAATTTTCCTAGACCCATTAAAACTGGCTTCAAAACGGATATAGCTATAATTACTAGTTTCGAAATTTAAAAAGCCCTTTAATTTCGTACATAACTTTCACCATCAAAACCATAGACACCCTTTTACGAGGCCATTAACACGTTGGGACTGGCTGAAAAGAAATGCGGAAAAAATAAAAAAGAGATGTCATCGGGTGATATTTAAATATAGGCACTAGAACGAGTCTCTGTTGACCGTTTCAAAAGATTTTTTATCGGATCACTAAAATCGTCGCTCTTCCGTTGAGAGTTTGGCAAATATTTTTTGGGTTGTGTTATGTGGACGGTGTCTGTGGTCGGCGTTTTGACATCTATTTTATGAAGAGTGCTAGAGTCACTCAACAAAAGAAAACACTTAGCAAAAAAGTTGAAGAAAAACTTAACCCAAAATACTATCAAATAAAAATATAATTCTTATTGAATTCTTGACAGCGAAAGCAAAAAACTCACCAAAAAAACTGTAGCTTTAGCTAGAATTAATTTTTATGATTATAAGCGTAACATCGGGCTGAAGTTTTCAAACTGAGCCATAAATATTGTATTTGTTAAATTTTGTACAGTAAACTGTAAATAACGACGCCGAAGGGACTGTGAATTTTATGGTTTACTGTGCGGTTGTTAAATGGAGAGAAGAAAATCAGAATTAGAATACAAGCTAAACCAACCTAAGCTAATTAATTCCGACGCTTTACAGAGTTTGTTAAATTGAGTGACGTTACATGGATTTTACACATTTCAATCTAGTTAACATTCTCTATAATGGATAGAGAGTCTATAAACATACTGCTATCAGTAAAAGTGGTTATAACCGGTGCATAAAAACTTGTGTTTAGATAAATGTTTCTGATATAAAAAACGTCATTATAAACCTGCTATGATTTATATTTAATATCTTTTCGATTTAACAAGGGAAAGGTTGGACTGATCACTGATCCAGTGTGTAGTTGTTTTAATTAAAGATTCAATTAGCGGAGCTAAGGAAATAAGGAATTAAATAGGCGCCTGGTAGTCAGTACCGGTGATCCAAGAGCTGGTGCTTTCCTTGCTCAGCTTATAAGCATCGCGATAGAGCGAGGAAATGCTTCCAGCATTGTGGGTACGCCACAGGGACCAAAGTTTTTAAAATTGTGTTTTTGTTTTTATTTCAAGTTATATCAGGTAAGTTAATCTTTTTTTATTCATTGCCTTTATATTTTAAACGAGGTTCATTAGTGTAACTTTAAATGTACTCTTAAGATTTCAATATAAAAAAGAAAGAATTTTGTACCACACGCATGAAGTGACAAGAAACCACTTCAAAGACTTTATTCTATAGAGGCGGGTCAATAATGACAGAAGCTCTAGATTTACTGGTCAACTCTCGCGTCAAACACAGACTACAGACGTGCATCGTCCCTACCCTATCTCTCGAATTTCCAACGTGCTATCGAGAGCTTTTACATCGGAGAATTATCCTTTTATGTCCTTAATGCATATTGCCAGACATATTCCATTGCCTGACTTATATAGTTAAAAAAAATGATAAAAAGAGTAATCTATAAGAATATTATTAACGTACAAGTGGTGACAACCAGTAATCGCTGATACGATACTATGTGAAAAGATATAAATAAACACGCGGATAACATTATTTAATTGAAGGTTTGAAATATGTTTAAAACGTACGATTAATAAATTAAATATATACTTTGAGTGAATAGTAATGTTTGACGATGTTGATGTCTGCGGTAATATTTCGACACGGTTTGGTCAAAATGGATTTTGCACAACATTCTAATTGTATTGACACAATGAGACTGTTCTTTGCAATTTCACAGGTAATTGATTGTATGGTTATGATTGACAGTGGTATAGCAATGTTCATTAAAATTAATTCATTATTCTGTCTATTTAATTAACAAAAGCCTTTATAAATGCGTATTGCTATCTATTTTGTGAAATAGAACTAAATGCTATATATTGGAGTTGGGCCAGGAATTAAACATTAATGTGTAAACAGGGTTTACACATTAAAAACTACCGGTCGTGAACATACTTAGAGACTGGAAACGCACCATTTCTCAACTTTTAATAGGACTAATATAAGGAATGGCCCTTACTCCACCTCAGCAAAACTCAAATACAAGCACAACTCATAAGGATTTTATGTTTTTTTTACGCTAACCAACAAATTCAAAATCATTGTGCATTATTGATGCATTCGGTCCTCTAATTGGCGACTAATAATACTCCACAAACATTCAAATCTCATTTTCACACAATTTTTTTTTTCTTTTCATAACTTGCTATTTTATAGAGTTTAATTGTTGCCTGCATAGAATGAACTAATTGATAGGCATTATTTTCTAAATATATTTGTTGCATTAAAACATAAGTAATACTTATTACGATGAAAATAAATACGACCTTGGTGAAATTTTTAAAAAACAGAAAGCGTCTATGTAAATGAGTTCTACTTTACTTTCTTTATCCCTAACATGTACTTGTCCTTCGTATCTTAAACAATTTATTTTAATATGTAAAACTTGGTACACTTTTTGCTACCACCATTGCATCTCATTAATATTCACTTTCCTTTCATTAAAAAAAAAACTTTTGCACTTGACAACTTAAACTTAAACAAATGTAACAAATATAAATGCTAAATTTTAAAAATAAAATTACTTCAGCGATGTTTTACAATGCTAATAAAATTTAATAACTCATATTGTTCATTTATTTTAACTACACAATTGTAGGTAATTAAGAAACCGAACAGATACCTTAAGGATATACAATCATAGGTACACCTTTAAATATTTACAGACGCAAATTACAAACGATAGATCAAACGGAACGGTATATATAGCCCGACGACGCAAACAAGGCCAAGACCTGACGGCGATCTGTCATCGCGCAAGTCAAAACCATTGGACTGACTTGGAGCCAACTAAAGCGAAAGGCAGTTCTGCCATCAGCTCAGACTTGGGGCCGTAGAACTCTAATAAGTTATACTTAAAGAATTCTAAATTTTAACTAATATGAACTTCATATATCAAAGTACTTTTAGTAAGTCTTTTTAATTTATATACAGTAACTCAAAACCGTTACTTACCAGTTATTAATTGTAATGGTAATTTCGCGATCGCTTTTAACTGTTAATGGCGACATTAGCGATCATTTACAGTAGAATGACGGTGAAAAGAAATATAAAAATCAGAGCTATTCACGGTATCCCCAAAATTGCTCCATTACCTAATCTGCCAACTCAGCCGTGGATGGGATCTGTCGAATACAGAACATCATTTCCAACGGAATAACAAGAGATTTTTTGTATTATTTTGAATGGATCAGATATTTTTATAAATTAACAAAATTTGTGGACAAGGAAATGTAAAACGAAAAAATTAAAAAGCTTGCAAATAACAATTCACACGGACGCAGAAATATGTCTTACCTTATATAAGTAAATTTTATAACATTCGTAACGTTTTTTAAATGCTTTCCAAATGTCTATGGACAACGTTTACGTGCCTCCAGTTCGTTTGCCCCCATTCCTATAAAAATCGCATTTAATATTTTATATTAAACTTAATGCCATTCAAATCTTAAAGCAAGGGCGTGAAGCCGACAGCCCTTAGCTACGTTAATTATTTATCCAACCCTTAAACGTCAGAAGTGTTTATTGTACTATCAGCAAAATGTATTTTTTTCTATTTATTTATGCAAAAGATGACGCATACTAAAATAGATATTGGTCGCGAAAAGGTCATATCTAAAAATAAATAATAAAATAACATATGGTTTATTAACAATCTATACGTAATACTATGTTAAATTCATTAAAGATGTGAAATTACAAGTATATTTACAACACATCACAAGTTATTTTTTTACATAGTAAGTCATTTAGAATATTATCATGACTCAAATAACGTTTTAATACGATTTCGTAAATATCATAGATATAAAGTTATTGCTTATGTTTATAGATTCATTTCAATCACAAAATGTTCTTAATTGAATAATTAATTAGTAGTTAAATAACTGTCATACAAAAATGTATATTTAAAAAAAATGTTTATTTTTTATTTTTGTCATCAATAATAAACATACCACGTACAAAGCCTTTGCTGATTGTACAATTTACGTATTTCGCAAAGTCACGCGAATTATTACACGCGTCAGGGGCATAAGATTAGACACATTTGTATAAGGAATACATGTTTAAAGGCTTGTTCACTTTAAGGTCATTGATCCCATTAAAAACATTAGTTTTAAGTTATATCACAAGACAAACAACTTTTATACCCTTATTTGACAATGTTATTCGATATTCAAATCTTCGTTAAGAACTTTTGTACATTTGCTGAGTATCAATAACGTCTACTACCTATAGATATATTCGAAATTCAAATCGAATAAATTAAATACATATTTATATGTATTCGATCTGAGTCGGACGTATCATCTATGCCTATTGTTTTAATCACCTTAATATATATGCTTAAAAGAAAATATGAATCGCACAGTTTAATTAAATTAAACGCTGTTAAGGGTGTATGTCAGTTAGTCTACTCTTTAACGTGTCAATGGTTCTATACAGCAATTTGAATAAAGCACGAGTTCTAGCTATAGACAAAAGTTTGCACTGTGTTTGATAGCACGTGACTTCGTTAGGCGTCTGTGAAGTTCTAATTGTAC
The DNA here is from genome assembly GCA_951799465.1 of Leptophobia aripa. Lineage (NCBI taxonomy): Eukaryota > Metazoa > Arthropoda > Insecta > Lepidoptera > Pieridae > Leptophobia > Leptophobia aripa. The sequence continues at coordinate 5,591,634 of OX637278.1, read as the reverse complement.
GGCACCCTACGTGCACGTCAAGGTAATCTTATTGGCTAGTTCCATTTTTAAATTTATTCCAAAATGAATTGAGCAAAAAGTTCTTATATCCATTTAACGCTTTAGCGTTGGTACAAAAACGAACGCGGGTTTTTTTTTAGTCTGTGTAAATTGTAATTTAGTATACTTTTCTACAAATCCCTATGAGTTAACATGCAAAGTTCTAATACAATTAATGTTAATATGAGAACTGTAAGGCAACGATTGATTTGACCATTCCATGCGAAATTGCCATGATTTAAGTTTATGTTTCATTACCTGATCCGTACTTAGTAATTTCCTAAGATAACTTATATATTATTTAACGAATAATATTGGTCCGAATATTGTTTTTTTTACCCATATATATACACGACATTGAAACAATTTTTCTATGCTCAATATACATTGAATATAGCGAAAGTATGTCTAATTTAATTTTTCATTTGCGGTCGTTAATAGCAAAATGTAAGCAATAAATTCCTATAATACAAATAAAAAAAGCACTCATTCACCTTGCTGCATGTAAAGGATAAAAACGTAAAACAAGATAAAGGCACTATAGGAGTTAATGGTTGTAATAATTTACCGCGAGACGGCGCGGCGGTCGCGTTGCCGCCCCCACGTAGGGTGGTCGGCGAGAACCTTAATTATTCTATCAAACCTTATCTCTGTCTAGATTGTTATCTATTGTAATGTATTTAAAACTTTTTCTATTATTTTACGCTGATCGTATTACGGTAACTGTTATTTATAACGGATTAGTTACGCTTTTGTGTTGACTCAGTGTACGAAAAATCTACGTGAAACTATTATTTGGGTACATAACTATATGTAAAAATTAAAATAACAACATTAAAATAAATTCAAATATTTTGGTCCTTAATGCTGGCATTTCCTCGCTGTATCAGAGAAAAAGACTAACTCTTGGGTCACTGGTACTACCAGGCGCCTACTTACAAACTTGGTAATAAATACTTTTAAATATTGTACATATACTAGAGACTCTATATATATATAGATAGTGTTATAAAAATTACATCCGTATTTAAGCATAACAATACGTCATACCAGCTGACAGAACCAGATAGAAAGCGCGGCAAGTCACGACTAGGAAAATCACAAAATAAATTACCACAAACATAATTGCATACAATCGGGCGAACTGTGACATCATTAAGTGTCTTAGTAATTTTACATGCGGAGCGTGGAAGCGTACACAGGGTGTTATGGATTTCTGATTCACACAAATCACCACCAGTCTACGAGCCGACAACTATTCAACTTGAAGCGAATGAGTGTATTTTAAATAAAGAACGTAGAAAAAAAGATGGCGGGTATCTATCTACCTAATCCTCATCTCATAAGCTCTCATTAACAGTATATTCTGATAAGTGCTACTGTACCTACTTCTGAGCGGAAAGATCTAACATTGGTGAATCTAGAGGAAATGTTCAAATATTTAGTGTTCTAGTTCAGCCTTTCCGGGTAGATTGATTGATTCAGCTGTACATTTAATTATTTTATTATATTCAGATGTAACCTTATGATGTAAGCTAAGTCTCTTAAGAGTAAATAAATAAATTCCGATTTTCATAATAAAAAAAAGAATAATACCAAAGCACCCATTGATCGATCGCCCCATAGACTGGGGATTTCAGTTTGTTCACGACCGACCCTCACGTTTACTTCAATAAAAACTGGTAAATCTGAAAACAACTCTACAATACACATTGTTGAAGGATCACCCTGTAAAGATTATAAGACAAATCAGACTTCCAGGGCTCCTGTAATTATTCTTTTAATGTGAGAGAAAGGTTTCTTGCACTAGAAGACGGTCGTGTTTACGTAAAACTAATTATTACAGCAATTGTTTTTTTTACTGTGGCTTCCTCTTTAAGTCTTTGTTGCTTGTCCTGATATAGAAACCTATATTATTAGAGGTTAATCTTTTAAATCTACTTAAAACATATTGGTAAGGTTTAAATAAAGAATATTTTTATCTCTAAACTTTAAGTTAAAAGTTCTTGTTATTTATGGCATACATTGGCATGAAAGAATAATCGACTTGCATTCACAAGATCGTTATCACGAATTGAATCGGCTGTTGCGTGCATCGATATAAAAATGGCTTATTTTATTGCGAATTGTAATGTGTGACCGAAATTTTTCGAATGTTATAGTAACGTAGTAGCTTTTGCCCGCGACTTCGTCAGCTTGGTTTAAATACAAAAGGATTTGTAAAATCGGTTTATATAATTATTTTATACAAACTTTCATCCCGTATTAAGGGTTGAACTTTTTCAACCCTTAATTTCGCGACATAATGCCTTCCCTAAAGTAGTCTAGTCACCAGTCAAACTAGTCTATCTACCAAATTTCATCGTGTAAACATCGTGATGCAGCGAGGAAATGCCGCTAGCATTATATATACTCTGCAAAGACTTAACTTTATCAAATATATTTCATTTGTTAATTAATGTGTGAGTTTTAATAATACATAATTTATAAACATATATCTTTGACCGATTCGTACAGTAGTTTGGGTTATAATTTTGTGTAATCATCTTTATATTAAAACCATACGATTAAACATTAACCCAACACATTATACGTATTGTAACAATTGTCTTGGTACAATTCGATTTTAAATTTTGATAGAAGTCAATAGATACCCCAAACTTACACATTCCCTTCTCGGAAGCTTTGCTTACGCTGTAACTTAACTTAAAGTATCTTTATTGATCTACATAAATACACTTTTAAATCGTCAATTTTTTAACACTACCACCGGTTCGAATGGCGGTAAGCTCAACATAGCTCATAGATACTAGAGCTTATTAACTATGGAAAACAATAAAGTACACGTAAAATTAAATTTTAATCTTATTATTATTATTAAATTGCATTCACGTGGACAAAATTATTTTCGAAAGTATTTGCCTGAGTAAAGTTGTAAACAAGATGATAACATCTTGATAACGATCTGAATGCAATATTAAAATCCCAATTATCCGGTGATAAAATTTTATTCGTTGGGTCCTTTGAATAAGTATATTGTTAATTATCGTATATTAATAAACTTGAGAAAATGGTTTCGCAATAGCTTCTTAAAATTATTAAATTATTGGTACATTATTCGACATATCTATCTATTGTCACGGAACTTATGACACACATATATATATATATATATTAGCAAATCATTAAAAATCCATACAAAAATCTATAGCAAACCATTACTAATACTTAATACACACACATTACAATACACAATTTTATTGTTGTATTTTTAATGTCTATTTTGAACTTGTTTTCTTTTTTATATTTAAAATGTTATCTGTGGTATTGTGATTATTAGAAAGAAAAAAAATACTGTTCACAATAAATGTATACAAACTTCTTCAAATCCTTAACTGAAGTGATCAAACCATCTCTTTTTTTAAATTGTATTTACGCTGTGATAAAAAGAGACAACTAAAGTATAGTTAGGACGGTATACGGCTGATTTTAATGTTGCTGTTATAGTTTCCCTTATCAAATATAGTTATAACAAAACATCGTTAGAACTTGACCCTTTGAATAAACCATTACAAAGCATGGGACCATGACGGCGGAAGTCGACCTTAAACCGAGCCCTGACCCTGGCCAATATTAATAATGTTGACCTCGTAAGCGTCCTACAGCCACGTATACTAAGTCTCAACTTTACAATAGAAAAAACCGCACTGATCCTTTATTATATTTTGATTACATTTGTTTTAATCCGTGTTTAAAATTATATCATATAATATAAGGCATTCGATAGTTGGTAATCTTATATATATAAATCTCCTGTCACGATGTTTGTCCCCGATGGATTCCTAAACTACATAACCGATTTTAAATTAAATTGGCACACCGTGAGCAGTCTGGTCTAACTTGAGATATAAGATAGCTTAGATCTTTAATTATAGTCGCAATTTTATTTAATTGCAAATTATTCGTCTATATAATTAATTGACAGTCACAATTATCTGTTAACTCCAAAAGATTCTAAAAGATGTTGATACTTGTCGACTGGATTGAGTAAGTAAATCAATAGATGGCACTGCTATGGTAAACCGACAAACGTGTCATTTAAGCTACAATTCAATACTACCACGTGTTATTGAGGCTAAAGTATAAATTAAATTTATTTTGTAGTAAACGAGATACCGTGAAATTCAATTATTTATACTTTTTTAATAATTTATATGGCAAAACAACGTTTGCCGGTTCAGCTAGTTAGTTATAAAAATAAATCTATTCAATTTATACAGTACCAATAAACACAACAACTCAAACTCAAAATATCTTTTTTCAAGTATGTCACATAATTAAGAAACTTTTGAATAGTAACCATAGGTTCGGAAGGCAGTCGAGCCGGCAAAAAACTCGATAGCTGCTATTTTAAAATAATGATTACAAATTTAATTATGTTGAGTACTAACAAAAGAATTGTTAGTACTCAAGAACTTAACTGTCACAATACTCCAAGGATCTTTGTCCTCTCTTTTCTTTAACTGTATATAATTTTCCAAGCAAAATACGTACTCTTTAATACGCGTTCAACGAGGTAACTGCAGCACTTAACAACATAAATCTGTCGTCTGTTCCTATCTGCGTTAAGTAGCTGTAAAAACTTGTCAAATCATTTGATCGTTGATTTATTTGACATCCCAGATAAAACCGTGTCGTGACACACTGCCGTGATGTTCGTCGCACAGATACTCTCAGGTTGCGTTACAATTTGTGGAATCGTGTGTGTCCCTTTCTAACTTACGAAGGTAAATGTATGGTATGTATACATGTAATTATACACATCGGGTCAATACGTTTAACTGTATGTGGCATAGTACATTTGTAATTTATTTATTTGCTTACACATTGTTGCACTAATTAAGTAAAAGTAGAAATTACGATTGATGTTAGCACATGTTAGAACAATGGGCGGCCTTATTAATTAGCAATCTATTCCAGGCAACGCACATAATATGTATGTTAACTGTTGAATGTTCTTGCTATGAAAATGAATCATTAAATAAAATAATTTAAATCAAACATTGAAGTCGAAGTTACAAAGTTTAATGTTCGATTTTTTAATTTTCAAAATATGTTTGTACAATAAAACTAAGCCGACTTTGGTTCAGTGATACGTTAAAAGGAATTAATCTGTAGGTTACCCAATCTCTCGATCTGTATATCGCGTTATGTTTAGATCAACGCTGGTAAATGTAAAATCATCGTAGAAACGATGAATGAATTATGGGTCGTAGTAAAATATTTACCGACTATAACCTTTATATGGCTTGATAGAGAAAGTTCTAACAATCCTGTACTTGTTATGAAGAGAAATAACGAAAATATTAATATTAACGATAATCAATTAAAGGGAAATTCAGCAAAGCCGAAACAACTCCAGTTACATAGAATTATAATTAATATTTATCTAAATATATTATCATTAGTATTAACTAAACACTTAAAACAAAAACTAAGCATTGGTTCTCGTGAGTATTCGTAATGCTCACGGCATTTCCTCGCTCGAGAAAAACACCACTCTTGGGTCACCGTTACTGACTACCAGACGACTAAATAGACTTCTGTGTACTTGTCAATCCAAAGTTAAAAGCATACATATAACATATATTAACTGATAATTGAGCAGAGGTAACATATACCTCTTTAGTAAAATAAGTGCTCTATTGTGAACATTTCTCATGATGCGAGCAAACTCGTGTGAAATGTATAACAATTGCATCCCGTACAATTGTTATGTGTTCATATTTGCCGCTAGATGTGTCTGTGCCTTTATATCCACAATTACCAAAAAAAAATACATTAAGCCCGTACTTAATGGAATTTGGTATGTCTTATGCGATTTTTATTATATGTCCTACATTTTATGGTACAAATATAAATATGTATATAATTATGAGGTAATTGTTAGCGTGAATTACGATTAAATTACTCTTACAAATTTGATAGTTTATATACGCTAGTAACGGATCTAGTAAATAAGGTTGTATTTATATATTCGTGTATACTCAGGAAGACAGAATTTCATAAATAAATGTTAATTGTATTGTTAGGATCTCCAATATTAAGGCGAGTTAAAAAAATGTGGATTATACATTCGAATAAAATTGTATAATACCGTTACACTTGTTTTGTGTATTTACATATCAAGGAACAGAAAACTAACTGTACCGAAGTCAACGACTTTTAAAACAATAATACAACGGTAAAATAACGAAACATGTTATAAATTTAGCAAAAAAAAACACTATTGTTTAAGCCGGAAATATCGTACACATAATACACACATAGGTCCAATTAATAAGTGTGTTATAGATATAAACTGTGTGATTTAACTACTAGTGCTGGCACATGAGTGGTCAAATATGTCCAATTGCATCAAAAGCGTACATACAGCGTACATACAGCGTACATATTACCTAAGGGCCGAATACGTATCCATACATACGTATATACGTATGTAATTTTTATTTCATTATTGACAAGTAGATGGTCCTTTCGTGCCTGGATGACTGTAAATCACAATTCCGACACGCCGGAATGAAAAGAAATAACTGCTAACGACTAAAATGAAAAATGTGTACAAAAAAGATATTTTTATTTATCTATTTAATACTGAGAACGAAAAAAAAATGGAATGCAATTTTTCGTTTTTGGTCATACTAAACATTAATAAGTTATTATCAGTAGCCGGAACGAATATTTAATTAAGCCGACAGCCCTGAGCGTTAACCGCTTTAATAAAAGCATTTTTAATTTATATTTATTAACGCATTTTATTTATTTTATATTTTCTATCCCTACCCTCGCTTAGCTTTTGAATACAAGTGACACTTTCTTAAAAAAAATACCATTCTGAATTTAGTTTGAGTTTTAGGAAACATTATCGCAGCAAAGTCCTTTGAAATAACGGTAGACGAAACCCTAAATTTGATAAAATGACTTCTTCCTTTTGGACCAGCAACGTATGACAGATTATCCATGGGCCTTATTATTAGTTTGATTTTCATAAATTAACGCTATAAAATACTGTGATCCTCTAAGTAAATGTTTAGTAATAAAAACATGCTTAACTCTTACTTAGTAAAACAGCTCTACTCAGCAAAAGGACGACTAATGAGAAAATAATTATGGGATAGGATTACCTAATAAATAATTGTATAATTTACTTTCCCTCTGTACATGAAAACGTAGATATTATCACCTATTTCTTACCGTTGTAATTATAATTTGTGTAATTGTAGTTTCATCTGTATAGAGAGGTCAAAAGTCAAGTACCGACAGAAGCTGGGATTTATATTTCATAACTGGAACTTAATGTTTATTGTGGGCATCTTGATTTTGTAAACACTTACATTACTCTTACTCATTCTGCTTAGAGAAGTAGAAACTGATTTATTTTTAACAATTAGAGAATATGTCAAATAGATCTTGCAGTTACGCTGTCATCAAAAAAGCTCAATTTAAAACAGTTGACGAATTAAAACGGAATTTAAATGTTCATAGATCATAATGCCATAATTGTTTGCAAACCAGTTCGATCAGTTTTATATGAAAAAAACAATTGCAAAATAATAAAAACAATTGAGTAAAGGCAAAGTTAGATGGATTTTTTTTTTTACAAATACTTACGAAGTACATCAAACTTTAACATGAAAACGCCATTCACCCGTTTAACTTCGCAAAGTTTTACTCTTTTGTTTTACGATTGTAACAATTTAAAGTTATTGTCGAATTGCTTCGAAGCTTCTCTTTTTGGCATCTATTTGGTATCTATTGATCCGATGCATAGCGTCTTGTATTTTGTATCATTTGTTTTACATTTGTATTGTTGAAATTTGTAGTATTTCATCGCTTTGCTAAAGCTTATTTAAGTTCTAAATACATATATGGATACTGTCTTCAACTAATTAATAAATAGTAAAACAGTTTTATTATGCTGTGTTATCTAAGTATAAGTTTGAAATTCTACAAAAATATCTAAATCAAAAATATTTTTATTCACATAGGTATTCACACACTTATCAATCGTCAATTAAAACTTATAAAAATGTTCGACTCTTTTATTTTCATTTCTGCCAGTTGCCTAATCAAGGGCGTAAGAGTAGACGTAAAAGACTGGCAAGAAACTCTCCGCCACTCCTTCTCAAAATGAGAGGTGATGATGAAAACATAAAATACACTTATTGCATTGATTTGACCAATCACACGGGAATCATTACAAACCATCCCTCATCAATGTTAGTTTGAGGATAATTTAACAGACCTCTTTAGTACCATAAACAATACGCGCTGAATAGTTCAACTTATATCAAATAACACTATAATTACGAGTAGTACCGTAAGTGTTACCACCAACCGAAAGAAACCGATATAATAGAACTCGATAGAAAATTGCTGAGAATGGCCTCTGCCCCATCGGACGGGGGACATAGGATTATAAGTCAAGTGTTATCAGGTAAAAAAATATATATATATTTGTATGTTTCGTATCCATGGTAACGAGCGGGTAACATGGCCGATATATTTGGTGCAGCCAAAAGCGTATTCTCTGGTGAGCGCATAAATGTTATCTGTTTCAACTATAAACTGTTAGAAAGCAGACAATAAATATAGTGACACGGAAATATCGATACATTATCTCTTCCTACTAGCTATTAATATCATAGAGTATCAACCGCAAACAATTTACAATTGCGTATCGAAAGATATGTATCATGTGAAATCAGTTTTTTAAAACCTTTTTTTTAAAGAAAATATAACATATAACAACAATATATGTTGTTTAGTTTGAATAAATTAACACTTCAGGTCACAGTTGATAGAATTAGTACAAAAGAGAATGACTTTCAAACATCCTACGGATGAAGGCTACTTCCATTACTTCGTGATGTTGTAATGTAGTTCCATCGATTTAAAAAAAAACCTTTTTATTATATTAAATCTGTCCCGAAACACGTGCTTGAGACAAGCTTTTATTATTTTACAAATAACTGAAAATACAAGGAATACATACGAAACATTTACTTATTAAGTAACAAGCTAGGCTTGCGACCATGCGACTTCAAGCTACCTTAGTGAATAAAGCAAAGCCGCATGATTACACAAAGCGCAGCGAAGGTACAAGCAGTATCAAACGAGGTTTTAGTATTTTTAATATTACTTAGCTTTTACAGATCAACCATACGCATAGTCTTATAATACAAAACAAACCACGATCTCACAACATGCAAAGAAATAGACGCTTAAAAAGCTTAGTGGGAAAATATAACTGAATATATATATATAGCGAAAGAAGAGTCTCCGTAGGGTTTTATAAGGCGTGGCGTCTGCATTGCCGACTTAACGGTTACCACTCATTATTAATACAACACTTCTCTGATATTTGCCAGGTTTTATTTTCACAATTAGCTGTCGTGCAGTTACAATGCATCCATTTTTTAATCATGACATATCCGCAACAGTTATTCTTTCACAGACTACGTATTGAAATAATAAGGTTCATAGCGTAATAAACTTGAAAGTATTGAACTTACGTTTTAAACTTATATTAGGAGAATTAAATGATGCCTGAACATAATTATTCTAGTTATTTTAATTCTAATTGTTGTAGTTGCGCCGATATATATATATATATGGTACTTAAATTTACTTATTTTATATATGCATATGAATGATAAAGTAGATGAATAAGTATTCATCTAAATGAAATCAACAAGACAATTGCAAACTTATCGCGGTTCAAAGATAATTAGTCCGATAAAAGCAATTTATTATTTATTACATATTCGCTAGTCGTGATTACTTTCTAAAAAGTTTTTTAATACGTTAAAATAAAACTTTGTATGGTTCAGGGCTAGAGCTTTTAGTACAATTCGTAAAACATTGAATTTTTTTGCAAAGCACATACGCTAATATAAGTTTCTTTGGGAATGACATTTCTTTTAATATATACGGTATACCTTAAAGCTTTTAAAAAATATTTTTACTGTGGTAATAAGGAAAGTCATCCCGTTTGAACAGCATAAATAAAATATATTCGTCTTTACTTCGAAAGACGTATAAATAAGTTTTGTTTTTTTAATATGGAACACTTTTCACACAATTGGTAGGCCCCAATTTGTAGATTATATACTCGGACAAAATATAAAATACTTTTTATAAAGTCATACATTGACCATTTTTGGTGTCCGACTCCGGATCCTCTGCAGACCAGCATCGTGAATATGAAAAAATATATTTTCAAAAAGTTTTTACTACAATATTTATAATAACAGTATTATTAACTGAATAAACTTGTATGAATACATCTTATGACTATTCAATTTATCAATGGAAGGAATCATCATATAATACAGGCTTGGCTTCGTTTAGAAGTTTTATATTTTTCGTAATTATAAGTGTTATACTATTATTAAATTAACAACATTATGTTGTAGAAGTAAGCTTAGAATTGTCAAAATTGACAGCTATAAAAACTAAACACCACTTGCATGTAATAAATTTTCACCCAATGAAAATACAAATTAACAATCTTGCTATCTCTACAATGAAACTGATAATTTTCCCGTCTATTAATACCAATTTTGCAACCATTATCTCCTTATTACTTACTGCAATTATTTTGATTACTCACTGCACGTTGAACCAACGTGATATTAAACAACACATACATAACAACAATAATAAATTGTATTGGTCAATTAACTTTACCTTTTTTTATAGTTTATCTATATATATATATTCACTTCCCGATCCTATTCGATCAGCCTCCTCACTATCATCTTACAAATCACTTCTTCGTAAGCATTTCTTGTCTTCAATATAATTATTTATAATTTTAGATTTAAATTAGCATATTTTTCGGTTTTTCTTATTTTAATGTATGTTGTGTTTTGTTTATGTATTATTATTATTTTTTGTATACTTCGCACCCTTTGCACCTGTCTTATTATATTTTAAGTATTCTTTTATCGTGTGGGTTGTCTGGAAGAGATCGCTTATTAGCGATAAGGCCGCCCGTTGCTCTTATATGTTCAAACATCTGTTAATGTCATTTTCTTCTAGTGTTTAAGTGCGATAAAGGGTTAAATAAATAATAAATAAATAAATATATATATTAAATAAACTCATAGTTCGCCAAAACAATGGAAAAGCATGCTAAACGTGGTTAAGACTGATGGAAGACAGATATAAGGATAAGACGAAAGTATGTATTGGTCACACTATTGAAAAAAAAAATATAATTGGACGAAAGAAATAATAGAATAGAATAATAATAATACTAAACTAAGGATAGGTAGGCTGCCGGGAAGCTGATTGCCGACCGTCACATGTTGGAGAGGCACTCCTAGAAGATAATAGGAATGGAAATGGAAGACAGGTCAACAGATGGAGGAATGTCAATACAAGTGGAAAACACTAGGGGAGCCCTACGTCAACAGACAACTGGACCAAAACCGATCAAATCATTGATTGATTACTACACTTGGTAATGGAACAAATACTTGTATTATATATATATTTATTTATTAGAAATACTAATAATATAAAAATATTACATAAAAGTATTGTAACGTAATCCGAGAGTTTCTCCAAAAACTAATCGCACATGTCTGATTATGAAGTGATAATTAAGTTTTTTTTTTAAATTAATAATTGGAGTTTTTGTCTATGAGTGATTGTACTTTCTACGCACAGTGCGTATACCTAGAGGATATACAATCTAATCGGCCGAGAAATGGGTGCTTGTATTTATAATAAGCTTCATTATTGTGTTATCTAATAGCTACGGACGGAAATTATACTGATTGATTTATACCGAGACGGGCTTTAGGCTAATTGAGTTACGTGTTTAATGTCTATAGTTAAAATTGACGTATTATGACTATCGCAATTAGGTAGCCAATTGGTAGTTCATTTTATTACTTGAAAATAATGTTATTTATATCGTTTGAGTCTGCGGTATGTTGAACTAAATTTTTAATAATGAAAATCTTGTTTATAGATTGGGATCATCTACGAGCTAATATCTGGTTTGCGTAATACGAGCTTCGGTTCTAAGTGACAGGTAGAAAAAGACCTGGCAGACGTAAGAGCAATAGTCATTGGCTATTTGGTCCATTAAATCATTGTTCAGAAGTAACAAATTTTGGATGCCCCAAAAGAATAGTAGCCATGCCATGATTAACGCCTTCGGAAGGAGACGATAAGATTAATAACCAATTCTGTTATGTATCAAATTATATATCAATTGCCTGTCATTGCGTAACGCTTTAGATGAGTTAACATATTGTAAAAACTGCATTAAAAAATCATACAAAAATCTACCATAAAACTATATAATACAGTTTAAAATTGATTGTTATAGATGAATTGAGACCGGAAGATACGTAATAAAAACATTTACATTTATCGAAAGCCCTTTAACGATTCAATTTTGTCCTGAAGGCATATCGATGATTGTCGATTATATTTATGCAATCGGTTCTAAGCGATGGTATTTAGTGAAATTGATTGGTTAATATATATATAGAATCGTGCTAATTTTTGTATAAATTGGGATTTCGAGCAAGATTATTGTTATTACAAAGAAATATTTACTTATTTATGAATATTTTGCGTGTTTCACTCATAAATACATGCGATTGGCTTGATATAGATGACAATTGGATTGAAACAACGGCCCATGTTTATCACATTACTCTTTTATCAATACAATATAAACTCCATGTAACGTCACTCGTTTTAACGACGACTCTCGTCGTCGAAATCAAGTAGCTTTAGAAGTTTTAGCTTGTATTCCATACAATGATATTTCTTCTCTCTGTATAACGACAACTCTATAACGCCATAAAATTCACATTCCTATCAGTGCTATATAGAGTTTACACTGTATTTAAAAATAAAATCTTGGTACGTAATTTTAATAAAGAATTAACGATTATAAGTTATTTATCTCCTCACAGACGTTTCCAAAAACTGTCCTTACCTACAAGGTTCATTGAATCCGTAAGCTTTCTAGATGCACCGATATGAAGTCGATCACAAAAGCGTGTAAGCTTATTCAAAACTATTACAAATAATTCCAGCTTTCATAGAGATTATTATCGAATAATCGGATGAGTAATCAATAAAATGATATTAACGTGGGAAGCTTTTGATCATTTTAATCTTTTAGTTATAAATAGGTTCACATTGTCTTCCGCCTTTTCAAAAGAAATCACATGCTTTTATTTTCTATTTTATGAATGAGTATAATTTAAAATTGGAACTCAAACCAAATGCTTCAAAGAACTGCAGACAAATAATCAAGAGAATGCTCAGACAACACTTTGAGGGCTGCGTTAACCGACGTTATAACGATTCGTTACCTTGCAACGATATTTGTATGTAAAGTGTAGTGGAAGTACCGTATTAACCTGAAAACTACACTTTTCGAGGCATTTCCAAACTGCCGAGCTAAGGAATCCGCTGCCAATGGGACCTCTCAAGGCAGATGTGACTGCAAAGTCCTTCTCTTAGGCCAACATCTTTTGACTTGGTATCTATGGTTTGCGGTATCTCTCTTGGCAACCCGTGACTCCTTTGTCCCTCTTTATAAGAGGAGTTCCTTAGTTACAAAACAATAGTGCATTTCTAATTTATAGACCGTATTTTACCATATCAAAATAAACCTACACCATGTATACTTACAATACTTGGCAAAATATACGAAAATTAACCGTTGTTTAAAAGATCAAAATACCTTTTGGTCGGTTTATAAACAAACCATTAAATAGGTGATGTTTGGCTTACGTAAGCTCTTAAGGAAATGCCAAAATAATATTGCATTAACGCATCAAAGCATCGTTACGCGTGTCACTTTAGAGCAATTGTTTGTTGAAAAAATGTTTTAAGATGTGGCTGACCCTTTTAATAAAAGGAAGAGGTTGTCGTTAAAAGGGTAAAATTAAAACTTGCATCAACAATTAAATAATATTCCAATGCAATAGAGTTAACTTTAAGGTAAGCGATGTAGAGCTTTTGTTTTGGGTTTGCTAACATAACTAACATATGCCGTCCACAGCTAACCAATATACTAATCATATAATTGATGGCGATACTAGGAATTGAACCAGTTAGGCTTTATTCGGTCCATTATGACTATTGCGAAAAAAAGCTGTCAAAACGAGACCTTAGGTAACATAAGGCAGACGATGGTCCTAACATTCGAAGCGTTAATTACACCAAGACTTGCTTTCCTATTAAAATCACTCCTTGCAATCTAAATGTATTTCGTAAATTCTACCAGAAATCTACCTATAACAAAGTTTTTGATCCCTTTGTCTCGTTAGTCTAAGCTTAGTATTTAGATATCCCAGTTCGTGACTCTAGTCTTTATTATCGTACTCCCAAAGCTTCACAAAGCTCAACCCCGTGATTCATTGTTGGCGGCGCCAGCTATGACTGTTCTGTCTCGGGACAGCTGAGTTTATATCATTCAATTTCGATAAATGATAACTTTGTTTGACACTTAATCATTCTCTTTGTTTCCATGTAAGATTTGTATCTTATGCCTATATTGAACTTTGGTTGAATTTTGAAATGTATAACAAATAATGAGATATATTAAGAAGTAATTAGGAGTACTGGAGGCCACACTCAAATACCAATTAACTCCCAAGGCAACTTACTTTCTTTCATACTTAAAGTTGTTATTACTAATTGCAGATACATGTAAAAATATAAATTTCGATAAAAACATCATCAAACTGAAATATTAATTATGTATATTTAATGTGTGCAGATCTACTCAAAACTAATAAAAGAACTATTTAACAGCAGTTCAATTACATAGCTTTAACTACAGTAGTTCGTTTAGCGTTAACAATATTTCACAAAAAAAAACCAAATCTGAATTAACTAGTATAACTAAAATAGTTACAGGCAGAATTACAAGGCACTTTCTATATTTGCTTGGAAATGCTTAAACGCTTTCCTCTTCTAAATCTCATGCCAGTAAATAATATTTTTAATCAAACGAAAGCAAAGTTAAACCTTACAGGAACCACTAAAAATCGATTAACTTTCAAACCAATGCTTTAGAACTTCGAAAAAGCTGCCATAAATTAAATTTTCGCGTCACTGAGCAACGTATAAAGCTCAATTCAGATAATATTTTTGAAGGGTTAACTTTGCCTTTTCAAATAAATTGCATGTTATTATTAGATTTGTTAAAAAGACGAAATAGTGCGAAACACTATAGGTAACACTACTGTATATAAGGGAATTCAATTAGAAACTGCACGAAGGACTCATTAATAAGTGAAATACCTTATAATAACATATCATTAGAGTAATAAGCCTTCCGTAGAAAGTAAAGAATTGCCAGGTCATAGGTTATTTTCTCGCCCTTTAATCCATGTCCATTGTTTATTTACAAGATATATTGCGGACAGACACAGGTGTACAGGACGGTTGTATGTATCGAATTGTATGGGTCATAGACATTTATCGTAATATTGCATCCGGTATACAATTTAATCAATTTCTGTATGTTTTGTAGTTTAATTATCACTTAATACACGGTCGGTAGTGAAAACGTATCATAAGAACGTCTAAGGTGTTTGCGTTTCTCCCTGCACTCACTCCCGATTGTCAAACAAACACTTGTCAAATAATAAATGCAAAACTATAAACAAAACAAAATGATTTTTTTTTTACTGTATGACTGCAGTAAGATAATTGTATTAACAACCCCACTGAGTTTCTTGTGGGTTCTTCTCAGCTGAAGGCGCGCAGTGAATCCTACATGGATTAGCTTTATCGGTCTTAACTTAGTTTTAGTGACGTTCGATTGTTCTTGTTCCAAATTTTGGAATTGGAACAGCTTTACGATTCCATTTAGGTCGATATATGTTTTATAAAATGGCGGACGAACAATCCGGCGGGCTGCCAAGAGACATGTGCTATAAAAATCTAATCTAATTTATTAGTATTGAGATAAACACAATCAACAATTGAAGTCAGTAAGTTTATTTTTATAATTGTGTGATTAATAGATGACTCTGAATACACGTAATTAGCATAACGCGTGAAGATGAAGCCTCATTTATGGAAGCAAAAGAAGAAAGTGCTAATCAAAAGCTTTATAAAATCCGTTTAAAAATAAATGGTTCGTTATTTCAATTCGTCAAACAAAAGCTCACTCGCCTTTGTTTGTTGAAAGCTATTTTTGTCCGCCGCTTCGTAATTTCCCCTGCAGACTGAAAATTAAATATTGAACGGTATGTACCAGTGGGGCATGGAGCATGGATGTGTAAGAACTTTTCTACATCTACAGTTATAGATTAGGTTTTAGGTGACGGTACTTTTAATTCAAATAAACATGAGCTTTAACTTGAAAAAAAATCGATTCTAAATTCAAATTAAATCTGAGTCGAACTCAGATGTTGACGTTAGAAAAACACTTACATAAGTGAGGAAAATATCAGGAGAAAAAAGGTTCTTTTTGTTACAGGTTGGCTGACCTTTACCGCGATGACTCATTTGGAATGGCGCCACGCTAACCTTGCAAGGATAAAATTCTTAAGACCCGTATCGCGAAACAAACCATTTCATTTATTGCTCTTATTTCAATGCAGTGGTCGATAAACCGCATAATATTTAATACAAATCAATTTGAACTTTATCAACATATCGTAGAGTTTAAAATCCAATACAATTTTACGTGTCGAAATGATCAACATTGTATCGCCCACAACTCTTGCTCAAATTGCAAATATGCCCTTAATTTTATAGGCTAATTCATAAAAGATGGTCTGTTTTAATGTTACGGTAAACGAGACTCATATACCAATGTTTTTGATGATCTTTAATCAATTTATCAAAGGATTTATTTTTCTACCCTCCTTTTGACGATACCGAGTTTACAGTATAAAACTATCACTTAACTAGACGCCTATTTATAGTCCAAAGCGAACTACTTATAGGAATTACACTACAAAGTATTTCTTGTATTACCTAACAGTAAAACGTTTTCAATTGGATTCAGTACTGCCACTTGATATCTAGGCCATTTGAAGTTATACAACCACATGCATTTTTAATTGCCCATTGATTGAAGATCACGTATCATCATTTATCATTAAATACATCGAAATTTAAAGATGTGATGCATATGGAGCCAGTCGGTCTGGACGGTCATAGCCGGTGGTGCAATCTCGTACCAAGACTGACTAACCATTTGATAGTCTTCGTAATAAATTCTTCTCTAAGCAACTTTATTGTTTCGTACGCTATGATTAAAGTGTAATTATGAACAGTAAGTTACGATAATGTTAATTCTATAGCCGTGCCGTCAGAGCCGATATATTGTTTTATTATTTACAGAGAAAAACGAGTCTTTAGCTCATTTTTTACTTTACGTTATGGGAGTTGACTTACGACGTCAGTGAAAACTGAAATAATGACATAATAGAACTCAGATCCACAGCTGAGAATCAATCAGCCGATGTCAGCTGTGCGAACCACAGAATACTTTATCTATGATTTCAATCGCCAACTGTATTTGACGAACCTTTATTTAAAAATCACTTTCTTCGTTTAATAGTTTATGAATTCAGCTACTTGCGTAAGATTTCATGACGTTTTTTATTGATACGCTAACTCCGCACAGTTAGCGTACGCTACAAAGTACACCGAAGTCCAAAGTGAAACTTCAAAGTGTCTTGTGAAAAGCTTAATACAATACTGCTATATAGAAACACTAACCTGGAAGAGGAGATAGCCGGAGTCGTACATCCAGAAGTCGTCGGGTGCGGTGCCCGGCTTGGCGAGGTGAATGGCGAGGCAGCGCTGCAAAATAAGTTGACAGCGCTGCCCGCCCGCGCCACGCGCACTCATCACTGCCACGCCCGCGGCCGCATGCTCTGCAAACAATATCTATTATTAAAAACATGATAATAAAAATATAATAAGTAACAACATTAATGACATATGATGATAAATATACCATTTGTTTTTTATATCATAATAGTTCAAAATTATTATTTTCAGTTAATAAACTATACTTAAACTGGAGCTGGTCAATTGCCCAAAAAGTAAAAAACATTTAAAAAAATATTCATTCCTTAATGTCTTCCTAATAGTCGAGAATGCATTCACAACGCTGAGGACAATTTTAATAGTTAATGTTATGAATATTTAATTAAAATTTGGCTATCACACGGAAAAGGTAATCTATTATTAAAATGCATACAATTTCAATATCCGCATAAGATATCTGGTTTCTATTACGAATATAAATGGGTTCTATACAATATCATTGATAGCCGATAACAACGGCCTATTTATTACATAATCAGTATTATATGCCTCTATCTGGATTATTGTGACAAAATAAATATACGCCCACATATTAGCCAATTGATTTTATCGAGTTTTAATGATTTTAAATGCTACGACTGGTTTAATTTTATCAGTCCAATCTCTGGAACACTTTGACGTATGCAATTTTACAAATCACAAGTAGACATAGGACCTACTTTATACTCTGAATTATAATTTAGTTGTTTTTTTTTTAAATAAAGAAGTCTTTCAGAAGAAGGATTTTATCCAGAATTCACGTACTGGCTGTTATTTTAATTACTTAATACTACATTGTCAACACAAAAATAGAAGTGAAAATTAAAAAAATGTCATAACCGCGACATCTCCAGATTTCTTGGCACCTAGACAAGAGCTCTAGTCTGAGTGTTGCTGGAGGCGCGACCAAATGAGTGACAGACTTATTCGTGTGTATACTGAAAGTGGTTATTAAAGTTCTTTAGACGAAAAGAAAAAAAAATCTAAGTGCGTCTTACAATGTTTTTCGTCTTAAAAGCCGACATGAAAGAGTCTTTATTTGATAGTGTTTGAAATATAAACAACATTTTCTAGATTTTTATAAAACATATTTTCAGCTGTCTGTTGCACGGAAGACTACAGATAACAATCGTAAAGTACAAATTAAATACAGTGATTTTGGAAAATTAGCATCAGCAAAACATACCTACTTACTAACTTATTCGAACTATTAATATGTGTGAGCGACAACCATTTGATTTGTTGGTTCATCAAAGTATTAATACAGAAAACAAATAAACATATATTTAACAGTAATCAGTAAATGTTTCTCTGTTGGCCTTAAGAAAGAATCAAATGATTCCGTACACTTGCAGCAACAGAGAAGAATACACTACAATACTGTAGAAAATATGACTAAACAAATATTAAATGTGATTATTAGACGTTAATCTCCAGCTTGTAATTAGCTAACAAGGAAACAATTATGTTGAACCAAATAATACCATATATGGTATGTAGGTATGTTAAGTAGGAAGCTTGAATTATATAAAGAGGCATAATTTTCAGTGTCTCAAGTAACAGCTTTTAAACTCATTTCCATAATCGGAAACTTTAGATGGGTGCCGATTTTCCAATATACGGATTGTTTATTTGTAGTTTCAAAAACCCAGTGACCGTGTTTTTTTAACCAGTTGCCTAAATTAGTTATTCTCAAGAAAGTGTCATATGCTTCTTCAATAAACTCCCATATGATGTTTCAAATTTTTCTACTTAATAAATTCACTAACTTTAATAAACAAAAATTGATAAGAAAGTCCTATTAAAGTGTACAGGACTATTTGAACGATAAAAAATCGCCCTAAATGCGGAGACAAGGACAGTTATATCACAGTGATCACGCTTAAAAAAATGTTGTGGGTATCTTCTCAGACCTGTTTATGTTCGACCTTACGTAGCTTCAGATATAAATTATTGACGTACTCAAGTCATACGATTCTATATGGAAAATATATAAATAAAACATTTAATCATTTAACCTTAACAACGGTTAATACAACACATTATTTTTCTATACATATCTATATATCACTTATATAATATACGTATAATGCGTTAACTGCAGCTTCAAGGAAATTTATATTAACGTCTTAGTACACCCCTGGCAAGACCCAAAGCGAGCCTTGGCTTCTGGCCCATAGACATTGCCGATCCTGCGCCACCGCTCGGCAATATTAACTAATCTATGCTCATACAAAGTAATATAAATATACATTCTTAATATGAAACTAATGTAACTTAATAAAACAAAACACAAAACTAAAACATAACATATAGTTTGCAAATAAACACACGCAATAATGCTTTTTAAGGTGATTTTATAAAACATTTTAATCATATTCCATGAACTAATGAAAGCTCGAAAACCTTATAAAAACTTATCGAACTTTAATGCTTTGGTGATTCAAAACTTGAGCCCGAAAACACTTAATGACGGCGTAGATAATACGAAATAACAACTTATTATATTAAACATAAGACATATTTTCGCGTGGCTTTATATACAGTAGTTGAGTGGCGACAATACCGTTTGATATTGCGTCACATTTGTTGATTTACTCGGCACCGGAGAATGTGCTTCAATTAGAAATAAACGCTCAATTTGTGAAAAGGAAACAAACGAAAATCTCTGTACAAATATTTTGAAATTATTTAGTTTGTGCCATTGACAGATCGATCACTACATAAAATATTTAGATCCATTATTACGATTCAAAGAACCAGTGTTTCACTAACGCGTCTATTAGTTTTGGAAAATGATATATATCTACGTATAAAAGAGGAACATCTTTTGGAAATCGTGTGCGTAAGAAAAATTATTGTTTCATAATACGAATAGGTACTATATGTTACTCATAAGGATGTTTTAATATTCAAGAATTATTTAATTCAAGTTAACTCTTGTTTCTTCTTGTAACTTCTGTTTCAACCAAATCAGTAACAGTATTTAATTATTTTTAAAAATGCGTTTTTTACGTAACGCCAAATCGATAATAATCAAACGTCGTCAAATCATATACTAAATTAAAAAAAAATCAAAACCAAAACAGTTAAACATTTGGACAGTGTAAAATAATAGATAAAATTGGTACAAAATGGCAGTGGGATCATTATAACAACATCAGTTGTGTAACAATGATTTACATCACCTGCAACATCTTTAAACATTACGTCCGTAACAAGTTAGTTATGAGTAATCCTATCGTTAGCCTAAGTAAGCCTTAGTTACTCTATTTATAAGCCCTAATAGTTATTAACCTTTAAATTTAATTGCATACCACGGACGGAAAATTTTAAGTTATTAAATGACTTGACAGGGCATAAATATGTTACAAATAACTCGTATAATTAATAAATCTTCCCAAACGATAATCCGAAGCCTAAGTCAAAAAGTTGAAATAAAATATTATAAATTATAATGTTCCAGACAAGACTATCAGCAAAAGCAGTGTTACTAACTGAAATATCAGAACCTTTAACAAGATCGGTTAGCCCCGATAAAAGCGATTTATAACTGATTAATTACAAAATCAAAAATATATATAAAAAAATTGACTCAACATTTACTGCCAGTTCCCAAATCAAGGACGAAGAGCGGACGAGAAGAACTGGCAAGAAACTCTCCGCTCACTCCTTTAGAACGCCAAGCATATTTCACGTTACGGTTGTAAAGATTGTAAAAATCATTAATTAAACTATGCACCATCGAATGCGTATATCTATACATTACTATATTATATACATTAAATACCTATTATATATAACACCCAGAGTAACATAGTTGAGCCGGGACCCGGGATAGCAACCGGAATATAGAAATTTTTGTAAAAAAATAAGTAACACGTGAAAGGAGTTATAGAGTCGTTAAATTGTTAAATTGTACGAAATTGTACTGAATTAAATTTACTTTCATAAAGTAAATTGGTCATGGTATATTATCATTGTTTATTGTAAAAGCATCCAATATTACGTATTTATCCATCAATCTTCATAAACTTTCATTCAAGGTTACTTTCACAACTAGGCAAAAACATAGGAAAGTCTAGATACTAGAAACTAGGTAACACGGCCTAGGTGTTTTGAAATGAAGACACACCTATCGTTATGAAAAATACAAATCATGAAAAGGTCGCTTTGATTTTATTTCTGTTTTGAGAATTATTTTTTTTGTAAGAGAAGGCAAACAAGCGGGCAGATTAAAGTGCTATACGCTGCCCATTGACACCTGCAACGCCAGGGCTTACAAGTGAGTTGGCGGCCTATAAGAGAGAGTAACATACTTTTCCTGAAGGCAGTCGTAGTGGTACGGGAATACCCCAGTGTCCAATATTTCTAGAGATTTTCTTAATATTTTATAGTCATATACTTTAATCAGTTTTCAAACTTTTCCTAGGTTCAGTGATTTCATAAGACAAAGACTAGGTCTAACACTAGAAATATATATTTATAAAATCTATTTCGTTACACAATGTTTCTTGTATATGTTATTTAAGTTAACACATGAATGAAGCATTTAACGATTTCAGGAAAGATTTAATTAAGAGCAATAAAGAAAGGCGACTACGTAAGGAAATAAATATATTTTATGCGTAATTATAAAAGTTCTCACACTGATCAAGGACTTCCTATTGCGGTACAATATTCACTTATATAACAAAACTATATACTAATTATTTAAGATACAATTTTGATGTGGATTATGTACAATCATCACATTTCCTTTCTGAACAAACGGTTATATAACTATCTAATATATAAAATTCTCGTGTCACAGTTTTCGTTCCCTTACTCCTCCGAAATGGGTTGACCGATTCTCCTGAAATTTTCTGAGCATATTGAGTAGGTCTGAGAATCGGCCAACATCTATTTTTAGAGACATTTTTTTTTTGGCAAAACGACGTTTGTCGGGATCAGCTAGTTTATTTATATATTTTCTACATCGAATCGTATCAGTGATAAAATCAATAATTTCCTCCTTATGTCTACGGATTCCAAAATAAACCGGACGAAGAAAATACCCACAACAAACTCAACAATTATCATTTTTTGAAGCATTCTGGTTTTCCAGAAACCTACCAAAACACTCTCGTTAATGTAGAGTTGAAGTCACCCGCCCACAGACACTCACGTAGCTGGGAGCTCGTGAGTGCATTGCTGGTCTTTTAGTCTCTTTACTTGTAGATATATTATAACCTACTTCACCACGCTTATTGAAAAACTGTTTGACTTTTGTAATTATAAGATGTATCACAAAATGTTATCGTTGAACCACCATGCAGTTATCGCCCAGGTAAATTTCTTATAAACGTTGTCATGCAAATTCACAATACTTGCATCAGTGCATAGTTCACGACACAATAGCCCACTTAATTTCCGAGAAACTGTTACAAGCTGTCAGCGAAAGTGCAGTTTAGATACGGCCACGTTGTTGGTACTTGTAAACCTTATGGGTTTCTATCATACACGAATTACGATTTCACAAAAAAAAAACAATATCAATTTAAGCACGATTTTTCCTTTGTTATAGATATAAAGAAATCCTATATTTAAAAGACTAAGTTGAACGCAAAACCTCAGCTCAGATTCACGTGCAGTAGTTGTCTAGCGGCTGCGCAAACAATTTTCAAATTAGAAACAGGTAGGTAGTTTTCAGTTTTTTTTTAAGGTCACATATTTAATAATCACTGACAATTCACTGTACACTAGCAGTATTTCATTTAACAGGTCACAACAACGTGCTTACAAATATTTAAATAATACTAATATAGATTGACATATCGAATAGGTATTATAAAACCATGGTTAATACAATACTTTATACACACAAGTAATATCGTTTTAAATTAACCATTTGGTTGACGAAAACGACGTGTAAAAATTAACGGACGAACGAATGTTTGAGAAACACTGCACACAATTATGAAAATATTTAGAAAGATAGTGATTTATCGATTCGAATACCAATATGAGGCAATCATATATTTGTTTAAGTAAACCTATTGTCGCTAACCACAAGTTAACCGCAGGTTTATTTCTATCTTCATTTAAATATGACGAAACATGCAATAGACTATTTGCAAATTTTCTGTTTTATTATCACGTTTTATAATAAACGAAATTGCAGGTTTGATAATGAAATAAACTGTTTAGAATTGAAATCTATAATTTATATTAAAGAATTAGTTCTACATCTTTTAAATTTCCGTAAATTTATAATGGCCGGAGGAGTTTTTCGAAATCATACAAGAGAGGGTGTTTTAGTGAACCAGCTACAACTGCATATGAAAACAAACAACGCAATCATGAGCCCTAGCAATGTGTGACGTAAATCAATCCACAAATCTCTTCCAAAACTAAATTATTAATATTTTTAACATTTTTTTTATGATTTGCTTTAAAAGTTAATCGATTATAAGTTTTAATAAACCAAGACTCAAATGTTCACTATTACACAATTTAAAGAAAAAGTAGTAACCTCTTCGCTTTTTATCAAAAAAATTAATTCTTGACCTACAAATTTATAATGAAACAAAATTTTCCAAGAAGGTTGGTAAGCAGTTTTTCATATTATATAAAAACTTGTTTTTATATTTACTTTTGTTTATGTGACGAGTATTTTTGATTATGGAACTTTTGAGTTTGCTTCTAGTACAGATTAAGTCGCTCATTTCCAATTCCTTATATGTATGGAAATATGAGAATATTACCATGTATATATATTTTTTAAACGTGATATATGATCTACTTCCTACGATTGTACGCAACAACCGTTCACAAGGCACGCAAAAGGAAGTTACGCGTATTCCGATTACTCTCGATTCAGTTTTTATCTGGGTCGGTTGAGAACTAACGGCTTGTATCAATTATTATTAAACTGGCCAAATTTTTTCATTACCCATAAGTATATGAAACGTATCAAAAATATCATGGAATAACAAAAGGCCTCATTTTAGTCCACATAGGTATCTATAATCACAGTTGAATACATACTTAGAATGATATTAATGTTTATGATATTTTTTCTTAGTCTCCTATTGAGGGTCAAACATATTTTGTCATATCGTTTTATTTTTGGTTTTCACATAGAGTAATACTTACTTAAACTGAATATGATTTAATGCATACATAAAGGCCGAACCGAGCGAGGGTCGTTTACTTTTAAGAGAAAAATATATAAAGAGATAAGAAAAGTTATTTGACTATATACTTTGCCTTAATAATCAACTTATTCTCAGACGTACATATACACAAACTATATGGCAGCTTTTAAAGATATACGATAACTCTATCTTTAATACATAAGAATATTGTATGTTCGTTATTAATACAACTATTTTTTTTATTACCACCACGATTTATATTATGTACATAATGTAATAAATACGCGTTACGATGTCTGTTATTTAACAATCATATATTCATAATACAACATATTTATGATAAATTAACAAATATGTTATATACTTAGTCTGGCCATAAATACTGTTACTATTCAAAAAAAGAAAATATTACGTTTGAATTTGGAATCTGTCATTTTTATATGATTGCTTGATGTGTTTTCTTATTTTCGCGCCATTATATTGTTAAATATTTTGTTATATTAAAATGGAGTGGGGTGATAAAGAGAACCGAATCGCTGTGATTGCCTTACATAAAGTAGGTATGGAGAAAAGTGCAATTTTTAAAACCCTCCACCCGCTTGGTATTAGTCAAATGTTTGTTTACCGGGCTATTGATAGGTACAATGATACCTCCTCTGTTTGTGACAGAAAAAGATCTGGCCGTCCACGTACCGTTCGTGTGAAAAAGGTGATTAAAGCAGTTAGGGAAAGAATTCGAAGAAATCCTGTCCGTAAGCAAAAGATTTTATCTCGGGAGATGAAGATAGCTCCTAGAACCATGTCGCGTATATTAAAAGATGACTTAGGACTTGCAGCCTATAAGAGACGTACTGGTCACTTCTTAACTGATAATTTAAAGAAGAATAGGGTGGTAAAATCCAAACAACTACTTAAGCGGTACGCAAAGGGAGGTCACAAAAAAATTTTGTTTACGGATGAGAAAATTTTTACAATTGAGCAGTATTTTAATAAACAAAATGACCGTATTTATGCTGGAAGCTCTAAAGAAGCTTCGCAATTAGTAAACAGAGTACAACGTGGGCATTATCCCACTTCAGTGATGGTTTGGTGGGGTGTTAGCTATGAAGGGGTGACTGAGCCATATTTTTGTGAAAAAGGTATTAAAACGTCGGCACAAGTTTATCAAAATACCATTCTTGAGACGGTAGTTAAGCCTTTAACTAACACCATGTTCAATAACAAAGAATGGTGCTTTCAACAAGACTCGGCACCGGGTCATAGAGCTCGATCCACCCAATCTTGGTTGAAAACTAACGTTCCGGACTTTATCAGCACTGAAAACTGGCCGTCGTCAAGTCCTGACCTAAATCCATTGGATTATGATTTATGGTCAGTTTTAGAGAGTAAGGCTTGCTCTAAACGCCATGATAATTTGTAGTCCCTAAAACGATCCATTCGGTTGGCAGTGAAGAATTTTCCTCTAGAAAGAGTTCGTGCTGCTATTGATAACTGGCCTCAACGTTTAAAAGACTGTATTGCAGCCAATGGAGACCACTTCGAATAAACATTGTATATTTTTAATAGTTATATATTGATGTATTAAACTAACTCACTATGAAAGGAATAAATGTTACGTATAAAAAAAAATCGTGCTTTTCTTTATAACAATATTTATGGCAAGACTAAGTATATAATACTAGCTGATACCGACAAACGTCGTTTTGCCAAAAAAGAAATTTAAAAAATGTCTCTATAAATAGATGTTGGCCAATTCTCAGGCCTACTCAATATGCTCAGAGAATTTCAGGAGAATCGGTCAACCCCTTTCGGAGGACTAAGGGAACGAAGGCTTTATTGCACTTAAACACTAGAAGCAAACGACGTTAACAGATGTTAGTATATGTACTAACATCTGTTAACGTCTGTTAAGAGCAACGGGCGGCCTTATCGCTAATAAGCGATCTCTTCCAGACAACCCACCCACAGATGGTAGACAATGCATTACCTAACATCTATCAAACGCTTATAATTTTAATGTCATACACGATGTTGCTGATTAATTTATATGTATGCAGACCGGACACAAAGCAAAACATTAAAAACAATTGTAATATGATATCAATTATCTAACGGTGACCTGTGCAAAGTATGATATTCGGAAGTCGTAAACACAGACGTTTAGGGTTAATCGGGTCACAATGTAACTGTACGTAAAATTGGCGATGTTGGTGGTCTTCCAAACTACTTCAGTATATATTGCAAAATGTTTGCATACGTGAATTTTCTTGCGAATCGGAGTAACCACGATGAACAATGTTGCCTATAACTTACATATTTAAAAACATTTGAAATTCGTCATAATAACTTGTTATTACAAGTAAATCAAATCTATTTGATTGCGTGCTCTATTATGTTTTTCTGTCAATTCACGAATAAAAATAGATGCAGTGCAACGACACGAAAAGGATATACACGTAAACGAATACTTTTGAGAATGTGTGTACAAGTAAGAATTATTCTATAACTCTAAGACATACGAGATAGATTTTACACAAGATATAAAACGTTCGATTAAAAATTAATTAATATATGTATTTTTCCCTCAGATAAATTAAAGGAAATTGTACTTATTTAAAGAATAATGTTTTTAATATTGCATGCGAAAAGTGCATACTTTGTGTGGCATAGTATTCCGTTAAATTCTTGATATATTTGTCCCGAATAAAATATTGATATATTAATCTATTTCTTTAACATGCTTTAATCGGTTTTTGATGTACTTGTAGGTTAATAAACATAGAATATGTGTGACCGACTGTTTTACCGTGAATATTATTTTTGTCGGTTTAGTGCTCATAATTAATGTTTAAATGAAACGGATTGATTTTAGCACTCTTAACATGTAGATACTGTTATAACACAGGAATCATAAATATGAATATTTGAAGTAATATATTATAACAATTTTTTTTTTTTTCATTTAAAACTGCACTAACCGGAACTTTTTGTAAACATTAAAATATAATATAATTTTATTATGCGTATAAGAAATTACACAATCTTATATAATTTCTACGCTTCAAGGTTACTCTTTGGCCTTAATATAAAATTTCTTTCTAATATACCTTGAGAACAAAAAAAAATACGTAAAAACATACGGTTTATTATAATAATACTTTATTTACTATTATAACTACCTAATACTTACAAAATATATTTTTTACTTTATTTAAAATAGGATAAAAGAAATTGAGGCCAAAGTGTTATGTTATATTTGAAAAATACTATTTACATTAAGTCGAATATTAATATATATGTATGATATAGTATGATATAATTCTATATATAATATTTATTAAATAATTAAGTATATGTGAACAACAACGTGTAGACAAGTATTATGTCAAAATTAGTTTGGTTAAGTCCGATTATGTATATTACAAATATTTGGTGATTTATTCCTAGCATACCTTAATTCCACATATATATCATAGTAACATACTATTTTACAACTACGATCAAGTGATCATTAATTATCAAAACCATTCAATTTATCAATTACTGATTTAGTAATAAGATTAAAGATAATATGAACACTAAGTAATTGCAAAATCAATAATAACAGATATAATGTTGCTTTGTCAAGAGTTTAATATAAGGTATAGCAAAGTAACAATATAGTTTGAATCAGTGTCTAACGAATGTTAGGCTCCGCAATGTTGAAAAACTTCGTGAGATTTTTTAATAATTTTTACAAATTTTAAAATAATTATTTACTTGTAATATATAAAATTCTCGTGTCACAATGTTCGTTACCGTACTCCACCGAAACGGCTTGACCGATTCTCATGTATTTTTCTAAGCATATTGACTATTTCTAAAACCCTTTAGTGATAAGGGTTGTCCATTATTCACATTAATTGTATATTGTAAAATATTTTGTATTATTGTATTACGTTTATCAAAGCCTACATTAGTTCATCTTAATGGTAACACGACATTCATTGACTGCTAGGCGGTACAAAGTTCGCCTAATAAATGTATTAATTCAAAAAGAAATCATTACAATTAGGATTGTTAACGACCACTCTTGAACTCACTAAAACTGAGTTAACATGGGATCACTGCGCATCCTCATTTGAGAAGAACAAGTAGTTCACAAGTAAAATCAATTCAGTAGTATTTGACAATTTTGTATAAAGTTAATCTACCATTAGTGTACCGACTCTGAGTAACTTTAACATTCCGTAAGGTAATAGAATGATAAATATAACATAATAGGCGTTCACAATTACCCTTGGGCTGGATTTAGATCAACGAGACTATTACAATATACAAGCCTCACTTATACAGTAAGAACGAATAAATATTTCAAATTTATTCCTTAGGCTTCGCAGGTGGATATTTGTATGAATAATTCCGTTATGGAATTATTTTGACAATTAGGAAGTTAAGCTTAAAGCGGAAGTTTGATTGATCTGACTATTTGAGATTACATGACTTGTATATATATATATAACCATGTTTACTTTTATTTATATTGTCCACACATCGCGTCAATAACTTTTTTTAGTATAAGGCGACGAGGGTTCGAAAATAAACCGGTCTGTGAAGATACCCACAACAAACTCAGCTGGTATTAATTTTAAGCATGACCACTATATTAATCCTTATTTCGATGGCATTACATTCCCATGTTTTTTTATCGTCAAATATTTCCTTTATTTGTATTGCTTGACGTTAAAAAATTGAAAACCGCCTGTCTATTGGAAGGGTTACTAGTGAGTGATGGATTTGGACGACTGCCTGATAATTATTTAGTTAATTGAAATATTCAAATTTTAATACTGTATGAGTAATTCGATTTGGGCTTTAAGCAATCAGTGTTAGAAATTCGCGTGGATGTTTATTAAAAAATACGTTAAACAAAGGTACATTTTGAAATGTCTTAAATCTAAGTCTACGCATATTCGTACGCGACCAAGCTGAAAAGAAACAAGAAACTCGGCTTAATTTGATTTTTAACGAGGTATTTATCACAAGCTTTAAATATATATTTAACTATCATTCGCTAATGATAGTTAAAGACTATGTTATTTAAAATGACAACTTATGCAGCCTTCGTTTTCCCATGTTTTCCAAGTTAAGTATCAGCGGAAATGGTCGTCAAGGTCAGATAATCGGAGGCACCGACGCGAGACCGATCATTGTTTTACATACTGTTACAACTTATTCGTATTTCCTAAGACGATAATAATATTAACTAGGTTATTAATACTAATAAATTGGCTAAAGAATACTCCAATTCACAGATAATAATTTAATAATCTTTACGCGAGGTATTTCTGTTCTGTGTAAAGGCTGTGTTGATTATAACTCACACAGTTCAGAGATTAGGAAGAACGAAGGAAGATTAGGAACTATATACTTATATACTAAGCATATAATTAAAATTGTTAGTATATAACAACAATTTCGTAAAATATGATTCATAAGTAGTCTATGATTTTATTTGGCCTTTTTAAATATAATTTAACGTATATGTGGAATAATATTTGTGTGTACCACTTGAATTAAATTTTAACGGATAGTAGATTTAGTTTCTATGTAAACATGACTCTTCTCCGTTTTAAAGAAATAAATATTTCAAGTATTTCGCAGATGTTTGAGATGTAAATTAATAATTCGTACTCTAATAGGTCTATAGGGTCAGTAGTTCGCATAACAGATTTGCATATGACATTTAGGTCAGTTTAGGTCACGTACCGGAAGCACTACCCCAGACAGAGGGAAGCGGAAGTCCATAAAAGAGTATACGAGATGCTATCTTTATATGGTCTAGCTGGTGGAATTGTTAATTCTGGCCTAACTTTGCTGTTAATCCTAAGTTTGCAGAGCCAAAAACAGGGTATATTTTTTATTATAACCGTCTCAGATAGCAATGT
The DNA here is from genome assembly GCA_951799465.1 of Leptophobia aripa. NCBI lineage: Eukaryota > Metazoa > Arthropoda > Insecta > Lepidoptera > Pieridae > Leptophobia > Leptophobia aripa. Next base: position 5,560,643 of record OX637278.1, on the reverse strand, counting down.
GTTTCTTATTATTAACAAATAATAAGCAGTATTTATGATTTTAAAATTATCACAAATTATGCAGTTTTATTTAGATATAATTACGGCAGTTGGTAACATAAATAAAAGACGAAGTTTTTTTTTAGACTTCATCATGCTTGGTACAACTATGCATGGTGATTGGAAGGTTGATACAGTCCATAAATCATATTTGTAATAACAGCATCGTGTAGTTCTGTATCGATTTAGCGATCCGGACTTAGTAGCCCCGATAAGTTAACTTAGCTAATAAATATATAAGTACTTACGTGTCTAAGAAGTCTTAGATATTTAGTCTGGTGGATATATCAGATCAGGGATTTAAACAAACGGTTAAGACCTCCTCCATATCATAAAATAAATTTCATAAAAAATATCCTGCATGCATTCTAGTCTCTCTCTTATTTAACTATCGAATATTATAGGCATACTATAAACAACTAAAATTAAAAAAACAACTCGCCCATATTCCTATTATCGATGCTTTAAATGCCTTAACCATTAGCCAATATGCCTCCTCGTTTGAAGTATAAACCAAGGTAATATCACGAGTATAAATCCCATCTATCAGTTCCTGGCGTGGAGCCAACAGTTATGTCATTGCCTGGCTCTCTAATTGCAATAAGACTTACTCAACATTTAATTGAAGCTGAAGCATATTGTTGAGCTATATTCAAATTTGTACCTTATGTAATTGGGGAAGTGTGTCGTGTAATCAGTTTTTACATCTCCAATTTGTTCATTTATTTAAAAAAAAATACAAGGCTATTTTATTTAGTGATCGTTTTTATTAAGACAAACAAAATAATGCGTCGTAAAAAGTATATTTATATTTAATAATTAGTTAATAAAGGCTGATATAATTTAAACTAAATATAATTAATTCGGACACCCCAATTTATTCGAAATTCAAAATTCAAAAGTCCAGATTTAAACCCTACTCAAACCGCATCATTAGGCTTGAATCACGTTCGAAATTTTTAAGTTCCAAAGCTTTTCGTGTTCCAGGAACCAGCTAATGAGAGCAAATGTACAAGGTCACCCGCACTGCAGCCTGCAGACGAGTCTATTGATCGACCAGAACGCGTCTGCAACGCACACACCAGCGAATTAGGGTCGCCACTCGACACCCCAAAGATTAAAGGATCTTTCTAAATATATACTTTGATACGTTTTTGGCACACTCTTGTCGATTGGCAAAGGTTCTGTAGCAGGTACTAATTGTGTTGTATAAATAAACTAAAAAGTACTTTTTCGCCTCTGTCAAAATAAACAGATAATTTAGTTACTGTCTTAACAGTAACTTAACTTATGTATAGATTGACTAGAGTTGACTTAGAATTATTAACTAAGATTTACTAAAATAATGATTAACTAATCTCTATTTTTACACACCAGAATATAGGTAAACAACATATTGCAATATGTTAATTAATACACAAAAAAATCAATTACAAACCCAAACTCATCAAAGACTTCATAACCCAAACCTAAACACGAAAAGTTCAAATATGGAATCCACACTTCAATAGAAAGCTTGAAAAACCTAATAACGCCTTTAAGTAGTAGCCCTAGATACATTTACAGCGCACGAGCGCGATATTGTGCGACATTACCCTTCCTTATGGGACTAGGACTCAGCATGTGTATTGAATTTAAAGCGCCAGACACCTAAATTCAGCCACTGCACCGTCTGGGATCTTTCCCTCCACATTTTAAATATGGAATGTTCTTGAGATGGCCGCAGAGCTTAAGAGTTCTTAAGGTCTTAAGTGCTTTAATCGTAATTTGTAATATCTCGAAGCAAAATATACACTGCACTAAACCTAGAATAAAAAATTAACATAACGATTCCATCTTTTTCTGTTTATGCTGTTATGAAAGGGACAGACGAATAAGAACTTTGTTATGGATAAAACACCTGTAAATAACTTAGCACAATTACATATGACATTGATATTCATACAGGTAATAAATTATTCATAGATAAGCTCTGATTGATTGCATAATACGTGTTATGACTTTTGGCTTAAGCTGAATTATAATAAGTTACAGCTATGCAATGTATGTTTACATTGGAGGAATAAATACTAGCGTAAATACATACATATATATAGTATAATTTCATGTTGTTAAAGTTGTTTAGAAATTTAATGTTTTTTTTTAATTTATAAGTGCATATACAAACAAGAAGGTCAATTGTCTAAGTGATAAGCTGCTGGTGTTTTTACGTATTTTACGTTTTTATGGTATTGGGAGGATAAGAAATATGGGGAAAAGGATGGCCTCAGGTATTTTTTGTTAAAAAGTGCATTTTTATCAATTATAAAGAATATATTACCTTAATATGTTTGTAACATGTCCTGCTCATTAAATAATATTATAAATTTAGCACATCGTAATTATAATATTAAATTTTACACGAAATTTGAATTTAGTAACACTTGATGGCTAAAAATAAGTTCACGTTATAAAATATCAACGACTTTGAAACGACTTTTAGTAAATATCGTAACGTCTCTTGACGCAGCCACATAGCTAGGGGCGTGTCCCTAATGAAAAATGGGAATACGCCAAGGTCGGTGTTGGATGAGCTTTTTGTTTGTTGTCTGTGCAACTGTGTTCTGTTATCCTTTCAATTCGATGCTGTTTTCACGTATGTCATTCATTGTTCATTGGCATTGAAAGAATAAGGAGAAGAATTTTATAGACATATTTTGTCTTTGTAGATATTTTAATCTGTTACATTTAATTGAATTACGTAATCCTGTCTCATTTAGTTTTTTCAATTATAATAAATATGTTTTTATTGTTTATAACAATAATATTTTAAAATCTGTTCTTATTTATATACATGTTTTTATCATTTATACTTCTCGCGTATTATAATTGTCATTACGTAAACACAATATATAATTATTGATGCGTAGATGCAACGAATTAGGACCGGCAAGGTTATCTACAAAAGGTGGGTTCCTAAACAGGTATGCCTCTAAACTGCCTGATATCGATTCACAGGAACATTATAACTATCATACATCGTACATATATAACAGTGTAAAGTATAAACGAAACTGAAGGGAGTGTGCATTTTACTGCATTATATAGTGGTCGTTAAATGGTGGGAAGAAAAATCAGAATAGAATACAAGCTAAACCAACCGAAGCCATTTGTTTCAGAGAGTTGGTGGTTAATTGCAGAGACGTTACATGGAGATTAGACTATATATTTAATATATTGAATTAATTTCCAAAAATGAAATAAATCGTACGTAAACTAAACGCTTTAAAAATACCGTGGTGCAAATTGGTGAACGAGTGTTATTATTATAAAGAAAGGTTAACCTTAAAGAGTTATTCTCTTTTTTCTTGCCATTCCTCGTCCGCTTTACGTCCTTGATTTGGAAACTGGTAGTTAAGTAGAGTCAATTTTTTTTTCATCTTTGTATTTTTGACGATTCATAAGCGTAACATAGTTACTTAAGTGAGTGAAGATATTTTTGATTTTCATGCGTCTAGAAGTCGAAAATCATCGTCATATCGAAAAATATATGAATTAAGAAGGAATGTTGACTTTGGTAATTTAAACATGTACTTGTATTAAAGACCATTGGGGTCATTAACCGCCGGTATCGGAAACCTTATCTAGATCAATACAAAGCAATCACCTTAAGGCTACACAACTCCTCCAATCACGCAATACAATTCAACAAATTCCACAAATCTCAAATCACTTTCAATTCACAAGAGATTACATTTTCAAGACATTTGCGCTCAAGCAATACATTTCAGAAACTATCCTATTGACATGAACAATTGTCCGTAATTGGCATATTCACAACACTTATCCATATATAGTCGTGTGGCTTTTGACCCGAGAATCGAACCCGGTAGAATGCCTGTACAATGGGTTATTTAGCATTTAAAAATTGCATCATTTTACAAGTTAATTAATAGTACAAATGTTTTGTGATTAAAATGAAGCAAATGTTACAGATGAAAATCTTCATTGATAATTTATTAACCTCTTTAATAATATGTCATAACTATTTAAGTCATTTGAAATCTTGAGTAATGCAAATAATTATTGCAATAGACTTTTCAAATTATTTAAAGATGCTAAGAAATCAAAATTGAATATTATATAATAATATATATTATAAATACATCAATCGACGCTCATAATAAATATAATGTTCTATTACTACGAATGCCTTTTTATTTACCTCTAATAGATTATGTATTTATATGTATTTTGTAAATAAAACCATATATTAGTATAATCTCCAAAAATATAATATCATGTAATATGTGTAAATACATTTACTTAGTAACAAAACTTAATTGAAATTCATTCAGCATACAAGCTACCATAACAAAATCATACAGCGACAGAACAATGAAGCGAAGTGGCAGATAGAGGTGCGCTTTATTGGCGTAAGGAGCCACATGCTTTTTGGAGGCAATGAATAGTACAGGATATTGATATTCAAATGTTTTATCAAAGGCTAAAATATCATACTCTCGGTAGAATAGGCATTGGTCTGCTACGATTTACCAGAGAGTAGAAATCTTATTTCGAAATAATAATATATATGATTCATATTTTCGTATAAACGAAGTTTATAAATACTCTGCCACAAGGACCAAACTTTTTAAAATTTGTTTTAGCTTTGTTTTATTTTTAAGTTATTTACTTTCGAAATTAATTTTATGGAAATTGTATAAAATATGACATAAACACTGTACCAATTAGATCAAAGCATGCTAATGTCAGGATCACTAATATATACACAGATTAAAAACAATTTAATTTAAAATAGACGTATAGTCCGGGCCTCGACGTTTCGCAGGGCCTCTGAGCATAGTTAAACACACGTAGTTCCACTAAACAAATGTTAAGTGCTGTCAATGTTAAGCTAACCGTTATGGGAATCCATTATTACGTTTAATTATCACATATTGCAGATCTGAATACAAATTTGAATACAAATAAAATAGCTCAACGGTATTTAAGATACAAGCCAAGGCCAAAAATGTACCAAAGGCACAAACTTAACCACGTTTTATATATTCTATGTTAATTTGAATTTAATGTATATCCTACAAGAATTCCTTAAGATTTAGTACTTAAGTGTACGAGATATAATTGGCATTTCATTATTGGAGTAACAATTATATTCTTGTTAAACTGGTACATTTGATTAAAATCCTTTTCATAAAATATCCTTAAACCTTATTAAAACCCACTTTTTAAATCAAACTCAATTCAATATTGTGTTATTATTTATTTACATCTAAAATAGCCATACTTTTAGTACTAGCAATGACATAGTGTTTTTTTTAAACATAGTGTTTTTTTTAATTTTAATGAATTTGTATCTGAATATAATAAAACTCTACCTCTCTCTCTTTTCACCTAATTTAATATCACACCTACCAACTTGACACCGTTTCAAAAACACAGTGTTGACCATCAAGTTGTTCAAACACCACTTGGTAATGCCATTTCCGAATCTTCGTTTCCGTGAATAGCTCAAGGTACCGCACAATGTCAAGATGACGTAATGACACGTGGACATGATTTTTATCTAAATAAGGCACCGGTTTTGAATTTAGTTAAACAAGGTCATAATGTATAGTATATTTTTTTGATAGAATAGAGGGCAAGCGAGCTGACTCACCAAGGTGCAGTTGCAGATCATATATACGCGGATGGTATCGTACCGTTGTCGGTATCATAGGGTAATATCTTTTCTTGAAAGACTTAAAGTGGTATTGGTGCGGAAATACCGTGGCCAGCAGCGGGTTCCATAACACTCAGCGCTTAAAAGGTCATCGGTGGTACGTATTCTTTCTGAATGTCCGAAGATGAAATTCAGAAGCAGGTATTAATACGAAAACTATTTGGAGGAGCCAAACACTCGCAAAATAATAAGATACAAAATTATTTATACTAAAAACAAGTATATACAACAATCGTACTTTTATACTGTACTTACAACATCATCAGATTATAAGAGCTTTATGCTTCTCGGAAACTTTCAAGTGTAAACACTAAGTCAATATCCGTTAACTTTGGCTTGTGCATTAGAGTCTTAACTCGATTAATGCACTTATAAGGGTTCATAAATCACGTCTGTTTAGTTATATCAAACTGTATTTAATAGGATTTAAATACGTTATAACATTTATTAGAATAAAATAACTTTAATAAATAGAGGGATTTTATAAAATTAGTATTAAAATGGTTTCTAACTAAATACCAAAACCCAATACGTATCAAAATTCTGAAATTTTAACTAAATCAATTTATAAACATGGGACACCTTTACAGTCACGGCAGGCTCACAAATCAGATAAACCGATGCAGTCAAAGATGCATCTTCAAATATCTACACCAGAGTGAGAGTGGAGTTAAAGAGAAACCAGTGGAAACTTAACTAAATAAGCTACCCGGATAACCAAGACTCTCAGACATGAGCTATCAATCCAAAAAAGAGGCAAACGACGTGTTCTGGTAATAAATACATATAATAACACACGGAAACCCAGCAATCAAATTGTCATCCCAAATGTTTTAACCCTAACTTAAATCGAACCCAGGAACCCATTTTCAAATATTGTGTATATAATGCATTTGTAATCCAATCGGTTAACTTTAATACATAATCTAAGACGTGAAACGTAGTGAAACTAGTAACTTCAACTGTCATCAAAGCATTGCGTTTCCACTCACAATGAACAAGTGGTCTTTGCTTTGTAATATGCAAACTTGAAGGGAACGGTAAGCTTAAATTGATCATTTCAATGCATGAGCTTTTAGCGGCGTCAGGTAAAATCTTTAAGTTAGAAAGTTTCGATTAATAAAAATTGAAATGATATTTTTGTATGTATTGTAGTGCTAAATTAGACATAGTTAAGTATATTTCAATGTATTATATTATTCTATTTTAATAAATAAATCCTAATACAATCGAATATCACATAAGTCCAGAGCTTTATCGATTATCGAATTGGCTTTACCAGCGATTGGTTGAATTGTACTACAATTACTCGTCTTGTCTTTTTCCTTACGTATGAAATAATAAAGGATAGGTATAGTTTTAAACAAGTCTTCTAGTGTGGTGTAAGTTCTAACTTACACCACACACCGTGACGTACTTGATGTGCTGTCCTTTTGGTTTCACTGCACTTTGTATCAAATCTCCAACCTCATTAGCACTTCCGAGTTCCGACTATGACATAACTTTTACATAAATTACACGAATTGTAACAACCTAAAGATACTCCTGACACAGTAAAATCTTTAAGAAATTCCTCACATTTCAAGAAAGTCTCTTAGTGCTATGTGGCGAAAGAAGAGTACTTTATTTAGAACTGTTTTCATTTATTACATTAGAAACATATTTTTTTAAACTAAAAACAAAAAAGTAGGTATACTAAACTAAACTAAACTAACCTGAACCTTAATACACTAAAAGACGGTAACAATTAATATTATTGAAGAAAATGTCAATAATATTATAAATAGTTAAGAGACAATTATCTGCCCGAGAAAATCTGTATACAGGAAAATTTAAAGTAGACAATAAACGAGGGGAACTCACAGAATTTCAGAGCTTACAGGATTCAGCTCACTTATTATTACTTACATAAATAATTCAAATTACAGCTGCTCCATCATCGTCTTACAGCATATATTTTTTATTTATTTATTTAACACTTTATTGCACTTAAACACTAGAAGCAAATGACGTTAACAGATGTTAGTACACATAAGAGCAACGGGCGGCCTTATCGCTAATAAGCGACCTGTTCCAGACAACCCACATTTTTTACAAGTTAAAAAGTATGCAAGTTAAAAGTTTTTCACAACTTAAAAATATTGTTTATATATAAATGTGAAGCTGATCCATTCAGCGATGTATATAAAATTACCAACTTGACTATAAAAATAGGTAGGTTAGGTAAGTTGGTTACTGCTACCGCATTCGCAGTACCATCGACAAAAATTGAACTAAGCTTTCTTTTCCATCAGTGAAAAGTTTTCGTTATTTAAACTCATGACCGTTACTAATCCCAGATGAATATCATATTATATCACCACAACCAATTATAACGATAGCCGTAACCAGTAATAGATGGAGCCACTTTGTTTTGTTACAAAAAGCCGTTATGCAAGTTAATTCGGCTTTGATAGATTTGTTGACACAAATGGCTACCTAAAATCAATTACTAGATGTTTATTTAAATATAGACAATAATAAGACAGCTATTTAAAGAAGGCTTTTATCAGTACCAATGACCCAAAGACAGTACCAGTACAGTATTGCGATATAGCAAGGTAATGCCATGATTATTGGTACTCTGCCACAAGGACCAAACTGTTCAAATGTATCTTAGTTTTTAATTTAAAATTGTACTTTTAAAAGTGTTTTTCTTATGTAATTAATATCATTCAATATATATTAACATACTATGTTACATCAGCATTATTAGTTTTAGTGCGTAACAAGGCTACATTTTATGTCATAGATGACATGACTCTCAGAAATTGTTATATTGCAATGGAGGAAGCTAAAAATGTAAATTTACATCTTTCGTTTACATTTTCATGCGTTCTCAATTACACAAGTACTAGTATTAATATCTTATATATAACATTTACCTGTCACAGTGTTAGTTACCGTACTCCTCCGAAACGGCTAGACCGATTTTTACCAAATTTTATACGCGTATTCAGTAGGTGTGAGAATCGGCCAACATCTATTTTCAATACCCCTAAATGATAAGGACTGTTCACATCATGTTATGTATGTTATATGATAATCGCACCTGTTTAACCTATCCAAGTTTATTGTTATTCTTTAATATTGTGGGTTGCCCGGAAGAGATAGCTTAAAAACGATAAGGCCGCCGTTTATATATGTACTAACGTTTACTAGATTCCACTATTCTAACACAAGAAAGTAACGGTTGGTAAATAAAATGTTTTGTCTATATTTACATAAGTGGCCACGGGTGAAAGCCTTCCCTAAGAAATCCCATACTACCAACCACCATCTCGACCCAATCTCATCTGCCTACCTACCACAAGACTGTATATCTTGTTCCTCATGGCTTCACTTAACACCCCTATATACAAAGAAATATCAAAGTAACGGCCAATTATTGCGTAAAGCATATTTTACTAAAAAAAAAGAAGTGTAAGAAAAATTGGAAAATTCTTAATAACGAAACCTTTCGAGTTTCACATTTGTATAAATTTAAATAAATGAAAGCGTCATGGTTTATCACGGAAACGTCGTGGCCATTCAATAAGACGAGATTGAATTGCAATATCGAATGGTTTACTAATATTACTTGTAATTATATCTGTAGGATACTAATCGTATGAAGATTAACATTATATGTAATGTTTAAACAAAGCTTTAGATTACTTATTGGCTTCACCAATTGGAAGAAGAACCAATAGACAAACATTCATGAGATCGTCGCATATAAATAATTTTCAATGCTTGATTGAAAATCTATGCCTAAAAACCTTTACAAATGAATTTTTTTCGGCAAAAATGGCAGACTTACGGATTTTTATGCTTACCATTAATATATAGGCAAGGTATTATCATAACTTATGTTATTTAAAAATTTAACATATTTCATAGTTATAGTATATTTATTGAAGAGGCAGTAAATGCGTCATTTAAGCTTACTTAATAACGATGAAAGGCGTACGCGTACACAAGCTTTAGTGATTAACTCGTTAATAAAAGACTGATACATAAAATTAGCGATACAATATGTAACTGTAGATTAACATCCTTTACATATGTAATATTTTATTTACACGATAATTAGTCCTAATTAAAACCACCACTATTAAGAACGTCAGATGAACGAAAATTTAACAGATTCATATAATGTGTGTGTAACATATTTTGCACATAATCTTGTATATCTTAATTACTAAATATATTTTTCAATGTACACTCAACAAATCCCCTCGCAGTATTCTATTACAGCCCACATCTAACTGACAGCTGCCATGCAGTACCATGTAATCATGGGGATGAAGACTTAAAGCGCACGTCACATTATTGCTAAAGGGAAAACTGAGTAATACCAGCTTTTAACTGATATTCTACACCTTTCCATGACAAAGACATGCAACTACTCAATTAATGTTTCACAAATATCAAACTTACCCATTAAAAACAGTATATTTATATATAATACTTATCTTTATTTAAAAAAAACTGATTGTATTGTGAATTTATCTTATTGAAACTAGTTTCGACACACACCCACACACATGTAAACACACACAGGTACGTATAACATACCTTGAAAGAAAGAGATTTTTTTTGAGATAACTACTTATCGTAGATAATACTAAAGGAACATAACTTCATTCTTACTAGTCTCTTAGTGTTCTAGGGCATAGAAAGCCGTTAAATCATTGTAGAGAGGATTTACTTTATTCAATTATTTTTCTAGTTTCTGTCTGAACAAATTGAGTTTGCCGATTGACAGCTACTTAGGGGAAGATTGTGAAGTGCTTCGGCCTATTGATTCAGAGGGTACAACAATAGTTAAATATCTCTGAATAACGTAACTAACTGGTGAAATTTAGATCTATTACTGACATGCTTAATATTGTATGTGATATATTATTATGGTTATCCAAGGTAAAATTTCATTTATTATGTACATTATCTAATATAATTTCATTTGAATTACGCAATTCAAGGATAAAATACGAAATCGTGAATCAAGTTATTCAAATGGTTTCTCGTAATGAATTGAGAATAGTCGTATTATTAATCCAAGTGTTACCCACTACAATCTCTCTCCATAAACAGATAAATCCGGACTTCTTATGGAAAGTAAATTGTAAAGGGATTTTTAGGGTTGGCAATACTGACATAATATTACAGTTACACGATACAGGTAATTATTCTATTTTCACTTCATATTATTTTATATTATAATTATGATATTTGCATATCCCTGATGTGACCTTGAACAACAGACAGAAACAATTATGAGCGATCCAGTCTACCGGAAGTTCTAGGACAGATTACACAGCACGTAGGTGAGACTTGGTCCATTTGGCGATCGGGATGAAAATAAAAAATATTATTTTAAGAAAGAGAACATTAAAATTGTTTGAACTTATCGGTCTAACTATTTATCGGTTACATTAGAGACTTTACTTTTAATTGCAAGTTACTAGTTTAAAAAGTCATAAGGTTACATATCTCATTTGATAAAACAATTTTAAAAATTATCGAATTTCACAGGTGAATTGAACAATCTTGTTCAAATTACAAAAAACACATTTAAAATTACACGACAACCCTAATAAAGCTTTTATTTAAAGTCACTATTCCAATTTTAAACTATAGAGCTATTCATATCAAATTTATTACGCTTGCAAATCAAATGCTCACAGAATATTTGCTGTGATTAGGAGTAATTGATATATTAGGAGCGTTTTTGTGAGAAAAATGTGTATTACTTACTTACTTACTGACTTACTCACTTCCTCCTTCACTTACTCACTAACTAACAACACTTACGGGAGTGACCAGCCCTTAAAGACAGCGCAGTAATTATTTGATGTCATATATTGGGAATAACATAATAACATACTGCAGCCTAATACAGACAATCAAAAATGCATATAAACTCACAAGTGTTGGTTATTTGTGACAGTGTTATTTGTATATTTATACTTTACGACACTTATGTATCACTTCACTCTTGTATCTATATATATAAAAATGAATTGCTGTTCGTTAGTCCCGCTAAAACTCGAGAACGGCTGAACAGATTTATCTTATCTTGGTCTTGAAATGTCCGTGGAGGTCTAGGGAAGGTTTAAAAGGTGAAACATTCGAATAATTGACGGGAAAAGCCTAAAAACAGCACTTTTCTTCTTCCCATATAAACGTTTTTCAATCAGAGCCAATTTGAGCTTTATTGCCTTTAGATAAAGTTCAATGTTGTCTAAGCAATGTAGGTGAGTTCCTATCGAGTCAATTTCACGTGAGTTCGAATTCAATCATATCTATCAAAACAGTGTGCGTGTGTGCATTAAAACACAGAATACATCGTTGGAGGATATGCGCCATTCAATATCTAATATATAAAATTCTCGACTCACAGTTTTCGTTCCCTTACTCCTCCGAAACGGGTTAACCCGATTGCCCCTTAAAATTTTCTGAGCATATTGAGTAGGTCTGCGAATCGGCCAACATCTATTTTTAGAGACTTTATATCTTTTTTTGGCATAACGACGTTTGACGGGATCAGCTAGTATATCAATAAAAGTATATAAACTCAAATAACGTGAAGCTGAATATAACAAATATACATAATTCAACATGAAAATACTCAAATATTTATTCGGTAAAATTAATTGATCTATTTAAATTAATTAACTTCTTTTGTTTTCAATTTCTTTTGTATATATAATGTTATGTATAAGAGCTAGACCTACTTGGATAACATATTTTGAGTTTAAGCATTTTCTAGTAACACCTAACTACCAATTATATATATATATTATTATAATAATATATATATATAATTATAATATAAAAATGTATTACAATATTAGTAATATCGCTACACAATGACACGTTATGCTATAGATAAAACAAGAGCCCTTTATCCCTAAAGCACAACATACCTAGTAAACATTGACTTAAGCAAGAGTATTTTCTGATACGTTATCATATCTAAATATTGCTTCACTTAGTTTCGTAACGGGTGGCCTAAATTAAATTCTTGAAAATTCGACAACGCGTTTGTGACAAATAATGTACCTTGTGATTTATTCAAATTATCAATATTTTGTTGCATATAAAAAAAAAATTATAGGGGTTCGATGTCATAAGTATTCATTCACCACATATCTCATGCTATATATACGAAGGTGATAACTCTGTTACACCATATCATCATCATCAGCCACTCCGGTTCTTCTTTGAACATGGACCTCCTCCATGGTCTTCCAAAACAACCGACATTGGGTCTTCTTGCAACAAATAAAATGTCGTCGGTTCCTTCTGAATGGTGGCCAGCCGGGGTCTATTCTAATAGCATTTAGGTACAGACATTTCCATACGTGCAATTTCATATCTTGTTACAATTGTATAAATTTAAGCAATACGTCGAATAACTTGATGTTATAAGGTGACTTTAAATACATCATCATACAAAAATAATTATATAGTTTTCTTTCATATTCGATAAAAGGAAAAATAAGTATGAACTCATTGATTAAATGCAGATTAACTCTCACTTTTAATTAAGCAAGTGTAATTGATTTTCAAAGTAATTAACGCGTATTAATCAGAAAATTATTCAAAACTTTTTCTATCTCACACTTGTTTTATTCGTCTTAGAAAGTCTTAATAACATACTATATTTGATACTACTGTATACTGTTATAAAGTATGTACTGATGTTGTATGAAAACAGAATCGACTAGATTTATCTCCGTAGCACTAAGAGCATGTATCTATTTTAAACCTGATTTTGTCATTGTTATCAAAATAGTGATTAGTTTTAATTAATCTATCCAAAAATAACAAAAATTAACGACCTTGATAATGAAACGAGTCAAATCAAAAATGAAAGTGTTTAAATCTGTTTTCACTTTTGTTACGTGGATGACTTAATTCTAACAAAATTTAGATTCTGTATGCCTGAATGAAGCCGCAACGGAACTTTCAACAAAAACATTGCAACGCATTTCAAAGAGATATAATTTCATATTTCATTGTTGGTTTAATGGAATCTGGCATATTTAAGAGAATCATACTCTTTTCTGTTGAGGCCTATAATTTTTTTTTATCTAAGAGCAGGCAAACGAGCAGACGGGTGGGTCACTTTGAGTGATGTGCTAACCGCTGGCTATTAACACCTGCAACGCCAGGAGTCTTACAAGTGAGTTGCCGGCCTTTAGGGAAGAGGAACGCTCTTTTCTTGAAGGTCCTCAAGTCGTCGCGATTCGGGAATACCTGCGCTGGCAGTTGGTTTCACAAAGGAGGAATGAATACAATAAATTAATAATAAGCTTTAGTAAAACGTCTCTATGCAGTTTTTAGTATGTGTGCAGTTGAGGAGCTAAAATTTAAGGGCATTTCTCTAACACGCGTAAGCATTATATACACACTTTTATTTCTATAAAAGACGGGGCAAACAAACAGAAAGCTCACTAAAGTTGAGCTCATAGGCAGTCAGGCTGGGAGCTTATGAGTGCGTTTCCAGACTTTTCAAAATTGGTACGCCTTTTTTATTTTAACTTTTATTTATTCGAAGATACCGTGGCGCGTATCAAAACTTGGTGGTGCGTGGTAAGAAGGTACGAAAAGTTCAGTGGTGTAGCGACGGACGCCGCAGTGGTTCGGGCAAAAGTCTCAAACTAGGCCTATAGAACCAAAAGATCCTTAAGTCCTTATCGATTAACAATTAGAATAGCCAGCCTTAACAATTACTTAAAAATGTTGAATACATATTTTTGAGGTTTGCACCAAAGTATTTACTCTAAAATTTCTTCCATCCATCATTTCTTCTATCTTCTGTGAACTGTACATATTTAATTATAGCAACACTTAAACTATCTAATTAGCATATTAAAATCCGAACTAACATGCCTCAAGTTAAATATAACGTAATAATTAAATATTCCGCAAACTATTAAGAAACTAATTACACATGCCTTGCACAACGCAACAAACATTTGAGTCACTTTGTCTTAATGACTTGATTAAATTTAAGGGACATTAATTAAATATTAAATATAATTTAAAAGCAGTTTGAAATTGGGGAGGCAAAACAATCATGTAAAAAAATTTAATACATTAAACCTTTGAAGAATATAATAAGCTAACAAAAAGGAAACTAATCCCGCTTACCACCGCGTTGGTTATGCAAAGTATTAAATTCGTGTTTATATACGTTAACTTTGTATATACGACTGTTAAATAAAAAAATGACAACACAAACATAAAAAAACCGAAATATTTTTGGATAAAATTCTGTATTCTTACATATTACATACTTATATATCGCCAGCGTCTAATACTAATATAAAAGTCTTGGATCATAGCAGTATATATATATAGTATAAAATATATATATACTTCGAAACATTCAGTAGATCAGAGAATTTGTCGTTAAATATTTCAAACCCCAAGTTATAACGAATTTAATTTTTTGTGTTTTTTTACTTGTTAATTCACTTAACATAAAATACATACGATACATACTAAGGAGATGTTGGTTGATGTTGGTTCGGCCACCGTATTCCCCAGATCTGGCCCCCTGTGACTTTTTCTTGTTCCCTAAACTGAAGAGACCCATGAAAGGACGACGTTACGCTACGCTTGACGAGATAAAGACGGCATCGAAGGAGGAGCTGAACAAGATAAAAAAAATGATTTTTTGAAGTGCTTCGAAGATTGGAAAAACCGTTGGCACAAGTGTATAATATCTCATGGGGATTACTTTGAAGGGGACAAAAAAGATATTCATGAATAAATAAATAATTTTTGAAAAAAACACAAAATTCGCGATACTTTTTGAACACCCCTCATAGAACCATATAGTGAGTTTATAACAGTGATAGTATTGCAATGATCAATATACTCCAGGCGATAACTACATAAATAACTCATAAAGCATCTTGACACGCTTCCATAAAAAAAAATTTAAGTTACCTGTCGCCAATATTTACCAACAATCGACACGAAATCAGATATGATATACACACTAAAAATATTAAGAGGCGTCTAAATATTTCTCGATCTTAATCTGAAATCTAGATTCACTTGGTGAAAACAATGATCTATTGTATCAACCTTGAACATTGTGTCATTCTTGAAATTACGTAATAAAACATAATGCAATTAGCAAGTTTCACAATTGTGACAAATTTAATTTAAGAGTGAAATTGAACACTTAAACTCTGAGATGGATAATTAAAAATCAATCTTGACTTATGACATGCGTTAAGCAAACAGTACCGCTTTTACCTGTTTTATACTCGTATTAAAAATACCCTGTTGTAACGAGAAATTGTATGCCAAAGTTGGCACACATACAAACTCATTTATATCTTAATCTTTCTGTCACACAACAAACCCACAACACATGTATATCCTAGTGTAGGTTCCAGGGTTTTAATCCAAACAAGTATTTATTGTGTTTTAATTAATATTATATACAACAAAAACGCGTTCATAATACTAAAATATATTTGCAATCGGGGGGATTTAGTATGAAAAAGAAAAACTATATAACGATAAAGTTTTATCGATATATACATATACGACCTTTGTACATTGTATGACGGTAAGTCAGTAAGTAGTTTGAACTCTTTGGTCAGGTGATAATGACGAAATTGTATGCACAAAACATTGCCCGTGCGACCTCTTTTTGCAGGTCGGAAGGCGCTAAACAAGTTACTCAGAACATAATTGGAGGGAAGCGAAAACAATGTAGACAATTAACGGTTTCACGGTATTTATTAAGGCCAAAATTGAACCCTGATCCGAATCAGCCGTGAGAAATTAACCCTAAAGAAAGCGACATGGCATGAAGGCTTCGTATTTATTACGGAATAAATGTGTCAAATAATATTATCACAATTTAGTTTCATATACTTCCAATGTAACTACCAATCCATACTAATATTATAAAGTTAGGTTTTTACGCTTAAAGTACTGAACCGATTTCGATAAAATGGTATGGAGATAACTTTTAGAGAAGGATACATGCTTTTTTGCGAAAAAACGCTTGAAGATATTAAAATAGGGGGTGAAAGTTTGTATAAAATTTTTACCAGAACTATCACATTTATAAACCGATTTTCCAAATTACTTTTGTAATTTAACCATGCGGACGAAGTCGCAGGCAAAAGCTACTACTTTAATATATAAAATGAAGTAGAAGTACGTATAGTATACACATACACCTGTATATGCAAGTGAGAAATAAATAATTAATATTAATGTCATTTCTTTAAACAAAATTTGTAACAACTGCAACATAATGTCATAAAAATTGATAATTAATAAATCGTTAAACGCAATAACCTTGGTTTATCGCAAGTGCAAAAATCGATTAAAAAATAAAAGGCTGTTACGCAACTTACATCTTTTGATTTATAAAGGTTGAATCTAAGTGAAGGTTGTATTGAAGAAGGAAAAATACGAATTGCATTAACAAGTATCGTAACGGCTAAGAGTTAAGTTAGTTAAGAGGTATTATACATAATCTTTATTTTTAACTTAACTTAATGTTTATTTTTTCGCGTGAGAAACTCTTCCTCTATATTGTAGAGTTTATTATTACCACACACAAATACGAAAATAGTTAAAAAAAACTATCATCAAATAATATTAATAACAGTGTGAAGTCCATGTAACATCGATTTAACAACAAACTCTCTAAAGCGTCGAAATCTTTGGTTGGTGTAGCTCGTATTCCAAACAATGATTTTTCATCTCCCCATTTAACTAAGATTCTCTATAATGCCATAAAATGCACATAATATTTCTATCCCTTTGGATTTTTAAATACTATATTAAATACATTAGTATTATATTACTATACTGTATATACTCTGAGATATTAAAACTGTAAGGTTGAATTGAAAAGTATATACCATTAGTAGCTTCCGTAAGTTTTATCGATTTGTCTTTATCTGCGTCGCTCGTTAAATTTTTTTTTACATCGCGGTACAAGTAACTTTGTTTAACCAAAGACCGGATGAAACTTAGCACTTTCACCAATTAAATACATTTCACCTACTGCAAACGAATCAATCAAACCAAATTATACATATATACTTATATTCATTATAAATATAGACTTATTGTTATCTATATATTTCATTTATTAATTTAAATATAGGACATATACAAACACAAAAACAATCAATAGTATTTATATTAGACTTAGTATAAACATGTTTTCAATTTCAACTATGTTTCATACAATGTGGTAATCGTGAAACATAACACGCTAGTACATATCTATAAATATGCCTTAAAAAAACCTCGAATTCATTTTAGTGTCAAGAGTCTCACTCAATATTGACATGTCTTCAATAGACAATTACAAGGCCACAACTTTAAAGGCTTTATTCAATACACCATGAAGTATATTTATACGTTACGTGACTAGGTTACCATAAATTCTGTATCTATGTTGGATTCCCAGACGAGTTAAAGGGCGCAATTTAAGTTTAAAATTACACTAGATTTTCCATTGACTACAGATACCTTCTTATATAAATGCCAGCAACACATAGTCTTCTATTTTGGGCACACAATACGCATAGACGAGAATCTAGAAAAAACTGATACTTGTTATACTGATGGCAAAATATCACGCGGCTAACCAAGGAGGTGGACCGACCAAGACCACTTACTTGTCTTTAAATTTCTACACCACCTTAATAGAGGCGTTGAATAGAATCCAATGGAGACAGGCAACTCAATCTATATCCCACCCTTCTGACCACTCTCAGACATGAGCAATCGACTGAGAGAGAGAGAAAGATACTATGCGACTAAACAGCAAGCAAATGTCTTAGCGGCATAGCTCATGTTCTTAGCTAAGCCTGTGATATTTGGATGTCACACATGTCAAGGCGTGTAATTAAGATGAAACAAGTTGTCATACAAACATTCACATAACAAGCACAAGGTCCCCGATATTGCTCGCTTAATGCTAAGCTTTGATTGTGTCATAAATTTAATAGTACTTTACAATTGTTAACGACGAACTTAAATTATGATTAATCGTTGTAATAAAAAAAAACTTTGTTGTAAGTAGATACGTGATCTATTTAATAATAAATAAATAAAATCTGTCTTTCATTACATCGAATCGATTTGAAGGCTGTATAGCACGAGATAATGTTCTTAATATTTCGATTAATATGGTTGTAAATTATAAAATTAACATATTTAATTGAAACTCCAAACACGGAGCGATTTATTAAGGTTTTGTGTACGTAAAATGAATATCATAATATTAATGACATTAATGATTTTAGATAAAGAATCGAGAGAAAAGAGAAAGAAAATCTTAAGAAAAAGGTAAGTAAGTACAGAAAACTGTAACGGAATTTATTATATTTTTATATATAATAACGCGACTTTTCAAGTGCTCGTCAGCAGTCTCTAGCCTGTATTTCGTGGGAGCGTATATACTCGTATAGTTTTAAACATTTCTGTATTAATAGTCTTCTGTTCTTTGAATTGTTTGTTATTTATAGGTCATGTAAGTAACATAATTTTATATGATATATTTATTTTATAAGAGCCAGCTATCGAGTTACTTGACAGTTCTCGGTAGATAACTGCCATCCGAACCGGTGGTAATGTAAAAATTGACAAGTGACTTTATAAAGTCCTACTTGATTAAAGAGTTTGAGTTTGAATATAAAATAGTCAATTTCCAAATCAATTATCGCGTTCCATTTCGATGTCATACAAAATGGGAAATTTTAGCCACAGTTGTTTTTGCGTGTCTCGCAGACAATGCGCAGTTTTGAAAAGGACTCTTTTGTTTATGGAGTCGTTGGTTCATTGAGGCAAAAATCTTCAACAAATGTGACATTGTCTTTTACAACCAGTATTACAGACCTTTGCTATTTTTCATATTCTCAGACTATAGTTACGTCCAATGTAACAAAACTACTATATATTTACCAGAGATTATGAGATCACAATCTATTTGTGACATGCCAAACGTGTTTTACGATTTAGTTTAAATTCAAATAAACGATTTATCCTAAAGATATCCAAAAGAACATTGACTTTAAGCTTTACTTAAGATGTGTTTTAATAACTTTGTAATTATGAGAAAACGACAATTATCAGCTTATAAATTCGTATGAAAATCGGCCTCAAATTATATATTTATAACCTAAATTTAGTGTTACGCTAACAGTTGGTAATATAGAAACCATTGTTTGTGTTCATGACCTTTACAATTAGGAACTTATTGCATAGTAATATGAAACAATTGTATTGTACTGTATTGTCATTCGATGAATAGGCTATATACTTAAAACACCACAGATTACGTGATTAGTAAAGGAATTCTTAAGCATAATTTTCCATACTTTTCTATGTACCAATTTTATTCCAAAGACGTCTGTTAACGTGTTTTTTTTTATTCTTAACGAGAGTACAAAACTGACAAAACCTGTCTTCTCTTTACTCAACTGAGATATGTAACTATTAGATTTTTTATTACTGCTTAAGTTATCAGTCTTAAAAAGCACGCTAGCAGCAAAATAGCACAAATAGCTCGATCACGAGGGAAAGCTACTCAATTGCGGTCTGAAGATCAGTTACATGATTTAATAAATGTTAAATAACACCAGTTATTGTTACTTCCGTAAATAAAATTCGCTTCGGCCGAGCTGTTAAAATCGTTATTAAACATGTGAACGAGAAAAGTTAACATGACATCTGTTGATGATACACTGAACTACGCCAACTTCATCACATTCATTTTAGTCGTTTTACAATTTAATTATGAAATCCGTTAATAAGCATTCATGAGTTACATATATTTATTGTACTTTCATATCAAATTACTTTCAGTTCTGTTATGTGTAATAAAATTAGGTTAGGTTATATTGTAGATAGATTTGATAAAATTCATTATATTATAACAAAGTCGTTTTATTTTAAGTTTTGCCAACAAGTTAATTAACATAATGTGTGTTCCATCTAAATCAGAAGCAGAACGAAATACAGTTATGAAATAAAAACTTAAATCCGATATCAGAGGTGTCAATCGAGGCCAAACTTAACAAAAAGTCGAGGTCTAACAAAGTTCAATTGCTCGTAAGTGAATTTCACTCGAGATTTACAATAAAGACGAAATAAAATTGCAATTTTTTTTTGTTACTCGCTCTACTTTAGGACACATGACACTTTCGTTTGATGCGCCACGGTCGAGGTCGTTTCAATTTAAATGCAAATCTTTCCAAACTCAATTTATCTGTAATGAGCACAATGATATTTGGGTAATGTATGCATATTATGAATTTTTACGCGTTTACGTAAACACTGCTAACCTCGCGTAACGTTATTTCTATTGTCTATTCTCTCTTGCGTATTCAATTGTTTTCTCATCTATCTCATCTTGATATCTATTTTTATTAGTCATCGCTCTATATTGGTAATGGCAAGGTTATATAGGCAATTGGTAAGTTTCTGTGATTGTTGGTTTCATAGACAACTTAAACTATTAAAATAAATGACTTACTGCAACGTTTGACAGCACTGTAATAAAAAGCCGACCTAAGGTGATGACCAGTCCTCAAATCGATTAAAATAATCCACAGACACTGATCACAGCACTGAAAATAAAGTTCTCACTTCACGAATGTCCTGCGAAGGGAACAGACCAAACTTGTTCTTGTGGTACCAAATTCCGGTTTAATGTAAGGTCACTCGATGTTTGCCGGATGAATAAAAGACAGTTCCAGTTCAACAGTATTCGTGTTGAAAGGAAAGTCAAGAAAGTTTCGTGTGTTAACTTTTTTCGCGATCGGAAGATCGGCGTCGCGGCGCCGGACGGTACGTACAACGCGGACGGTGGCTCAATGCAGACTGCCGCGAGATGCTAAGCTCGCAG
This sequence comes from Leptophobia aripa, assembly GCA_951799465.1. Classification (NCBI taxonomy): domain Eukaryota; kingdom Metazoa; phylum Arthropoda; class Insecta; order Lepidoptera; family Pieridae; genus Leptophobia; species Leptophobia aripa. The sequence goes on along the minus strand of OX637278.1, from coordinate 5,538,939 downwards.
GGTTGCCAGCTTCATATTAAAAATAAGTGCTAAATACCACAAACGCTATTATTGGATTTGTAAAATGTTTTTAAGTTTTTAAAAATTAGTATTATTTAAATGATTTCTTACTATCATTAAAAAATATTTAAGCAAATTGAATTTATATAAATATATTTATTTATGTTATTATGACGGATACATTACAATTTTTTTTTATTAACTCATAAGTTTATGTTTAATGTTTAGTGAGAGTGAGCAGCTCTATCTTCCACGTATTTGCCCCACGTTTTTACTGTTTTTTTTTAAATTGATTGGCATCATAGCTATTTAATTCAAGATTATGTGCTAGATGTTGTATGTTGAAATTAAGTGCTAAGCTAAAAAGTGCTAATTTGGGCACCGAAAGTGCTAAGTTGGCAACCTTAGTTGATAGTTAATTTTAGTGTGCAACTGTGCAGTCAAAGCCTTCTCGACGTCACACATGCTTCTGTGTGAGTGACGAACTTGCAGATTCTCGTACCACGTTACAACTAAACAAACTGAAGCTTGTATAACGATATACACTGCGTGTTTTGTACGTTTTGAAACTATACGGCGCATTGAAATTGTAACATGTATTTACTACAAATGGAAACGATGCAGCTCTGAATTGAAACGGACTGTTCCAACGGGGCATCAGGTTCTGTGCGTTTGCTCATTTATTGTTATTGCAGTCGGTGCATAGTTTTATGAAATTGGTTTTTTGTAGTCGCGTCTGGGAGTCCTAAAGATTCCGCGCTCCCTTTATGAGGACGGTGAACTTGAATAAGCATTAAGTTTACGATTTCCAACAAGATTAACAAAACATAATAACCATACTACATAATGTTAGATAATTATTCGACATTTACGGATTATATGTTTATAAACACTTAGTTTTATTATTAAAATTAAGATAGTAACTAGTGGCCTTAACGCTTTCAGCGATCTCTTCCAGGTCATTCATAAGAAAGAGAAATTGCAAGATGCAAGCAGTGCAAAAAATTAGTAAATATATAAAACACAAAATAGGAAAAATAAATATAACTTAACTAAACTAAACGGAGCTAACTAAATAGGTAATTAGCCAAGCTACTTACGATGCCTTGCGACATGGTCAAACACTCTCAGGCCAAAAAGAAGTTTGAAGGCGATAAACTTATATAATATTAATCTCAATCTAATCATATAAATTTAAAATAAACTTAATTTTGAAAAAGGTAATTCTTAAAAATATAACATAAACTATTCATCCGTAATACAACTTAAATATAATTTGATATAATGAAACTAAGTGGTATTTTAGTTAATAGTACTATTAAACTAAATTAGTTTTTTATGCTTGACATACCACTTTTAACGATTTACTATGGATAATAAATTTAAACATAACATTACGGACCGCGTTCCGTCGGAACAATAATGACGAAATATTCGCACGGTCCCTTCTCTCGTTCGCACGATTAACATTTAACTGATAACCCTAGATTACTACTATTTCTGAAAACAGCTATGTCCTAAGGCTTTTATTTCGATAACGATACCTTTTGTTTACAAATGGCGATCGTATTTCAATGTATTAATAGGTCATGAAACGAGAATTTGTTTTGACTTTTTCCTAACCTATAATAATAATAACATAAAAATTAAAGTAAAAACATTATTATCTTTATGTGACATGCCGATTAAATAGGAGATGTAGAACAATCTGTGTAGTTTTACCATTAGTAACATTACTAACAAAAATTTAATTATCCCGTTAAAATTAACTGGATCAAATATATAATGTTTAATTAGTTATTTTGTTCACAAAAGGCGATCGGTCATACATCGATTACATAGGAGTACTTTATATCCTCTCTGTATTTTTTAATGTAGTAATTGGATTCCAGTTGCCATTAAATTATTTCGTCAAATTAACAGAATCTTTATTGCTTAAATAAAGATATTAGCAATTAAACCAAACAATAAATGTGATATCAATTATTTTATTATTATTTAAATCCAATTTATTTACTTTTACTATAATTAAAACGGCACATAACAACCACTTACAATAATTATACATCCATTTCTCAAAACAAACAAATCACTTTTAATGCGAACAGGAGTTCTTTTTTCTTCTAGTTTACGTAGCCAAGAATTAAGAGCGGTCAGAAGTGGGGCATGGGTGAGTGGGATCTTGCGATGAAATTTTCAATATCAACTTTAAAAAAAATAGATCCAATGCTGATCTGATCTACTTCTTGGACCTTTAACAAAACCCAATTCCGCCTATGATCGCCCTAATTAATCGTTTCATTAGCTCTGCACCAGAATGTGACATTTTTATGACAGGATTAGGAATGATAGTGGACGAATATGAGAGGTTGTTAGATTTAAGTTAAAAATTGTATGTGTTTTTTGGCTTCGGCCGTAAATAAAAAAATAATATAATATAATTTAAAAAAAATTAAACCTTTAACTTACCGAGTTAGGTTTTAAATTATGTTATTAGGGTTAAATTATGTAACCAAGATTCTGAATCCTTTCAAAATCCTTAACATTATTATCGCGAACAATTTATTAGAGCAAAGCTTTGCTATTTTAAGTAATATCATATAAATTATGACGTGAATGTCCTGTTCGCTCTGCTGAGTATATCAGATTATGTTTTGATCTAGAGCTCGTAAGAAACAACCATAATTTCAGTCTAGTGATAGTACGCATTACAATTAAAACGCTCCGTTATTCTATTATTAAATTAATTAAAGGTTTTTGAAATAAACAATATTTGGAATTTAAAATTATTAAGAACAAATAACTCAAACAAGTTAAATTATACTTAAATATAACAACCGCTTATATTCGTCCACTATCATTTAGAAATGCGCTGTTATAAAAATGTCACATTCTGATGCCGAGTTAAGAAAACGATTTATTAGCGCGATTATACGCGGAATGAGGCTTTGTTGGCGGAGGCTTGATCGGAAGCGAACCTCGGCCAGCAACGGATGCCTCCTGAGCCGGAAAAAATCTTAACGATTATTGCAAAATATTACTTCAATCAGTTCCGCGCCCGATATTGGTCCAGGCCACCTTCACTAAGGCATTTTCCCTACGCCGGCTTAGGTAAGTAGCTAACTTACCTTATGTGCAATCATTTAAATTTGTTTTCTTTTTAATTTTGGAATAGTGATATTAACTCTATTGATTGACGGACGTGATCTTGTGCGATTTTGACGCGTTAAAAACCCGCAGTGCGACCAACATCTAACTGGCAAAGTTGGGACATTTTAATGCCAACGATTAAACTTATACATTCCTGTCATATTTGACTATGTCTAGAAGCAATTTGATTGGTGATTTATACATTTGTTTATGGCTACAGAATGTCGTAAAGTAAATTGAATATTTTGATCCTATTTTATTACGGATTTAAACTTCCTACATAATAATAATAGGCTATGTATACTGCGTAAAACTAATATGAGTGACTTAGCTGGATTTTTTATACTTGGGAAATATCCTTGCTTCTGTTAACCTGGATAACCTTGGATATTTATACGCGTTTTTATTTCATGAAATAAACACCAATACAATATAATAATACTTTTTGATTAATTCATGCAAATTCGAAAAAACATAAGACACAGATCATAATTGTTAAAATAATACTTTATATTTATAATGTATGTATAATATTAAATTATTTCGGAATTAGATTTATGTTCTTTGATGGGCAACAACTTTAATTAATAATATATATAAAAATGATAATTTATGTTATCCAAAATTGAAGTGACGAGAAATTGAGTGGCCTCCTTCTGCGAGCTAGTAATTACTAAAAGCACTTTATAATATTTGCAACCACTGGTTGCGAGAGCGATCCCAGGCCTCTTAATTTTATTCTACTGTAGTATTGTAGGGTCTACCCAAGGTAGTTTTAATGGGTCATCTCTGATACGCCAGCGTGGGTTTGAGTCTCACATGTCACTGCTACTTTGGGACTTCTAAAAATGCATTTCCATCTCGGCAAAAGATAGTTATTTCGCATAAATTTACCTTTGATATAAACAAAGTACCAGGGCATCATGATTGTGTAAGAATTATATAAAAACAATCATATTTCGTTTAAGTATATTGCGAGGTAATGATTAATTTTTGGAGTCGAAAAATATTTTAATGACGTTACAATGACTATAAGTCACAATGCTTAAAATCATTAATCAATTTACATGATATTAAATCTAGAACTAATATGTAAAACGTGACTTTACAATACTTTATTTTGCAATTGGTCGTGTTTCTATTTCGCAATTTAATTGTTTTTTTTTTATCGACAAATGATAATTATACACAAGTATATTCTCGCGACTTTTACGCAGTTAATTTAATTGTAAACTCAAATTATGTTCAAAAACCAATATATTTACTTCATATGCTTACTATATAGGACTAGGACCTAGAACTAGGATCTAGGACCAATTGGGTATCTTGGGTTCTATTCCTAGTATTCTCAATATTTGTTGTATGAAGTCTGGTTGTTTTAAAGTTTCGATTTGTTTCTATGATCTAATATATAGGCAACAAGATACACATAATTTTTTTTATTTACTTTCAGCGAATAATAATGGCTAAGATTTAATATATTAGTAGAATTTCCGTACTAATGCGTTAACAATAACCTAACATAGTTTTATGTCAAATGATTACTAATATCTATTGTAGGGACGTGAGTTTAAAATTAAATTAATTACTGTTAACCTGGGAATGTATTAAAATGAATTTTAATTGAAACTTCAATTATTACAGTCATGTTCTAGTCGTAAATGAGCTTATTTAGTCCGCAACCAGGCATGGCGTGCTAAGTAATTTCAGTAAATGCCTGCCGCTAATTATTGCGACACACGACCAACTTAGACGACATGTTGAAACACACAAATCTTGTAGTTGGATTCGTTACCAAACAATTGTCCAGTTCTCATGCTATCTTGTGCTAATTGTGAACAGACGAGACACACAGATGTCACGGTCATCGAAGTTTCGTATATCGGATACTACAACTTAACGAAGTAGTATTTTTTTTTTAAATTTATTAAGAATTATTGGATAAAAAAAATATATACATTAAAATGTGTGTACCTATAGTAAGCGAGGGTTTTATATGAATTAGCAACTCTTTACTTGACAGGCTTCAAAGCAGTGTGTTAGTTAGCAGAAGAATAGTTTGTTTGTACACATCTACGGTATCCACAATAATTAGAGTTAGTTCCTCATTGTGTTTTACACAATAAAAGAAAAACGCTCACATCATCTCCGATCCTATCTTGATACTGTAACGATGTTGATTGTATCTATGACCTCCTCATTGTATTTCCTCTCGCGTCTCCACATATTTTACAGCATCATCAGCCTTCATTCGCTTAGAATGCATAATAGGAACCTTAGCTCTTAAATTTATATAACTTAATTGCTTACTTTAATTAAAGTATATATTATAATTACCTTTTAATCCCAGTTTAATTAATTTGCAAACGTAATTTTTAGGTAAATTACTCGACTTCGACCATTAACATAAGCTAAAATATTTATTCATTAAGGAAACGTATACAGAAAAAAATACAAGTTTTATTAATAAATATGTAAGGGGTGAGATTTATTCTAAACTAAGTTTCACTGAAAAAAAACACCCTAATAAGTTTAATATACTATCGAAACTCTTAGGGAAGATGCAAACAAGGTTGACCAGGGCAGATCCATCACTGCAGAAGCTATTGATCTGACTTGGAGCGAACTAAAGCGAAAGGCAACAGATAGAGAGGAATGGAGAACTGTCATATCTGCCCTTTGCCCTAACGTGAGGCCTTAGGACGTTAGCAAGTGATTAAGTAAGTAAGTAAGTATTCTGTATTACATATTTTTATTACCTTAAATATTGAGAACTATGAAACTCATAACTCACTGCTGTCTTTAGAAAGCAGTGAGATTTAACTTCCTTGTTTTAAATGCCACGTGTTTAATTGGGGTAGGATGGTACAGATGACCAGCTACATACGTGTTTGCATACCTCTCTTGTTTCCTTCCCAAGTCATAATATACGTTCAGCGGCTTTTGGATTCCCTTATTTAACAAAAACTGTGAATCTGATAAGTGGGCAGGTCTATATACCTCTATGTCTTCTGGTTTAATTACGTCTGGGATGCCTTAATTTAAATCGTATTTTATTACAATTAGTCTCTTAATGCTCTACTCCCAATTAAAGTGTACACCTTTTCGCGAACGCTTTTCTGATTACAAAACAAATTGTATTCTAAGTGTACAATTCATATTATTGCATTACTTATCAGTTTTGTCTAGATATTTGTGAGGTCAGGCCCGTCACACCCTTTAAGTAAGGTGCTAGTAGATTAAAGCAAATATCAACAGAGACAAATCGTTGGCACTAAACATATATCAAGATATACGTTGGTCATTAAAGGTACTTTATTATTATCTAACATCCTAAATTGTAGTATTTTGTATGTTTTACGTGCTTATTATTCATGTCTGAATAATGATGAAGCATTCGAATTTTTTATTACCTACTATCATTAAATTGTTTCTTATACTATAATACATGTGTTAATAGTTGTGTATTTTAGATTTGTTCTACTTTGTGGCGAATTAAAATGTAAAACTATAGACGTTGACATTTAGTTTCTCTTGAAGTGCCAGGAGTAAGCGTTGGATCCATTAAAAAAAATGCTAAGCTTTTTGCATAGTTGGGTTATGACCCTTGTGACTTGACTTGTGTTTTGTCTATGGGCTGCGACTTCGCCTTTATGGTAGGCCTCCTATTCTAGTGCCCCCTCTTCTATATATAAAAAAATATTAAAATTGATTTTGACTGATATTTTATGTTATATTGTAACCTTTAAAGAGTTTGTGGACAATGATATAATTACACGTGTTTTACAATAAACATTCACCACCCTTAAATATTATACACTATATGTCGACTTCACAATAAGTAATAAGGATATATAGAATTATCAGTTATTAATAAAAATAATTTATATTGTAAGCCTGTTGTAGCTTAACCATAAACTCACACATCTTCTAGCTTCCTTGTAAGCTAAGTTTAAGTGACATTCAAAAGTTGTATTAACAATCTTTATTGAATAAAGAATTTTTGAATTATCATCAGTCCAAATTGGCGGGAAAAATATAACGCGAGTGTCACCTTGAGCCAAACCACAGACTATACACCAAACGTCACACGCTACAAGTTTAACTAAACAAAAGGTATACTCTGTACTTTTTGAGTAGCGGGCAATGTAAAATGAGATCACGTGACCGGGTTTGTCGCTGGAAACGAGCGTCAAGCGGCCTGGATGAGACCGTACCTTTACACTACTACGCTTTTAAATTTCAATCACATTTTATCTCTAAAAAGATTCAGGCTTTTTAAAGTTTGTTTTAAACATTCCTAATAGTAAGTTCTACTTTAAACATTGCGAAATAAATCATGTAAAGGCTACATAGTGCAGGTAAACTCTAAATGAAAACCACACCGTCTGGCAACAACCTTTCCATTAGTCTGCTGGTTTAAGTGCTTAAAAGGGGCATACGGCTTTCCTATTGTTTTCCGATCCAGACAGATTTTACAGTGAACATATTGTCTTTAAAAAGGTTTAAATATCACTCATTGTAGTATTTACTTATTAGCAATATATTTTTTTGCTACACTCTTTCAAACACAAGATGGGTGTGGGAAGGAATTGATAATAAGACTCAATAATAATCCTAAGAGTTTCATCAATATCGAAAAACTATGCAGTGCTCAAGGTATGCGAAAACTATCAGATACTCGTATATGCTCTACCTATTATATACACGTCTAATTCAATCCTTACATACACACATATATATATATATATATAAACCATACCAACGATGTCTCTGTTACAAACACTAAAAAAAAGTCTTTTTCTCCATCGTGTGTCATTAATATCGAAGACCCAACAATCCGCTATGTGAGATACTGACTTATAGGTGGCCAAGCGATCCTGAGTAAATGATGAATATTCACGCATTACAGTTAATTAAAGAATTTATCGACAAATAAACTCTATAATATATTTGTTCCACATCCGTTAATCTGCCGTGTTGACAAAGGTCAGTGCTGGTCACGCGGTAAGCTCCCACGGCCCCACCCATCGATCCTGATTGCACTAAACCGGAACTAGTAACTTAATTCCTTCAAATTAACATCAAATGTGAAATTTTCTACATTTCCCTTAAAGGTCGGCAATTCACTTGTAAACCTCCTGGCGTTCCAAGTGTCCACGGGCGGTTAGCACTTGAAGATCCTGCTGCTCGTTTGCCTGCTGTTAAATAAAAACAAATCTTTATAACTTATTTAATTTTATGCGCATTCAGACGCATAAGTCACCAGACATCATCATGTCAGTAATCAGACATATGAAGATACATATAATTTCGGTTCTTAGCCAAAGCTAGCCAGTAAAATACCAGCTTAAACAGATTTGGTACATTGCGAGAAGCTATTCTGAATTGACCTACAAGTATTTGAATATCATATTTCGCCTCATAAACCTATTTTATCTTTATCCTATTGAACTTTGCATATTCTATTTTTGGGCTCATATATCATGCTTTCTCTTTCTTTGCTGTGTTTATGATATCTCGTATCAATAGATTATGCCACTACGCAAGTTACGATGCAGATTATAAGTCATGAGTTAAAGGGTTTGTTTTGGATTAAAACGCGGTAACATTTAGAAAAACATAACAAAACAGCTGAATATTTTCTGTCAAAAATGTTAGATGACACATTTTAATTCTCAAGAGATTAATTACTATTAAAGTTACGTTAAAAAAAGGTTTTTAATATTTTAAGGTTTTGATATCTAGGACATAACAAACATATCAATTTAATAGATACGGTTATTGTATGAGTTTCAATCAGTAACAAATTAAACTATGAGCTAACGTCGGGCAAGGCGAACCACTTGCAACTCGATTAGAAACACCACAAGTTTGACTTATACTTATTTTGGTAATAGCATTATTTATAATTTAAACTGTATATTAATTAGCTAATAGATAAAAAAAAAATTACAAATCCTTTACAGCGCGTCACTAAAGATGATAAAGCAATTGACTTTGGTAAACAGAAGATTTTATTTATAAATTAACTCGATAGGTTTAGATCGATTTTACGTTAAAGTCTGGTGGTCGTATCGCGGTTGTGCAAAAATGGACTCTTGCGCATTTAACACTGGCTGTTATAAATTGTTTTTGTTCTCTCAACATGTCATAAATTACAGTCACCTCAGTTATTTAGTGTGATAGGCTGTCTCTAGTAGTGTTGACAATAAACTAGTCTGGTCTAACCTGTAACTGTCTACAATCTAGACTCTAGAGACTCTTGTCTCTATCATCAATATAGAATAACAATACACCGTATTTAATTTAAATAAATATTTAATATTAAATGATTTAAGCAAAACATATGTTTCGGTTAAGTTAATATGGGTTCACTGGTCGCTCTCAGTATACAGTCATTGATAAAGCCCAACTAAAATTGATTAATGTTAAAGTTGACGTACATATAATCACTTAATCTCATTAACATTCAACACAACACGCGATTTGATAATTACATTACGTTACGCAATAATGTAATCTCACGGAACTGAGTTCAAATAAAGGACTCCCTATATCACCTATAGACTATAGATCTAATATGCATTCTGCAAAGAGTGAACTTTGCCAATTGCGTATGCGTATTTATAGTTATGGGTTCTAACTATATAAATAACTGAATAAATAAAATTATATATATACATTAAATTTTCTTTTAGTTCTCGTTCTTAATCTACATTTTTCATTTCTTCAAAGGAGTAATTATGACATAATTATAAGACTTAATTAAACAAATAAACTATATATTAACTAATAATTAATACTTTAAATTAACTAATAATTACTTAACATAAATAAACGAATTAATCAAAAATATTAAACATAAATTAAATAGTTTGGTAAGTTTTGTATTTTTCAGTGAGGAATGGCCTATTGCCCTCCGACACGACGTGGGCCTTAAAGCCTCTAAAAAGTAAGTTAGGTATTTTTTATCTAATATAGATTATATGTATCTTAAATGAAATATAGTTAATACCTTACTATAGGACATATTGATGAAAGTTCGCATCGCAGGTCGCTGTGAAAAATGTCTTATGATTAAATGTTATATTTCCTATGCCTCGGGCGGTGGCCATTTGCCGAACCCGATGGTAATCTATGGTACCGTGTTTAATTGTCTTAAATGTATGCTCAGTTATATAATAGAAAGGAAGTGTGTGTCAATCACTACATAATTGGGTGTACGATATTTTGATACGTTTTTCAAATACTTTAAATTTTCAAAAGTTTCATGTTTCGAATTTGTATTTACTGTTAAGTTACATCTGTTGACCGAATATTAAATATAATAAGGATTTAATATATTTTAATTATTTTTTTATTATTAAAAACAAATATTACAATTATATATTTTTAATTTCCCATAATATAATTGGCAGTCCAACCGGTAATAAATGTACTAATAAATAATAATAAAACTCATTAGCGGTTTACTGTAAAAAAATATTTCTTTAGCTTTTTTTTTATATACTTACACCAAGAGAATAAAAAAGCATTTATTATATACAACTCTTAAATGAAAAATTATTATTTTAATACTTAATAAGTAATTAACCTAACATGTATCAAGATATATTAAACCGTCGATATTGCATTCATACAAAACATATTAGACAAGACATGCCTTAATATAAATAACTATAATTTAATTAGTTGACTTACCTCACAATACTTATTAACTTAACACAGATAATAGTACATCATAAAACACATTTGAGCGTGCTCGTGAATTTCATTTGTCTTTGTAATGATGGTAATTTGTGATTTGTGTTATGTCATTGAGTCGTGCAAAAACTTACGCCTTGAGGAGTGAGATTGTACAATTCATTTATATGGAATAGAGGAGAGCCGGAGATAGTTTTAAAAATGCTAAATAGATAGAAAGACTTTTTGTGTATTATATCAACCTTATTTATATGCCTATGTACGTGTTAGTTCCAAATTTCAAGTAAATAAACCCGAGGGATAAAAAATTTCATAGAAACGTTTTTGCCCCTTTAGGGGTTGAATTTCTAAAAATCCTTTCTTAGTTCACACATCTCAAGAAACCTACATGCCAAATTTCAGCTTTTCACTACCAGTAGTTTCGACTGTGCGTTGTCTGTCAGTCACTTAGTAACGGAAGAGTTTTGTTTTTGCTTTTCTTCCCGTGGCGTTTTGTTGCTTCTGTACTTGTGACTGTGTACATATTTGATCTGTGAACATGTTTTTGGATGGCCTCTGTATTTTTATGATATATCTTTTTCTGTTATTGTATTTTTGTGATGTGTATGTTTTGTTTAACGCACAGCCGAAACCGCAGGAGTTTGAGGTTATGAACAAAGGTTCTATTAGTCACATATGTAAAGAAGAGATGTTTGGAATATTAAGCCAAGGAGGTGGGGAGGGGGAGGGGGGTATGGAATAAACTGATACTTCTTATATAGTAAAAAGTATAAGGTTAACTGAAATCGAGTGATTCGACGGCTGGTATATATTCTAAACTAAACTAAACTAAACTAAACTAAACTAAACTAAACTAAACTAAACTAAACTAAACTAAACTAAACTAAACTAAACTAAACTAAACTAAACTAAACTAAACTAAACTAAACTAAACTAAACTAAACTAAACTAAACTAAACTAAACTAAACTAAACTAAACTAAACTAAACTAAACTAAACTAAACTAAACTAAACTAAACTAAACTAAACTAAACTAAACTAAACTAAACTAAACTAAACTAAACTAAACTAAACTAAACTAAACTAAACTAAACTAAACTAAACTAAACTAAACTAAACTAAACTAAACTAAACTAAACTAAACTAAACTAAACTAAACTAAACTAAACTAAACTAAACTAAACTAAACTAAACTAAACTAAACTAAACTAAACTAAACTAAACTAAACTAAACTAAACTAAACTAAACTAAACTAAACTAAACTAAACTAAACTAAACTAAACTAAACTAAAGTAAAGTAAAGTAAAGTAAAGTAAAGTAAAGTAAAGTAAAGTAAAGTAAACTAAACTAAACTAAACTAAACTAAACTAAACTAAACTAAACTAAACTAAACTAAACTAAACTAAACTAAACTAAACTAAACTAAAGTAAAGTAAAGTAAAGTAAAGTAAAGTAAAGTAAAGTAAAGTAAAGTAAAGTAAACTAAACTAAACTAAACTAAACTAAACTAAACTAAACTAAACTAAACTAAACTAAACTAAACTAAACTAAACTAAACTAAACTAAACTAAACTAAACTAAACTAAACTAAACTAAACTAAACTAAACTAAACTAAACTAAACTAAACTAAACTAAACTAAAGTAAAGTAAACTAAACTAAACTAAAGTAAAGTAAACTAAAGTAAAGTAAAGTAAACTAAACTAAACTAAAGTAAAGTAAAGTAAAGTAAAGTAAAGTAAAGTAAAGTAAAGTAAAGTAAAGTAAAGTAAAGTAAAGTAAAGTAAACTAAAGTAAAGTAAAGTAAACTAAACTAAACTAAAGTAAAGTAAAGTAAAGTAAAGTAAAGTAAAGTAAAGTAAAGTAAAGTAAAGTAAAGTAAAGTAAAGTAAAGTAAAGTAAAGTAAAGTAAAGTAAAGTAAAGTAAAGTAAAGTAAAGTAAAGTAAAGTAAAGTAAAGTAAAGTAAAGTAAAGTAAAGTAAAGTAAAGTAAAGTAAAGTAAAGTAAAGTAAAGTAAAGTAAAGTAAAGTAAAGTAAAGTAAAGTAAAGTAAAGTAAAGTAAAGTAAAGTAAAGTAAAGTAAAGTAAAGTAAAGTAAAGTAAAGTAAAGTAAAGTAAAGTAAAGTAAAGTAAAGTAAAGTAAAGTAAAGTAAAGTAAAGTAAAGTAAAGTAAAGTAAAGTAAAGTAAAGTAAAGTAAAGTAAAGTAAAGTAAAGTACAGTAAAGTAAAGTAAAGTAAAGTAAAGTAAAGTAAAGTAAAGTAAAGTAAAGTAAAGTAAAGTAAAGTAAAGTAAAGTAAAGTAAAGTAAAGTAAAGTAAAGTAAAGTAAAGTAAAGTAAAGTAAAGTAAAGTAAAGTAAAGTAAAGTAAAGTAAAGTAAAGTAAAGTAAAGTAAAGTAAAGTAAAGTAAAGTAAAGTAAAGTAAAGTAAAGTAAAGTAAAGTAAAGTAAAGTAAAGTAAAGTAAAGTAAAGTAAAGTAAAGTAAAGTAAAGTAAAGTAAAGTAAAGTAAAGTAAAGTAAAGTAAAGTAAAGTAAAGTAAAGTAAAGTAAAGTAAAGTAAAGTAAAGTAAAGTAAAGTAAAGTAAAGTAAAGTAAAGTAAAGTAAAGTAAAGTAAAGTAAAGTAAAGTAAAGTAAAGTAAAGTAAAGTAAAGTAAAGTAAAGTAAAGTAAAGTAAAGTAAAGTAAAGTAAAGTAAAGTAAAGTAAAGTAAAGTAAAGTAAAGTAAAGTAAAGTAAAGTAAAGTAAAGTAAAGTAAAGTAAAGTAAAGTAAAGTAAAGTAAAGTAAAGTAAAGTAAAGTAAAGTAAAGTAAAGTAAAGTAAAGTAAAGTAAAGTAAAGTAAAGTAAAGTAAAGTAAAGTAAAGTAAAGTAAAGTAAAGTAAAGTAAAGTAAAGTAAAGTAAAGTAAAGTAAAGTAAAGTAAAGTAAAGTAAAGTAAAGTAAAGTAAAGTAAAGTAAAGTAAAGTAAAGTAAAGTAAAGTAAAGTAAAGTAAAGTAAAGTAAAGTAAAGTAAAGTAAAGTAAAGTAAAGTAAAGTAAAGTAAAGTAAAGTAAAGTAAAGTAAAGTAAAGTAAAGTAAAGTAAAGTAAAGTAAAGTAAAGTAAAGTAAAGTAAAGTAAAGTAAAGTAAAGTAAAGTAAAGTAAAGTAAAGTAAAGTAAAGTAAAGTAAAGTAAAGTAAAGTAAAGTAAAGTAAAGTAAAGTAAAGTAAAGTAAAGTAAAGTAAAGTAAAGTAAAGTAAAGTAAAGTAAAGTAAAGTAAAGTAAAGTAAAGTAAAGTAAAGTAAAGTAAAGTAAAGTAAAGTAAAGTAAAGTAAAGTAAAGTAAAGTAAAGTAAAGTAAAGTAAAGTAAAGTAAAGTAAAGTAAAGTAAAGTAAAGTAAAGTAAAGTAAAGTAAAGTAAAGTAAAGTAAAGTAAAGTAAAGTAAAGTAAAGTAAAGTAAAGTAAAGTAAAGTAAAGTAAAGTAAAGTAAAGTAAAGTAAAGTAAAGTAAAGTAAAGTAAAGTAAAGTAAAGTAAAGTAAAGTAAAGTAAAGTAAAGTAAAGTAAAGTAAAGTAAAGTAAAGTAAAGTAAAGTAAAGTAAAGTAAAGTAAAGTAAAGTAAAGTAAAGTAAAGTAAAGTAAAGTAAAGTAAAGTAAAGTAAAGTAAAGTAAAGTAAAGTAAAGTAAAGTAAAGTAAAGTAAAGTAAAGTAAAGTAAAGTAAAGTAAAGTAAAGTAAAGTAAAGTAAAGTAAAGTAAAGTAAAGTAAAGTAAAGTAAAGTAAAGTAAAGTAAAGTAAAGTAAAGTAAAGTAAAGTAAAGTAAAGTAAAGTAAAGTAAAGTAAAGTAAAGTAAAGTAAAGTAAAGTAAAGTAAAGTAAAGTAAAGTAAAGTAAAGTAAAGTAAAGTAAAGTAAAGTAAAGTAAAGTAAAGTAAAGTAAAGTAAAGTAAAGTAAAGTAAAGTAAAGTAAAGTAAAGTAAAGTAAAGTAAAGTAAAGTAAAGTAAAGTAAAGTAAAGTAAAGTAAAGTAAAGTAAAGTAAAGTAAAGTAAAGTAAAGTAAAGTAAAGTAAAGTAAAGTAAAGTAAAGTAAAGTAAAGTAAAGTAAAGTAAAGTAAAGTAAAGTAAAGTAAAGTAAAGTAAAGTAAAGTAAAGTAAAGTAAAGTAAAGTAAAGTAAAGTAAAGTAAAGTAAAGTAAAGTAAAGTAAAGTAAAGTAAAGTAAAGTAAAGTAAAGTAAAGTAAAGTAAAGTAAAGTAAAGTAAAGTAAAGTAAAGTAAAGTAAAGTAAAGTAAAGTAAAGTAAAGTAAAGTAAAGTAAAGTAAAGTAAAGTAAAGTAAAGTAAAGTAAAGTAAAGTAAAGTAAAGTAAAGTAAAGTAAAGTAAAGTAAAGTAAAGTAAAGTAAAGTAAAGTAAAGTAAAGTAAAGTAAAGAAAAGTGAAGTAAAGTAAAGTAAAGTAAAGAAAAGTGAAGTGAAGTGAAGTGAAGTGAAGTGAAGTGAAGTGAAGTGAAGTGAAGTGAAGTGAAGTGAAGTGAAGTGAAGTGAAGTGAAGTGAAGTGAAGTGAAGTGAAGTGAAGTGAGGTGAAGTGAGGTGAAGTGAGGTGAAGTGAGGTGAAGTGAGGTGAAGTGAGGTGAGGTGAGGTGAGGTGAGGTGAGGTGAGGTGAGGTGAGGTGAGGTGAGGTGAGGTGAGGTGAGGTGAGGTGAGGTGAGGTGAGGTGAGGTGAGGTGAGGTGAGGTGAGGTGAGGTGAGGTGAGGTGAGGTGAGGTGAGGTGAGGTGAGGTGAGGTGAGGTGAGGTGAGGTGAGGTGAGGTGAGGTGAGGTGAGGTGAGGTGAGGTGAGGTGAGGTGAGGTGAGGTGAGGTGAGGTGAGGTGAGGTGAGGTGAGGTGAGGTGAGGTGAGGTGAGGTGAGGTGAGGTGAGGTGAGGTGAGGTGAGGTGAGGTGAGGTGAGGTGAGGTGAGGTGAGGTGAGGTGAGGTGAGGTGAGGTGAGGTGAGGTGAGGTGAGGTGAGGTGAGGTGAGGTGAGGTGAGGTGAGGTGAGGTGAGGTGAGGTGAGGTGAGGTGAGGTGAGGTGAGGTGAGGTGAGGTGAGGTGAGGTGAGGTGAGGTGAGGTGAGGTGAGGTGAGGTGAGGTGAGGTGAGGTGAGGTGAGGTGAGGTGAGGTGAGGTGAGGTGAGGTGAGGTGAGGTGAGGTGAGGTGAGGTGAGGTGAGGTGAGGTGAGGTGAGGTGAGGTGAGGTGAGGTGAGGTGAGGTGAGGTGAGGTGAGGTGAGGTGAGGTGAGGTAAGGTGAGGTAAGGTGAGGTAAGGTAAGGTAAGGTAAGGTAAGGTAAGGTAAGGTAAGGTAAGGTAAGGTAAGGTAAGGTAAGGTAAGGTAAGGTAAGGTAAGGTAAGGTAAGGTAAGGTGAAGTGAAGTGAAGTGAAGTGAAGTGAGGTGAAGTGAGGTGAAGTGAGGTGAAGTGAGGTGAAGTGAGGTGAAGTGAGGTGAAGTGAGGTGAAGTGAGGTGAAGTGAGGTGAGGTGAGGTGAGGTGAGGTGAGGTGAGGTGAGGTGAGGTGAGGTGAGGTGAGGTGAGGTGAGGTGAGGTGAGGTGAGGTGAGGTGAGGTGAGGTGAGGTGAGGTGAGGTGAGGTGAGGTGAGGTGAGGTGAGGTGAGGTGAGGTGAGGTGAGGTGAGGTGAGGTGAGGTGAGGTGAGGTGAGGTGAGGTGAGGTGAGGTGAGGTGAGGTGAGGTAAAGTAAGGTAAGGTGAGGTGAGGTGAGGTGAGGTGAGGTGAGGTGAGGTAAAGTAAGGTAAGGTAAGGTAAGGTGAGGTGAGGTGAGGTGAGGTAAGGTGAGGTGAGGTGAGGTGAGGTGAGGTGAGGTGAGGTAAGGTAAAGTAAGGTAATTAATATACTAACAGGTAATAGAAAACACTTCCAAAGCTACTTGTTTGAGAATGAGAAGATTTTTTATTAATAAGCACTTGTACAGTGCATGTAAAACAATTGAAGGACTGATGTATTAATTAGCTTTTTAGATTATAAGCCTTAGAGAAAACGAAAGTGTCTTAGAGAAAACGAAAGTGTAACATATTTATGTATTAACGTTTAGTTATCCTAGTCATATTAGGT
This sequence comes from Leptophobia aripa, assembly GCA_951799465.1. Lineage (NCBI taxonomy): Eukaryota > Metazoa > Arthropoda > Insecta > Lepidoptera > Pieridae > Leptophobia > Leptophobia aripa. The sequence continues at coordinate 5,522,014 of OX637278.1, read as the reverse complement.
TAATGATAAAGAATGCTACGTCAGATCACTTTCAGTATATATATATAGGCGTAATTACCTCGTCTCGAATGGAAACGGGTAATTAGACTGATTGGCGTAGTTTAATGTCTATTTCTAAATTTTAATTGTGAAATGTGATAAAAAGGATTATTTTCAACATGGGACTGGATGGATCAAAGGGATTTCAGTTAGAGTATGATCTAAGTCCCACTCTGAAATAGTTGTGCAAAGGCGCAGTTGATAAAGGATTTCCGCTCATAAAAAAAGTCGTTTGCCCATCTTAATACCCTTTACATTATTATATAAAAAATTACTCTTAACTTACTCTAACTACACAAATAAAACAAAAAAATATTCTTTTTTTTCAACTTTTTCGGCAAATACATTAAATGTGTTATTTGGTCTGTAATTATCGTTGACACCCACGCGTGTTCGTCATTGTCCAATCGATTGCAATATTTTTATAGCATTCTTATGTTTATTCAACCTTATAAAGTTTTAGTATTGCTTTAATTGTGGGCGTTAGGCGTTGTCCTTAAAAATTTGTGGGTCACGTTAAGAAACCAAAGTAAACATTTATTTAATCAAGACGCAAAAATAGAATGGGTAATATAGCCCATAAATATAGATTAGTATCTTTATTAAGTTACAAATTTATTTATTTGTTTACGGCCGAAGCCAAAAAACACATACAACAAAAAATTAGGAACTTAAATCTGTACTAAAAATGTCACATTCTGGTGCAGAACTAAGGAAACGATTCGTTAGGGCGATCATACGCGGAATGGGGCGTTGCTGCCGAAGGCTTTTTCGGAAGCGTACCTCAGCCAGCAAGCCTCCTGAGCCGGAAAAAAATATCAGGGGCGTGTAATCTTAACAATGACTGCAGAATATTACTGCAATCAGTTCCGTTCCTTATAATGTTTTAGTCAAACTTCAGGCTTTCCCTACGCCGGCTTAGCTCATTATACTCTAAAATGTCTTAAAAAGCAATGGATAAAAGGATAGTAATTATAATTTCTTCGGTAAAATTAAGTAAAATTTTAAGTATTACAAATGTAAAATTACATTCAAAAAAAATCGAGGAGAAAATAAAATAAGAAAAGCTGGAAAATGGCTGTAAATTCAAGTTTAGGCGTTATTAGGATAAATGCAGTTATCTGCTGTATAGCACGTGCTCCTTATTTGCCGAACAAAAAATCTATCAAGATTACTACTAGTCCTTAACTGATAGACAAGTCCTATTATAGTGTAAAGGACTATTTAAACCTAAAAACTGTCAACAACTTTTCCTTGATAAAAGGAAAAGTTTTGTTTTGAAAGACAAATATGGAACATAATTTTGGAGTTAGTTAAAATGCGCAAACAATTTCCCGATACAGCTCCTCTATTATTCACAATCAACTCACCCGTAAGCATTTCAGCATTGCAAATGGCCATTAGCGATTACTTTACGTTTACGTTATACGTTTTCACAAAGATCCTTTTAATTTGTCGGCAAATGTCTCAGCATTGCCGCATTGCAAATGGCGGAATTACTTTACGTTTACGTTATACGTTTTATAACAAAATCCAACCAAATTAACTTCTAACAAATTTAAAACGCGGTTTATGAGTATTTAGATAACAAAGATCCTTTTAATTTGTCGGCAAATGAGACATTTGGACAGTTGTTTAACTCTTGAGTAGCTTTTGTTATTTTAATTGGTCAAGTAACATTAAGTAAAATTGTATATGAAAAGTTTTTTTTAAAAGAGCACCTATCGAGTTTCTTGTCGATTCTTCTCGATAGACAACTGCCTTCCGAACCGGTGGGAGTGTAAAAATTGACAATTCAAAACCGTCTTTATAAAGACCTAGTTGAGTTAAGATATTTTGAGTTTACGTGATCCGCCTACTTGTTTCCTCATTAAATAATTCGCAATCATAATCTCTTCCAACTGTTAGCCAATAGACACACAAATTACAAAGCTTTCGATAATCCAATCGGCGATTTAATCGCTTATCTATATCAAATATTTAATCGAAATAACACGTCCTAATTGGCGAAACATTGGTATGTGTTGGCCAATGCTAATAAAATTGCATATTGACACGTTGCGCATACGCCTTTCGCTTGTTTGACATCCGACCAGGTCATATTGGCCATTAGTTGGTCTATTGTGAAAAGCTCGGTGGAAAATTAATACAAGTGTGTAATAGGTCCCTCCATAAATTAGGATGAGAGAATGTCTATATTGATTTGAAAAGCATAGACGAAGACGGTGTCTTTAGGTTTTCCTTTAAAATACTTATAGATGAAATGAGGCATACGAATGATTTTACTAAACACTTAAGTGATATAGCTTTTGTTAAACTCAGTCAGATTGAATGATTTTGGCGTAGCTCATTCAAAGATTATTTATTCAATTGGCATTGTTAACAACATCATTTGAACGTCACTAAAATTAATTACATGGGTTCACTGCGCGCCGTCAGCTGAGAAGAGCCCACAAGAAACTCAGTGGGTTTCTCATTTTCACAATAATCTTATTACGGTGCTTAACATCAATTAGTAATAAGTTATGGAGACGTGAAATACGAATTATACGAAAATATCATTTGATACACGATTCTTGGGTACGTAGGACTTAACTACTTTTTCTCGAAGACTTCTGCCTACAATATGACGTAATCACACATCAAAATTTTTTGTTTTTATAATATAATAGTGAGACTTACCCTTTTTATTAACGTAAACCTGAATTAGGACAATTTTTTATTTATTTATTATTTAAAAAAAGGGTAGGGCTATTGTACAATTATATTTTGTTTAGTTTGTTTTATTAATAAAACTCTCGTAACTAAAGTATTGTCTGATGTCTGTCAGACAGGGACACGAGACAGACAAAAGCTTTAATAGGGTACTTTAGCTGCTGCTTACCTCACAATTAGCTTTAAAAAAAATATTCCTTCACTTCGTGGTAGACAATTTTTTGCCGGCAACTTTAAGACAGTTTTTTTAGCCATCTTATGCGGCGTATAAGACGACCATGACCAGTACTAATCAATACCACACGTGATTCAGTAATTAATCCATTCATAACAATCAAAGATTTGGAAGAGGAATTTCCCACACCTTTTCACCATCTACTCATTACAGAATTCAGCAAATTACATTGAACTGTAAAGAAACCCTCGGTCAATCAAGAGTTATCTACGAATTACAATCGTACGCAAGATTAATGTTCAAGCGTATACTAAGGGTTTATTAAGATAATTAATGATTTATATTCAAAGCTTTACAAGCTTTATAATGTCCTTACTATAGGTGTTTGAGGTTCGACACGTCCTATTTCGTAGATTAATGATTCTGCTTTTATATGATAGCACGTGAGCTTTAACATATATGTATATATATATATACATATATGTGTGTGTGGTATACAAGTATAGAAACTGGTATTGTGTATACAATATGAATCTATGGTTAGGTATAACCAAAAACCAATTTTAATAATTTCACTTGTTAGCATTTAAATATTACCTAAAGAACACGGATGCTAATAAGCGAATTTCATTATGTCACGGCTGTTCTAAATTATTACAATGTCCCGCCTCGGGCTAAGCCAAAGAACAAACCTATTATCTGCCTACTGTTACATATATTTGCAATAAATGGCTACAACTTAGCGAGTTACAATCGTTCGATGATTAAATTTCAACGAAACGTCACCAATCCCGAGCAGGCTCTATGATTAAATAATCATAATTTATATTGCATATGTTTGAAATGATAACAAATCAATGATTCAGGTCCCTAATACAGGTTATACTCTGCATCAGGACGTAATACTTGCAGCTCTTTACAACCGTACTGTAGAACAAACTTGGCGTTTAAATTGGGTACGCAGGCGTATGGTATCAGCTCTTATCACCACCACTATCTGATTATCAAATGGCCAGTTGGTTAACAGGATGTGCCCTTTAGACTACAGAAGCAAATGGATGCATACCAGGAGTATCAGTGGAATGCTAACCGCGGATAAATCGATATATAACCGACCGTTAAGAGTGTTTATTATGAAGTAAAAACAATTATCACACGTAAAATCCACATTTCAAAAATTTACATGACATGTCTTGCTCAATATTCGTTCTGAACATTAGCAATCTTATATCATTTAATTGTGCCATGTATAAATATTATATAACGACAATTTGCATAGTAATTGATTATTATATCTACTGTGTTCGTTTAAACATAACATAGTTAATGTTAATCGAATTTAATCTTTAAGAAACTTAATATATAATTAGTACCACTGTATATATTATGAAATTTCATGGGTTTGGAGCATGGTGTAATGGTTGAAACGTCCATGCTACTTTTAAAACAGAACATTGTGGGTTGTCTGGAAGAGATCGCTTATTAGCGATAAGGCCGCCCGTTGCTCTTATTTGTTCTAACATCTGTTAATGTCATTTTCTTCTAGTGTATAAGTGCGATAAAGTGTTAAATAAATAAATAAATAACATCTAGCGGTTAAAAGGAGTGGCAGATAGTTTCATGCCAAATTTTCTCATTCGATCTTTTGATTTAGAAACTGACAGTAAATAACATTTTAAAGCGATTTTATTATTTTTCTCTTGTTTTCAATATAATGTTTTAAGTACTAATGTTACAAGTGTACGTAACTTATTACAATTAATAAAGTTATTTTGGTTTTTATTATAATATTCTTTCTTATGTTGACCGAAAATTGGCCTTACGGGATAGAACTTTTTGTTACAGTTGTGAATCGTAAAAAAAAATATAAAAATGGAGTGAACAATTACATTTACTGCCTGTTCACAAATCAAGTGCTTAAGCTAGAGCTATCAAGAAACTCTCCGCCGCTCTTTTAATTCGCATCGCGGCGTTTATAAGCATTATTAATAAATTAACTATAAAAAACAAGAAAAAAGTTTTTCTATTTTTCTCAAATAAAAACTAGTAGTCGCGTTCAAACAATATATATTTAGGTTATGTAAATATCACTATTTGTTATGTTAGTAATTGCAATACATTGGGATTAGTTATAAACTATAGACACATTCATAGATATTGCGTGTATAAAACAATGATACGTGAAATTCGCGATGCGGTCAAATATATTCAGGTTAATAGTTTATTAGATTTATTGTTATTACTCTGGGTGAAATTGAAACCAATACAAATTTTCTATACTATAAGTTTCTTGGCACCATAATATGGCGATAAAACGTAGTCATAACTATGCCTCTGAGATAACTTTAATATTAACCTAACAGTGACAACACATAAGGACCTTGCAAATGCGTTGAACTCTTTTATATCAACGTTCATTTGACCGATTTTCTTATATTTCCAACATTATATTCTTTGTAGTTACATCGTGTCTACTCTGAACGTGATGTGTTAGTGACTAGGCTAGCAGTTGCTTTTAACAAAAAAGATACTTACGTTACTATTCGAGCTTAGTCTATAATCTAATCTATAATTATTTGTCAAGGTACGTACCGTGAATAAACCCATGTATGGCCAAAGGCTGATTAGGCTTCATTGTTTTATATTAAAACGTAATGAGTTACGCATACAATTAGGTTACTTCTGTAAATGTTACGCAATAAAAACTTGTATGAGAATAGTGACATAGGAATCGTATTACAAGAAAGGAATTGCAAAAAAAATACAACCCAACGACTGTGAATCATTAAGCTGTAGCCACAAAGAATCGAACTAAATGATATTATCGTTTAAAGGAAGCAGAATATGTAAGATTCTTCAGTCGCGATGGCAACTGTAAAAGATGTACAAAAAAGTGTATAACTTTTTTCGTTTATTCGTTTTTTGTACTAATATCGTGGCGTTAATAAAGGATTGCATATATATAAACACAAGAAAATATCAACTGTTCTGAAGACATCATAAGGTTTGCCATATGAGTATGGTGACCGCAGAAAGAAAAGGGCCGCCAACGCATTCACGAGATCCCATCCACGCGAGTGTCTATAGGCGGTGACTTTTATAGTGTGCCTCTGCTCGTTTTCTCTCTCACCTATAAAAAAATGAAGAAAGAAAAAACAACCGGAAAATTACAGAAAGTATATTCACTGATAAAGCTCTCTCCATAGAGCATGATGCTTTAACGATGATACCTCCATAGATATAATTAAATTCCAATTCTACTTACCAAACCACTAAAATATTTATAACAATTTTGCGGTAGTATGGACCATGCATAATATTTTGCGGTTTCGTTATATCATTAAAGTAGCGAATTATTAAACTGGCAACACTCTTTTAAGTAATGATTTCAGACAGCATTTATTGACAACATTTATGGAAATCTGATAGGGTTTAGAGTTTGTGAGTCTGAGTCGCACTTCCGATGGCTCCGGAGGTTATGGGTTTGATTCTAGCGAATAAATCATGACTATCTGGACGCATACAATTATCTCCACAATGAGATACATTATAATAAAAATTGTAAGTAAATTTTGATGAACATTCAGTCTTTAATAATAGGTATATAGTCTTATAGCGTAGATATATATAATTTTTTATTGCTTTCTATTTGATTTTGCCTAGTTTTATCCACAATCAGTCCGTATAATAGACAATAATAGGATGTGTTGTATGCCCTTGTTTTTGCTTAATGCGTCCTCTATTAACAACGCTCATAAAAGTGAGATGCAGGCAGCATCCTTATATTGTATCTTTTCGACCGGTTTGAGTTTTTTGTGCCTTAAATTGGCAGCTAGCTAGTTGGGGTGTTTTGACAGTCATTTTTAGTATTTAGAAGTAGCAAGTCTGATAAAATCAAACAAACAATTAAAAATATTATCATATATTAAATATATTTTTATATATTAATATATTATTATATATTAAAAATATAATCAAGACTGTCTTGATAATTAAAATGATTTCAGATAGAGTGGATTCATTTGTAGTTCGTCACTTCAAGTTAACGAAGAAATTATCGTTACTAACAAAATGTATTGACTTTTTGTTATCTGAAATATATAAAGTTATTTTTTATTCCTCCATTTATCCTTTGATAAGAAGTTTAAGAAAATATATAGTTACGCTGAATAGATTATGTACAAGTTATAGAAATTATAGCTAAAAAAAATTATATATACGTTCGATTTCTTAAATGTCAACTGTCACATCAATTGGATAATTAAAATTACATGGATTATACAAGCGTGATTTATATATGATTGACCCTAATTAACAATGTATTGGTTGACAAGATTAAGTGGCCAATCGTGGTCACAGTCACGATCTGCCAAAGTTGAATTATGACTGCCTACATCTTTGTTCGTAAGCATTTACTTATTTTCACACTTTATGACATAAAACATTATAACTTTTATTACAATAACATAGTGTCCATAGATTCTTTTAATTTAAATATATAATTTTAACAATACTTTTTTTGTTATAGAGGAGCAGGAGGCCCACCAGAAAGGTGATTCTGAATATATAAACTATGTTCTTTGCTTACACGTTATTAAAATACTATTTATACCATACATTTAAGACAATTTATTAGATTATAATGATACCTTATACCATTATTATCTTTTTTGAAAAATATAAGAAAATCACGAAAAAAAATATTATGAAACTTTTAAACTATTTTTCAAAGAGTTTTTAGTTTTTAGTCTCTGCCACAAGCACGTTGGAATTAAGAAAAAATAAATCCTCGATAGTTAAGGTGGTCCAAAAAAACCTAGTCTAGTTTTGGTTACATTATACTTAATAAATAATACATTGCCCTGAAAATAAAACCAATTAACCCCCTAAGCCAACTTCCTTATAAGATCTTAATCTGCAATGTTTAAAACATAATAGATACTTAACCAAAGGCGGTTGCCGTCTAACCTGAGAACATTTACTGACTTTTTAACGCTCCGTAAAACAACTGTTTAACATATTCGACATCAGACATTTCTTATGATTCTGAAAGGTTATTTTTATATAAGTCAATAAACAACGTATCTGGTTGTAAAATCCTAAAATAAATGTACAATTTATCGTGTAAAAGTCGAAATAGTGTTGTTTAGTTGTAAAGTGTGCTGGGTCGCTGACATTATTTTCTTAAACTGTTACTTTCAGAAATATGAATAATAATGCAGTTAATGTAGTGTCATTTTTTATCGTTACCTATGTTATTAACCTATGTGAGTAAAGATATTTTTTTAATATTACGGATTTTTAAATAAGAAATTTATGAAATGGTTGATGAAATCTTAGTAAAAAGACAATTCGTTAAACAATCGATGAACCCCAGCCTAAATGGACCACGAATGACATCGATTTCACAATACGATTGACATAATCCCCTTTACGGCCTATTGCCATATCAACACGTTAAGAATGCTTCAATTGTTAACTTACGTGTCGGCTGCACGATTTCTAACGCATATTATGAGACATTAGTACGTTACACTGAAACGAACTATTTGAATTATATAATAGGTTTAGTTTATTTAGCCTAACTTCTTAATTAATTTAAAATAAAAATAAAAAGAAGCTTTTAGAAAAGGTATAACTAAAAATATATATAATACATAAATTTCGCCCTGTATCGCAATACTTATACTTCGAGCGATAAATACAGCCCTTGGGCCAGTTAATTAAATCAAATTATCACATTTTTTTATTTAAATCGTTGAACAAATAGTCGCATTACTTACATATATGTATAGCTATTATTTGCTTCGCTTGTAAGGTGTATTTTTTGGAACTTATTAGAAAGATCTTGTAAAACTTCATGAATAAAATTCAGTTAATAGACGGTGTCATTTTTTTCCATATGAATCTGAACCAATACGTTCTTAAACTTTCGTTTAAGACTACCATACTTAGAACATATATTTTCATTTAATACTACCAAATTCATATTTTACACTGAAACTAGCTTTGCTCAGTTTAATTACCTATTGTTATAGATATGTACCTATTAAACGCGAAGGGCGTGACAGTTCACATAGTATTGTTTTACGTTAATATGCAATCGTCCCTTCGTAATAAGAATTGAGACAAAATGTACAGACAGCATGTCATACCTGTATTAGAATATCTCGATGAAAATGTCCGTATATTTTGAGATCACAGCTACGTGAGTCTCTATGGGCTACTTGACCTTTAAAAAATATATTTTATCACTTATGACCCCATGTCCCCTTGATGAGGCAGAAGGCATCTATAGCAATTGTCCATAGCGCTCTATACGACGCTCGAGTTTTTATCTCGCTTCAAGTCTTAACGACTCCCTACGCCTCATCTGCGAACTCCGAACAGTCTGTCTTAAGACGGCCTCGCATCCAGGACAAACGACATCATAAATTGATAGAATAAAAAGCGGAGCACTCCACGAGGTTTCCATTTGCCTGCAAAAAAAAAGTTAAACTTTCACAAACTAAGTCTGTCACATAGATGATTTGAATTTAAATAGAAAATTATATTTACTACGAATATACAACAAAACGATAATAAAATATCTATTCAATTTCCGTTCGAGCTCAATAATTCCAATAAAGCTTTTCTAAATGTTAATCTTACCATTGACTTTGTTTTTCTGACCATACAAGTGTCTTCCGGTACGTTGCACAACCCACCGCAAATACTCCGTTTCACTAGAAAGCTGGATCCGATATGTGTAACATTAGAAATATTTTTTTTAAATTATAATAACACTTAGTTTTTTTTTCTGACCGTCTTAAGAATTAATTTGTTCTAAATCAACTAAATCACTTGTATATTGTTAAGCGATTATAAAGCCCGAGCTTTTAAAAGCACCTTCTTTCTTCTTCTACTTTCTAGTCTAAGTTTCTTGACAATTAGTTCTTAACATTTAAAAAATAAAAAGCAAACTATTAACGGTCATATAAAAAAGCCTATTCAACTGTTTAACCATACCTTAGTTAAGTATGATAACTATATCATACTTTTCAGTCTTATTTGACGTTATACAACTATACTTTTGCTTAATTATCAAATTGTTGCCATAAGAACGAAAACAGCCACCAAAAATTCCTAAAAATACGTAGTTAATGTGTCCACAGTCTATATTATTACTTATTCATAGTCTGTGGTACGTCAAAAAATGCAAATATTAGTCATTGTTATTGTCATTGCATCAAATAAACTGCGTTTTTTTTTTAAATTGAAAGTGAATAATATATAAAAAAATTGAATAAATAAAAAATATTCTATGCCTTGCAGTTATAATAATAATTATGCACGTTGCACGTTGATATTTATTAATTTAGTTTATAGAATTCAACTGAAAGTTTGACATCAACCACAACACACTTTTCGTTCTCGGCCATATTTATAACACTGTTAAACTAGGGCCTGTATAACTTTATAGAACAGTTTTGTCTTAAAATGCGTCAATGAATACAATTTTTATAATCCTACTTAAAAGGTGCTATAACTTTTTATTAATAGGAACGTAAGAATAGAATATATATTTCGATAAACAGAATATATTTATCTTTAGATTCTCACCATTGCATCGGCCTGTTATAATACTCCCCTACACTGGATCTCCCCGCCAATATAAAAAACAAAGTCAACTTATTCAACGGATTCAATTGTTTCCCAAGATCGAAATAAGGTGTAACATTTTTCCATTTAATTAAAACATGCAAACAATGTTATCGATATTCACACGTGATGTTCAATAGATGTGATCCAAAACATTCTGATTGACGTGTTACACCGCTGTTAAGCAATCGTTTGCCTAAGTGCTGGTGTCGTAAATTTAAAATAACTTTTTCGTTAAATTGTTCGTCTTAAAATTGATTTGGACTCAACCATTCATCGTAATTCTTATTGGATTTTAATATAATGCTTTAGTTAGGACTTGAGTGACTCAGGTTACCGCCTGACTGGTTTACCAGACAACCCATAAATTACTAGTTTTGTGATATAAATAATTATTAATTTTTACACTTAGTCCATTATTTGGATATTTTAGTATTTTACTTTGTTTTGTAGAGATTATTTCAAATAGACCATAAAGAAAAGTTCAAATTTCTAGTATAGTCTAGACCAGTGGTTCCCAACGTGGGGCGTACGCCCCACTGGTGGGCAATTTGGCAATTGGAGGGGGGCATTTCGAATTTTTTCAGTTAAAATTACCCCTCTAGTTCATATCTTTGCATGGTTTAGGGGGGTATTTTCTTATTTTCGCACGTGTTAGGGGGGCATTTCCGATTTTAGAATCTCAAAAGTGGGGCGCGCACCTAAAAAGGTTGGGAACAACTGGGACCTATTAGAACAGTCATTTTTGAAACAGAATACATGGCATTTTTATTATAGAAGATATTTTTTATATGATTTCATTTTATTTTTAAAAACTACTTAAAATAATCAGAATTGTATTTGATTCGTTGTCTTATTATCGTCTACTTAACGTATTGGTAAATGAATAAAGCTCTCATTAGTCTTCAAGCGGAATAACTCGTATTAGTTGTTATTAAATAAAACATGTGTTCTAAAATATCTAATAAGTAATATTTTGTACGAGCCGATCTTATTATTTTAATATATCTTCAAACAACAACTATTAAGCTAAATCGAAATGTATTTTAGCAAAAGTGTATTATGTAGAATTTGCTTTAGTAAAATGTAAGGCGTTTCATTTTACGTAAAATCCATTCCGCGAAGATAACTAGATGTACATAAAAAAAATAATGCCTACTGAACTGTTTATTATGTGTAGTACTATTTAGTTTTCTTCGACGTTTGTGTATTCATAAACGTTCCATAGCTATACAAAATTAAAAAAATGAAATATTTTTAAATCCTATATAAAGTGCGCTATAACTTTTTATAAAGACCGTAAGCCTGAAATATTATTTTTTCTTTTTTATATTTGTTAATAATATTTTGTCTTAATGTTGATATGACTTTACATTTCAACACGAATACCGAACTTATTCGTATGTACAGTTTTAAGTGTAAGGATAAGGTAAAGATAATTAAAACTATTAGAACAAAAAATAGCCGGACATTCCGGAAAAAAACGAAACATGAAACCAGGCCACTAGTATGTTTTTTATTATTAAGTTCCTATTTTTAATAGCCTTTGAATTTAATTGGGATTTCTTAGCCTAGGATACTATAATTGTTTAGGTTGGGATCTTTTTACATGCATCAGCCTATTTAATAGTATTCAACTATCACTCGAATCAACTTACTATATAACTAGTTTTATATTGATAAGAAGTAAAAACACTATTTATTATTACAATTAATAATTATTTAATCTGTCGATTTTAATACATATTCAGAGTTAAAAATATATACCTACAATAAACTCTGTTGTGTTAGGCCACAAGTACCTAGCGAATGCAATTTGTAAATCGACACATTCCGAAGAATATATTGCAATTATAAAATAACTCAATAAAAAACATTATTGTTCCTTGAGAACACATCTATATAACATTTACTAGAATCGATAATTAATTATCATACTCATGTTATGATCGTAATTAAATTTTTAACCTATTTTGATAATTGTACAGGAAAAATGTTTAATGTATCAAAAATACAATTCGTGATGCGAGCACTGATTAAAGTAAACTAAACGTATGCTTTCGTTGTATTAAACACAAGAGCTTGCTCAACTCTATACCCAAAGTCTTTGTGAACACTTTGAAAGAATGCGATCGCTTTCTTTTGCAGAAACTTCGCAGCTGACACTAAATCCGACCGAATATTTTCTATCAACCTATTTCTCTCCCCAGCCGACATTTCATATAAATAGAAATCTCTTATTTGATCTACGTTACTTGATTCTGATTGAATTATTTGTAATACATCGTCATTATCAAAGTCCATATAGGGAACGGCACCGTTGAATGAGTTAGGGTAATAATTTGGGTATGATCCCTGATTATCTTTAACTGGTGGTCTACCATCGCGATTATACGTCAATGGTTTTGTATTGAAAGGACAATTCACACGAATATTATTAAAGTTTGCACCTAAACGGTAATACAATGCATCTCTGTAAGAGACACGTCTCGCTTCAAATAATTTATCGACCCCGCCCTGTATGCCTGGAACCAAGTTAGCTGGATTGAACGCCAGCTGTTCGACTTCAGCGAAAAAGTTTTCCGGACTCCTATCTAAAACCAATTGCCCAACAGGATGTAGAGGATATTTGTCGACAGGTAAAATTCTTGTTGGATCGAAAACATCAAAATCAGCATTTTTAACATCTTCCACGGACATTATTTGGAGTGCGAACAGCCAAGACGGGAAATCACCGGATGATATTGCCTTATAAAGATCACGTTTCTCATAATCTGGGTCTTCTGATCTTATTTTCGCAGCCTGTTCACGTGTTAATGTCTTTTCACCACCATTTGGAACGAAATGGAATCGGACGAAGTAGGGCTTACCTGCTTTATTTGTTACTTGGAAGGTGTGAATACCAAACCCAGGCATATATCGATAGCCATCAAATATACCTCTATCACCGAAGAGTCTTATAAAATTATTCCATGATTCTGTACGCGATGTCAAAAAGTCCCATTTCATATTTGCATCAGGCAGATCAGTTGCTGGATTCCGTTTCATGGTATGAACGAAGGTGGTGAAAAATAGAGGATCCCTTATAACGAATGCAGGCTGATTTAACCCGACAATATCAAAGTTACCATCTTCCGTGTAGAATTTTACAGCGAAACCTCTGCCATCCGTCACCGTATTACTTGCTCCTCGTTCTGGTGCAATTGTCGAAAACCTGATCGCGATAGGAGTCATCTTCCCAATCGATGCGAATAATTGTGCTTTGCAAATATGAGTGATGTCATGAGTTACTTTGAAATATCCAAACGCGCCAGCGCCATTTGCATGCACAACGCGTTCTGGTATACGTTCCCGAGAGAAATGAGTTAAAGAATCCATGAAGTATTCGTTAAATATTAACCTTGAGTTTAATGAGCTTGACGCACGTTTTAATTCAACCTTTGCGCCATTGCTTGTTGTCATAAAGCCTATTGGTACCTGAAAATCATAAACAATGTTTTAAAAAATCAAAAATATCTTTATTCATTTAGGTAACGAAGGTACACTTATGAATCGTCAACAAAATAAGTTATAAAAAATTTCGACTCTACATTTACTGCCAGTTCCCAAATCAAGGGAAACTAAATTGCCAAGCATGTTTCACAGTACGGTTGTAAAGATCTGTAACCATTACACATGTACTAACCATGCCTTGGGACTTAGTCAGTTAGGCAGTTAGTGTGGAGATTAGGTAACTCCTTTTGCAATTCTAGCGTGTCAATTTTATGTTGGGACCTACTAATTAATGTTATTTAAACTATCTAAGAAATTCTTCCATTTTGAATATTGGACCGATATTTTGTAAATGTCATAGTTTTTCTGATTGGAATTGGAGTTAATAAAATAAAAGCCGACAACTAAATTGATTAAACTGTAAGTGTTTTTAACAAAAAGAAGAAAGATAGAATAAAATGAATTACCAACAATATTCAAACTGTATGTGTTAAATGTTATGTTTTTGTAAACATATGGAACCTTATTTTTTTTTTAAAGAAGAGGAGGCAAACGAGCAGGAGGCCCACCATAAAGGTGAAGTCGCCCATAGACATTCACGCGGCTGGGAGCTCGTGAGTGCGTCCTTTAAAGGAAAATTAGAAAATTGAGGGGTAGGAGAAGATGACGGGGGAGGGGAAAGGATGGATACCGGAAGATCTCACTCACCGAACGAAACGCGAGTACAAAATGAACAAAGTCCACTTTACGCCGGTTTTCGGTAAGAGAGTCGGAACTCTAAGTAACAGCATGGCACTCCCATTCAAAAATAATATTACCACAAAGAGTTTTTCCAATCGATTTATCTTTATACCGTATGGAGCAATCTCTATCACTTTTAACGTTAAAAATCGTGGTTGCATTATTTGTTTGGTAACTTCATGTTTGTAACCATTGCGGTGACAAATAACTATATCGATATAATCAATTATACCCGAGACAGTTACATTATGTTATCTAAATCATCAAGTAAAAACGTAATAATATAATTTCCAAATAAAAATTTCTCTGTGTAAAACAATTGAAATTATAACACATACACATAAAATTATACAAAAGGAAATAATTAAAATTTGAATGTAAATTTTCGTGTAAAAAAAAATACACGTACTTTAAATAACAAATTATAAGATAGTACTATTGTGTTATAGTTTGACACGAGTATATATAGATATGTATGATTTTGCATCTAAGTATTAATCCGAAATTACCATGGTGGCTTGGTATGTTATATATATTATGTGAATAAAGGAACAGTGCATTTTATATTATATAATTTTTAATAGACCACTTATAAGATGCCTGTCATCGATGAACTGTGTGTTGTGAAGACATGCGACGCTGATCCAGATTTGGTGATAGTCTCCATGTATTCAGACTCAAAATGTTTTATACCTTTTTATTGTTTTATTTCTGTATGGTTCCTTTTTATATAATTGTTTGTTACAAATTTTCATTGTATTATATATATTGTGCATTCCAATAATTTATGCGCATACATGTCTTGTGTGTTTTTTAGTAATTTCTGTTCTAGTTGTGTTTGTATGTGTTTTGTTGGTATGCCTTATAAAATAAATAATTATATAAAAATATAAATTTTATTATAGAACATAATTTAAATATTTATCGACGAACTTCCGAACGCTCTATAGAAACAGTAGCAGTGTTATCATAGTTAACAAAAAAAAGGTTTAGACTACGAACAATGTTCCTGTTCATTCGTTCCCTGTTCGTTGTTCTTAGGACATATTTAAATACATTTCAAAATATACACGTACAATATAAAAATCCCAACGATATTACATAATATTATATATTATCAAAATAATTAAATTATTTTAACCTTACCTTCGTTTGATTTTTAAACTGTTCCAGCTGGGTTGTAGGATCATTTTTATAAGCTAACACCAATGGTATAAAAAAGATAAAACGATGCATATTTTAATTTTATAAATTCCATACGAGAGCACACTTCCACCTTGCTTTTATAACTCGTTCTTAGTAGATTAACGAAGTAAGGAACTACAGTTATGTATACATAAAAAGATAAACGGGACAGTTCTGTATATTTAATAACTTTATTTCTTGCTTACGTCGTTTGCATTTTCATAGAATAATTATCTAATATATAAAATTCTCATGTCACAATGTTCGTTCCCGTACTCCTCCGAAACGGGTTGACTAATTCTCCTGAAATTTTATCCATATTGAGTAGGACTGAGAATCGGCCAACATCTATTTTTAGAATTTTTTTTTTGGCAAAACAACGTTTGACAGGATCAGCTAGTACAATATATTTATTTTATTTGATCATAATTTCATCTACATATCTCTTAAAGCTTTGTTATAAAGAAGAAAAAAAACACTAATTTTAATTATTCTTATTCTACATCAGGTATTTACACTTCAAATAAAACCTTTTTATTATATTGCATGCAAATCCGACTGAGGGCACTAGGCTTATAAAGCCGGTCTTCACCAGGAGCATTCTTAATCACAAACTGCAGTATAGTATCTTATTAGGATAATGTCAAGAGTTAGATTTGTAAATCAGCTATCATAACGGATCGAAAAAAGTTAAACTTGAAATTAAGCGAAGTGTTCGCGAATTTGCTCGTTTCTTATTAAATCTCAATTACATAAAAGCTTCGTTGACCAATACCGTCAAACAAAGAGTCATCGCGTTCTCATTTCAACCTGATACTAGGAGCTCAAATATTGGGTTTTTTTATATTTAAAGTTAATTTGAAATGTGTAGGATCTCATGAACGATAGTGTAGCGTCGGTCGGGTACATATATTTTGCGAACTACCGTATGTTTAGTGCTGGAGTTGTTCCATCTAGAAAACCCCAAGCCTAAGTTCGAGCTCCATTAGGAAAAAGAGGTCGAATATTTTAAATTGTATTCAATTTATTAGATTTTTGTCCTCATTGTGATTAATATTAGTAAAAAATAATATAAACACGTATTGAATAAATTCAATTTATCATTGATAAATTTTTTTCTGATAGTATACAGATATATAGGTAACCTTAAAATAATTATAATTGCAAGTCTTAGGTGGGTACGTCTCTGACAATGTCTCAGCCGTATGCCCCTAAGTTAAGGAAATATAATAGGCACATCATAAGAAAATAGGAAAAAGGTACACTGGGCTGTAGGTGTACAAGGCTCTAATAGAAAGAAGTAGATTTTCATCGCTCTGTTATCGTTTTCTCGAATTCAAATAACGCTCCCGATGAATCACAACCTTTAACGATATTGTAATGTAATGTTGTGAAATATTGCGTTAATTTAAATAAATAAAAAGTTATAGTACAATAACCTCCAGATAAAATGCGGAAAAATGTTCTTAGTTTTTTTTTAAATTCTTATTTACTAAATTGGTATTGTTTACCAGTAATTTACCCTTAGTTATTTATCGTTTATACATACATATAGATTGTTAAAACTAAAACTAACATCTTTAAGCTAACTTGACTCTTACAAAACTGACCTTATTACACCATTGAACCATATTATGGGAATTGGTTTAAATATTGGTTTGCATTTTGAGTCGTAGGTATGCACTAAAAATATATTACCGGTTAATGAAATTCTTAACTTTTGACGAAATACGAATCAATCATTGTTATACATTTTGTAACCCATCAATTACTTTGCTATTTTAATAATTATTCCAATATCGGTTAGTATTATTAATAAGTAATCCTTGCTCCACTTTACTGCCAAGGTCTGGGTGTATAACATAGAATATCTTGACGGCTCTCTCTTGTAGGAATTTAGCGGCAGGCGCTAATCGATACAAAACATTTTCTATTAAACGACCCCTTTCTTCTGTTGTCATCTCATTGGTATATAGTTCTCTAGCTTGATCGAAATTGTTAGGATCTTCTTCAAAAATATGTAACAACTCTACTCTTTTGTGGTCTTTGTATGGTACGGGACCATTGAATGAATTCGGATAATAGTTTGGTGTATCTTTGCCATTATCTTTAAGCGGGGGACTTCCATCCCTATTATACTCCAAAACTTTAGTCTGTATGGGACAATTAACGGGGATCTTATTAAAGTTCACACCCAGTCGATAATGCTGAGCTTCTCTATATGCCAAGCGGCGACCTTCAAACAGTTTATCAGGGCCACCAAGAATTCCTGGTACTAAATTTCCCGGACTGAATGCCAACTGCTCTATTTCAGCAAAATAGTTTACAGCATTTTTGTTTAGAACCATTCTACCTACAGGTCTCAATGGATATTCGTCTAAAGGTAGCACTTTTGTAACGTCAAATACATCTATTCTAGCATTTTTTACATCATCTAAGCTTAAAACCTGTAAACTAACAGTCCAACTTGGGAATTCACCATTTGCAATCGATCTGTATAGTAATCGAGTATTGTAGTCGGCATCTTCAGCGCTTATTTTCTTTGCCTCTTCGGAACGTAAATTTTTAACACCAGCATCGGGTGTGAAGTGAAATCTTACGAAATACTTTTCACCATGTTCATTTACTACTTCGTATGTATGTATACCAAACCCAGGCATATGATGATAACCATCAGGTATTCCACGATCTCCAAAAACCAAGAGAAACATATGGAATGTCTCCGGTTGGAGGGTAAGGAAATCCCAAAACGTGTTCGCATCAAATAAGTTAGTTGCTGGATTTTTCTTCAACGAATGCACGAAGGTTGGAAAGATGACAGGATCTTTGTATATGAACATAGGTGTATTAAATCCAACAATGTCAAAGTTCCCTTCCTCCGTATAAAATTTTACAGCAAATCCACGTGCATCCCTCGATGTATCACTACCACCTCTTTCTACAACAACAGGGGAAAACCTAGCAGCTACAGGCGTCTTCTTTCCCACTTTGCTGAATAATTTTGCTTTACAGATATGTGTAATGTCGTGCGTTATTTCGAAGTAACCAAATGCACCACCAGCCACTGCATGTACCACACGCTCCGGTATTCTTTCACGGACTGTATGCGTCACAGAATCCATAAAGTACTCATTGAATATTAGCCTTGAGTTAAGTGTGTTTGTATCTTTATGCTCTATAGGTCCACCAGCACTGGTCGTCATAATACCAATCGGACCCTGCAACATAACTTATAATTAATATCCAATCATAGAATACAAGTACCTTTCAAAATTCACATACAAATTGGACCTAAGTAAACGTTTATTTCCTAATATTTTTTTCAGTCTCTCTTTATTGTGTTTTTCAGTTCTCAAACGAACGCGTATAACTACTTGTTCTAAGTCTTTAAAAATATTTAAATTATTAATGTTGCTAAGGGTAATCTTACCGATGTTCCTTCTTTGAACATAATGAGCTGGTTAGCTTCTGGATCCCTAACTGCACTCACAACCGACAAAACCAATACAAACAAATATCTATACATTTTCACTAATCACATTTTTGAATATCAGCACTATTCTCCGTCAGTCACCTGTTTTATAGAGATATCTTATGACCAACCTTGCTTTTGAACTGACCAACTTACAATAGTGAAATCATTGCAAAATTACCTAAAAATCAATCAACGCGTTGCATTAGAATGTATTGTGGTACCAACAATATAGAAAAAGAGAAATATCAAAGACGCTTTGCTATTAGACCTGGTGACTGATCACCTTTCTAATCATCTGTTATTCACAGAGGAATGGCCTGCCTCAACACAGTTATATTTATACGTGCTCGTTTTAAGAATGTTGTATATAACGTCTTATTGACTGACATACAATAAATAATATTTAAAAAATGCGTCCCAATGTTTCATGTAATCATTAATAAGTAAATGCAATTTGATTTTTTAAGTTTTCCGCCAGAACGAATCAAGGACGGCCACGCCTTTTTAAAACACGAAAAAATGGTTTCACTGTCCGTACCTGTCTGTGCACACAATTATAAAATGTATGTTTAATAACAACGTAACATAAGTTATAGTTATGATAAAAGCCATTCCCATTTCTAAATTTAATTACCTTAAAATTTAACATTAGAGAAATTACAAAAAAAAAGATAGTTTAACTCAATTTGGAAAGATAATTAATCTCAAGTGGAACTTTTGGAATCTTATCTATCCGGTAAGCAACTGTTGTGTTTTTTTTAATAAGTTTTAATTTAAGAGATCGGAAAGGTTTCAGCTACATCCATTAAATTCACACTAGGGGCTTGTGAGTGCTTTGCCAGCCTTTTAAGAAATGGTACGTTCTCTCTTCTTGACCTTAAGTCGTATTGGGTTATTGCGTGACGGAAAGCAGGTTTCATAATGTGGTGGTGTGTCTGAAGTGACTTACGTAACGCTCAGTGGTGGCACCACGATCATCGAGGTGATACGGTTGGAATTTCGTATTCTACCCACATGTACTAGAATGTAGCTGAAATTTCCTCTGAACACTCTCTCTCTGATAAACTCGAGGAAAGGTGCTGAGAGACTCCTATAAGGATCAAGCCGCTGTGTATACCTTAATACCTTTGCCATGTATGAATTATGTATTTAGGTTAAGGGAAGGCCAGTACTAGTTAACCAAGTATGCTATTGTAATGTGTCATTAAATCTTTTGACGCTCGTGAGTTCAAATACCCACTTTGAAGTGGACTTTTTTTATATGTACTTTGCTTGCCCCTTCTTTGAGGAAAAACATCTTAAAGCGGTTTAAATGCATTGCCCTAAATACAATCATTTTTGAGGGTATTTAGGGCGAAAAAAGATGAGATTCGCTCTAACACAAAATAGTAACTTTAAACACTTGTAATAATAACAAGCACTAGATTAGCCTCTGGATGAACCTGCAATCTGTGAGACACGACACGATTGGAGTCTAGCAAATTCTGTGAGACTATTTCATATAAATTTAATTAATGCCAAATCGGCCTTTAAGCATTAGTGCGATTCCCGACTTCTTCTTCTTCTAATTCTCTTTCGGCAACGCACTCACGAGCCAGCCACGTGAGTGCCTATGGGCATCAACTTCACCATTATGGTGGGCTCCTACTCGTATGCCCCCACTTCTATAAAAAAATATTTGTTTGTCATTGATATTAGCTTATTTAGTCAACTGTAAATCTTAAACGTATGTCGTATTACTATAATATACAAGCGTAACATAATAGTATATATTATTAGCTTGGCTATGTTAGGGCTTTATTGTATACTAAAAATTAAAGTACAGTAACAGTCTGAGGACATGTATTGTTTCTCATTTATCGAGTTTCTTGTCGGTTCTTCTCGGTAGATGACTGCCTTCCGTACCGGTGGCAGTGTAAAAATTGACGATTCAAAAGTGTCTTTATAAAGACCTATGTGAATGAAGAAATTTTGAGTTTGAGTTAAATAGGAAACTTCCTAAGAATTACGCAAGGCAATATTCAATTATCTTATTTTGCATGCATTTTAAAAACGCTTACTGAATCGCAATGGTTTCTTGGTTGGTTACTTTCTTACTACTTGATTACTGGACCGAGACCGTATTATCTCTGTTAGGTAATGTAATAATAAGTTAAATTATAAATTTTCCACAAGGACAGTGTATCGGCTATCAACCCGTTAACGTAAATAGAAACTGAATATAATGCGTTAATTTATTTACGATTACAATAATTAATTCAAAAATTATAAAAAAAAATTCTAAGGGTTTCTACAGTGTCGACACAGTTTAATTTATGTATAGATAATGAGAACAAATCGTATTTATAACTCGAACTCAACATTCGAAATTATTAATAAGCCACGGAGACAGATAACAAAAATGTGATACATACAAAAGATTGGGCAGACTTTGTGTGTCAATTAAATTCAATTGTTTAATGTAAAGGTATATTTTAAACTTTCGATTAATTAATATAATCGGCACCGCAAAAAAATATATTTGCAAGGGTTCAAATGTAGTTACGACATGCGTTAACACGTTTCTATTTAAATCATATTTAAATAAAAAATGGACAAGCGGTTTCATGATCTAAATTAATATTTCTAATATTGTATTAAAGTTTACTTTTTATAACCAGCCAGATATTTCGTTGTTACATTTGATAGTAAACCTTGTTGCACCCTACTACCGAGATCCAGAGACACTAAACTAAGCAATTCAACGGCCTTCTCTTGCAGAAAATCGGTCACAGATCCCAGACTATACAATATATTCTCAACAAGCCTCTCTTTTTCACCAGTTGACAGCTGATTCTCGTACAGATCTCTCGCTTGATCAAAATTATACGGTGGATGTTCGACTATCTGTATTAATTTCGACTCTTCTACATACGGTATGGGACCGTTGAATGAATTAGGATAATAATTAGGAATATCTCTCTCGTTATCTCTAACAGGCGCTTCACCATCACGGTTATACGTTAGCGACCTTAGCGGACAGTTGACACGGATTTTGTTAAAGTTAGCCCCAAGTCTGTGATACTGAGCTGATCGGTACGCCAATCTTCGCATTTCAAATATTTTGTCAACACCACCAAGAATTCCTGGTATTAAATTCGAGGGGCTCAAAGCTAATTGCTCAACCTCGGCAAAGTAGTTCTTTGGATTTCTGTTTAATACCATTTTACCAACAGGATGTAAAGGATATTTCTCTATAGGAAGAACCCTTGTTATATCAAACACATCCGTTTCTGAATTCTTAACCTCATCTAGGGTCAGTATCTGAAAGGATAAAGTCCATGACGGATAATTGCCTCCTTCTATAGCTCTATACAAGTCACGAATACTATAATCGGCATCTTCACTGCTGATAATTCTTGCTTGTTCTGCTGTCAAAAACCTAACCCCACCATCAGGTATAAAATGAAATCTAACGAAGTAATATTCACCTCTCTCGTTAACAAACTGATACGTGTGTATTGAAAACCCTGGCATGTAACGATACCCGTCAGGTATGCCCCTATCTCCAAATACGCGTAAGAATATATGCATACTTTCCGGTCGTAGCGTAACGAAATCCCACAGCATATTAGCGTCAAATAGATTAGTTGCTGGATTCCTTTTCTGGGTATGTGTGAACATTGTGAAATCAACTGGATCTTTTATTGAAAACATTTCAGTGTTGAAGCCCAATATATCAAAATTACCGTCCTCTGAATAGAATCTGACGGCAAAACCTCGCGCATCCCTTAGAAGATCGTTGCCCCCCCTTTCGGGGTTAATAGGAGAAAACCTGGCCACTATAGGTGTTTTCTTTCCCACGGCACTAAAAATCTTGGCTTTAGTTATATGTGATACGTCATGGGTGACCTCAAAGTAGCCGAAGGCTGCAGCTCCCTTCGCATGCACTACTCGCTCTGGTATACGCTCCCGGAATATATGTGTGATGGAATCCAATAAATATTCGTTAAAAAGTAGCCTGGTGTTCAATGTACTCGTCGTTTCGCGCAAAGGAACCGGTACTCCATTACTGGTTGTCATAATGCCAATAGGTCCCTAGAAAAAAAATTATAAATAATAATATTTAAAAAAAAAATAATAAAATATTTATCAATTTTTTTTTTGTATAGGTACATTATACATTGGTATGGTATGATATTTCCAAAGCAACACAGACTTTGATATTATTACCCAGAGTAGTAAATATATAATTAAGTCGCAGTAGTATTTTAATTTATTATCTTTTAAAAAAGTTGTCTTTTTAAAATCATTCCAACACGACATACGAAACAAATTAGGGGTAAAAATCTATATTTTATAACAAATAATAGGAATTAAAATGGAGATATTTTAAAATGATTACCTTAGTTTTCTGTCTGAAAACTTCAATTTGTTGAGCAGGGTTATCATCAAAAGCGACAACAAATATAGTAAAAATTAAAACTGTAAATCGATACATATCGGACTAATTTCAAGTAATGCTTGTTGATCACTGGTCACACCAAATTCATAATTGAAGTGGTGTAATTAGTAATTATTGAAAGTAATATTGCAAATCGTAACACAATTTTCTTACCCGATAGGTTCAGGAAAAATCAATTAAATTGATAGAATTTTTTATAGGACGTATTGACGTAATAGCTTTAATTTTATATGAATAAAATGAAAATTCGACGTAATACGTAATAAATTTTGTCAACAAATTAGTGTTATGGTAGAAAAGTTATATCAAACGAAATCTAAATGATTTTATAATAATATTCACGGACATTAAGACCTATTTAAAACGCTAGATATGACGAATACTAAATAAACTACTAATATTAAACATTATTAATGATTAATAAACATATTAAGATATACTTATATTAAAGTAAATATGAGAGATTTAGTAATTCTTATAGTTATTTTTATAATTATGACTGAAATAAAATCACATAAAATAGAAATAGTGAAAGTAACGAACATTCGCAGGCACAAGTATCAGTCTTTACAATTACGCGTGTTTTTTTCTTATATTTAGTCCAGGTTTCTAACATTTTAGCAGTTTAGCATGCAAACTTCGCTATACAGAAGAAATTTTATGAATATATTTATATATAATTTTTACTCTGTATTCGTAGTCCTTCCACTATTTTTTTAATTTTGACAGCTGTCACCACTAAAATACTTCAATTTTCACGCGTTCAAAACTTTATTCATAAATATTAAAACAGCACTACGTTTTGTTGTTAACTAGTTGGTAAAATGGCAAATTTTTGAGTTATATAAAGTTCGTGCTTAATTTGAAATAAATAGAGTGAGTCTGGTTAATGAACAATCATGGCAAGGTCGCCGAAAGATGATCCGAGGTTCAGCGACTCTGCATGGAAATATCACCCTGACACCGGTGAAAATCATAGTTTACCGGATATAAACCACACTATGTCACCCAATACAAACGTCCTAAATGAAAGTCTATACACCAGTCCAAATTTTGGTACCGATATATACAAGAATCAATATAATATGCAGGCGCCTGATATCGCGCCTAATAAGGAGGAAAATATTCCATTCAATGCGATGCCCAATGTCAACCGATTTCAAAGACAGAATTACGGTAATGCAATGCTCAATTTAGGCAATGGGCAACTGGTCAGGGTAATCTATGATGAAAACAATCAACAGCTGATTTTTCCAATGTCTGGCCAATATGAACTGTTCAGTAATAATCAAGGGCTTTGTGATATGCCATTAC
This sequence comes from Leptophobia aripa, assembly GCA_951799465.1. NCBI lineage: Eukaryota > Metazoa > Arthropoda > Insecta > Lepidoptera > Pieridae > Leptophobia > Leptophobia aripa. Next base: position 5,496,793 of record OX637278.1, on the reverse strand, counting down.
ATACCACCCAACCACCTCACATGTTTACCCTCAATCAAGATTTATCGAGGGGCCATAACTCGAATGCACCAACAGCTACCATTCAAAATACAGTCTTTAATCAAGATATTAATGCTGCAGCCAATCAGCCTACATCTAACTTTTTAAACGAAGTGCTAGGTAATTGGGAACCAAATTCCAGTGGAACGTATTCACCATTTGGTCAAAATTATCCTTTAAATCACCCAGAGCCACCAATAACCATGATACAGAGTCCTCAAATTTCTGAATTAAATACTCACCTTAAACAGGATCAATCTCCTAAGAGGAATGAAAATAGTCCCTTAGCTGATACAAGTACAAAAAAACGCATTGTAGCAGAAGTAAAACCCATGCGCCCTAGTTATTCGGATGTTCTTAGTAAAAACTCCAAGAATGCAAACACAGAAATAAACAAATCTAAACTTCAAAATAACACAGATATAAAACTGAACAATAAACAACTGAAGTTAGACAAGCCTGGGGGGAAAATGCACAGTAGTGATAAAAACAGGGCAGAAAAGAAACAAACTAGCACAGTCTCTTCGGGCAGTGACTCGGGAGATATTAATAACGATGATAATGTAAAATGTCTGAAGCCTAATAAAAAATCTAAAAATAGACGCAACAATATGTCTCGCAAATGGTCTTCTCTTGATGATGTTACAAATGAAGAGGAACATTCATTAAATCAAGAAAATGAGAGTCAGTTCGTCTTCATTAAAACTCAAGAAAAGCAAAAGAAGGAGAAAAAAATTGAAAAGCCAAAAGCTTCCGACACTGTCACTGATGATGTTAAGGAAGATGAAGAAGAGTCACAGTTTGTCCTACAAGATGGGCAAAATGATGGAAAGTGTAAAAAGAAAAAAGAGCCACGTGGCTACCATAAACTGACTAAGCCTTTAAAGGACAAGAAGACTCCAACACAGACCAAAATACGCCGCAATAAGCCAAGGTATTTGGGCCTAGCTCAGAGTTACTTGGAACACTGGGGAGGTGCAACATGGAAAGCTCTAATCTGGTTGATATATTTATTATCTGATGTATGTCATATGAGCCTTCACCTTTCGTTTGACTTGTAAGTGTTATCAAAAGCATAATTTTTATTTATGTTATTGAAGAAAAAATTCAGAGAGAATCAACAAGAATCATACCTAATTTTATTTTCATAAAAGAGGAAATAAAACTTTTTCTTTCTTCCTTTATTCTTGTTTAAATTCCGGTTCCAGTGGTTCTTATAATAATTATTTAAACCGACTTACATATTCAGGTGTACATCAGTATTTACACAGTCATATGTGAGCTGTCAAGCAGTATGGAGAAGCAGCAAGGAGTGGCTTTCAAAACTGCGGGACAATAAATATCTCATGTATATTGACAAGAAATTTGGACATACCAGATTCGGTTTTTGGAGAAAACTTAAGTGGTTTAAAAAAGGTATTTTTTGATGTTTATACAGTATTATTAGTAAAAGTTTATTTAATTTGGAAACAAATATATTTCATACAGGATATCCTAATTAAATAATTAGAGCATCATTAATAAAGTGTTACGGCTTGTTTTATCATATTCTATTGTATTTATTTCATTACTCAGAACAAAATACCAATTTATCAGCAATTGTTATATAATTTATAAGTTACTTAATAAAATTCTTATCTAATCAATGGTACTAATGCATGCATGCATCAATAAAACATGCTAAATCATATTATACATTGTAAATAAATATAAATACAATAAAATCAAATTAATATATTTAATATTAATTAGTTTTTATTGTTCACAAATTTAATGTTTTCAGAGAAAGACTTGGATAGTGATAATGAGACCAACAAATTAAACTCTAATATACAGTTACCAGCCACCGGTGAAGAAGCCATGAAGAGGCTCTTGGCTTGCCAAGGGAAAGATCCATATAGGTACAAAAATTACTTCTGTTTTATTTAATGTATGTGTTTGTTCAGAGAAAACATCTGTTTTTTACATATCACATTGAATGAATGTTTTTTTAATGTTATTCACATAAGCAAATATTTCAAAAAAGTAACATCAGTGTAACATGGTCTACTTTCAAACCCTAAGGCCCTTAGGGCCCTAAGGGCTATGCCTTAACTAGAAGAATATATATAAGTTGAAGGCTCGAGTGCTCACTTTAATACCTATCATAGAACTATTGAGACACTATGTACACAAACTATTGCTGATACAATTCTGTCTTAAAGACATTGTAAAGGAATTCTACGACTGGTAACCGACATATAGGTGGCATTTCTTTTTAATTTAAAAAAAGCTCATTTTAATGTTTTTGGAGAGTGTTGTAGTCTATATGTGACTTAATTACTTAAATAATTTGTATTATAATCACACAAACTATATTTAAATCATTTGACTAATTTTTTTTTGATGACTCGTTTGGCTCAACTGTCACTAAGCATGACCGAATTCCACATATTACATGTACAATATTTGAGTATTATGTAATTGTAGCAAATAAATGTGTACTTTGTATTTTCAGCATTCTGGGCGTAAGCGAGACGTGCACAGACGAAGAGGTGAAACGGTATTACCGCCGCCAGGCGTTTCTCGTGCATCCAGACAAGAACCAACAGCCGGGTGCCGAAGAGGCGTTCAAGATATTGCAACACGCCTTCGATCTTATAGGCGAGCCCGTAAGTCAACTGATCCATCATTTTCATGTTTGTGTGATCATCAAACACAAGCGTTACTTTAATGAAGACACCGTTTGTCACACCAAGTAACAATATGTATTTTTTGTTTTTGTATTACCTATAAATTGAAGTTTAATTTTAGTTTGTCATATAATTGAGATATTTAAGGTAAATTTTTTTTTATGAATTATTAAGGAGCGTCGCGAGGAGTACGAGCGGAAGGCGCGCGAGTCCCGGCACGTGGAAGCGGCCTGGAGCGAGTTCAGCGACCTGCTCGCGCAGCTGCATCGCAAGATGGAGTTCGCGGCCAACACGATACGGTGGGATATCAACATTGCTCTATAACCAATACAGTAGGGTCGGGTAGTAGGGACGACTTACTAGAGCCCAACCACGTGGTTAGTGACTTTTAATTGATGGTGCGGATCATGCTTGTTTGGTCTTTGACAAGAAAAAAATAAATTCGCATTGGTATTTTTTTATGTGTTCTACGTAAAGGATTTTTTTTTTAGGTTAATATACACTGTAAAGTTGACCATACCGATAATCTTCTGTATAGTGATAGTATTACTAGGCGTATTGAGAGAGAGATTACGGACGGGCTATCACGTCCTATCCCCCTACCCCCTCCATTTCTTAATTTTCCTTTAAAGACCTGCAACGCACTCACGAGCTCCCAGCCACGTGCGTGGGCGGCGACTACACCTTTATGGTGGGCCACCTGCTCGTTTGCCCCCTCTTCTATAAAAAAACCGACTTGAGTACCATCGAGAAGTGAACGAAAGAACCAAGCAGAAAATATAGTTAAGTCTGATGAAATGCTTCCAGTTGCACCAACTGCGGCCGTCGCCATAAGCGCGTGGCAACGGACCGGCCTTGTTACGCGGCCCGCTACTGCGCGCAGTGCAAGATCCGACACTCCGCTAAAGAGGTGAACATTGAAACACAATTATTAACACACACACACGAAATAAACAAAAAGTGAAATAATACAAAATAAAAAAAAATAAAATTGGAATATCGGTTCATAAATGGCAGAGATTTTGTGATTTTTTTTATATTTATTTCAACCCTTTCGAGTCTATTTCGCAATAAAAAGCGTAACCTTTCCTAAAGTTTAGTCTATCACCATACCGAATTTCATCGAAATCTGTTCAATAGTGTAAGCGTGAAAGCGTAACATACTCATGCATTAATCAAAGAACAATGATTATAAAATAATGTGCCTTTAAATATAGCTTCTTTTTATTTAATTAATTTTCAGTAATATTTAACCATGTTACATTTGCATTATATGACATTGTGAATTAAATACTTTTGTGCGTTACAGCGTGTTAAATCGTTTTTTTTTATTGTGTAGGGCGACATTTGGGCCGAGTCGAGTATGTGGGGTTTGCTAGTGATGTACTACGCTTGTATGGATGGCGGTGTTTATCAAATCACACAGTGGGCCACGTGTCAGGTACATTGACATTCCGATTCGGAAACGTTCCCGATAATTCGGGAAATCTAAACTCGAATGTGACCAAGATTTTTATTTCTTATGTTTAAATCGACATGTGTACTATAAAATTCATTGACTATTATTAATTGTATACATATATATTTTATGAAATATCTAATATAATATGAATAACTTGGAAAAAATATTTTTTAATGATCAGCTGTCAAATGTTAATGAGTTAACTTAAGAGTTGTCAAATGTTTTTTTTTTACAGAAAAAGAACCTGAAACAGTTGCGCGCTGACTGTCATATCGTACAATACCGTATCGTACTCGGCAATAAGGCCCCCGCAGCTCATCTTGCTAGTAAAACTGGGTAACTAAAAAAAATATACCTTTTAAATATTCAATGAAACGTAAGCATTCATATTAAAAGGTCGACAACGCACCTTTCAGTGCATCCTGACTTGTCTTTTAAGGCAACAGGCTCGTTGGCCAACTTTATAAAAGACCACATACACGTAGCAGGTGTTCAGGTGTTCGCCTGCTCGTTTGCCTCCTGTTACATTAAAAATATATATATTTTCAGCCCCGAGCCCAACTTGGAAGAGTTTCTAAATAATCTGTACAATAAATCCGGTGTAATGACGAACGCCGCCGCCAAACAGCCTCCCGCCGAAGCCGACGTCAAAAAGCGACGCAATAATAAAAAACCCAAAGCTTAATAAGTAACCTACAAATCTGTGAACCCGTTGCCTTGACAATATTTTTATTGCAATAACAGAGATATAATTCATTTGTCACTATTGTAATTTTTTTTTTTAATTTGTGTTTTGATTTCGCGTTTACAAGCATCGAATTTTCATTGTGTAATGTTTTATTTGGTTGTGTGTGCGTGTGTGTGATTTTTAAAATTATTTGCCTCCAAGGCATAATTACATTTATGATTTGTACATAAATGTACTGTTTTTTTTATTAAATTTAATTGAATCATTATTAAAATGAAGACCTAATAGTACAATTTGGTTGCACTTGACCATAAACCATCCGTCATTCATAATTTAGTAAGATCAGTTTTTGACATGTGTCAATTGTCAACATTTGGATTTCAATAATCATTTTAATTAAACAAATCTGTTTATGACTACCAGTTAAACTACGCTTTTTTTTTTTGTTAAATTGTTATTTTCTTTTTATATATTGTTGTATATTTATGATATGTCTTTTAACAATAATTCATGTGTGCAGTTGACATTGTTGGCTACATCAAAGAGATTATTAGGTTAGACCGCCAAAACACATTGTGCGTAGTTTGCGCTTCATAAGTCAATAAACATTGAAAATAGACATTTTTGTTTTATTTTTAAACTGATTTTTTTTAATTTCACATGAAGCAGCCAATAAATGCCTCCCAATCACACAAAAAAACTACTCAACTGATTATAATAAAACTTTGAATTGGTGACTCTTTAAGTAGACTCATGTGATCAATCCATCCTATCGCTACATAATTTCACATAGAAATTAGAATCGTTTTTAATCAAAAAATCTAATAAAATACACCAGCTACTATATAATAACACTCTACCTTATGGACAAATTCAAGTGATTCAGTGCTCTAGAAATTAATTAACCAAACCTGAAATGCTTTTAAAATTTCTTGAAAAAATTACCAAATAAATACTATTATTTTACATTTACTCCATCATATCACTTTCTTTACAATCAGTAACAATACAGTTCTCATAATTCCACTTTGGAAACATTCTCTTGTAGAGGTTTAACAGAACTGTATCTTGAGATTTGAGTTGGCCATCGAACACACACTTCATATGTCCGTGTGTACCTGAAACAAAATTTAATTGGGTTAATTCGTTTATCTATACTAATAATAAGACAGTAAAAATCGAATGTCTGTACATTAAATATTTTTCCAAAAAACTGAAAGGAGGCAATTAAAGAAGAGTCATAGAAACCAAATAAACTATTTTTGGAATTCTTGTCTGTCTGTCTGTCTGGTACGTTATAACTTCAAAACTACTGAACGGATCTGAACGCGTTTTTAACAGTTGGATTACATATAATTAGGAGCGTTGTCAAAATTTTCGTCAAAATCGGTTAAGAGAAAAAGTTATGGTCAATTGAAAATTTACTTAAACCACTGCTTCAAAACTTTTAAACACATATGTTGATTGATTAGTTGTAGATTATATATTGTTAAATATGTTCTAATATAAGTTAATCTTAATATTAAAACTTATGAGAGGTAACAAAAATAACAAATAACGCAGTGCGCGCGGTTGAAGTGTTGAACAACTCAAAAAAACAATGGCGTTGATAAAATTCGTCATCAACCTAGATTTATTTTATTTCTTAAACCTATACAGCTAATCAAAAAAAGTTTACACAATACAAATAGATTAAAAATAAAGCCAAAATAAGGTTAAAATATAGACTCACTACTCTGTAGGGTTATTTTTGAAAGGCGTAGGTAGCATCAGCATTGCCAACATCACGATTGAGTCGGTCATAATAACCACTTATTTAAAGAAACACTTCACTGATAGTTTCCAAGGCTTATATTTCACTATTTGAAGAGATGTCCGTTCCGTACAACGGCCTGAGCGCGACTGTGTCGAGCGGTTTTTTTTTTTTTTTTGGAGGGGGTCTCGCTGTCGGCCAGGAGGCCTTTACAGCTCAGCTCGGGCTGGTTGGCGAGCTTAGCTCAGCCGTGACAAATGTGGTTTGCCGTGACTTGCGCAAGGGCGTCTCCTGTGAGACTCGGACCTCGGCTTGGGCTGTCACGGGGGGGACTAGCCTGAGGGGCTGGACGGAAGCTCACTGTAGGAGTGAGCGACACTTGAAACAAGGGACCACCCCTTCGCCGGCGAAGGCGGTTTTTAACCCTAGCTCTCCTATCTGGTTGTTTGGCCGCGCGGGCGGCATCTAGTGTGTTATTAGCTACAGTAATGGGATCGTCCGGATCCATTAGGGCGTGTCGAGGCCTTTTTTGTCTATTTTTATACTGTGTCTTGCGTACCGGGTACGACGTGTATTTGCGCACTAAGGGGTTGGGATGGTTTTTAGCCTTGTCAAAGTAGCGGGTCGACGCTTCCTTCATCCATTGGGCTATGGTAGGGACTTCTAGGTCGTAGTGGAGGTCTACGTTTCTCACATACATGGGCGCTCCAGTTGCTATTCTGATGAACCGCATTTGGATCGCTTGCAGTTTGTGGATGTTGGTGGGAGAGCAATGCGCGAAAACTACGCTTGCGTAGGTCATGCATGGACGGACACATGCTTTGTACAGGGTAACCTTGTGTCTGAGCGACATTTGGCTCCTTTTGTTAAGAAGGAAGTGGAGTCGGGACAGGACGAACGCGGCCTTATTCCGAACTGCGGTAGTGTGCTTGTTGAACGACAAGCTTCTGTCTAATGTGACACCTAGGTATTTAGTGTCGAGCGGTTACAATGCGACCCTATTTATAGTGATTAAGCACTTGTTTACAAGATGTCGTATTGAAATAATAAAGATGACATTTCACAGAGTAACAAAGGTAAAGTATTCATCTTATGTGTTTAAACTTATTTTAGGACAATTAAATGATGTTGAACTTAATTATTCTAGTTAATTTAAGACTAATTGTTGTAGTTGCGCCGATATATATATACACATGAACAAGTGGAGTATATTATGTGAAGAACGAGCATTTAAGTGTGTATGTGTGTATTAGTGTGTGCAATGGTGTTGCTGTGTGAGTGAGTGTGCGAGGTTGAGTCTTAGTTTTTTTTTAAAGAACTTCTACTTAGGCCAAATATATCCATCGCGGTATTAAGATGCTTCATTGTGTAATGACTACCATGCAGTTCAATCTTTCATTAACGTTTTACCCTATGATTATTTTGAGTGAACACTACCTATACAAACAAGTAAAAGGAAATGAGTGAAGAGATGTTTGTCATATGTCCGCATCCATTTTTCCACCTACATCCTTAACGTTAATGAGGTTTACCTTTTATTATTTGGTCAAACTAATAACCTCAAAAGTACGTATAACTTCGTAAGAATTTTCATTCAACTCTTAACCGCTAAGGAGTTTTACCTTCCATCATCAGCTCATCCCCATAAGATGACTATCAGAATATTGAATTGTCGGAATAGTAATTGCCTGTAAGTTAATTTGAAAGTTGCCCTCGATTTAGCCGAATCATCCGATCCTGTAAAGCTACATCATCCCTGAGTAACACAGGCTATATATAATTCCAATTGTAACAAGATTTTAGCCCGTGAAAGAAAGCCCTTTCGAGATCATTAAAAAACGCTATGTACTTAACCAAATTACACATGGGCGAAGCCGCGGGCGGAAAGCTAGTTAATACATAAGATCCTAATAATACAAATATCTATTCATACAAGACAGTTGACACTTGTATAGTGTATACTCACCCAAAGGTTCCTTTATATGTCCAGTTCGGCCATATTTAGTGCGAAGTTTACATGGTTTAAAGTATGATACATCATCTCTATTGAAAAACATAAATCTGATCACCGCTGATTTTGTGTGTACCTTGAAAAAAAAAACCAAGCCTTAAAAATCTTTATTACCTCTAAATTATTATAATCATATCAACACAGGGAATATTTAAAAATGAATTATTAACAACATATGATAGAATACTTTCTTTTTCAAATAAAACAAAAGTTCTGTATAAATAAAAGTTTATGTGAATAAGGAAATTAATTGTTTTTTTTTTTTAATGTTTGCAGCTTGATGATAATTTTGTGTCAATAAATTACCTTATAGGGATGTCCAGATAGTATAATTCTCTTAACAATTAACCTATCAGGGTTACATGAGAGCAATACGCCAGAAGCAACAAGTTGCAAATTTGTGTTTTTCTTCTCCTGAAATGAGGAAAAGGAAAATTATGAAAACCATAACAATCAATACTTTTTATATAAATATACAATTGATTTATATATACTGTTCAAGTTTTAAACATATTAAAAATAAAAAAATCTATGAATATTCATTCAAGTTAAGAGATATTACAACACTGAAGGGACTGTACATATTGCCTTATAGAGAGATGAAAAATCATTGTATGGAATACAAGCTAAGCAAACCAAAGCCAGTAATTTCGACGCTTTAGAGAGTTTGTCGAGTGGCGTTTTTAATTAATTTAATTAATATATCTACCTTAAAACATAACACAGACGACGGACTAAATTGTATGGGTGCGTAAAACGTGGCGACGCACGTTGATGCCGGTTGAAAAAAACGTTCATACTGAAAAATAATTATATTTAATAATCTATATTTTAGTGTGGTTATAACACATTCAAATGTTTGATAGTGAATAATTTACCAAAAAGACTATTGTTAAATTAGTACCAATAAGATGAATAGGTGAATGTGAATCAGTAGTTAGTGGGTTTATCATATTAGCTTATGTATTTAAAAAAGTAGACATAAGATATATTACCTTATGTTTATTTCCATTTGTATGCTGACTAAATATTGGGTTAACAATAAACCTCCGATAACCAACTTGAAAGATCAGTCGTTCCTTACTCTTTATGGGTTCATCGCTTGCACCCGTTCTCTTCAAGACAACATTCATAACGGACATCTTGTGCTCATGTGGTAGTAGACCAAACACTGACAATGGCGTGTTGGGATTCGCAGAATGAAACACTCTCCATAAATCTTGTCGCACATTTTTCACATGAATTGTTATGTAAAAGCCATACTGAAAATATATAAGTTTAAGCAACCGCTGTGGTTGTCTATGGTAATGCATATTCTATGTATATAAAGAAAAACTTACCATATTATCCAGACTGTCCTCGAGTTCCTTAAAAACCCTTTTCCTGGTTCGGTCGTAATTTTCAAATTGAAATATACGCGCGTAATCACTAGGTAAATTTTCTTTGGGATCCCAAGTTGAGGTCCTAAACGATTCCAGCCCCCTATATCTACTAAATCTTTCCCTTGCTGATAAATCTTGAGGTGTATCCACCTCATCCGGAAACTGCTGATCTTCACGGGCTGCAGCCAATTTCTTTAACATTTCATGCTCTTCATGTGAATCTATAGTCTCGTCATATTTCTCATCTGTGGGCCCAACTACAGACTCAGTTACTGATTCAAAGTCATTTATTTCATTGTCTTCTTGTTCAGAGTTAGATTCTTCACATGACATAAAATCATCCTCATCTTCCGCACCCTCACTAACATCAGAACCATCATTATGCTCTTCAGCATCAGACTCCACTATCCATGCCGCTTGGTAGTCTGACCACCCCTTAGGTACCTTTTTAACCTTTTTTTTAGTTTGCTTATTTGATTCTTCTATTTCTTCCTCTGTGGGCCAAGTCTGTTCTGCATCCATTGGGTCAGGAATATTTTCAGATACAAGAGACTCTTGTTTAGTAGGATTAGCAGTTTGTAATATTGTCACTTTAACCACTTCGGAATCCATAGAATTTGTTTTTATATCTCTAACAGTGTTCATCGGATGTGGGTCATCATGACCATCGATTCTTGAAATTTGGAAATCTCCCAATCCAGATATATGGACCAAACCATTAACATTTAAAGGCATTCCTCTGAGATAACCACTTAATTTTAATGTGCCACTGTCCCCATCTTCATTTGGAACATATTCAACTTCTTCAGCAAGCATATAAGGTCTCTTTTCTCTATGATGTATAATGTTACGTTTCTGATTACCAATTCTACGCATTAGATTTAGACCATCTGAACTTTTATCTAACTGCATTACTTTTTCTTCAGGCAGCCATTTAGATACAAGCTTCTGAACATTTTGTTTCTCAGAGGTCCGTTTTTTAGGGTTCACTCCTTCAATATCCATGGCTACTACAATGGGTGTTGGCATACCCTGAGCCATGGACAAGGCCAAAGCTTTTTCTCCCCATTCATCTATAGGTTCCAAAGCAGAACAGACAAAGAGGACGGTATCCACTATTTTTAAAGCGTCCAGAAGGGCAAAATCATTTTCAATTTCTGGTGCAATAAACGAAAAGCGTTGTTTAAAATGGGGTAAACTGAAAGAAAATCAACTTCACTTTATTCTTAATATTACTTAATTAAACATTTATTTGCATCAACTTGTAGTCATGCTATATTCTAATATACAAAGTTAGTTTTTAGAGCAGGCTAACGATATATTATAATACATAAATGCTTACCCAAGATGCAGAATTCCATTTTGAGTTTGTGATACAATTGCGCCCTCAGAACAAGTTTTTAATATAGCCAACGCAGATTGTACATCAAGCTGCCTATTAAGAGGAACAACACACACTAAAAACGGCGGATATCTAGTACCACCAAGTACTCGTTTTTTAGCTAAAACGTCTTCGCGTTTGTTTTTACGAATTTGCTTAGCTTGATGTCGACGTTCGTCACGCTTAAGTTCGTGGCGATTGCGCCGTACAAATTCTTTTATGTTAACTTTGCCTGTAAAATTAAATATTTATTAGATATAGAAATAGTTGTATAATTTTAAAAATAACAAATATAAACTTTAAAAATAACCTTTTACAGCGGCCGCTATACCACGTTTCGATCTGTGCCTTGATTTATGGGTCTTGTTACTTTGCTTCAAATTTCCAGGGCGGTGAGCCGGTAGCATTTTGTAACCGTGTAATAGTTTATTTGAAAATAAAATCTACGAAAGCTATTATCAACAAACCCACATTTTTCACATGCACTTCTTGATGGACAGACCTGTAAGTCAAGACCACAGACTAAGAAAAAATGGAAGGTACTAATAACAGACTAGGATACTATATAGCACCTGCACATCTTACTTATAGGGCATGGGCTCTCTTAATATATTAAATAATTTAATATATTAGGAATACATGAGTCCTGTGGCTGGTGTATGTAATTTAACTCTATGGGTGCTATTCGCTATCTGTGTAAATTGTCATACAGTACCTGTGGGTTAACTCCAACATCACAGGTCACGTGATATGACGTTGTGGACGTGTCATTTGTAGACGGTTCGCTGGCGGCGTTGCGCAGGTTCATTTTTAGAAAAGTCGAGTTGGGTGTCCTATTATTGAAGAAAAGTTGAATGGTTTTGATCGATTAGATCAGTAATTATTTTAGTTAGGATAGTGAAAACACAATAAATCCAAAATGGGAAGTAAGTATCGCTTTATTTTGTAATAATTTCTTAATTAAAAATACGACACGTATAAAAGTATTTCTTGTCTAATTGTGATTTAACTGATTTTTATGTGATAAACTTTGTGTATTTATCTTTAATTATTGTGTTGCAGTTAAATTCCTTGAAGTTATAAAGCCTTTCTGCAGTATATTACCAGAAATAGCGAAACCCGAAAGAAAGGTAAGTCGATGGTTAATTGAACGTTCTACCTATACTACCTTCTTTTTACTAGTAATATTAAATTTCCAATCGTTATTTGATTTATTTAATTATTGTTCATGCAGCAAAACAATTAATTACAACATCATACAAAGTGAGAGTTTGAGTGAAAGTAACCTCCCAAACTTACTTGAAGATTTAGGTGTACAGTCATTACAATAACGAAATTAGGTTTATGAACAATAGATTTTTGTTTCAGATCCAATTCAGAGAAAAAGTATTATGGACAGCAATCACACTATTTATTTTCTTAGTATGTTGCCAGGTAAGCAAAATGTTTAACCTAATTATTTTAATTGTCTCAATAAATTAAACTAGTTTCTACATTTGATTGATATTAAAATGTTAATGTAATGTTCATTTAGATAGTATTCAAGTTAAAGTGCCATATGTTTGGCTAAATTATGTGCATTCTAAATAATATTAATTTATGATTAAAACTGTAAGTAAATACTATTTAATATAGAAATATAATTAATTTAAAACTAAATTGTGTAGAAATATAATCTACGCTTAATATCTTAGACTAGACTTAGTTAAGAAATTATAATTGTCTATACAGATATTGAAATAATTGAATTTAATATTTTAGATACCATTATTCGGTATAATGTCCTCGGACAGCGCAGATCCCTTCTATTGGATAAGAGTGATCCTTGCTTCCAACAGAGGAACACTCATGGAACTAGGAATCTCACCCATTGTCACATCAGGACTTATTATGCAACTGCTGGCCGGAGCCAAGATTATTGAAGTTGGTGACACACCGAAAGACAGAGCTCTGTTCAATGGAGCACAGAAGTGTAAGAATTACTTTTTGCTGTACCCATATTTGACAATGGATGATTATTTATTCAATGTTTGCTTTTACAGTATTCGGAATGGTAATCACAATAGGTCAAGCTATTGTGTATGTCATGACTGGCATGTATGGTGAACCCAGCGAGATTGGAGCCGGAGTCTGTCTTCTCATCATCATTCAATTGTTTGTTGCTGGTCTGATTGTGCTATTGCTTGATGAACTTTTACAAAAAGGTTTGTTTTTTTTTAATTTTATTTTTGTCTATCTGAAATTTCTTCTCGGCTAAGATCTACTACAGACTTTAATGTGATGCAAATATGAATGGCAAGTTGATATATATATATATATACTCTGTTGTCAGAATTTATATTTAAAATAGAATATGGCTGTCTGCCAATAATGATTAGAAAGTTTTGCATTTAAATAATAGCAGAAAATAGTGATCCAAATCTAAGATAATAATAAGTGTATTTTCAGGATATGGTTTGGGCTCTGGTATTTCCCTCTTCATTGCAACAAACATCTGCGAAACTATTGTATGGAAGGCGTTCTCACCCGCTACTGTTAACACTGGTATGTTTTATTTGAATAGATGTCTGTTTTTTAATACAAATGCAAATGTCATATCATATTTTATATAAATGATTTGTAATTGTTATTATCTCACTGGTGTTAAAAGTTTATGCCATGTCATAGTTGAATACTTCACTATTTTTTTTAATCTGATGTGTCACACATTTCACACATTTTAAGCAATATAATTTATAGCTTGCTAAACAAGTGTGTGACAACAAGAATGAGATAAGGCATTCCTGTTGTTTCACACACACACTTTAATTTTGTTTTATGATATTCATTTGTGATTGTTGTTTAGGTCGTGGTACAGAATTCGAAGGTGCAGTGATAGCGCTGTTCCATTTGTTGGCAACACGCCCAGACAAGGTTCGAGCCCTTCGCGAAGCCTTCTACCGACAGAATCTACCCAACCTCATGAATCTACTCGCTACTGTCCTCGTCTTTGCTATAGTCATATACTTCCAGGTATGTCATATTTTTAGTTAACAAAAAATTAAATGTTTTATGTTGATAAGTACATTCTCATCCAATAATATTATTATTATTTTTTGCTTAATCGAAGTTTTCTTGGAAATTTCAGGGCTTCCGCGTAGACCTACCAATAAAGTCGGCTCGTTACCGTGGGCAATACTCGTCATACCCTATTAAATTGTTCTATACTTCGAACATACCCATCATCCTGCAATCGGCGCTCGTCTCCAACCTATACGTTATCTCACAGGTGAGTCTCACGCTTTATATTATTGATTTATTTTAAATTTAATTTTAATTGAATTTTAAATGTTACATAAAAAAAGCAAAATACAAGTTAAAAAAAATCAAATCAATTCAATTCACCGCCCCCTCTTCTATAAAAAAAGACCCAGAGACAACAGTCCACAGATTAATCTTAACCTATTGTTCACAGATGTTGGCAGTGAAGTTTAGTGGTAACTTCCTCGTTAATCTGCTCGGAGTGTGGGCTGATGTCGGAGGTGGTGGTCCAGCCAGGGCGTATCCGGTCGGAGGTCTTTGCTATTACTTCAGCCCTCCTGAATCCCTATCTCATATAGGGCAGGATCCGGTACACGCAGTTCTCTACATTTTCTTCATGCTGGGATCCTGCGCCTTCTTCTCTAAGACCTGGATCGATGTTTCTGGCTCCTCTGCCAAGGATGTAAGTTTTCAGTGATTTCTCAAAGATCCATTCTTTTTTATATTTTATAAAAGTTTTAAAAAATTGTCATATTTTTTAAAGAATTAAAATTTTACTTAATTAAATTTCCAGGTCGCCAAGCAGCTTAAAGAACAGCAGATGGTGATGCGTGGTCACCGTGACAACTCGATGATACACGAGTTGAACCGTTACATTCCAACAGCCGCCGCGTTCGGTGGCCTTTGCATTGGAGCTCTGTCAGTTTTGGCCGATTTCCTCGGAGCCATCGGCTCTGGAACTGGTATTCTGTTGGCGGTGACCATCATCTACCAGTACTTTGAGATCTTCGTCAAGGAACAGGCGGAAATGGGCGGCATGAGCACGCTCCTATTCTAAGCTCTCCACGCTTGGAACGTTCCAGAATGTTCTAGAAATTTTTTTTCAATTCTGGAATGTTCCGAAATGGAGTGTTTTAATGCTATTTCGGTGTCGGGTGCGGATTTTAGTGTTCAAGCGTCAGCGCATTTTTCGTCAATTCAAGAGATTAAATGACAGTGACAGTTCTTATTTTAAATTTTTTTTTTTACTCTTCTGTATATAGTGATCGATGTCAGATAAATGTCCGCGTTCGATAACTGAATGGCGTGAAGTTAGTAATATGTTGATAGGTAGTGTGGATCGCGTTGTTCACGTGAGTGGCGTGGGTTATGTGCTATTTATATGAAAGAAACTTTATAATAAATACATACGAAAATTACGAATTTTGATTTGGTCCCTTTAAAGTTTAGATTTTAATATTTATGTGTTTATGACTTATGTTCATAGGAGACAATTATTTTAAGGACTTATTCCAACTTTGCTAAGACTACTTGCAAAACTTAAGTTTGTTTAAGTTATTGTTGGAATATTCGCGTATTGAATACCTTGCAATGCTGTACTTCGAGGGTACTTTTAACTGATACGTTTGAGTTTAGACTAAGGGTACAAACGAATTTCAAAATTTTGATGTCTGGATATTGTATTACGTAATTTAGATGTAACAAAAGTACATTTCAATAAAGTTAAGTTCATAGATATTTGTTTAATTTAAATAACCTCAGCTAACAAACTACTCTGATAAGTAGATAGCGATAATTATATATAATTTACACAAGTGTGGTTAAAGGTAAACGATTAATTGTTTACTCTACATATATTTACTATATAATCGTATCACTGTGGTCACTTGTGTACGTCATTTTTTTTATATACAGTGTAATCTCCATGTAACGTCCTCGAATTAACAACAAACACTAAAGCGTCGAAATCAATTGGCTTAGCTTGTATTGTATACAATGTTAATTCTTCTCTCCATTTAACACCCATTCTATATCACGCCATAAAAATGCACAGTCCCTTCAGCGTCGTTATATAGAGTTTACAATGTATTTACATACTAACCAGAGTCCAGCCAATGATATGCTTTGAGCAAACTGAGTCGTCAAAAACCTTACATGTGGCACATCTCTAATTCATCTGAATGGAGATCCTTTGGAGTAGCTGTCACTTGTGTGGACACTTTAGCACCGTCCCACCTTCCTATGACAAGCTGGCGCGGCTTAAGGAATTATTATATTAAGTAGGCACCTGGTCGTCAGTACCGGTGATCCAAGCTGTCTTGCTGAGCTGGTGCTTTCCTCGCACAGCGTATAGCCTTCGCGATACAGCGAAGCCAGCATTATGGGTGCTCTGCCACTACGCGAAAGATCGGTCGTTCCGTCGCTCGGAACGGACCGCTCACTTGCGACACTCGCGTAAGTGTCGGCAACTCATCTGACTACTCCCTAAAAGGCCGGCAACGCACTCAAGAGCTCCCAGCCACGTGAGTGTCTATAGGCGGCGACTTCACGTTTATGGTGGACCTCCTGCTCATTTGTCCCCTCTTCTATAAAAAAGAACCACTTGACTCTCAACCTTACTTTAAATGGTGTAAAATAAACAGCTGCATAGTTAAGTATATTTATTCTCACTATACATGCGAAATACAAGGGAAAAAAAAACAATATGCGATCTCAAGCCTAGTAATATATCGTAACAAAATATAGCTAGTTAGCGTGGTAACAAATGAAATCCCTATTTACAATTTACCGTTAACCACAAAATTAGGATTTTAACAATCTAAACAATACGTTTACATTTATGGCACAACACAAACTCTACACGTTATTAGGCACTTATTTTGGAATATATTGCTTTCGGGAAACGACACTTGGTCCCAACCAAGATCTCTGTGTTGACGCGAAGTACGGAAGACGAATTACACAAATCAATGCGACGTAACCAAACGTATCCTAAGGCATTATGTGATTAAAGGTTGCTGGTTGAGAAAAAAAAATACGTTATCTGTTCCAAATATGAATAAAGTGGGTATGTCATACAATATTGTCTCTGCTCCGAAATGAATGAGTTAAAAGCACTCTTAATTTCTATAAATATACAATGATTTAAGCCTATCTTTAATTTATGATATACGTCTTCTGACATGGAACGTCAAAGGATTCCAATTTAAAATGTATTATTTTTGAAAAATTCGTTAAAAGAGGGTAGGACGAAATTGAACCCTCGTCTTGTACAATGTCAGAAGATAGGATGCGTTTCGCCTTTCACGACGGTTTCAAATTTGTATGGCGTTTAAAAAAAAACTATACGAATAAAGTGAGAATGGAAACTTTTATTTTAATATCTTTTTTTTTTTTTGAAATAAACAAACTAAAAATAACAGAGCCAATGTAGACAGTGACGGCATGGAATTAAAACTAAACAAAACCAATCGCTCCATGCCCTACAGTGACAATAAATTTATATAAAACTTATTCCGACGTACTCCAACAGCGTTTGTTTAAAAATAACTAAAACAAAATGTTGAAAAGTGTGGACCCTATAAAATAATAAAAAAAGAATAACAACAAAAAAGAATACTGTCACGCTAGTATAAGTTTTTAATAACCCTCAAAGAACGGAACAGTGAATTAAACATACAAAAGTTCAATGACCCCAAGTGTAAACCACGCTTTAATTAATTTCGCATATTACTTCGTCATAAACCTGCACTAGCGTAACAGAACCGACCGCACCTGGCAACAATCAGAATCTATACAAATACATGCTAATATTTCGCTAATTAACTATTATTTGTACATGCAACACTTAATTTACGCCTACGCACCTCCTTAAAATATGGTAATTTAGAATATATGCAACGAGACCCAATTATATATACTCTCCATAGAGTATATATAATTGAACCCACAGTTGGGTTGGCTTTATCTGTAGCAGAGTGTTGATACCTAAATGTTGATATTGTATCACAGATCATTAATCATGCATTGTCACATGTCATTCAGGGATTAGTATAACAGTATTACGAATCAGACACGTCAAATATTCAAAATTGGAACTCTCCACTACCAACCAAACAAATTTGCCGTCAGTGCTAATTTTGATACAGACCACGAATACGCTTAGTCGTCATTGGCGGGCCCTGGGATCGATCCAGTTCAAATAATTTTAATTACATCCATAACTTTGGACTTAGTGATTTAGTTAATAATTTAGAGGTTTCATAATTAGCACCACAGCCAATGCGTGTATGATTTAATGAAGTTTTCATCAAAGAATCCTAAATCATTTTATATACAGAGCGAGCTAAACGAAACGTACACGCATTGACAGAGCAAAAGTTTGTTAGGAAAAGCGATCAAGCACTTATAATACTGTTGTGCCCCGCGTCGCGTGTCTCAACTTAAGCGAGCGTTTCAATTTCTTCTTGTTCCTGTGTTTGCATCTGTTTGGGTGGTTTGTACGGCAGGGTCTTGAGTTTGCGAGCCTCTCTCCTCTGTTTCTTCTGTTGCATCACCAGCCTCAGTTGCTCCAACTTGCATTTGGTTTTTGTGTTGTCGATCGCCAGGGTCTTGGCCACCGCGCACTTCGGGCACAGTTCGTTTTTGCCCTCGCAATTGGCGCAAACTGGTGGGTTCAAACGGCACCGGCACTCCTTGAGGCACGTGCACGACTTCCTCGATGTTGACGGATGGCCATCGCATTGGCCGTACGTACACGCCGCTTGACTGCAATTCGGACACTTGTCCTCCATTTGGGCGTTACAGCTATGTTTTAGATCCCTCTGAAATCAGAGACTTTATATCAAAATGTGGCAAACTTTTGATTTAATCTAGGAACATAAAAATACGTAACGTAATTTTTTTTTAAGTAAATTAAATCTAAATATTGGTTATGATTAAGTATGATGACCAGCTCATCTGTACGGACCGACCATCAGGCGCCTACCTAATTATTTAATATGCTTGAATTTGTGGAGCCTAAAGTTGGGAAGGATAACAATTCATACAGTTTCAGTCCTGTACTAATGTTAGTGGTTGAGATATCTTGCATACGTGATACAGAAAACCTTAAATATCATCATCACCGATATAAATATTAATTCGAAAATTATATCATTAAAAAAATCCTAACTCAAGTCGTTAATAAATGTATTATCTCTATGAAAAATACACACAATTAACATAACGTATCTAAAAATTATACATCTGGTATTATTTTTAAGCAATTCTCAATTGTATTAAATAATTATACAGTTTCATGTATGCGTTACGTAAACGGGTGAGGTTTGCAAATTCAATGCAGAACGCAGATTTCTCATCGCAATATAAAGTTCAAGGATCAATGCTATTATTTGCACGTAACGCTGAATTCAACATTTCATTATTAATGTATTTTTTTTTTTACTATAATTAAAACGCCAAATAACAACCACTTGCAATAATTATAGAAACCTATTTCAATACGTAAATTCAAATAGAAAGGTTAAATTAACTAACTGTTAAACGTAAATCACGTTCTTGTGTAACTGTATCATAAATTTAACGTAGCAAATGAACCACTGCATGTTTCTAACGATCAACTCTTTAATACACGATTAACATTACGTAAAAATCATAAAAAGGTTTGTGCACTAATCAATATCCCTCATATGGCATACCCTCAACGTCAAAACTAAGGATACTGTATGAAGTAAATAGTCAGTTATATTAAAAACTTGGAAGTAATACAGGACGCAGAGTATAATACAAAAAAAATGTCACACAGGAACAGATGGATGAAGGCAAAGATGGCAAACAAGAATACTTTATTAATCCGTGATTTGTCGAATTATGATCGTAAAATGATTAACTTAATAACATCCCAGTCTACAAATACTATAGGAACCAAAGCAATAAAGGTTTACATGTAACACAGCCTTTAACTATAACAATACATATCTCGATGATATTTGACCTCATTCTCTCTAAGGCTCCAAAAATGTACTCCAAATTGCCGGACAAACATAAATTAAAACAAATATTATCTACATATTGATGTGTAGCTGTGCTTTCCTTTAATTGTGGCCATCGTGGAAAACTTTGAGGAAAAGACCTACTTCCTACTTCAATTAAACCAAGGTTCTATAAGCCCTAATGATTGTTATCGAAGTCAGCACTGCAGACAACCCCACATATACATTATTATACATATATTATTAAAATATCCAAAAAGTCAATAACAGCAGACTACAGAAGGGACAGAGCACCAGTGCTCCATGGTCATAGATAGAATAGCTTGTGTCGTCAACATACCTGTCCTAATGGTGGTGTGGCACACAGCAGGTCATTTAAAATGTGGATGATGGTAGATATATCTCTCTTTGGTCGGCCATACCTGGAAACAAGGAATTGTATTTAGAGACTCATATTTAACTAGAGTTAATGTTTACAATATTAATGGCATATAAACGGGGATGATGAGGAAAAATATTTTAAATAAGGTTTACTATTTTAAGTTTATGCTATCAATAGATAATGAATATTCTCATTTAATAAATATGATACTAAAAGACTGAAAATCTCAGTAAAATAACTAATAACCAATGTAAATAAAGATTTCTTTTTTGAACCATTAACACAAAAATCTAATAACTGATACAAGTCAATGCATTAAATATCAGGATATTAAATTATCGTGCTGTACTTGATAACATAGTACAATCAATTTGTCTTTAAGGACTACGTTCATAATAGATATCCCTTATGTCAAATAGTTAAATTATTTAAAATTTTATATACTTAAATGTGATATAAATGTCAATTCAAGAATGAAAGGTAAATGAGGCCGAAAATAATCTTCACATCCTTTTTAGATAACGTTTCGCGTCGCATCTTTCTAACGCTTTATATACCGGACTTTAACCCTTTATGTATAAGCAAGTACATAACACCATTTCAACTAAACCCGACATTTTTCTTTATAAAATTGAAATTTAAATGAAAATTGAAAGACAAAACAACGCAACAGCACATAAGTTGACACAATATTTTCTAAATATGAAATTCTTTGAATTAATTTTGATTTTAATTTTCTTTATATATAATAATTAAAAATCAACTTTATCCATTCATTCAATTCAGTTACTAAAGATGGAAGAGCCCTTGCCTGTCTTGGGAACAATGCAATGCCCCTATATATCTAAATTAATCATGACTACGATTAAGTGCTAACCAGCATAGATTATTAACACAGTATATATAAGATTTTAACACTTATTCAAGTATATGTATGGGATACTAATATAGCATTGCATATCTGCAATGCTTACTAAATAAACATTTGGTAGGGAATTGCAAGCTTGTTATATATTTAAATGCAGCAGCTAGTATTAAAACTATAAGTAATAAAAGCCTGTATTAAGGTTTTTCTCTTCAAAAATCATGCTTTGCTTAATAAAATAAATGAAACACGATTCTTACCTGTCTTGAAGGGCGGGATTCAATGTACCGGAAAATGTTCCAGAATATATTCCCCGGCCGTGGTGCTTCATAGACTCGATGACAGCTCCTGGACTAATTTTTGAACGCACTGACTGTTCTAATGTTTTGATGTCGATTTTCTTTGTCAAAACCTCTTTCGATAGTTTCCGTAGTTTTTGTGTGAGACTCCTGGATGCCTCTTTTAAAGCACTCGTGTCAATAACAGGAACTTCCTCTGTGGCTGTCGATGTTTGTTTTGATGTGGAAGGTATTGCATATATATCAGTCTGGCTGCCTGTAGCTATCTTTGTTACGGCAGGCTCTGACTTTGAGGTAGACGGTTGTGGGGTGGCAGTGTCTAGTTGTATATTTCTCTTCTTATTTGCCACTTGCAAGAATGTCTTATGTTTATTTTGACTTATTGGATGCTTAAACTTTGACGTCTTGTGAAGTAAATATTGAAAACGTTTGTTTTTTAACGGTTCATTGATGCTTTGGAATGAGGGCAATGGTCCAGCTGTGGATTCTTGTGTGCCGTGACTGGTTGTAGCTAGATTTGATATCTCGCGGTCCATCATTGTTTCATCGTGTTCAGTGAATAGGCCTTTGTCAACTGCACTGTTAAATAAATTCTCCATAGGATATTCATCTATTGTGTTCTCAGCAAGAAATGAACTTTGCTCTGTAAAATTATCACTATCATCACTCATAGAACTATCCGTGTGTGTTGTAGATACACATGGCTTGTCACATGAGCTTGTAGAAGGCATATCGATAGAAGATTTATTTGATAATAAGTCAAGCAGGCTGCTTTTCACTGAATTTGCAATTGCCTTAGCTTCTCGAGTTTCAGGGGTTGAGTGTATGGGACTCGACACCAGATTTGATAGGGACTTAATTGGTGACTGTTCACTTTCTCCAGAGGTTTCAGCTAGATCTGATAAAGTACAATTTGAAGAGTTACCATCGTCTTTGTTTGTATCACTTTTGTCACCATATTTCTCCTCTGCCATTGATCTATACAACTCAAAAGCATTTTGCAATAAATCTAAATCTTGTTTTTCAAAATGTAACTCTTCTTTGAGTTTATCTTTACTACTGGAAGAGGAAGAAGAGTCTGTTTGAGCCTTTTGAGCAGCAGCTTGTGTGTTAGGTACTTCCTTGGACTCAGTTTTGGCTTGAGAGCTTTTTGCAGAATTTCTCAAGGAGCGACTAGAGTTGAGGGTAGATAACTGCAATTGTATCAGCATCATATGGTCTCCCAGCCTCATAGTGAGATTCAAGGGTGACCTTCCACTCAGAAAGTCATTTACTTGATTGTCATTTAAAGTTTCTAAGGCTTGCATTACTGAGTTCTCTGATCTGTGTGTCTGTAAACAAAAGAAAACCAAAATAAAACAGGGCCACTTGAAATGATAAGTATTATGATAACTTGAATATTATGAAACACGTGATTATCATGGGACATTTAAGTAGGCTTGCGAAACTGCGTCACGTACCAAGAGTCCAGTTTCGACGCTCGGCAGCAAAATGACACGCGAACCATCTAGTAGGCCATTTTCTTCTAATGTCCCATCCATAAGTTGTCTGCAAAGAGCAAACCGAACATCAATAATCAAGTCAAAGGACGCGAATGCGTCATCGTATCGACGCAACTTATTTCCGTGATACCTATGTTTAACAATAGATACTTGGCGTCTGACGCCTCCGTTATTACCTTTCGCGATGTAACAAGCATATTCGATCCTTTGACACTTTCAATTTCCTCGAAACAAGTTTCTTCAGGTAATCAACTGAATTTTTACAGTTTACACTAATGGAGAAATTGCCACCAGTCGTCGTTTGTATATTCAGCGTTATGTCCGAGGAATGGGTTGAGCCACACCCGTACACCTCTGTTCCTGTTGCACGTTCCATAATGTACACATAAATTATGTTACTGTATTTCTATTTCGTCAAACCAGAACTTCACTAGAATTACACAGCTATTTTATTGTACGAAAAAATTAACAGGGTCACACGCTAGGCCCCCAGATTTGATGTGGCCGTCGGTGTGACCAATCTCCATCGTCGATTTCCCGTTATTTTTTTCTTTAACAGCTGATGCGAAGCGCTATTCACACAACACTCCGTTACATGCAGAATAACTTAAATACCGAAGAATAACATGAAAAATTATTCAATGGTTATGTTTAATTTAATGGTTACGTGAAATATTCATCTTTCAATGATATAAAAATACAAAAAGTAAATCAAAAGGTAGAAAACTTAGTAAATTATTGTCTTTTAAACTACCATTTACTATATAGTGGGATATTTTATCACGTAAGTTGAAATGAAACTTGTCAAATTTTGTATAAATCACATATGACGCTTCCACTGCGCGGGTCTTTTAAATTCTTAGAAGAACATTTATTTAGAATTCAGGTCGTAGTTCCAGCATATTCTGTATTATATGATGGTAAGTTGTACAAAGCTTTACTTTTAGAAATAGCAGTCATTTATTTTTTAAAGAAAGACTGGATTGGCAAAGCTCAAGAGCTGGGTCTAATTGGAAGCGCTTACACGAATTTGCGCTGCTATAATTGGAACATTTTAGGACACTGAGTACATAACACCTATTAAATTAATATTATTTTAAGGATGAATTTAAGATAACACTCATGATTTTAACAATTATATACTTTGGGTATCAAAAGCATAGGATTGTGTTATTAAAAAATCGAAATCTGCCTTTTTAGGTGTTTTAATAAGGAGATAAAATTATTTTTTTGAACAAATAAACAATCCAAAAAATAACTCGTATTCAAGTACCTACCTACTAAATATAAAATTATGATTAATAGAAGCCCATATACGATCATGATTACAAACGAATTCTATCTCACTCGCGTTATTCTGTTTTGAGACTATTACGTACTGAACGGAACTGATGTCTCAACTCTGAATTTTTATCAAAAATCTTTTGAATTTAATATCTATGTATTTTAACTTTTTGTGTGCTTAGTCATTATTAGCATACCCACGTGTTTTTATTGAAATGCCTTAGTATAAATAACAAAGGGAATAGAACGGATTTCACGCAATACGACTAATTTGTAAATACGTAGCAATAGAAATATTTCAATTGTAAATTTAACATGAATCAAAGTATACGGCGATCAATTATTTAAACTTACGAAGGTAGAACTATTTGCAGTGCCAGTTCTGTAATACAATTATAGTAATTGTAGTTCAATGAGAAACAATATTCTAATAGGTAGCATTTCTAATAGGTAACCCATTTCTCAATTAAGGCACAGATAGATAGATAGATTTTATTTTATAAATAAAAGACCATTATCCTCAACCTTTCTTTATTGACCCAGCACCGAACAACGAAAACATATCACAGCGACATTTACATTGGATTCTTATAAAAAGGGGGTAAATATTACTTAATTACAAATCAACAAGAAAAACAATTTTTCCAACAAGTCCAAACCTTGCCATTTCACGTTCAGAAAGTGATCGGTAGATATACGCTTTACAATTATTACAGAACCATTACAGTTGCTCATTCCCCATTTTATAACACAAAATAAACACTCCTTTGAGGAGCTGTTTCATTTTAAATTAAATTAAATATTTTAAAAAAAATTGTCTATGTTTTGTTCTGTTGGTTATCATTTTTTTAAGTCGTATGACAACCAAAAAAGTATACGTACATACATTTAAAAATTAAAATATGTTATATAGTGCTCTAATATTTATACTAATATATCGTTTATTTTATAATTAAATTTTATCACATTTTGGTTGTGATCCGATTGTAAAATCACTTGAGGTTAAAATTTTTATAGAAGGTTCCTAAGTCGTATTAGTTCTATAAAGAGGTGGTGTCCAGTAAGATGTGATTAACTTATACATTCAATATTATCACCCAATTAAGAAAATTAAAATTTTATGATTGGCAACATTTTTCAAGAAAGATGGCAACGCGATTGGAAAAATTGTGATTTTTTATATTTTTTGACATTCAATGTCTAAAAAAGGTAAACAATATAGATTTTAAAAAAAAAACAACAGCACGACATTTACCATGTTGAGAATATTTTTATAAATATTTACTAAAACCACTTTAATATTATTAAACAAAAACTACTAAAACACAGTAGCATAAATATAATTTATGTTACTACTCCTTTGGAGGTGCTTTTAAATATTTCATTTAATAACGTATGGATAGATAGTTTTGTACTCTCTTTGTGATATTTGAATATATTTTATAACACTGGTATTGTGGAATGAGTTTAATATACCTATCCTTTTTATGCTTTAGATAATGAAAGAGATGGCTATATTTTAAACCCGATACTAAAATAATTAATAATAAAAATATAACATACTTTAGTGTAATGGATCATCAAGTCCGGTCTGTAAAACTTATTTATTATCTTATTAAGTATCTTTACGATACATCGATAAAAAAATGTTTTATTTAAATAAAACTATTAATAGTTTTTAAAAAAATATATGTATATCTGATGCATGGCTATGGCGTAGTTTTAATTATAATGTGCATATAAAACAAGCTATGTGCCATTATGATTTTTATATTCCCATAGTAGATATTTATTGTTTTATATGGAAATGTAAGATATGTAATAAAAAATATAACTTTTATACACAAAAAATTAATAAATCTACGCAAAGTATATGATATATGTATAAAAAATTTAAATATCGAAGCGCTTAATTGCCAAGCACCGTTAACATTAAAATATGTAATGTTTCATATATTCAATTATCCATTTTATGATATTAAAATATAAGAGTCAAAAAGATTGGCTAATTAGAATATAACTATTCTAAGTGTATGTATAGACTATAGACCAACACCACAGACAAAGCTTTACCCACAGATATTTACATTGGGACTAAAATAGGTTTAAAGAAATTACCTACAAGAATATAAGTTAAAGTTTGATAAATACCAATAATATAAAAAAAATCATAAACAAAATAAAATAAGACATTATTGATCAATTCTTGATTTCAAGCAATATGTTTATATGTAACAAATTATGCATACAACAGTGTACAGTCCATGTAACGTCACATGATTTACCGACCTAAACCCTCTAAAGCGTCGACATCAATTGGTTAGTTTAGCTTGTATTCCATTCTGATTTTTTGTCCCATTTAACAACCAATCCCTATAACGCCATAAAATGCACAGTCGCTTCAGTGTCGTTATATAGTCTCCACTGTATCTATACGTTTTATTAAATGTGTCAAAACCAGAATTTCTTATTTGCCATTGTATTATCTAATATGTTTATCTAAACCGCTTCACCACAGGGTAAACACACATTGAAGTATGCCAATTGTCAGTTCGTTGTCTATGGTCCACACGTACAACGCACAGACAAACTCACGAGCCGAACTCCTGCGTAGTGTTATCGATCTCGCCGAAAACGTAACCACCGCGGCCGTCCATTTGTAAATAATGATCGTGGTGTTGCCACAACGACTTGCGGTGCGACACCGTAAACAGAGATATGCCCATCTGAAAATATTCATATTATGTTTTTTTTTCATGTGTGTGAATTGTTCTCAAAATATGTTTTATAGAAGACGAGGCAAACGTGCAGGAGGAACGCCATTTTAAGTATAAAAAATAATAAAAAAAACCTTTCAAATCTTAATTGTGCTCGCATTTATGTCTTGTGTGTTTTAAGTTCCCATATAATTGTTTTATATGGGTATACCTTTTTTTATTATCTTATATTTCTTGTTTTGTTAATATATTTAGCACATAAGATGTCTGGGAACAGTTTTAATACAATAAATAAAGGTGAAGTCGCCGCCCATAGTCACGTGAGTGGGAGCTAGTGCGTTGCCGGCCTTTTAGAAAGTGGTACCATTTTCTTAAATGACCCTATGTCGTTTTAATTAGTTTTAGTTGTATAATTTTAAATTCACAAATGTTATGAATCCACGGCACAAGAAAATACTGATAATAACATCATTGGTTTTAGATATGTGATTCGGCACAGATTCGGTATAATCTGTTACATTCATCAAATTTATGTATCTCATAGATAAAAACAATAAACATAGAATATTACCTCTCTACAGTATTTGTACATGTGCCCTTCAACATCCACAGACACAGCACTCGTACACTCATCCAGGATTGCGAACTGTGGTGCGTGGTAGAACAGGCGCGCCATCTGTTATTTTTAAAAAATGACGTTTCTATAGTTCAAAAGTCTAATTATCATGAGTCCATGACATGTCAAATATACATTTTGTGAATATTTGACTATACAATCGTGGTGAGTCATAGACAATGACCAAGTTAGTAATGGGAACCATGGAGGTTAGCTCTGTTTCATTAAATGTACGGTCAACATATTTGTTGGTTATTTTTATTTAAATATATATATATATGTATATATGTATTATATATGTATATATATAAATATATATATATATATATACTAGGTGAACCGACAAACGTTGTTTTGCCATACATAGAGAAATCGCGTTGGAAAAAATAGAAGTAGATTCTCAGACCTACTCAATATGCTCACAAAATTTCAAGAGAATCGATCAAGCTGTTTCGGAGGACTACAGGAACGGACATTGTGATATAGAATTTTTTATATAAGATATATATATATAGATAGTTTGACCATTTTTATCATCATATCTCTTATAAAAATGTATTTACCGACTTTACTTACCGCAATCCTCTGCTTCTCTCCGCCAGAGAGTACATCCATCCAGTCCTCAACAGCGTCCCATCCACCATCCCTCGTAGCCAGATAGGATAACTGAACGATGTCTAGATACTCTTCCAGTTCCTCATCAGTACGACCCCGACGAGACATCTCATCACGAGTTTGCGGGTATATTATCTAGATGCGAATATTAACATCTTTAATAACAAGTCTATTTGTCTGTGAGTCTTATACTTACTGAAAAAACATTTAATCACAATTCACTATAATGGTACTATAGTAGAATCCGGATATAACGACATTCAAGATATCGGCGGTACTATGTCGCACTAACCGGAAAAATCATATATGAATATATAGTGATACGAAACCAAACTTGAGTAAACATTATAGTCGCTAAAACCGGTTAGTCGTTATAAGTGAATTCTACTGTACTTGAAATAAAACCTCTTTTTTGAAATCAGTATTAATACTCTGCCTTTAAAAATCAATTTGAGATGGAAATTGAAATTTTGTATACCTGATCCCTGAATGTTCCCAATGTCATATAGGGCCTCTGCGGCACGTAAAACAGTTTGCCCTTGGGTGGCTTCACGAGGGTACCACCAAATATTGGCCAAAGCTCACCAAGCATTCGGAACATGGACGATTTACCACAACCGTTCGGCCCGCATACAAGAACATTTATACCGGATCTGTGAGAAATAATCAATTCTATTGAAGACAACTAGTATATAAAATTATATTTTTAGGAAAGTAGTAACACATTATCTGTATTCATCTATTATTTAATTTAACTTACTAAATATTAATAATAATTATAGTCGTCTTTACTTCTTTTTACTATCACGATATTGGAAGGTATTTTTTGTAACATATTAATACAAGAAACATAAAGCTATTGTTTTTTTGTATCAAAATAATACAAGAAACATCATGCTATTGTTCTTTTGTATCGTAATAATACAAGAAACATCATGCTATTGTTCTTTTGTATAGTAATAATACAAGAAACATCATGCTATTGTTCTTTTGTATCGTAATAATACAAGAAACATCATGCTATTGTTCTTTTGTATCGTAATAATACAAGAAACATCATGCTATTGTTCTTTTGTATCGTAATAATACAAGAAACATCATGCTATTGTTCTTTTGTATCGTAATAATACAAGAAACATCATGCTATTGTTCTTTTGTATCGTAATAATACAAGAAACATCATGCTATTGTTCTTTTGTATCGTAATAATACAAGAAACATCATGCTATTGTTCTTTTGTATAGTAATAATACAAGAAACATCATGCTATTGTTCTTTTGTATCGTAATAATACAAGAAACATCATGCTATTGTTCTTTTGTATAGTAATAATACAAGAAACATCATGCTATTGTTCTTTTGTATCGTAATAATACAAGAAACATCATGCTATTGTTCTTTTGTATCGTAATAATACAAGAAACATCATGCTATTGTTCTTTTGTATAGTAATAATACAAGAAACATCATGCTATTGTTCTTTTGTATAGTAATAATACAAGAAACATCATGCTATTGTTCTTTTGTATAGTAATAATACAAGAAACATCATGCTATTGTTCTTTTGTATCGTAATAATACAAGAAACATCATGCTATTGTTCTTTTGTATCGTAATAATACAAAAAACATCATGCTATTGTTCTTTTGTATCGTAATAATACAAGAAACATCATGCTATTGTTCTTTTGTATAGTAATAATACAAGAAACATCATGCTATTGTTCTTTTGTATAGTAATAATACAAGAAACATCATGCTATTGTTCTTTTGTATCATAATAATACAAGAAATATCAATAAAACTGCACCATGTAAAAATATTGATACATGTAAATTAGCAAAGAGTTCTATACTTACTTGACTTCGAAGGTAAGTTCCTTAATAAGTATGTCCCCATTGGGGGTGACGAGGGGCACTTTATCGAACCGTATTATCTTGTCTTGGTAAATGATTTTACCCGCCCCAGGTGTTAGCGCCAATGCACTCGGCCCAACTGTAAAAACAATCGTATTATATAAGAAAGAAAGAAAGAATGCAAACACGTCTATTAGCACACACACATACAAATATACATATAATAGCTATTTTTTAAATTAAAAAAAAAATACAGCCAACTAAAATACCACACAAGGTAATCACAATCATTTTTTTTTAATGTGAGAGAAGGCAAACGAGCAGGCGGGTCACTTCGAGTGATGTGCCAACCACCGCCGATGGACACCTGCAACGCCAGGAGGCTTACAAGTGAGTTGCCGAAAAAATCATAAATTGAAAATTCACAGTAACATACACACGTGTGTTGCCTGCAAGAGATCGCCTGTTAGCGATAAGGCCGTCCGTTACTCCCACATGTATGAACTCACCATTGGCTGGTCTATCCACCATTGTCCTCTCATATTTGCCGGTGTTAATGTCTTCCAAGACATTCCTCAATTGCGTAACACGCGAGGTGAGCCCGGCCAATTTGCTCAACTCACGGCCGGACAACACGAGCCGACCGATCCCTTCGGCCATTTTCACCAACATACGCCCGTACGTGTAGTAATGCTAAAGGAATAACAATTAAACTAAGTTGGATGTGTTATTGCTGAGTGTTCTGAAATATTTATTTAAAGGACAAAGATAATTTTTGTATTGCTTATTAAAACAATGTCTCGGTTTGTCTTCAGTTGGTATTATTTTAGTTATTTCACAGTACAGTTAATTAATAATAACAACTTTTAGACAACAACGACTTAATATTTCTCAATGCAACCCACGTGACACCTGACATTGTCTACCGCAGAGAGACTATATATATCTCTGTTACACTTTTTTATGTGGCAATGGCTCAGCACCGGGACAATTTAATTATTGACTGGTTTTATTTGAATTAATCATATGTGACAATTATTAGTATTTGAAATATTTTAAATATATCAGCTGTCGAGTTTTCTCTAGGTAGACAACTTCCGAATACAGTGTAGAAATCACTGCGAGAAAGAATGACGAGATGAAGAAGGTTTTTATTTAAAAAGATTATTCGTAAAAAAAAATCCGTTTCCCGTAAATGTATGCTATGATGAAACAGTGCATTTGTGAACACAAATATGTCCATGTTTTTTTTTCAAAATATCAGTTTTTTTTTTATTGTAACAGGAGGCAAACGAGCAGGCGGATCACTTCGAGTGAAGTGCTCACCGTCGTCCATGGACACTCGCAACGCCAGGAGGCTTATATGAGTTGCCTGCCTTTAAGGAAAGGAAGAAGAAGAAGATTTTACATATCATCAAAATTATTTATGAATCTTACACCAATTAACTTACCCTAAACCTGTCTTGCTCTGTGCCAACAGTCAGTATATTATGGTCTTTAACGAAGAAAGGCCGCGATACCGCGTAAAATCCAATCACGATTGCAATATCTTTAAAAACATTTCTACCATGTATTTATCATCTTTACTAAAACACAACTTTAAGCTTGCAAAGGGAAAAAAAGGAGTATTAATTACTTTTTTTTTGTTAAAAGTTACCGATAATGTCCAAAGATTTTTTCAATTCGAAAACTATTCTCCTCATATTACTTTTATTTAAGTATTGACATTAAAGAATCTATCTAAGGCTAGAAAGCAAAGTAGAGTAAAGGAGAGATTTTTTAAACT
Organism: Leptophobia aripa; assembly: GCA_951799465.1. Classification (NCBI taxonomy): domain Eukaryota; kingdom Metazoa; phylum Arthropoda; class Insecta; order Lepidoptera; family Pieridae; genus Leptophobia; species Leptophobia aripa. The sequence goes on along the minus strand of OX637278.1, from coordinate 5,464,470 downwards.
ATAATTTCTTTGATCCATACAGCACAATGAGAATAACAGAATCATCAATCAAAAAGCTTAAATACATAAGAATAAAAACTTAACTTCAATGCGAATAAACAATGGTTAACTCACATTTAGCAACAATGTTGTCTATGAATCCCATCCCCACCCGGAAATTGAGGAAGTTCCTTAAATGCCTTGTCAGCTTGTAGAAGCTTGAAAGGAGCGTCAGTTGCTCGCGACGGTTGCCCTGCAATTTTAGTTTTTGACAGATGACAACTATTTAAAAAAAATACAGTATAAAGTCAACGTAACGTTACTCGAATTAACGACAAACTCTCTATAGCGTCAATCGATTGGCTTTGATTGGTTTACATTGTATATATTTCACGTACATATATTTATTCCCTCCATTTAACAATCACTCTCAATAACGCCATAAAATGCACAATCCCTTCAATGTCGCTATATAGAGTTTACACTGTATTTATTAATTCACGGTCGAAGCCCAAAAAAAGCATACACATAACCTAAATTATTAAAAATATATCCGCTTATATCATTCAACCATTCATCAACCACTAGTTTTTTTTTTTATAGAAGAGTTGGCAAACGAGCAGAAGGCCCACCATAAAGGTGAAGTCGCCGCCCATGGACACTCATGTGGCTGGGAGCTCATGAGTGCGTTGCCGGCCTTTTAGGGATTTATACGCTTTTTTCTTGAAGGACCCTAAGTCGTAGTGGTTCGGAAATACCGTGGCGGGCAGCTTGTTCCATAACGTGGTGGTGTGTGGTAAGAAATGTCTTAAAAAGCGCGCAGTGGTGGAACGACAGACATCAAGGTGATACGGGTGGAGTTTTGCATTCTGCCTTGATGTCCGAAGATGAAATTTAGAGTAAAATGCAAATTGGGGCTTCGCTGGCGCAGGCTCGTTCGTTAACGAACCTCAACCAGCAAAGGAAGCCTCCCGGGCCGTAAACCGTAAAAAGAAGCACATTTATTTGGACACAAACGCAACATATTGGTCAATAAAAAAATATTACAAAAATGGAAATATAGGTGGAAGGGCCTACCTCCTGGAATTTTTCCAGACTTACTATAAACGTAAATATAATACAGACAGATATTTAAAATTATCATAGACCAAACAAATATGAGTTAAATTGACAAATAACAGTTATTATTTCAACGCGAATCCAGTACATATTATATATATACCTGATAGAATGCGATTTCTTCAGAGTTGGTGATGAGCCGCGAGTTCACATATCTGTATTCACCTTCCAGCTTCTGTTCCTGCACCGTCATACGAGCTGAAAATAATATATTTGTGACACAATTAAACATCTTTAGATATAAGAATAATTATAATTAGATATAAGTCTTTATTGTTTATTCCCCACAGACAACCCCTAACACAAAATCTATCCTCTAAATACTTTATCCTTTCCACTCCACAAGCATTCCTGATCCAACTTCCAAAGACATACATTGTAAATACTATAAAGAACAGACATAATAAAGTGTTTTTCGTGAGTGACCAAAGTGACCAAATACGCATTCTGTCTATTCACAAAACATTAATTACTTAACTTTGCTTACTGGTAAGACCAGATAAATACTTTCTTTAAACAACAACAGAGCTATGTAAAATAGTTGCATAATGATATTTTTTTTAGATTTTTAATTAAAGACTTTGCATTAGGTCAAATTAATCAGTAAAGTCTAAAAAGTGATGTTTTATTTGAACATACAAAGCGAAAATTTGAAATTTACAATAAATTTCTTATAATTAATTACATATACTTTCGAACCGGTGGTAGTGTTAAAATTGACGATTCAAAAGTGTCTTTATAAAGATCTACTTGAGTAAAGATATTTTCAGTATAGATTTATACTAATTTTGAATTAAAATGCCACATATGAAAACTTACTCCGCATGATATTTATTATGTCATATAAAATGAATTACCTGTCGGCCTTCTGAGATATGTCAAAAATACACCGGAAGCCATCAAATACGCCATCATTAAACCCGGTGTCTGTAAAAGGTATTATAAATTCAAAATATATTTATTCACACATACATAGGACTATATTGAAACGTCTCTACGAAACGAATCTAAGTGATTCTACGCCTGTCCGTACAAGCAGAGAAGAAGCAAGCAACTTGCTTGATTTTTTATTGGAAATGATCCCAGCACACTTTTGATGCAAGGCTAAGCTGAAGCTAATTCATTCCCAACCTTTGTTACAATTTTTTTGTAAGACGCACAGTCACTGAGATATTGCGTAAAGTGTTATCACCACTTTTTTAAAAATGGCGGCCGGTGGACAAGGGTTAGGAACCCACAAACTCGAAGTTAAGCTTCTATTGCCCCCCCCAAAACCAGAACAAAAAATAAAATTGCGTCCACCAATAAATACTTAATTCTGTTCTTAAATTGTAATATTTATATGGACTAACCATCAAAATAATGAGATAATTTAAAAAAAATGCTTTTTCTAAAAGCTTTTGTTTAACTAAATTTTTAAAATTTCCTTACTGACAGAGACAACAAACTGTTTGGGATTTTCTTATAGAGACACATTTAAATAACATAATAAAAACAGTTTATATAAGTTAATTATTAAATTTCCTTACCGCTGGTCCCAAATTCACGGTTAATCTATACAAATAGATAGATATATCCAACAAAGGTTTGCTAATATAACTGTAGAGGTCTATAACCGTATCACAGAACTTTTCAATATCAGTTGTTAGCAGCTGATCAGCGTTAGATATTCTATTATCTAAGTTCGTTACTCTGTAGTATGTGAAACCTCTGAAAATTATTTTTTTTTTTTAATTTATATTAAAGTGTTATATGTGTTCTCCATTCTCTATCTGATAGATGGCGTGCATTAGTGTTTTTTTTTTAATTTAAAGGTGCGGCGGAGTTTCTTGCCAGTTCTTTTTGGCCCCTTGATTTGGGAACTGTCAGTAAATTTAGAGTCAAAAAATGCAAGTTTTTTTATTGACGCTTCATATGTGTAGTTAGATGTCTAGTATATTTTTCATTTAAAATTGACTTTCAATGAGACAATGATTATCTAATTCTTGACAATAATGTTAATATATCCAGTTCAACCAGGTTACGATGAATATAAATGAATCTGTATATTATGTATATTAAAATGTCAACGTAGCAAATCCCACTAAATATTGTGTATAAATATTTTATCAAGTAGAACCAAGTTTTATTTTCATAATAAATATACTTTTAATTACCGGCCATTGCGTTTGTTTTATAGCATTTTCATATTTGAAAATGTCTTTGTATTATATATAACAAAAGAACTCTTAGTTGGGGATAATTTTGAATCAAAATTTCGTAGCTATGTAATCCATACTAATATTATAAATTCGAGACTATTAAATTATGGTACCAAAGATAATCACGGACTACTTCGTCCAGGACCAAATCGAGGTTTAAGATGTTTTTTTGTAATAACACCGACTATGTCTCGCATAGTTAGTCTCGTCTATAACTGTTAAACTATTGAACCGATTTCGGTGTAATTTTGTATGGAGATAGACTAAAAAAGTATTGAATGAGTTGAAATAGGGGATGACAGTTTATATAAATTTTCCTTTGTATTTAAACCACGCGAACGAATTCGCGGGCAAAAGTGACTGTTATAATTTTATTTAATGCTATATTAATTAACTCTTGGTTTCTAATCTCTGTTTGTATATGTAGTACGTGGGCAAAGTATTACTTCCTAATTTTAACTTAGTCTGTACTATACAAACGTTATCTTTTTTTTTTTTTTTTTTTTATGTGAGAGGAGGCAAACGAGCAGGCGGGTCACTTCGAGTGATGTGCCAACCGCCGCCCATGGACACCTGCAACGCCAGGAGGCTTACAAGTGAGTTGCCGGCCTTTAAGAAAGAGGAACGCTCTTTTTTTGAAGGTCCCCAAGTCGTAGCGGATCGGGAATACCTGCGCTGGCAGTTGGTTCCACAAAGAGGTGGTGCGCGGCAGAAACTGCCTTAAAAAACGCACAGTCGTGGAACGCCAGACATCAAGGTGGTACGGATGGAATTTCGTATTCTGCCTTGATGTCCGGTGATGGAATTCCGCTGCAGGTATTAGCCCGAACAATTCATCAGAGCACTCCCCATGATAAATGCGGTAGAAGATGCAGAGGGAGCCTACATCTCTACGCAGAGCCAAAGGATCAAGCCGATTGGAAAGGATGGGGTCGTCGACGATACGAGCCGCTCTGCGTTGGATGCGATCAAATGGAAGGAGCTGGTATTGGGGCGCCCCCGCCCAGAGGTGGGAACAGTACTCCATATGAGGCCGAATTTGCGCTTTGTAGAGTTGCAAGCGATGGCCTGATGTGAAATACTGACGCGCCCTGCTGAGAACACCAAGCTTTTTAGAGGCTAACTTAGCCTTACCTTCCAAATGATTGCAGAACTGGACATCGCTCGATATATCGACACCAAGAATTCCAATACTGGCTGAGGCTTTAAGAGGAGTGTTATCGAATAGTGGGGCCACGACAAAGGGATTCTTTTTAGCGGTGAACGCGCAAACCTGGGTCTTCGAGGGGTTAAATTGGACTAAGTTAAGTCGACCCCAATCCGAGACTCCACGCAGTAGAGTCTCGACTTCAGACACAAGTTTGTCCCGACACTGCTCGACATCAACCCGGGAAATATTTGCACGGCCGTGATATAGGGCATCTCCAGTACTGTCATCCGCATAACAATGAAGGCTGCTTAAGTGCAACATATCATTGATATGCAAGAGGAACAGCGTAGGAGAGAGTACACAGCCTTGGGGAACTCCAGCGTTTATGGATTTGAGGTCGGAACATGCACCGTCGACAGCGACCTTGATGTTCCGATCGGCCAAAAAACTGGAGATCCAGTCGCATAACTTCACGGGAAGCCCATATGCTGGAAGTTTTGAGAGTAGCGCCTTGTGCCATACCCGATCAAAGGCCTTTGCTATGTCCAGACTAACCGCCAGTGCTTCCCCTTTAGACTCAACAGCTTCTGCCCATTTATGAGTTAGGAAAACTAGAAGATCACCAGCTGAGCGGCCACGGCGGAAACCGTATTGACGGTCACTAATCAGCTGGCATTCCTCTAGGTAACGAAGGAGCTGGCTGTTGATAACAGTCTCCATTATCTTAGAAAATAAAGGGGTAACAGCTATTGGGCGGTAGTTTGAAGGATCAGAGCGTTCGCCTTTTTTAGGAATCGGGTGAACCAAGGCGGTCTTCCAAGCGTTCGGGACAATGCCGAGTGAATAAGAGTGCCGGAAAAGACGCGTCAGGACCGGAGCCAACTCAGGAGCACAAGTGCGCAGCACTATTGGAGGAATACCATCCGGTCCACTCGACTTATGAATATCCAGGGAAGTAAGGGCTTTGCGTACAGCACGAAGCCGAAAAACAATTTCGGGCATCGAGGTATCACACCGCAATAACGTCGGTGGAGTATTCCCGTGGTCATCAATCGTCGAGTTGGACCCGAAAAGAGAGCCTAAAAGATCGGCTTTCTCTTTCGGGGTGTTGGCCATCAGGTTGTTTGCCCCAAGTAGTGGTGGAAGAGATGGCTTACAGAAGTTTCCTTGAACAGCCTTGGCAAGAGACCAGAATGCACGTGTCCCAGAAGGGAGCCGAGCCAGCCTATCACCAATTCTGCTGATGTGAATAGACTTTGCCTTAGCAATGGCACTTTTGAGGGACCTAGAGGCCGAGTTGTATGCTTTTTTAAGAACGCTGGTATTTACATCACGTGATGCTGCCGCTTGAGCCCAGGTACGATAACATTCAAGCTTTCGGCGCGCCGCCATTTTGCAAGACTGTCTGAACCAAGGTTGGGACTTGCCACCGATGGGCACAGCAGAGAAAGGAATAAAAAGCTCCATTCCCTGCAGCACCACATCAGCGACAGAATCGGCAGCAGCATTCGGATCATCCGACGAAAAACAAATCGGCCCCCACGGGTAGGAAGCAAAAAAGGAGCGCATTCCATCCCAATCTGCTGACCTATAGTGCCAAACGCGACGACAACCTGCAAAACGAGGTCTAGTGAGTCGCGTTGTTCTTATAGTACTCCGAACAAGGCAGTGATCTGAAGATCCTAATGGGGAATCAACTGATACATGATACCCGTCCGGGTGAGAAGTCAGCAGCAGGTCCAACAGTGAAGGATTATGACCTTCGACATCTGGGATTCTCGTGATCGAGGGCACCATTTGAGTCAGGTCGTAGGCCAAGGCAAAGTCGTGAAATATTCTTCCCGCATAGTCGGTGGTAGTAGAGCCGAGCCAGTCGGCATGGTGGGCGTTAAAATCGCCAAGAACTACGACTTCAGCGGTAGGAACATTTGCAATCAAGGAGTCTGTAGCCGATTGTATGTGCTCCACAAGTCGGTCAATTTCGGCATTACCGCTATGAGACCTATAAAGGCATGCGTAGAATCGCGGATGGTCATCGCAGTCTACGCGGAGCCAAAGAATCGATAGGTCTTTTCCTTCAGGAAACGTGAGGCGACGAGAGCAAATGTCATCCCGGACATAGACACACACTCCAGCCCTTGGCAAGAATCTATGTTCTAATTTATAACCAGGGTAGGAGAGGAAAGAGGTGTCGCCAGGAGAAGAAATCTGTGTCTCGGTAAGAAAGAGTAAGGCCGGCAAAGCTGTTTCAAGGTGGTGGTGAACAGCGTTTAAGTTCGAAACAAGCCCCCTCACATTGCAGAAGTCCACAGTAAGCGGTGAGGAAGGTGCCAAGTGATGCTTACTCTGTTTGCCCCGACATTTATGAGATGTGTTTTTAGATATGAGCGCAAAATTGCCCCCCCCAGAATACGAAGGGCAGCCTGGGGGCCCAACAACAAAACAGTTAGGTGGACACGCAGGAGGGGATTCTCCACGACAGGTGGTACCCCCCTGGGGTAATTTCTTTTTATTTTGCACCATCATTCAAGTATTTGTTTGGGGGGACAGGGAAGGAGAGGGAATGAGGGGGAAAGGAAAAAAAAGGAAAAGGAGGGTTACAAGAGGGCGGGGAAGGGGAAAGGATGGGCACCGGAAGATCTCACTCACCGAACGAAACGCGAGTACAAAATGAACAAAGTCCAATTGCATCACTTCACGCCGGTTTTCTGTGAGAGAGTGGTATTTCTCCGGCCGTGCCTGCCCATTCGGCTGAAACCCTAAGGTAACAGCATGGCACTCCCACTCCAAATCTATCCTGTCTGTGGTTGTCTGTGGTCTAACCTATCTGTGGTTTTTAATTTACTTTTTTGTTAAAATTATATGGTAGCTGTTTTTAGTCACAAATGCAATAATAATTTCAAATATTTAACAATACGTGATAAAAAACAATTTCAATATTAAAAAGAACGTTTTTATTATCATTATAAGTAATAAAGTTTTTAATAGTTTCACATTAAAATGTGCGCATGTTTATTAAACTAAAATTTAATTAGTTTTATTCTTAACATTTTTGAAGCTTTAATTACCTTACTGTTTTGACGGTGTTGACAGAGAAAATAACGACCCTCCTTACAATTCGCGAAATACTCCCACGTCTTTAAAGCTTTCATACAAAAATGCATTGTTATGTATGCTAAGCGGCTTTGCAGCTTAAAAAAGCTTCACAACTTTATGTGTATATAAATATAATCTTATTTTTAATAATACTTATTATTATGATGAGCTACAAACATCGATTTTACCTAGTAACGAAGGTTATTTTACTTAGATTTTTTGTTTTTAAATTGATTAAGTAGGTACAACTGGGCGTATATCCAAGGTAAACTTAATCGAATCAAATGGATTGACGTCATTTATAAATTCTTATTCATTATATATATATGAAATGTATTCTTGCAATAAATTTTAATACAAAATAATCTGCAATAAGAACATGTTCTACAGAATGTAACGGATCTCTGAGTTTGACAATCGAACGAGACACCAACTCATCGCTCCCAACTCTCATTCCCAGGTCATTCATTCAAATGCTGACACTAATTTGCATTCGCAAAACCGGAATTATAGAAAAAAAATTGGATTTCTTTTAAAAAACATACTTTGTTTATATACCGTGTACTGTAAGATGTCCACAGGTTTTTTTTTTTATAGAAGAGGGGGCAAACGAGCAGGAGGCCCACCAAGGTGAAGTCGCCGCCCATGGACACTCATGTGGCTGGGAGCGCATGAGTGCGTTGCCTTTTTTTTAGGGACTTGTACGCTTTTTTCTTGAAGGACCCTAAGTCGTAGTGGTTCGGAAATACCGTGGCTGGCAGCTTGTTCCATAACGTGGAGGTGCATGGTAAGAAATGTCTTACGAAACGCGCAGTGGTGGAACGACAGACATCAAGGTGATACGGGTGGAATTTCGCATTCTGCCTTGATGTCCGAAGATGAAATTTAGCTGCAGGTATTAATCCGAACAACTCCTCCGAACACACCCCATGGTAAATGCGATAGAAGATGCTGAGAGATCCAACATCTCTACGCAGCGCCAAAGGATCAAGCCGGTCGGAGAGTGACTGGTCAGCGACTAATCGAACCGCTCTACGTTGAATGCGATCAAGAGGAAGGAGCTGGTACTGGGGGGCTCCCGCCCAAAGGTGAGAACAATATTCCATGTGGGGCCGAATTTGCGCTTTATAAAGTTGCAAGCGGTGGCCCGGAGTGAAGTATCGTCTCGCCCTACTGAGCCCACCAAGCTTTTTAGAGGCATGTTTTGCCTTTTCTTCCAAATGACCGCGAAACTGAACATTGTCCGATATGTCGACGCCCAGTATTCCGATGCTGGCTGAGGCTTTAAGGAGGGTGTCTTCAAAGAGAGGAGTAGCGACAATGGGTGTTTTTTTAGTGGAAAACGCGCAAACTTGTGTCTTTTTGGGGTTGAATTGGACTAGGTTAAGTCGTCCCCAGTCCGAGGCTACACTTAGTTGGGTCTCGACTTCAGACACACAGGTTATATAACTGTTATATTATTATTGTACAGCGCATTAACATAATTACGCTCATCTTGAAACCCATTAAATTTTTTGTTCGTTTAGAAAGGCGCTTGAAAATACATGAGTGGTATCTCTTACTAAACGTTACTTTTTAGATATGTTTGACGTAATACGTATGGCATTATGAAGTTAAAAGGAATTCTATTTTAAAAATTTTAACTAGTATAATTTATTTATTTATTAAGGAAACATAAATATGATATGATACACCACAATAAAAAAATACAAGTTATAAAAATAGATATGTTAAGAGGTAAGATGTATCCTAAACTAAGTTTCACTGAAAAAAAAACAAAAAAATAAGCAACTACAAACAGACAATTATTAACACGAAAGCAGCAGGTAGCAGGAGCAACCACTGTCTCCACCTTGGTGAAGACAATAATTGCTGCCTCAACTCTCTCTCAAATAGAGCTGCTGCGAAAACAGGTCGATTTAGTTAGTTAGTAAACTCAAATGTACCCCGAATTACCATATTCAAACAATACTCACTTCAAGTATTGTTCGTAGAGATGCAACGAAAGGTTTGTCCTTATCCTAAGTTTTATTTCTCCTATACTCCATTTCAATACATTATTAACTAGTGAAATCTGCAATATAAAAAATATATAAACTAGTGTCTCTCCTTCGGTAAGCCTTTTAGCACTGAGACCACAAACCACAAACATATTTTTACAATATACAAGGTGTCTTAATTTTTTTATATAGGATGGCTCACAATAAATGTGATGCTACTAATAGAAACACACAGTACGTTGCCGGCCTTTAAAGAATTGGTATGCTCTAATTATAAGGTCGTATTGGTTCGGAAATATAATGACGGAAAGCTTTTGTGTTTATATATTTCTTTAACGGAACAATATGTTTTTTTATATAATACGATATTTGGAGGGTAATCTACAGTAATATATTTTACAAATTGTAAACTTTCATTCGTCTCTGTAATCAAAGTAGCGTTAACATTAATACTCTATTTGGAATTTTTGAACAATGGGTCATCCATTTTGTTTTAAAAATGGCCACCTATTACCCATACAAATAAAATCAAATACAAAGACAAATTATTTATCAAGCCTTTGTCAGTAAACTTTGAACTGAGACTTTAAACCTCACTATACTTTCCTATACGAGACTTAACGACACAGCATCTAAACTAAAATATATTTGTGGTTCTGTGTTTTACTAAATATAATGAAACAGTTAGCCGGCAAAGCGTATGCCTGGCGTTGTCAGGAGTCTCATAAAAAAAAACTTATTCAAGAATTTACACATACCAATGGCATAGCCATGAAGAATTGTGTAAGCAATTTCTTGAAATCCAACTTGTTCATTGTGATGATAGATCTGTAACAATGTTATAAAACTTAAATTCCATTTTAAATTATCAATAGTACATATAATACTTTCAAACCAAGATTACATAGATGCTATTACAAAAATATATTTTATGTATATTTATAAATAAGAATTTTATAGACACTGTCATATGTATTGCCCACTTAAAATAAATACCTTGCTACACCACCCGTTTATTACGTTGATAAAAAATAACAAAAATTATATGGTTTGTAAATGGGACTGAAACATCATTCAGTCATACCAGCGGCTTATAACAGTCTAAAAAATTCATCACCTGAACATACAAAGGACACATACCTATTTATTTTTCTTTATTATATATACAACAACATATAATCACATATTAATATTGAGATCTTTGCAAACAATAATAAGACAAACATAATTATGTGCTTTAAGAGCTAGAACATTCTAGTTATCTGTATAATTATGTTGAGGAAATACCAAAAATATAATTAAATCAGTTATTTGTAATAGTAAAGGCATTAATTGTCTAGAGTCCAGACTCTAGAGCTATATCAAATGTGTGCTCACTTGAATCTAGCGAGTATACCCTAAATTGGGTTATACAATCACAAGGCTTTTTTTGTTAAAATGACCAGTTGACCTCGAACAACTGGTTTCAGATATATTTTGAGTTCAGTGAACAGATAATACCAGCATAACAATATATAATACCAATATGTAGGCAAATAATAAAAATATAATTTTAAAATAATAATACAAAGTTGTTGTTGAGTTAAAAATAAGGACAATTTTATTTATCACACAAGATTTTTTTTGTATATTTATTTATATCATCTACGTCCTGCAGAGCGAAATTTAGATAGGACTTCAGGGTTAAACTATCTTAATAATATTAAATACCTAAAATATTTACTTGAGAGTAAATGGCATATAAACAATAATAATAATATTATAGTATTTCTTTTCTGTTATCAAAGGCTTGCCTGATTAGAATATGAAAAGACAGACAGAGCGATTGTTTAGTTTTCCCTTGAAAAACATAAAATATTAAACAATCACAGATAACATCATTTTTAATAAAAAATATCATTATCAAAAACGTAATGCCATTAGCAATCGTCATTAAATGATAAATTAAAGTCATATCTTGTAACATTGTTAGTTTATAAAAGGAAAACAAAACAACTTTGTCCATTGCATTTTTCTCTACATTTGTACTCTATGACTTGAATAGGCACTCCGACTTGGTTGAGACTGTTATACTAAAATTATTATAATCATTATTATAGATATGTGAATAAAATATTGATATAAGTTTTAGTAATAATTTTGATTATTTTAATACAAATGGCAAATAAACCCAAAGTGGGGACCTCAGTTATAGGCGACTTGACTGCCTCATGGTTATTATAAATGGCTCAGACTAACTGAGGATTGATCTTCAGTTAGTCTGACCTCCAAAAATAAAACTTTGTATCACATTATAATTATATAAACTATGCAACTTTGATGTTACAAAATTCACTTCATGAATATACAATTACAGTACAATGATTCAGCATGTATAGACGCTTGATTACAGAAACTGATTTGTTTTTCAGAAATTGACAGAAAAATGATTTGTTTTTTTATTTGTCAAGAATTATTTTCAATATTAATTTCCAAAGTAATAGGCAACTTACCCTTCTATAAATGTTGTATGTTGAATAAGCCATAGATCACACATTGTTCTAGCAATAAGTGATAATGCTATTAGCACCATAAAACCACTCTCCTTTGTCCACAAGCCAGGCACCATAATCTTCCATAGTGCTTTTAATTCTGCAAAAAATTTGGCATTCACTTGGGCTTTTGTGCTCTTTCTTTTCTTATCTTTAATCATATATTGTACACTTTCTTCTAAAGTGAGTTGGCTAGACTTCACATTTTTGCTTTTGCTGTAACAATGAAAATCTATACTTTAATGTGTACCTAATAGTTAATGTGTTCCTTCCTTAAAAAACATATCCCTAATAAACAAAAGTTTATTCATTGTGTTTGTATTAAATAAATATAATTTGTTGTACCATAACAAACTAAATAGAAGTTGTGCAAATGGTCTGCATGATTAAATAAGTATGGATAAAAGTTTCAGAATGTGAAATAAATGATGGTTCATTTTAAAAGGAACACAACTATGGAAAATGTTTCATTACTTTAAATTCAATTGTATTGAAGATTTTTACATAATCTTGCTGTTTACCTTGATTTTAAAGATCTATTTAAAATCCATGCACCAAGTGCAGCTGATGCTGCTATGCCTATTTTGACATCCGTCCTAGAGGTCAATCTGCTTAAATTTGGAGCCATAATACAAGTTTGACGTGTTGACGTATTTAATTACTATGCTGCAATCGACTACAAGTAACACATATTCACTACACTCACTCAACACAACCACCACCTTCAACTAAAGAATGTCAACTGACCAGTGACCAGTGTCCGTGGCTCATGAATTTTTAAATTTTATTTATGTTGCTGCGAGTATATCACGTAAATTATCACAACCCAGAAAAGGATAACAAAGTTACGTTTATAAGTTAGACCATAACATTATACAAATGTTTAATTCACAGCACAGATTGACACTTCAGAAGATCAGAAGAATGTACAGGATACTATGAACATAGTGGACGTAATGGATATTATGCTGTCAGCTCTGAGCTCACAGCTGTATATTGAATGTTGTAATAATAATAAAAATTCATGACATTTGACCAGTGTAACTTTATTAACAAGTTGATTAGTGACAAATGACAACAATGGTAACATCTTTTACCACGGAAACAATGAGACTTGGATACATAACATCTATTGAAAGTCGCACTTAGAATAATTGTAATTAATTTTAAAAATATCTTACGTAGACATTATTTTGTAAGACCTTCATTAAATCATTGTATTTAGTTGTTATTTTTAATGAATTTATACATCTTCATTCGATTTTCTACTTAATCTGTGTTTATTATATGTTGTCATAAAATTTGTTAATTCTCTCAAAAATATAAATTTATTACACTATTCGCATAGCTTGTAATAGTGTAGTAGCAAGTATGTAAGCAAGCTTAATAATATCAGTTGTTATCTATATTAGTCAGTGAATAACAAGTTAGGGCGAAATATTTTTTTTTAAAAGAAACGAGAATAATTACGACTCTTTTGTATAATAAAAAGAGTTTTTATTTCGGTCCATAGAAAAAATATCACATGGCAAATATATCACATTAGGGAAGTAGGTTTAATTAAACAGTTAATTATTAATAAACTTAATTTATTATAAGAATGTGTAATACACGATTGTCTGTATGGTATACTAATAATAAATAAGTACTTGCTAATCAGTCAGAACTTAAAAATAATATTTACAAAGACTAGAGATTTGGTATTCTTTTAGTATACTTCCTCTACTGTAGGACCTTGGTTGCTGTATTGTTGGTAGCCTTGTCCTGGTTGAAAACCTGGTCCTTGTGGAAAGCCACCAGGAGCAGCAGAACCCGCACCGTGCATCTTACTCATTATCGAAGAACACACACTCTGTAATTCCTTAAGCTTGTGTTCATATTCTTCTTTTTCTGCTAACGTATTGTTTTCGAACCATACCAGAGCTTCATCACACGCCTTTCTAGCATTGTTCTTGTCTTCTTGGCTAAGTTTGTCACCAGCATCGTCCAAGGCCTGTTTAACACTAAAGATGTAAGTTTCCAGTTGGTTGCGAGCTGCTACTCTTTCTCTCTGTCGGTCATCCTCTTCCTTGTACCTCTCGGCTTCAGCCAACATTCGATCAATCTCTGATTGTGAAAGGCGGCCTTTATCATTTTTGATGACGATGTTCTTGCTTCGACCGGTACTGTTCTCTTTTGCAGAGACGTTTAAGATTCCGTTGGCATCCAAGTCAAAAGTGACTTCTACCTTAGGTACACCTCGTGGGGCAGGTGGTATGCCAGTCAGATCAAATTGCCCGAGCCGGTTGTTGTCTTTAGTCATAGCCCGTTCACCCTCGTATACCTGGATGGTAACGGCTGGTTGGTTGTCCGAGTATGTGGTGAATGTCTGTGCTTGTTTGCATGGAATCTTTGAATTTCGCTCAATTATCTTTGTCATTACTCCTCCTGCAGTCTCAATACCCAACGAAAGGGGAGCTACGTCGACTAATAAAACGTCCTGGATTTTACTGTGCTGTTCCCCACTTAAGATAGCTGCTTGTACTGCGGCCCCAAAAGCAACTGCTTCATCAGGGTTGATGGAAAGGTTTAATTTCTTACCACAGAAAAAGTTTTGTAGCATACTCTGTATTTTCGGAATACGAGTAGAACCGCCAACCAATACTACATCGTGAATGGAGCTCTTGTCAAGTTTTGCATCCTTAAGAGCCTTCTCCACTGGTTCTAGAGTACCACGGAATAAATCGGAGTTTAATTCCTCAAACCGTGCACGAGAAACCTTTGTGTAGAAGTCGAATCCTTCGAAAAGAGCGTCTATTTCAATAGTGGCTTCCGTGCTCGATGACAAGGTCCGTTTAGCTCTTTCAGCAGCTGTCCTTAGTCGACGAAGAGCTCTAGGGTTATTTCTCATGTCTTTCTTGTACTTTCGATTAAATTCATCTGCCAGGTGGTTGACTAGTCTATTGTCAAAGTCCTCACCGCCAAGATGTGTATCGCCAGCTGTAGACTTCACTTCAAACAGCGATCCTTCATCGATGGTTAGGATAGATACATCAAAGGTACCACCACCTAGATCGAAAATCAAGACGTTGCGTTCTCCTTTCAGATTTTTGTCCAGGCCATATGCCAAAGCAGCAGCGGTGGGTTCATTTATTATCCTCAAGACGTTAATACCGGCGATTGCTCCTGCATCTTTAGTAGCCTGTCGCTGTGAGTCGTTGAAGTAAGCTGGTACTGTAACAACAGCATCTCTGACTGGAGTACCCAAGTATGCCTCGGCAGTTTCCTTCATTTTCGTAAGAATCATGCTGCTGATTTCTTCTGGTGCAAATCGTTTTGTTTCGTCCTTAAATTCCACTTGAATTTTTGGTTTTCCGCAGTCACTAATAACTTTAAAGGGCCAGTGTTTCATATCCTGCTGAATCTTGGGGTCGTCGAATTTCCTGCCGATTAGTCGCTTTGCGTCGAACACCGTGTTGTTTGGGTTTAAGGCAACCTGGTTTTTGGCGGCATCTCCAATAAGTCTCTCCGTGTCCGTAAATGCAACGTATGATGGTGTTGTTCGGTTGCCTTGGTCGTTAGCAATGATTTCAACATTTCCATGTTGCCATACTCCCACACAGGAGTACGTAGTTCCAAGATCAATTCCAATAGCTGGCATGTTGATTTTTACGATATATGTTCACTAGTTAAATAAATAAATGCAATGTGTAATGTACGTTTCTAGGTCTTGGTAGTTACACCGACTTCGCTCTTAATATCCACTTGTTTGTCTTTTCAAATACTGATGCATTGCCGCGCTTTCGCGGTCTTTATATACCTCGACCGCATTGGCGAATAGCGTTCGAGATTTTTCTAGATGTCTCTCGAGCGATCCAATAAGATATAGGCTGATGGAGAAGGTTCTAGATGAATATTCTTGCCGTCCAATCAGATTCACAAATTGTGTAACAAGAAAAGCAACATGTAACTTTGACACGCGTAAGAAAAGGACAAAACATCGAATTTATTAGCCTAATTATTTCAGGGTGGCTACTTGCTATAATTTTACCAAAATATTACAAAATACTTGAACAGTACAGTCAAGCTAGCTTGTAAAACATGATAATATAGTTGGAATTTATAATTATAAGTTTAACGCTGGCTTAGGGATATAAGAGCGTGATTTTATTAAAAAATAGGGTTTCGTAATTTTACAATGCAGTTGTACAAAAGTAGGAAGGGACATTTAATTTTAACAGCTTGCAACGCTTGAAACATTTGCACGCCTGCAAACTTTTACACACACTAAGCAAATATTAGTGTGAGTAGTGTTAAGAAGTATGCACACTTTTGTTATGATCAATATATATTTTTTCCCCATAAAAATTAAATTTAACATATAATAGATAAACTTAAAACATAAAATTATCAACAAATAAAACCACAAAACTAAAACAAATTCAAAATATTTGGAGGTTGTGGCAAAGTACCCCTAATATATATTGTAATATATATTGAACGAGCTAAAACCCTTAAATGGGTGTTTTTGTCATTTCAAGTATGTTCGTTCAACTTCGTCAAAGTTATACATTTTTGGTATTAACAGTTTACTTTAATTTAAATTAGTATTTACAGAAACAGTTAACATTTAAAAGTAATGTTTATGATATAGTACGTTTAATTCAGACTTATTATTTCTCCCAAACAATGCGTATTTATTATATTTCTATTTACTTTTAAAGAACATATTATATCTTTATATTTTAAAATCTTGTTAATATTAATAATCCTAATTGAAATTGCGGTTTGTTTCCCCACTGAATGTATAATAATAATTTTCTGTGAACATTGTGCATTCACCGTAAAATGATACGCTAGTGTGTGTTGAAATTCGACCGCACACGTAAGAACAGCTGTGTACAATACAATATCTAGAATGTTCCAAGGTCCAAACTATTGATCAAGGATTCAGTTGCGCAGCTGTATCTTTGTCCCCATCCCCAACCCCATTTCCAAACTTAAAACGCACCCTAGTCTGCTGGATATTGCAGTTTCTGGAATATTCTCTATTGATCTGGATTTACTGCACTGGAAAATAATTGCGCTTGTTTACTTATAGTCTAAGAGATAAATATTTTAATTTATTCAGATATTGGTTTAGAGAATAGATACTATTAATTTTAGCATTTTATGTTAATGAGAAATCTTTGATTGTCAAGAAAATATGCTAGATATTTGAATATATTTCATAAATCACTAAATATTATATTTTATTTTTTTAACGGTTATAGTAACCACAGATGTTTGAAATTGTGAATTAATACCATTTAATTTTAATGTCACATATCTATAAATTACTTTTCAATTGACATCACTAAAATAATAAATATAGCTAAAACTACTATCACTACTTACTAAAAAATAATTTAGTTTGAAGAATTTAGTTTTAACTACGTAATTCTAACCATGAGTAATCAATAATTCTACAAAAACAACAACGTTGTTAAATAATGTAACGGGTATTGTAATTAGCTTGTATTGTATTACCACGTATTAAAAAAGTAGGTGCATTTCTAGATCTACTTCATAATAAATTAAATGCAAAAATGTAAGATATTGTACCAAATATATTGTTCACTATATATAACGACACTGAAGGGGCTGTGAATTTTATGGCGTTATAGAGAGTCGTTGTTAAATGGAGTGAAGAAAAATCATTGTATGGATTAAAAGCTAAACCAACAAAAACCAGTTTTATTGTTTATTACTTCTAATTTTGTCTCGCTCTTTGACTACAATCAGGTTTTGGAATATTACAGTGGTAGCGCTTTCTTACTCTAACATAGTCAGTGGTCGCATTCACACAGACAAAGAATGTTCTAGAACTATTATCCTGCCATATCACGCACGCTATAAATGCTATGTACAAGTGGTAGCTTACGTGTCATTTCTTCTGGTATCATTATACTGCGTCACCGGATGACGCTGGGAGTATTTAAGCAGCTGCGCGGGGGAATTCTCTACGACACATATTCTGATAGCGTAGTAGTGAGGTTCGTTCGTCACAATGATCCCTTGGTTTATATTTAGAGGTCCAAGTCTTGGTACCTGTCGAAATAGGAATTTCAATATTCAAAATCGAAGTTATAAAGTGCACTAGAATAAAGCGTTCAAAAAGCCTAAGGAAATCAAAATGGAAGAAATTGTAAAATAAATTCAAGATGGCGGAGTCATCGCCCGGTAGAGAACGTAGTTAATACGCAATTCACTTTGACGTCGATATAAATAGCTAGAAATCGCAGCTGGAGTTCAAGGATTAAAATAAAAGGTGGGTGAAATTTGACTTTAACAGTTTAAGTTGGGGCTATAAATTATTTTACTTGATATAACAAACGTTAGACACGTTATTATAAATTTTTATTAAATTATAAATTTTAGTGTCATCCCTGAATTTCGGTCGTTTGTAGATTGCTTGAATAATTAATGATATGATGACGTAATCAATTTATTTAAATGGATGACAGCAGTTTATATTCAATTAGTAAATGTTCTAAACCGAAGCCCGACGGCTTTATTTATTCAGGATCTAAGTTTTACTTGATATCTCCTCGGTATATGCGTACATTCGTTGTAGGATTTTGATACTCTACTTTTATTAAAGTAGTATTAATAACAATTTCAGATATGCCACTGCTTAGTATGAAGACTACGTATAAAGGTACACTAACCAAAACGTCACAAGCGTGGTATATCTTTTATGTTAAAACATAGGTTAGGGCAAAATGAAAACATTTATATTACGGTACGTAACATGATTTAATCTAATTAGTGGGATATATAGGATGTTTTTGATAACTTGTTTGTTATAAGGAAATATTAAAGATAACGATTATTGCAATTCAGTTTTAATTCGATTATTTTATTCACCACGAAATATAAAACCAAATGTTATCTATATTTTAATTAAAATCTGAATAGGGAACGATTATTATAACTTCAAAAAATCTCGTATTCATTATGAAGTAGGTAATAAAAGTTTATGGACCTTAATTTAAGTTGACTCTAATTATTTGTTCACGTTATGACTGAGAATACAAATTATAGATACTACAAATTGTTTATCAAACTCCTTAAAGTACAGTTAAACTAGTCACGATTTTACAATATAAATATTTTTAATAGAAACAATTTATAAGTTATATACCAACTTAATAGTTAAATTACTCTACAGCAGTGCCTTAATCTAAAATAAGAAAGTAAGATTTACTTCCTCCTAGTCATTAATATTTTTTTGGACTAAAAATTGTCAAAAATAAACACTGATTTTAATTAACATACATGAGATTGTAAATGTTAGGGTACTTTGATAAAATTAGGGCGAAAGAAGGAAGATAAACCCATATAATTAAAATAAATATAAAGACATAAAAGTAAGTTATTAATATTAACTTTACATTAGGTTTATAAAACAATATTGTCACAAAGACTTACGCATTAAAGTAATTGAAGAAATGATTGTCCTCCTTCATCATTACATAAAATATAACTTATATTAAAATTTAACTGTTCAAGTTAGATATCCAATTAATTAATAGAAATTTTACTATTACATACATAATGTCCATTGTTTTTAGTACTGGGTAAAGTTCAAATAGTGGTACACATTTTTTATATATAAACATTTCGATTATAATATTTATATACACAACTTTAAAATTTATTTTTTTTATATATGTTATCGAATGCCACTTAAACCACTTAATTTATTTGAGATTTTTTAACGGATGTTCGAAAAATTTGAACTTTAAATTATGGTTTTTACAATAGTTAACTGAGAAATATTCAATTAGGTTAGGTTAGTAAAGCTTAATAACTGTCATTAAAGTGTGAAACAAATACTATAAATTTAATATTTTAAGTTATTAGTTATAAAAAAATATTATTATTAAAGTTTAGTTTTTATTTTGGATAATTTCTAAATATATGGATTTTAATTACATTCATAAATACAATTATGACTTAAAATAAATTATATTTTAATGTGACGATGATGACTTCAAAGCATTTTAGGAAGAAACAAAACGTTATACTAATACAGTCTTATAACCTAGAAGTATACAATTACAATAAGGTATTATAATTAATTTTAAAAAAATGTCAAAAAGTATTGAAAATCCAGAAACTTACATCTTGAAACCAAAAAATTATAATGTATTACTAGTACTTTAAATATGAATATACTTTGAATTTATATAAAATACATAATTAACAGTTTTTTTGTATTAGATTAAGTTCATAATATTAAATTATTACATTATATTCAACAATATTATACGAAAGCATCATAACTGTCAAAGCCCGTTAAAAAATAATACATGGCTTATATCATTACTGATATCTATATTATGTAAAAGGTTTTTAATATAAAAAACGATTATATTAAATATCAGACTAAAATAATAAAATATTTGTATATTAAATGCCTAAAGTAAAAATAATCGAAATAATTATATTTTCTTATGAGAACATAGAAAATAAACAACTATTATACAATGAATTATATATAATAGGGAAAGTAACATTTTTAAGTAGATACTTAAAAAAAAATTAAATTTGGTAAATATATGCCATATTTCGTAAACGAGAAATTTTTTTTAAGAGATAGTTAATCAACCAGATCAGTTAATATAATGAACGTATTTATGGAAAACACTTGCAAATCATGTCTTGAGTAATTAACAAGAATCCAGCAACGCTAAAATTTTAACAGTGAGTTGAATAATAGTTAGGTAACTTTATACCAATCTGAAAAATAACCGTACTTAAGATTTCCAAATGATTTATGTTCGTATAAAACGTAAGAAAATACTTAAATCAGAAAATAGGTGCTTTTATATCTGAGAATTACGAAATTAATATCTAAATTATTACATTACATTAACCAAATTATTTACTATTTAGATTATACCAAGAATATATAAGACAATAATTTAAAATATGTATATTATTTATTGATTTTGAATCAATCTAAATTACTATTTATTTTAATAAGCTACGTATGAATGTCTAAAGCGGAACAAAAATATATTAAGGTACGGTAATTAAAAACTGGTTTAGGTTTTATAACATATCAACATGTATTTATCTATATATTATAGTTTTATTTTATTCCAATAGATGAGAGAAATAAAATATATTTCACCTAAGTTTTTTTAGGTTAACTGTGTAATTATATAATTTAAGCGATTATGTTATTTCTAGATATTTTTAAAAAAATTAAATTAAATAAGAATTTAAAACAAATACGCAAATGTACTAGGATTTAAGTACCTAAGTAATAAATGATATGTCGTTTAAAGTTAAGATGGTATTTTCGGTTTATAGTTAAGGTTAAAAAAAAACTAAAAAAAATGGAAGTACGTTATAAACAGACTTAAATAAGAATAAAAAATAATCACAAAATTATTATAATACAAAATGAAAAGGAATAATATTAATAGTATTTGCATATTGTTAAGCTTGAAAACCTTGAAATAAATGTTACTATTATGATATTTAAGATGCTAATCACTATATAAATCGCAAAATATTCATAAAAAAAAAATTAATAATTAAACTTGAATACACGTGAAAGAATACACCTAAAATTATAACTGTATGAAATCTAATCATAATATAGAAATGCGTAACCTACGAATATAACATTAATCATGAATACATTTATGTATAATACATAAATTATAATAAAATGCCTAGATACATCTGGAATACATGCGAGCTAGGAAATAATATTAACAATAAACCATAGACAATATTTGAAATAATGAAATAACAGAAATATGTAAAATACATGATTCCAATTGTTGCGGAAGCGTTACAAATTATTTCAGTCACGTGTTACATATCCTTGAGTGTTGGTTTTGTAAACGAACGATGATTTCATAGTTACGTAAGCGTGAATAATTAAGCTGAGGATAAATTTAAGTGTCGCCACGATAATGATACGTATTATATATACACAGAAATATTATTATAATGAATTTTCATATATCTTTGTATAATAATTGACAAACTACAACAAACAATTATTTATTTATGACATTAAAAAGACGACTGTAGCAACTGAAAAGACAGAAAATGGTTATAATATGAATCGTGGCTAGTAAAGGAAGTAGGTAGGATGTACTAGGAGGATTTCTTAAAATGACGTTATCGCGCAATAATGAATCATTAATTCGTCATTAAAATATATATTTTGAAATGATCAACAATATGTATTATTTAGTTTTATAACGTTTTGAACAAAAAACGTATTTTAAAGAGTACTAATTTGACAATTAGCAAATGTACATTATCGAGCGGCAAATTTAAAAAAAAATCTACGAAGATTATTAAAAATTTATGAAATTTTTGCTTAGTTAAAGAATTGTGATTAGTATATAATGAAATAAAACCTGTACATACTTTTTTGGATACATTTTGAAATCGTTAACGGAAATACAAAAATAGATTTTAAAACCTATGTAAATGAATGCTTACCAGATATTTATACATAAAAGAAATATGGCCATAATTATCATAGCTTTAAGAAACACGACGACTTATAAAAGACCTGTCGATACGTGAAGGGTACTTTATTGATTTTTTTGTGTGCATTTTTCAGGAGTTCAATATGTATTTTGATGGTTGTCGAGACAGACTTAACCGAGTTACGGGCAGGCAGGTCGATCAGTTAGTCAACGTTGTTACTGGTCCAGTTGACAGCGTCGTTACTCGTACTTCGTATTTGGTCCGCGAGAGGGCGTCCGTTGTAGAGAGAAATATCCCTTTAGGGAATGTTAATGTTTTCTCTAGCCAGGTACTACATTAAATTGATTTAATATTTTAAAAAATGCGGCATTTTTGAATTTTTAAACAAATGTTGATATTAGGTACGTTTTATGACATAGAGTTAAGTGGAGTAATGAGTCCAAACGATTGATTTTCAGATATTTATTATATATATTGGAGCTGCAGGCAGGCTTGTTCGCGATAGGATTTTAAATCAATAAGAGATAGTCATCATATAAGTGGAAAAAAAGTCCTAATATAATCAGCATTATTATTTTAAAAGTTGTAAGTCCATAAATAGATTAGGTTGAATAAACAATATTAGATTTAATAAAAACCGTACATAAATTAAAGAGTCGTTACAATTGAAGGGGTATTTTTCCCGGACGATGACATAATTTCTTTAGTTGTATATTTAGTGAAATATTAAACGAAATTCAGTACAAAATTGAACCGTTATCAGATACACTAGATATGACTCGTGACGGGACTCATTAGGTAGATCGGTCGGAAACTCGTCATAAGTATTGGCTAAGTATGTACTAATCATTAGTCATTGCTCCGGAATTAGTTAACCGAAAAATAAGTAGACTCAAATAATTTGTGTACGTGAAATTTTCATAAAAAATATTGTCACTAAAATCCATACAATAGAATAATTTGACACATTATAATTGGTATTTTCTCATTAGCATTTATTTCATTGTGTTTAATTGATTCTGTAAAAATAAAAAAATGAATTGTTCATAATTTCTTTTAATGGTTTTTTTTTTAAATGAATCCCGATTTATTTCAGCATAGATGTCATGTAATATTTTAAATTTCAGTTGCCTAAATTTTTACGCGGACCCAGAAATCATATTTGTCTTTAACGGAACAATAATCGTAAGATTCGATAATAGGGGTAGACCTATTTTTGTTTAAAATTTGCCTCGAAACTGTAAGGAGGGCGTAATTTTGCGCGACATACCCACACATTCGGAGAATGATGCGTTTTAGATTGAGAGAAGGGACGGTACGCCATTTGTAATGAGAATTTAAGTCCAGGAAATTTGAAAATGGAAGGTTAGTCCGGCAAAGTTTACTCGAGAGTTCGCAGGTGACATTCGAAATTCGAATTTTAAAACGAATCGTGGCAGCGCACACTTGAGATCTATTAAATGGATTTTTTTAAGTCGAGGAAGGCATAACCAAAAAACAGGTCTGTCGATAATTAACGTTGCAAAGTTTACTTAAACGAAGGAAAATGAAAGAATTAGGAGAATGTGAAACTATGCCTTTATTTATCTTTGCAGAAAGGTTACATTAAAATATTCACAAATTTGATATATTGTTTTTTTAACAAAATATGATTTTAAACGTATTGGAACGAGCACATAGTTATAGCAAACTTGTTTAACTATAAATAAACTGTCGAGATTTAAGCAAACAAAAAGTACTGAAAGTTAAACATGAAACGTTATGAATACATTTAATAATTAAAACACTCTGAGCCGTATACAATTTCATATACGCCTAGGAATAAAGAGTTGCTTGCATTAAGTTAAAAAGTACGTATAATACAAAAAGCCACAGATAAGGAACTTAACACTAAAGGTACAGGTTTTTATTACGGATTTAAAGAATAAAGGAAATCAGGTTAGTTTTGACATAACTGCCTTAATTAGCAATAAATTGGGAATACGGAATACTTAAGTAATCATTGAAATGGCAAAACAACCAACGGAAAATCTGATCGGTTAAGTTAATTATAAATACACGAGACAAGGTATGAGCATTTATATATTGATATTTTGTATGTATTTTATGTGTATATTAGCTATGTTACCCATTTGCTTCGTTCTATTAATGCTCCTTAACAGGGAAATCGATATCAGGTAAACTTTTACTTGCCTTGACGTTAACTTTACACCTCGGAACGGTCAGAACACCCCTAAGCATGCACCTCTCACACTTGGCCGGATAATGTTCTCTCTTTCATTTCTGTATTGATATGCACATTCGCAAGAGAGAAAACTGGAAGAGATGGAATACGATGCGATTAAAGAAATACAATTCAAGAGTTGTGAAGATATTATCTTTATGTTGAGTGATATGTGCTGTTTTTACACGTAGGTAATTTGTGGATAGAGGAAAGTTTGATATGTGATGGTTAAATGTTTTTTTTTTCCTTTGAAATTTCACACATGCTTATACTGTCAGCCACAAGTAGATAACTAATAGCATGATAGCGGGTAGCTATTTCGATCACGTGGATTTAGTGAGTGGTAATATTTGGTTTCAGTGGTTCTGTGAAGTTGAGAGAAGCTTGTGAAAGCTGTTAAGCAAATGTATGTTGTGTTCGTGAAGTGCTTAAATTATGATAAAAGCAAATATTGCGTTTCGCTCTTGATATACCATCACCAAACCCCCCCGCCCCCCATTCTTTTCACAGAATTAATCATGCTCGCTTCAAATGATATCGTAGTACGAGACACGTTGATTAAAGTCGTCATGAGCTCCCATTAATGGAAAGTCCAAAGCTTCAGGCACGTGCTTGTCTAGAACTTTAGCCTTGTGGTCCATTGGACCTCGCTAACAGTGTGCTTTCAGAATTAGACCTGTTACGCTTTCAAATTGTGGATGAGGGATGGTAGAGTTCATTTATCGGCTGGATGAGTCAAAATTAAAAAAAAACACGTGGATTGAAATTAAATTGGTTGTTGGATTTCTCCTATGGCTTATAGTAGACAGGTTCCGAGTATTGCAAATTCTGGAATAACTGTGTTATGTATAACTGAACGCTTTATTAGAGAAAATGTTTAACATGAGGAGATACGAAATTATTATATGATTAATACATGTTAATGCATGAGAGATTAACACGACGAGAGTAGATAGGGAACGGCTTTTTTAGTATGTTTCAGATTTACGGCTAAGCTAATGTCTGCATAGATGGATATATCGTAAGCTAGGCAAAAATGCTTTCTCAGCACATTCATGTACAAACTGAGGTGACACTGACTTTAGGCCCTGGTGGGAACATTTGAATGTTTGACTCGGATTTTTTTATTACTCATTAACAAATGCACGATTCTGCTTAAGGAGATCACTTGTTAAACATGGGATTGGAATGCTCTCACATGAAATTTAATGGTTAGGGCTAATCACTCTTTCAGATATATATGAATATTAAACGATTATTGATATATAAAGGATATATTAAATAGTAACGCGTACACTGTCGACGCGATGTAGATGTGTAAGTAATGTTTATATATTACGTCAAACAAATTGAAAAAAAAATATATATATATATTTAAGTGTTATAATTTGATCGATACAAATGTATTTAATTTAATCTGATTCGTAAAATATTTTCAGCAGACATTTTGTCTGGAGGCGTACTGCCCAGGTTAGGGTTCCAATAATCTAAATGTTTCAGATGTGTTGGAGGCCGCGGCTTTTTCTAACATTATGTTCGCAGAGATCAGAGATAGGCGACGCGATCCCAGCCTTTGTTTAGACAGAGATAGTTCGGTAAAATGTTCGAGTAATCTAATGAAACCTATATTTAAGAAATTTACCGATTTCCGTTATGTATAAGTTAGGGTGCCATTAATGACAATGTTTCAGAGGACAATCGGGGCGTTCCTCAATATGGCCGCGCCGGGATAAATTAACTACGAAATTAAAGTATGTTCACAGAAATCCCGTTGTGAGGTGGTTTTAAGGCCGTACAGTCGATACTGTTAGGTTACTATAATACATTTGGGAATGGAAATTCGCCAAAAATACTAGTGTGTAAGCACAAACCCCGTTACACTTATATGTTCACAGAAATCCTGATATGAAAGGACACGGTATAGGTAAAACATTAATTTCTAAAACCTTTAATAGCTATTTAATTCCGCATTTTATGTTAGGCTAGGATGTCTTAACTTCAAATGTTTCAGATGTTTAACGTAGCAACGAACATGCTTGGGTGGCCCCAAAAACTTAATTTCACAGAAATCCTGAGACGCGCGGGACACAGTATTCGGTACTGTAAGTCACGACTTGCCCACAAAGGGCTTTAGTATAAGCAAAAAACCACTTGTCTCTATGTTCGCAGTAAACCTGGTCGCACCACTAGTACGATAGGGCTTTCTAGCATAAGAAAATCGTTTTTTTTTTTGACAATGTTCACAGTATTGCGAGCCCCGGGCAATAGATCGGCAGCCATTTGACGTAAGTGACAAAATCGGTAGGGTTAACAGATACCGTTTTGACAATGTTCACAGACATCGTGCAGGTTGTGGAAGTGAGCTGCCTTTATTAGGTAGGGCAATACTATAAGCAAACCCGGTTCTTACAATGTTCACAGAAATCCCGATGCACAGAAGCACAATATGGCGAATACAGTCCCTCGGTACTGTAAGTCACCAATAACTCATTGGTAGGGCCAAATGTGCAAAAAAATGCGGTTTTTTTTTGTGCTTTCAGAAAGTGAGTGGCGAGAATTAACTGCACGTGGATTGGTAATGTTGTACATACTTAGAGCTTAATTAGGTTAAGCCGTTGTTTTGAATGCTTACAGACATCCTCACACTGTGCATTTCGAGGCGTCCCGCGTAACAGAGGTATCGGAAATGCTAAACTTTTGCATGTAGGACGTGTTTTACGTATGTTTCAGATCGTTAGAGTAGCGTTTACCACACTGGTCCTGAATTATTTATGTTAGAGACACGCCGTGACGATTAAATATTGGCTGATATTCACCGATCCAGTTAAGTTTCACCCAATTAATGCATTTACCGTCGAGCTGAATGTACTAGATTAGTTTGTAGTGTAGGAGAGTAGGGTTTACAAGTTTCTCTTGCAGGGCAAATATCTTATATGTTATGTCGGTGTCGGTAAATAAACATATCGCACGATTTATTATCACGAGCAGACCAACCGGCATAAGTAGAGTAGTTTGACGGGGCCCGTGATACGTGATTGTCTAGAGGTTTGTTTTAGTTTCGTGTGAACTAATCTTGGGCTTTTGGGTGTGGCATTAGGGGTATTTACTTAAATCTTGATTGGCATTAAAAGCAATTATTCCGCTGTTAATGTTTTCGTTTGCTTTGCATTCAACTTTCGTCACCCCCACACTTGAAAACATTGATCGAGCTAGTATAGGTTAGCCTTATTGGTGATTTCAGCACGTAGCAAACAATTCAGGCTGTGGCTAACGTTATGCAATTTAGTCTAAGCATGAAGCTTGAATGGTTCATCATGGTATCAGATCGAATTCTGCCGACAAATCCAGCTTGTGTGGTGCATATCGTATATTAAATCTAATTTTGTGTAATTGCACATAACATTATGTTGAAGCAAAAAATCATTTGAAATTCACCACACGCGGTTATGTGCTTGATGTTGAAGTGTCATCGGTGTGTTGTATAATCTCTTCCCTGTTTAATCTTCATGTCTTCGCTAGAGACCGCTTCAGTCGCAGACACACACACAATTTAGTGTTATGCTCTTTCTGATTTGTCCTAGTTAATTGTGTGTGTTTTTTTTTAAGTATTAATGTATTTGTTTTGATATAGCTTTGAATCATTATTACAAGGTATTTCACTGTTAATTTTGATATTGTTTATTTATAATTAAAATGTGTTAACACTAAAATCCTGGTGTATTGCAAGGTTTTGTTTGTATCACTATGATAGAGTATTTATCCATCCAAATGTGCATTTGCACGTCGTAAGCTGTTTTATTTTACATAAACGCTCTAGTTTTATCTATTTGTTATATGTTATTTAATATTTTAATGCTCTATTTAATAACATGTTACGTTTAAGCTAAATCGTACACATAATATGCTTTTTTACAGGAACTAATATTTAGCATATAGTTTTTTTTAAATATACATATGTAACAAAGAATAATTATAGTGTAAATATTACGAAAAAATACAATTAGGTAGGCCTTTATTTATATACATTAAATATTTTTATAAAGATGACTTAAATATTTAGGAACTTGTGTACCTATATATCCGGGCGATGACATAGGTAGGATGACATCACAATAATTGGATGTTTTAAATCTAAAAAATGTGGTTCCTGTGGAGTTTCTTGCGCCGCTTCTTCTCCACAGAAGAACACTTTCCGAAGCGGTGGTAGTTTATTTTCTAATAATAACAAATTTTTCAAACAAATAATAAATATTTTAAAACCATTCACTGTTGTTTTATTCCTTATTTTAAGTACATTGTAACAGCTGTCTGTCTGTTTCACAAAGAAAATCACTAGATGGGTTCCAAAATTTAATGCAAAGTTGCTTGAATAAATTTACCTTAATATCTGCGCTGATTATTTTCAATCTAGTAGTTAAATGTATGGTCTACCATAGATTGGTTGCTTAAGTGCTTAAAGACCTGACTGATGTTGACTTGGTCTAGCATGGTAATCCTAGCATCACCAGGCTTCTCGTTAAAATTGTGTCAAAAACTAGATAGCACTAAACATCTTGAAGGAACTTTAAATTAAATCAAAATATATTCGAGCATGCTAGAATTGCCTTAGTTCAGTACATAGTCTTAAGATTAGACAACCTGACGTCATAGAAGGCACATCGATTTTACCAAGAGGTCCGCGTGCTACTTAAGGGTAGCTGCATCAATACTATGCAGAAAGATTGCCACAAGATGAATGCAGGTTAATAAGTATGCATAGACAAAAATCGTAATACAATAAGGAAATTATGATACATTAAAAGGCAGATTAAATATGTAAAATTATTTTAATATTGCATTACAATAAAATTGTCACAACAAGGAATTTCCATGCCTACCTTACACTTAAGCCCGATTTACAATATTATTTCTTACCAGAGTTATTTCAGTACAATCGCTATGTAAAGAAACTTGGAGACTGTAGTAGGTATATAAATAACGATGTACCCTTAAAAACAATGCAGGGATTCGAGTCATATCTCATAAATAAGCATAACAAAAAAGAGCACATTGCTAAAATTTAAATGGCGCGGCAGACGTCGTTCGATAAGTCTTCGTGTTCTGTGCAAATTCCGCGATTGAATCTATGCTCGAACTACTAAACTTGACAAATGTCATTTCTTAATATGATTGGTGAATATCTCACATGCTTTATGCTCAGTGAAAATAAGAATTACCACAAATGTTTTATTTATTAAAAAGATCTCACAAAAGGTGTCTCCCGATTTCTTATAGAAGATATTATTTTAAAAATCCACAGATACCTACTCTCTCTCTCTCTCCACACTACTAATCAGGGTATTTGATTTAATTGTCATGAAGGAACCGCCTGTATTAAGTTTTGTGGCTGTTATCGTATCATCGGGGTATTTATGAAATACTTATTAACTAGTACACTTAACGTTACATCACATAGAATAAGACATTTTCTAAGTAACAATGGCCGAATAAATTTCGTCATTCTGTTCCCAGTGCCCAGTTGAAACTCATATTATGCATTTGTCGATGTGTTTGAGTGAAAAACATTACTTAAACATTGTTGCCAAATTTACATATTTCATGCCAAAAAAGTTGGCTAAACAAGTCATTGTAAGATCTTTTCCTATTTAACTACACGGGTAAACTTAAGCCTACTTGAAACCCATCTGGATCCACCCCAGATCTAGCCAATTTCAAAGCAGAGTAGATTACAATCTCCTTCTATAGTTGCTGAGATGCGTTGTTCTTTAGATATAAATATCTCTTGGTTGGAACTGGACTATCGCGTCTTAATAGACGCTTCTAAATAGAAGAAAATAATAATATACTCTGATAACAGCAGTAAGTCCAACAGATTACATAACTACTACTATCTAACATTCATTTATACATAAAAATTTATATTTTCTTATATAAAGTATATGATATCAAGAATCTTCGAACTATCTAAGGTGGAGTTTGAATGGGCTCTCATATATAACTTACATATGTATAGGTATGTACATTACAATTAAAAATGGTCTCCCAATAGGATTTTGTAGCAGATTTGGAATGGCAGTGTTTTAAACATTGAGCACCAGAGAATTTAGCACTGATATCATTTATGTTGTATGTAAAACGAGACATAATTCTTTAGAAAAAGCTAAAATATTTTTTGTATATCAAATCGTATAAATGCACATACTATTTTAGGAACAATCGTATATACTTAATTCCCAATTTTGTTTATAGTTCTGAGATCGAAGAAAGTTTATAAGCCATTGTGAACCACCAATTTTAGGGTAAGCAAAGTCTTCTGATTGCACAAATAACTCCTGTAAACTGTTTGTACCGAAGCGTATTTGATCCGGTATAAAATACTTTTGTAAGACATTACCGGGTCAAGTAAGTTCATGGCACTAAATGAAGCCATATAAAGCATTCCATTAATCCACCGCGTGTAATTCAATTCAGACATAAATAAACATATACTATGTTTAACCATCTCATGATATATCCTTTTTTTGTTTCCTCAACAATATGACGCAAAACGAGTCAAGGATCAAAGGTTTGCTATTCTCATAAGACCTTGCATTACGAAACATTGGAACTGCTTTTACGCTTTCATTGTGCATGTGAATGTAAACCGCTAAACGTGACCTTACATCGGACTGTGCACTTTTAATTTTGATATTCTGTATCATTATAGATGTACAATTAAATCGATAAAAAGCAAAAATACGCGCTAGGTTGACGGTGTGACGTCACAACGGTATCCGCACACAGATTATCTCTTGTTTTTATTCTTCATAGTCAGACGCCGCCAGAAGCTCGACTTTTCAGCAATCGGCTGCTCTTCCCTCGTCTCTTCAGACCTGGTATCTCCCCTCAGCATATCCAGGAACGTCGGGTCATTCTTCTTCACATTCTTCTCAATTTTGACAGACTCAGCGCTCAATTCAGCCTTTAGCTTTTCCGGACTTGTGTTTTCCACCTTAAACTCGTTAGGGTCCTCGACGAACGCCTGCTGCAGGTCGCGCATAATTTTTTTCCTTATTGTCTTCTTCATACTGAGATGTCTCTCGAGAGTTTTCACGTCGCCATTGGTATACGTCCGAAAATCATCTTTTTTCTTACGGCTGGACTTCTTTGTTTTGTCATCGTGTTCGTCAAATGTCTGCTTGGCCTCGTATTGCTGGTTGAGCCCGAAGATGTCTCGAAGGTGTGGGATAGCTCGCTCAGATGTCATCATGGACGATTACGCCCGCTGCTCGCGGTCACTGGCACCTCATTGTGGGACCTGGAATTTAGAAAATTATGCTTTAATACGTAGTGTTTTAATAAACTTAAATGCATACAAAAATCTTGTATGTATAATCGATAATAACTAGCGAAGAACTGGTTAATGTTATTTGACGAGATAACGAAGTAATTTAATTTGATTAACTGTACCGCACCCTAAATTAAGTTTAGCGGAAAGAGGAAGAGGTGTGTCCAGTAACATTGATATTATAACAACGAATTAATGATTTGAATTAATTATTAGATCGGGCTTGTCAAAGATTTAAATCATTGATTTAATAATTTTTATTTTCAGAAATTGTATTTGTAATTTTTGTAACCTTGCAACACAAACAAAAAAGTATGTTTTAAGCGTGATAAAAGAGACACGTATTTGTTTTTAACTACTGTTTTGACTTTTTGAAAATTGTGTTCAAAAGGGAACGTTTAGTTGAAAACATTGACATATATTTATAATAAACAGAAATATAAAACTTTATGGTCCATTCTTGTCTATTATACTTTTGATGGCGTGAAGACATTTAGCACATGATCCAAGAACACAATGGACATTTTGTAAATTGTAACCAGTGGCTTGTGTAACAACTTCCTCTATTCATTATACGCGGGAAATGCGATAAATTTACTTTTTTTTTATCTATACCTAAGATTAATTGTAAAAGTATTGTTGGATTGTAGTTAAAATTGGTGTTTTGATAGTTTTGAAATAATTACAATAAAAAAAATACATTACATGATTAATATAATTTAAATAATAGTTTTCAATTGTGACAGTTGACATATGAATCGCATCGGATTTTATTTTAACTTTTAAATTATTATTTCTTGTCTATCTAAATCTTTATATAGTTATAAATATCAGTTATGAATACACTAAACATTATTATTGTCATAAGGAAATATAAAAAAGATTATTTAAATATTAATATCTGATTGCAGGATGTCAATTAATTTCCCCCCACAATAATCCTCATACAGTATTCTACGTACGTTTAGTATGCATAATGAGAACGCGGACGTATTCACTTTCATCTACTCGACGGAACATGACATTCGTCTTGCATTGTTCATAATACCCGCTCCACTGCATCGCCTCTCACCTACGCAGGGTCGTCACGACCTTCTTTTTATATATATATATGTATATTAAAAAAACAACAATATAAGTACTTATGTAAATGTTATATAGAATTATTAAGACTTCTCTTAGAAAAGTCTTAATAATTCTCTTAGTAAATGCTCATAGAAACAAAACCTCGCAACTCACACTCGGTATTTAGTAGGCGCGAGCCTTGCTATCATTTAAGTACTTTGTAAGGAGCTTCAAACATTACACCATGCTCCAATTGCATAAAATGAATTACTGCAATAATATGTGCCACAAATCCTTATTAGGGAATTAAGAATACTCCTCAATATTTTGTTTTTATTCGTAACATATTATGTTGCCAACCCTATGATACATTTTGATTTGTTGCGTTACTCTAGCTGTTTTGTCTAGATTCAAGTAACGACCTGAGTTATAAACAAAAAATTTAATTGTATGTATACTTTTGTTATATTTCACTTTAAAAGTGACTCGTTTTGCGGACATTTGGTATTTTGTTTATAAGCAGCACTTTAAAACAAGCATATAACATTTAACAAGCAAACCTAAACTAGCGCCTTGATAAGTTTAAAACATTTTACGAATTTATTAATGAATCAGAAAAAATAATAATAAAACAAAATATGAGTATCTATTGTGAGTGTGTACTGGTAAATGTGATATGTGGGTTCGAAAGTAATTATTGAATTTGAATGATATAAACAAATATCACTAATACTTGATAGTTGATACTTCTAACATAATAGAGACGAGAACAACACTGACCTGACCAATCTCACTGTTATAAATCACTGTTATAAATCACGGGACGTTATATATTTTTTGATTTGAATTTGCTTAAACCAAAGACAATAATTCTAACAGCGTCAAATAACGACTAAAATCTATCATTCGCAGCTGACATTAACATTGGGTTGAGGTCATTGTACTGACGAGTGACGTCAATTCTCTCATAGTTTTCGTAATCTTATAATTATTACACAAAATTGTTTGTTAAGACACAAAATATTATGGTAATTGAGTATGAATTATGTAACCTGTTTATTGTTAGGAGAAAATTTATATGGGATTATATTAGATATCTTTATAAATGAAAAGCTTTCTAAAATTGAAGAATTTAAAACTCACGCGGTCTTGACGGAGACGGGACAGAGCTTATCTATGACGTTAGAGAATCATTCAAATGAAGAGTTTTGCTATTAATAGCAAAACTGACTATTTAACAAAACTGCTTTACGTCTGCATATCTGTGGCGTAGGAGTCTTGTTTAGTGCTATCTATGTCTTTGATTCTAATTGCAAATTACTTAATCAATAAATTCTTAATGTATTAAATGAATGTTAAAGGCATTAACACATTTCAGTTGAGGATTTTTTTGCTGCAAACGGCCGGCGCACAACTATATAGTGGCGAACGAAGATTGAAAATAATATATGTAGCAATGGTTTTAACATATGACGGGTCCCATCTTCTAGCTACACTTCAATATTATAAAAAAAGTCTAAAGTTTAAACTGTTTTTGATTAGCTGTATAGGTTGAAGAAATAAAAAAATAAAATAAATCTAGGTTGATGACGAATTTTATCAACGCCATCTATCGAGCACATTGTTCAACACTTCAACCGCGCCCGCGCGCACTGCGTTATTTGTTATTTTTGTTACCTCTCATAAGTTTTAATATTAAGATTAACTTATATTAGAACATATTTAACAATATAAAACTAATCAATCAATAGAAGTGTTTAAACATTTTGAAGCAGTGGTTGAAGTAAATTTTCAATTGACCATAACTTCTCTTTCTCTTAACCGATTTTGACAAAATAAACTTTTGACAACGCTCCCAATTATATGTAATCCAACTGTGAAAACCGCGTTCACAACTATATAGTGGCGAACGAAGATTGAAAATAATATATGTAGCAATGGTTTTAACATATGACGGGTCCCATCGTCTAGCTACACTTCAATATTATAAAAAAAAGTTTAAACAAACTATGTTTTTTTTCATACCAACAAAAAGTTCAGATTGAAAATTTTGCGTTCGTCAACGAGCCGTAAATCGCTATTGGAAATTGTACAAAATTCATCCGATCTGTATCTTTTAATTGGTCTTGTTTCCATTTTAACGCTTCACTAAATATTCTGTTAAACCAATTAATTGTCAACTATTTGTAACGGAATTTTACTTATTTTTTAGTTTTTATTATACAACTAATGATATAAATAAACAGTTTATATCATAAGTTGCTGGACACCCGTGCCAGATGAGTATTGAGCCAGACCAACATTGCTTTATAAAGAGGTTAGCCACCACGAGCCCCACCATAAAGGTGAAATGGCTGCCCATAGACACTCACGTGGCTAGGATCTCGTTAATATACCTTCTTCTGTCTGTTAATCACTCATCACGGTTTAGTCTACTATAAAGCCCTGTTCGAACCGCGTACTTTTTTTTACTCTAGTATTTTGATATTTGGCGTGTGTGTTGTTACTGTACAGTTTTAGGGATGCTTAAGTGTGCAGTTGGAACAGCTACTTAATCATTTGGGTAACAGGAATTTGGTCGGCAATTGGCTCAGCATCGGGACAGTTCAATTCTTCAGTAGCCTTACAATTTTTTGTTATTTTAATTATCAGTAGCACAATTTTGTATTAATTGTTTATTTTAAAAGAGCAGCTATCGAGTTTCTTGCCGGTTCTTCTTGGTAGATGACTGCCTTCCGAACCGGTGGTAGTGTAAAAATTGACGATTCAAAAGTGTCTTTATAAAGACCTACTTGAATAAAGATATTTTGAGTTTGAGTTTGAATATGAATTTAATCCGTTTCTTTAGGTGTATTCTTATCCCCAAAGGATTTAATGGTTATCATTTACAATTCCAAACGCACATCGCAACGGAAGTCACTTAATAAAATAGAGAAATTAACTTTCTTTTGTTTTTCGGAAATCGAAAGAAATAAATCAATTTTTTTTAACACACACACACAAACAATGAAAAATGCAAATGTAATTAGCTTAAATAATATATGTTTGTATATTTTATAAATACATATGTAAACAAAACCTGTGACTATGATTAGATAAAAACATAAGCTATAGTATGTGGGTTACGAAAAGTAGCCACGTCGTGATGATTAGTATGGTGAGGAAAATTTGCACGAACCAAAAGTTTAACTAAACAGAGTGTGGTAGAATAGGTAGTTGGTATCTAGGCAGCTAACTGCTAGCTCTAGACACGATAGAAATTCTGGATCTAAATGCTGAAGGTTGCGGAACCTTCTGAGGAAGGTTGCTCATTAACAGTCCGGTAGGTAATTCCAGCATATCGTCACCATGTAACGGAAGTCATGTTATGTCTTTTATCACCGAACCATGCTACAACTAAGGAAACCTAGACTCCACCAGTCGAAAGAGTAAAACCGCATTGTGTACGTCGGCAGCTTTCCATGGTAAGTATGCTGGTCTCGAACGGATAGGGAGACATAGCCCACAGGAGCTGGGGTCATGTCCCAGCAAACGGTCACCAATTACCAAATCTCCGTTATTAAGCATATAGAATTTAGATTTTGTATCGCCTATTTAATCTAATGGTGATTGTTAATATTAAATAATTGGAATTTAAACTACTGTTCAAAGTACGTACTAAAATTAATAGTTTCGTCTACCTAATGAGCAAAAAATAATAATAATGTTTATATTAACTAAAAATTGCTTATGATTTAGCTATTGTGAGTAAGGAACAAAGCTTCTCATAAATATGGCTACGAAAAACAAAGACAAAACCATGGGTTTTTACGTTCCACTCTTTTGTTTAAACAAGTGCAACACTTTTCATGACATTTAAATACACAATAACATTGATACGGGTGTTAATTATTCTTGAAATATTTGTCATACGGGTTTACTGAGTACTTTTAGTAAGGATAATAATAGGCCAGAGTATACATAAACACATTATTGTATTTAGGTTAAGAGTTAAAAGAAAACGTTACACGGAATAAAGAATCTAATTGCACTGTTCTACCTCTCGCTCTATCAAATTGTATTATAGCTATTAAGAAAAGAGACAATGTTATTGCCTATAAAGACTAGTTAGATCTAGATTAAATTTGCATTTTGTATTCATAAATAAAAATTGAAATACTACAAAAAATCAATTATGTTTTACCGTTATCTTATTACAAATCGATTGATCAACAGTAGATTTAACCTCCTGGTACCTCCTGATTGCTATTTATGTGGCCTTTAATTTAGCGACATCTACATTCTGCGTACAGCACGATGACGTCACACTCTGAATTGCGATGAAGTGGTGTCGACCGCTGAGTAAGCACAACATTCGTTCTGGCCACATTTGGTCAAAGATCATAAATTAAGTAGACGCACGTTCCACATTCAAACTTCAAATCAGTTAAAAACGAGGGTAGTGCAATCAGTATTATGACGTGGAAATGTTGACTATTTATATTCTAATTAGCTAAATGTACGCAATGTGAGCATGTAAGCGCGTATAGGATTGTCGCAACACTGTGCCCATTATGTCATTTGAATGATATGAAATAAACACCAAATTTTTGCAATATTCACTGGCTTTGTAAATTAACCAGTATTAGTGGCTGAATTGCGTATGTTAGCGTTACATATATTTTGTCTAATAGTTGTACTATTCTCTATATTAATCAACAATTTAGTACTTATATATCTCATTGCATCATTATACTTAGTCTTGCCATAAATATTGTTATAAAGAAAAGCACGATTTTTTTTTTATACGTAACATTTATTCCTTTCATAGTGAGTTAGTTTAATACATCAATATATAACTATTAAAAATATACAATGTTTATTCGAAGTGGTCTCCATTGGCTGCAATACAGTCTTTTAAACGTTGAGGCCAGTTATCAATAGCAGCACGAACTCTTTCTAGAGGAAAATTCTTCACTGCCAACCGAATGGATCGTTTTAGGGACTCCAAATTATCATGGCGTTTAGAGCAAGCCTTACTCTCTAAAACTGACCATAAATCATAATCCAATGGATTTAGGTCAGGACTTGACGACGGCCAGTTTTCAGTGCTGATAAAGTCCGGAACGTTAGTTTTCAACCAAGATTGGGTGGATCGAGCTCTATGACCCGGTGCCGAGTCTTGTTGAAAGCACCATTCTTTGTTATTGAACATGGTGTTAGTTAAAGGCTTAACTACCGTCTCAAGAATGGTATTTTGATAAACTTGTGCCGACGTTTTAATACCTTTTTCACAAAAATATGGCTCAGTCACCCCTTCATAGCTAACACCCCACCAAACCATCACTGAAGTGGGATAATGCCCACGTTGTACTCTGTTTACTAATTGCGAAGCTTCTTTAGAGCTTCCAGCATAAATACGGTCATTTTGTTTATTAAAATACTGCTCAATTGTAAAAAATTTCTCATCCGTAAACAAAATTTTTTTGTGACCTCCCTTTGCGTACCGCTTAAGTAGTTGTTTGGATTCTACCACCCTATTCTTCTTTAAATTATCAGTTAAGAAGTGACCAGTACGTCTCTTATAGGCTGCAAGTCCTAAGTCATCTTTTAATATACGCGACATGGTTCTAGGAGCTATCTTCATCTCCCGAGATAAAATCTTTTGCTTACGGACAGGATTTCTTCGAATTCTTTCCCTAACTGCTTTAATCACCTTTTTCACACGAACGGTACGTGGACGGCCAGATCTTTTTCTGTCACAAACAGAGGAGGTATCATTGTACCTATCAATAGCCCGGTAAACAAACATTTGACTAATACCAAGCGGGTGGAGGGTTTTAAAAATTGCACTTTTCTCCATACCTACTTTATGTAAGGCAATCACAGCGATTCGGTTCTCTTTATCACCCCACTCCATTTTAATATAACAAAATATTTAACAATATAATGGCGCGAAAATAAGAAAACACATCAAGCAATCATATAAAAATGACAGATTCCAAATTCAAACGTAATATTTTCTTTTTTTGAATAGTAACAGTATTTATGGCCAGACTAAGTATATTATGCTTAATTATCTATTGTCAGGATTAAAATACATATATAATGAGCAATATTAATATCATTCTTCTTTTGTTAAGGCTTCCCAACTGGCAACTAATTTTGGATAGAACTGAACCACGATTTTCTTCTTTGAGAACCATAGCTGAAAATTCTTTAGTCAGGACTTACGGCTAGTTCTCCTTCTACCTGTCAATTTGCTAGAACTATTTTAAGGAGCTTGAACTTCTTGTTGTTTCGTAACAAGTTCATCGTAAGGTCACACAAAAACGAAACGAATAATTGATTCCAGTAATGTAAAGTTAATGAAATAGAGTTTTTTTTATGTAAGTAGAGGCAAACGAGCAGGCGGGTCACTTGGAGTGATGTGCCAACCGCCGCCCATGGATACTGCAACGCCAGGAGGCTTAGAGTTGCTGGCAGCTCACTTGTAAGCCTTGGGCTTCCGGAAGCACGTTGCCTGTTTGTTTATAGACAGTGCGAGATTGTATTTAATTCATTCATCAGTAGACGTCGTAGATAAGAAATATTCTTCCCGTTTCGAAATGGTCAATATACCGAATAAATACAATTTTCCATGCTGATGCTGATGCACGGGTGTGATGAACATTCTTGGTGGTTCAAAGGAGTGGCGGAGAGTTGTAAGTTCTTCTCGTCCTCTCTACGTACGCGTCAATCAAATGTAGCGAATTTTTTTAACGATTCACGAGTTGAAAAATACCTATTTATAAAGGTATATCTATCGATTCAGTTCTTATCTATTGCGGATTATAGAAATAAATGCATGTGCCTCAGTGTAATAAAAAAAAGTGGAATTCTCTCGTTGTGATGAATCAGTGCGAAACGTGTACTAGGCCACGACGACGGTTACTAATGTTTGTAATAAAGTTTATTATGATACGAATTAGGACAACATCTCTTGAAATAGCTGTACATATTAATTATAACTTTCGTGAGCTTTGCACGAGTTGGTTAAATCCATTGCAAGTGAAAGTTGAGTTATATTTGTAACTTATTGTGCTAAGAATTTTTATGCAACCCATTTAATTTATCCAACCGTGGTTAGGCCAGGTTGTGTTATGGGTGCTAACGGAATCGATAAAGTATATTATAACGTCAAAAGAATTTCCTTCAAAGATAATTGTTTTCACTGTATTTATAAAACATACTTACAGGCATCAGTTACTAAGTATGTTTATTATATTCGTTACGAATACTTTTATTATATTATTTATTATTATTATTATTATATTAGTTATAAATCATCCTACGAATAAGTTTTATCCTATAAACAAACAAAAATGTATTATATTAATCTTCGTTACCTGCATTTATTTAAGATTACACAAACAACAAGTCATCAATGATATATACGACCCAGTTTTTAACACTAATAGATTAGCCCTGTATGGAGGATTCCAATCTCATTACAGCTCATTCAGCTTATTACCCGTTACGTTTCCTGCCTTCGCTAAGGCTTTTAAAACATTCCATTTTCATTCGTTTTTGTCGGTATAACTCATAACCTAAGTAATCTTATTGTATATTTAATAACGTGAAAAGTATGCAAAGCTAATTTAACCTAACTTTACAAGGCATTTCCTAGCTGACTCCAGCCAATATCTAGAAAAATTACTTTACGGAAACTATCGTAAATGTAAATCTAAATGTATAACTCTTATCTAGGCAAGAAACACAGTTAGGATGTTTTATCTTATAGGATCATAACGGCGAATTAATCTAGAGAAACAAACTTAATTTACCCGTATAGGATTGTCATGTTTGATGCTTTCCATATTCACACAAATTCTACTATTTCCTGAAGGTGAGTTGAAAAATTCTCACGAGCGTTGGATAATATAATGTTACTTAACAATTCATTGAATGGTTACGCAAGTACAATTCAAGGTATAGAGCCGTGTGAGTTTATCACAATGCCTGATTAAAACTATAAATTGACCGATCGATAAAAAAAAACTAATTATAATTGTACATCGACGTATAAGTAAACCTTTTTGACTTCATACAAAATTATAATGTTTTTACCGAATTTAAATATAAAATTTATATTAATACATGTTTGGTGTCATGTCCCGCCCTTTTTATGATCACTCTTGGGATTGTCTATGGCTTTCAGTCACAGAGTATATGAATACTTAATAGTCAATGAAAGATGTTCTGTCTAATACACGTTCAAGACTAAACCATCACTGATTTAAGTTTAAAGATAGTTCTAAAATACAAAGAAGTAAGGAGATAAATTAAAAGTAAAACCTTTTAGAATTGTAAACGAATATATTACATAAATGTAGGCGAAACCTCGTGGACTATCTAATATTCTATTAAAATTGTACAAAGGACATCGAAATCTTCAACGTATGTAATTAGGTTAAAATCTTCAAATCTCAGGTCAGATTATGTATGATAATACGGACGTGGGAAAATCTCGTGTACAAATTATATTTAACTTGTACTATGAGATCATTTCGTTCCTTAACAGTTGCATAATATATAATCTCTCATTGCGTTTCTTTTCTATATTATAATAATTAATATTAATAAATAAGATATATGTGATTTGAAGCTCACGATAGATCTATTTGTCCCATCATTAATTTGGCTTCACTTAGTACACTCGCTGTGATGATCAGGTCCTGATTTTCAGAGCGACCTTATATACATATAATGTACATGAATTATATATTATTCAATTGATAAAATATATATGAATAACAGTAGGATGAGTTTCAATGTGAAATCAAATATAATGGATGTAGGTTTTGATATCTATTTTAAGTATCTAGAATTAAAAATATATATATATGAATGAAATATTACTTATTTTTAACGAAGAATGTCTTTCTTTAAGTTGATTTTTGCAAATAAGAATTACTGAATTAGTTTTTAAATTATTTTGTTAAGAAAACAGTTCTTTGCAAGTTTACATTGATTACACTTTAAGAACATTACAATACTTATAAGTTTTACATTATTATCGACTGAAATAGGCCGCCAGTACAACATTATAAACTCAAACTCAAAATATCTTTATTCAAGTAGGTCTTTATAAAGACACTTTTGAATCGTCAATTTTTACACTACCACCGGTTCGGAAGGCAGTCATCAACCGAGAAGAACCGGCAAGAAACTCGATAGCTGCTCTTTTAAAATAAACAACTAATACAAAATTGTGCTACTGACAATTAAAATAACAAAGCATTGTAAGGCTACTCAAGAATTGAACTGTCTCGATGATGAGCCTGTAAATGTAGCTAAACTATTTAGTCTGTAATATGATATCTATGTAAAATCGTTTGTCTACTAACTTTTTAATCTAAAGTCGCGTTTGAATCGCATTAGCGCCACTGCGTTATTAGTTTTTATTCACATAAATCACTTGGCAAAGATTTTCATATTATTCGTTAAAATGTTAATCGAGAGTTGAATGTCAGGTGTCCGTCGGAAGAGGCAATAATGTAAATGATTTCCTGCATAATCATGCACGTATAAAATATAAATAATGATTGAT
Source organism: Leptophobia aripa (assembly GCA_951799465.1). Lineage (NCBI taxonomy): Eukaryota > Metazoa > Arthropoda > Insecta > Lepidoptera > Pieridae > Leptophobia > Leptophobia aripa. The sequence continues at coordinate 5,421,716 of OX637278.1, read as the reverse complement.
GATTCATCCTACCTATTAATAGGACCACGGGTTGTTTGAATTGCGACAAATACTATCGGTATACTGTCAAAAAAGGTGTCAATTGTCACATTTGTGTCATGTTTAATTTAAAGCATAGTTTTATTATATTTATTTAGGCCCTCGAAGCTTGCCTTCGAGGCAATAAAAAGGAGTGACGGTTTATTTCTTGTCAATTCATTGTTATTTATCAAAACCGTTTATGTTTTGAATGTTAAGTTTCGAGTCATTCTTGGCGTTCAGTGAGTTAGTACGGAGTTTGCCGTAACCGCTAGAGACGCTAATTCAATTCCATACAAATTAAAGTTACTTTAACATATCCGAGTTCGTTTAACACACACTGAACTGAATTTAAAGTAAATTTTACTATTTATTATATCAGATTATGGTATGACGTTTATAATAGCTGTATACATTCATAAATTGATTTTTAGCGTGGGACGAAATCAAGTGACATTTCCATTTAAAGATTCAATCAGATACCAAATATATCGGATACATATATTTTATTATTCTTATATCGCTTTCACATTTTGAAGGTCCTTATACAACTGTATTAGATCGAAGCACGAAGAGAAAGGTAACAAAATCGAAGCAAAGATCTCCGGAACGACGGTAATTGTTAGAAAACGTCTAAACACTAGGTGTCAGATCACTGATAATGGCATTAGGTAATGGTATTAAGCGAAAAAAGCTAATCGCTAAGTGAAAGTGCATTTGACAATGTTAATAACGCGCATTTTGCATCAAAAGCACCACAGAACAAAGTTAAACATAGGTGAACATGGGTAAATCTCTACGTTCAAAGTATAAAATATTATTCACAAAAAAAATTCGACTCGTTACTGCCAGTTCCCAAATCAAGGTCGTAGAGTCGACGAGAACAACTGGCAAGAAACTCTCCGCCACCACTTTAAATCGCCAAGCAAGTTCGTTCACACACACATCTACACACATTTTAGTAACTTTTACTATTGTAAGAGGAACAAGAAAGAAGAGGAGCATTTCAAACCTTTTGAGGAGCCCCGGTTACAAAATTATTGATGATTATTTAAAAAAAGTTATTTTTTTAGGTTGCTATATGACTTATACTATCCAAATCTAATCAATATACTCCAGTTTTATGATTGGATAGATTGAAACACGTTCGTTTTATTGAAAAAAATTAACTAAATTTTCATAAACACGCGTTTTGTACCCCTTACTGATTGAACTAGTCTGGGTACAATGAGATTTTCTTGTTAACTCTCTCGTAAATTATAATTTTAATTTACATTGTTTATTTTAATATTATTAGCAAACGAGATACCTTAATATATCTTTAAAGGATTAAGAACTGACCTTTCTGGGTCTAAGACATGGGTCTATGGGTCTTACAGCTGCGGTCTAAAAGACGATGGTTTTATGAACTCCGGCTTAACAACAAGGCTGTATATGATGTTACAGAGCAGCAATTTATCAGATTTAAAAAAGGTCTTTATTATATTTATGAGCAAGACGTGCTCTTTTTGTTTTTATCTATGTAATGTTATCTGTATAGTTGAAAATATTTTTATTGTATAGTGAGTCTATACAATAAAAATATTTTCCTTTAAAATAGTTGTTTTTTTTAAATCCTAAGAATGCGAGTCGTTATTACATTTAGTTATTCGGTATAGAATGCGGGTCTTGGGTGTTAGCAAAATTAAGGATTTAGAATGGAAACATGTAGGATTATTTTCTATTAAAAGAATAGAAAAGTCATTTACTATAAGCATAAATCTGTCAAAAATAGATCGAAAGCGCCCTTAACCAACATCATTGTTGACGCCATAACACATTCCTAAGCTTCCTTAGACCTGTATTAATTTCACCGCACAGTTTGAGTTACATGTGAACAAATAGTGTGTAATAAGGATATCAGAAGTAATTTCGTTCAAATATTAAAAATGTTTGTTACATTTTTTTAATATTAAATAATAATGTTTGGTCTTAAATATAAAGATACATTTTGAAGATTTGGTTTTTATTTAATGAATTATAATCCAGTTTCGGATTTGCTTTTCCTTGATATCTTTTATAGACAAGTAGGTCAGTCTTCTATGCCTGTCCTTTCGTTATTGGGTCGAAGGGTTTGCTGGTTTCCTCACTCAGTTTGATTTCACGATGTGAAATAATAAATAAAATGAAAAATAAATCGGAGCGAATGTCAATTCCATATAAATTAAAATCCATTGGTAACCACGGTCTCGTTGGGTTGTATACCAAACCTCGCTTATACCGAATCGCTCATTATGGAGAAACTTAAGTTTAAAATATCGTAATCACAATATTATTTCGTGATATTACAACTAAGTTTTGTAATAATCGACTTTATTGTTATAAAGTATTAAAATAAGACGGAAGTAAACGTAATGCAACTTGAAGGTTTTTTGTAAAGTTTCGTGACATTAATCTAAAAGAAACTGATAAGCATTAAGCAAATATCTTTCCTTATTACACAGAATAAATGTTTTCAATATTAATACAAAGTTAAATCTGCGATTGATTGGTAAGACAATTCTCAATTTGACGAGGAACTTAGCACTGATAAGAGACTATTATTCAGTAATTTTTTACGCATAACTATTTTCTTTACGTTCTTATCATAACTTTAATACTTTTGTCACGTTTTTTTTGCTCTGGCAAGTAATACAGGGACATTGAGACAATTAAGAAAAACAATCAGCTATGAATAAGTTTAGTGAGAATTTGATTTTACTAAATAAATTAAACCGTGTGTTAAAACAAGACTTTTGCTTAAGGCAATGCCAATTGGCTAATATTTTCATGTGACATTTGACGTATAAAGTACCACAGATAATGATTGCCTGTAGAAATGTCAAAAACAGGCTGTGAGTGGCATGTGTTGGAAATTAGAAATACCCTTATGGGCCTAATTAACTCAGATGGTAAACACAAATTTAACTGTTAAAATATGGGTATTTCACGAAATATTGTGACAATATATAAAATATCAAGGAGATCGATAAAAGCATAGAGTGTAGACGAAGACAATGGTTTCGTGTTTTTTGTCGAAAAAAATTATCTTTTGCAATACAGAGTGATTGTTAAATATATTTTTTAAAGAATCGGTTATAATAATACATAAAACATATTCAATTTTCATATGAAAAATTGTATTCTCTTTCGAAGTGAGAAATCGTAATCAATACAATGTCAGTCCAAATACTCCGAGACTACATTAAATCACTTTTACTTTCAATCGCAGAGAATGTCTAGATTTTAACTCACGAAGAACTATTCTGTTTAGAAAGTTCAATAGATACAATGATAAATTAGTTCAATTTAAACTGCTATTTTACCTAATAACCATTATAAAATTATGTTGTTTTTTGAAAGCTCTAAAACAAAATATATAAAAAAACCAAAATCTTCATTTCCATCGATGTAACAGACGTTCGTAATTAGGCATTAGGAATTGGTAAGAGTTTCGATCATTCCCAATAGTTCCGAACATTCCAAATATTCGATACCTTTTTAAAATAACAGTAACATCTTTGCATGAGATTTTACTCGCATCTAATGACTTACCTGTCGGAAACTAAACTTCACACAGAATACTATTATTAATACAATATTCTAGCTGCTTCGTCGTTGTTGTTTGCTTGTTTTCTAGGTGCTTTTTCAATCATTCATCACAATTGCCTTGACTTGACACACATCCGTATTTCTCACGACATCACAAGGAAATCTGTGTCCTGGAACCGAGCCTAAAGCCTTCATGGCTCGATGTACAGGTAAATTAAAATTACTATAAAAGAAATAGACGTGACTTGACTCGTTATTGTTAGTATGTCATTTTGATTCGTAGGCACTATTATCTGGGACACACAATACTACCTACTTTAGTATAAATAGCATTATTATTAAATACATATTACAATGAATTATTTAGGTTTTGAGTATCATAGAATAATGGAACAGTTGTAGTGTATAACTGGAGGCAAACGAGCAGGCGCGTGTTAACCGCTGCCCATGGACACCTGCAACGCCAGGAGGCTTACAAGTACAAACAAAGATCACAATTAATGTGTTCATCACACAATTGGTGAACGTACCGGTAATCAAAGACGGTTTGGTCCACCATTGTCAACTGAGTAATTGTGTAAACATTATATGACATAGATTATTACACTGATAACTTAACCAGGTATTAACAAATGATTATTGTGTTTTGTCCCACACTCTAGTCGATTCTATGTGTAACGATTAGCTCAGTTTGCGGAAACGACCGTGAGATGTGTCCTTTTGGAATTAATTGCCCGTAAAACACAAATAATTTCGTTGACCCAATTTTGTTGTTCAGAAACAAAACAAATTGGCCACTGACTCGCCAAGGACTTTGTTAAAATTTGTGATTCTGACATTGTATAAATTAAGTTCTATGTGTATTTTTTTATGAAGACATATATTTAATATTAACACTTCGTTGTTTGAAACAGAAATACAAAATGAAATACGTAGATAGACATTTATGTTAGTGTTTCAATTACATTTATGTTATTTTTGTTTTCATTTAAAGTAAATAAAATGTAAAATTCTATATTATTTTAGATGCTGCAATGCTGCAAGAAATTGAGTGAAGTCGCGACGATTAATCTATGTGTTTTTGTACTCCAATGAGAAAGAAATAAAGCATCGGGTTTTTTTAATAAAAAAAAAACTATTTTAATTATACCTCGTTCAAAAGTGTTAGTAGCTTGAGATAACACAATAACATTACCTTTATAGTTAATAATAATTTAATGCATACAGAATGTATGTATTTAAAAATGATTAAAAATATATAGTTTTAATATTAAAAAATATATCTAAATTATACCCACACCCCCTAAATGACTCTTAAATTAATAAAGATTTCAAGACCAAAGTTAAGTTTAAGGAAGCTCAGTTGGAACCGATTTTGACCTTTTTGCAACCGGTTTGAGAGCTTGCTAAATTATAATACCTAACTTGGAAGACCAGACTGACATAATCTGACAAACAAATCCATTAAATAATAAGACAAATGACCACATATTTTTAATATTAAATATATAAAATTGGATTCGCCCAGTTTCACTAAGCCCAAACTAAAATATAATTTTATTATAAACAAAATATTTTCTGTCTTATCTCTTACGTGTGATAAGCCTGTAAGAACTCTGTCGAAAGAATTAAAAGAATAACCGAACGGGAAGGATTAAAAGGTAATCGAACCCACATAAACTAGGAAATCCAAAACTGTACTGGACTGTGAACTGGAAAAAAAACTATTTTAATGATTGCACTTATTAGGAGCATAGACTTATTTCAAATTACAATTTTAAACCGGAAGTTATATGAACTAAGTCGGATGTTAAATGTACCGGATATTCTTATAATACTTTATTTCTCCCGTGTAATTCTGTTGCGTAATAAATAGACACTCGTGGAATTTCTTTGATAATACATAATTATGTGATGATGAATATGTTGGGTGAGGTGTTGTAATATTTATATGCATGCAAAAGGTGTTCGCACCTATACACAAGCTTTAAAGCTTACCTTGGGAGTAACCAACCGTGTTTGTATTGTTTCTCATATTATGATTATAAATTCAAAGACATGCCACAGATCCACGCAAAATATTTTGAAGGTTTATGACAATGTACATGAGATAAGGCAAATTATAATAATTAATTACTGAATTGTTCGTTCGTAATTAGATAAATTATGTAAGGACTAATTTATCTTGCATTTCGATCAAGACATTGTTTAATGAAATCTATCTTAGACTATGTTTAAACTCATTATTACGAAACTATACATTGTGGTAACCACAGATAATATTAGAAATAAACTTTTGTTTCGGTTACAGAAGCAAAATTATTGCATTTTTTTGATAGATATGTTTAAAAATGTTAGAATTTCGACTGACTTTCGGGAAATCTTAAATAGGTAATTTTTTATGAAACTTACAGTATTTATTTTGCAATAGTCCTCGGTAGATGCGGGTTCCTGAAAAATTGAATTATTCCAATAAATTTCATTTGGAAGAAATATTTATGCTTAAAAGAAAAAGCCTTAAAAATATACTAATAAATTTAGAAAGGAATTCTCGTGGGTTAGAAACCCTCCCATAGAAAAAAGGCATTATGATATTCTAAAGTAATGTTCAATTATTATTTTGTGTTTACTAGGTAAAATCCCATAAACAAGTTCCATAGTCCACAAGTCTAAAATTATCAGATTGCAAATTATAGTGTCAAATTACATATGTACACAGACTATTTGTAAGAGCCCTAAGTTTTATCACAAATTATATTATTCATATAGGTAAGTTATGAATCGTCGAAATTAAAAAAAAATATATAAAAAACTAACACAACATTTATTGCCAGTTACCAAATCAAGGGCGTAGAGCGGACGAGGATTGGTAAGATTCCCGCCGATAAATCACCATATATGTCTTCTAAATAATACAATAAAACTCCACCTTGTCTGTGATGTCTTAAAGAGTGCATTGAAATATTGCATCGTGATATCCAAGCGATGCTTTGAACCGGTTTTCGTTTGCACAACTGTACAAGGATTTACGTCACAAAGTGAACTCAGATATACGAAATTAATATCTATCTAAGCTTCTCTTGTTAATTAAAAGGTTTGTTAGTATCCACATCCCAAACTTATTGTATTTTCCTTTAAGGCAACAATAAAAAGACGTTGTTTAGTGCCAAATTGTAATTATTAGGCACAATAATAAAAAACGTAAGGAAAAATAATATAAAAAGTAATTACTTTAAAGAAATAATTGTCAATGGCAACTCGTAGTTTACAGAGTCCAGGCATATTCTGTGATACTAATCTATAATTTATGGTTAGACTAGAGTTCAGTGCTACGTCAGAGACGCATTCAATGAGTCATCTGTAAATGCATATATTTATACATAACCTTGATGACACATATATACGTACTTATATTAAGTAGTTATGCGATTAATTACTTATATAATTTAATACAACACATCAAACGATGTTTTATTTTAATAAAAAGTCCAAAAATATAGCTTTTACGATAAGTTAAACATTTTAGTGGAACCGGAACATGACCCATTATTGTCCATCCCTTTTTATTTTCCCCTTTTATCTTTATTTTGAAATTAGGTCACCACCGGTCAATTAGAAGCGTGATCAAAATTGGAGTTCTCATATATAGGAGTCAACAATAAACAAAGCAGCCGTACTAAGAACAATACATTCATTTTGCGTTTAATTCGCTAATATTTTAATACAAATAAGATAAATCTTTTGTATTAAAGCAAATAATTACTTAAAACTGCGTTTTATGATTTTCGTTATAGAAGCCTTTTTATTTATATACTACAATCTATTTTAGTATAATATTTATAGTATCAAATAGATAAAAAGGTTTAAGAAGAGATAATTAGAAATAGATTTCAATAATGTATCTCTATAATGATCCAACAGTGTAAAAAAAACACGCTGTTATTTATGTACATACTAAACAAAATAAAAGTGAAATTTTAATTTAAAATACCATGCCACACATTCACCAGCTGCACAATGTAGTGGGAAATTTAATAAAAATAACAGATTTTTTTTTTAAAATTTTCGACACTGCATACCGATTTGTATTAACAATTCTTCAGAAAGTGAATTGATGTGAGGTGTCGCGCATGAGTCGTTCAATGAACATTCCGATTTCTACCACCTGATATCCAGGTATTGTGTTACATAGATACTAAATCTTAGTTTCTTGTTTCGCTTCTTTACATTTATTTCAAGGTCCAGCAATCTCTTTCGTGTTAAAATTCTGACAGTATTAATAAAGAAAATATTCTTACCAGTAGTAATCAATTAACACTTTTGTAACGGATGTGCCACAACGTTTCGATGCTTCTGAAATAATAGACCAGAACCAATCTCAAATTACTATAGAATAATATCCATTAGGCATTTGGTGATAATTTAAATAAATACTTATTATTGAAACGGTGGAGTTTCTTCGTTATAACAATTAATTAATTATTTTTATTTACAGCGAGAAGCTAGTGCACTATGATACAGTACAGAAGAAGAATTGCCTTGAACTATAAATAAACAAAGCAAAAACAAAACAAGACTTAGTATTAAGCATATTAACTCAATTATCTAAGTAGATATATTAGAAGTGTAAAAATAAAGAAAAAAATAATTTTAATTATCTTGTTTTTGCTATGGCTTATAATGATTTTAAGGTATTGATGTATAAGGTTTAGCCACGTTAACAAAAAAGCGTATAATAAATTTAAGCTACAATGTTGCAAACCAATAAAAGAGACCTGATTTCAAGTTGTCGGCTCGTTTACCGAGAAACACTTCTAGTGCACCTACAAACAAAACCTGTTGTGTTTATCGTGTACAAAGCTATTTTCAATGTATGAAATAAGTTTTCTGTTAATACTAAAAACTTTTAGACAGTAGAATTGTTAAGTACGTCAAATTTTCACAGTAGAAATCTTAAAAGGTTATTTGAGATGTTTATATCTAACAAAGTTAATACTGTAGAGATTTCAAACTTAAAATAATATACACACGAAAGATTTTTAAATAAACTACATGAAAGCTTACGTCAATATAATAAAATCAAAATAATACCAAAGAAATATCACACATTCTTTTGACATATACCAAAATATTCCCAACATTTTTTTCGCACTAAGATCCTGGAAGTCTGTAAGCTGTTAACATAATACTTATTGACTATTTTGAGCCTCAGAATCAAGAACTTCCATAGCAGCTGAGTGCACGCTGAACCAATGAATAGTTAGCAAAGATCAAAAGTGGTTTAAATTAAATCAACAAGGAAACACCAGGATGCAATCAAAAATCAAAAGTCATACGTAATAAGATGGCGCCACAAAATGATATAAGCAAAAAAGTGAGGGGTTATAACCGCTAATTGCGTAAAATATATGCAATTAAGAACCAGTTTTGCATGATTACAATCGGACAAAGAAAATTTATTTGGCACTTTCGATACATGCAATTGTTAATGGAAATAAACACAAGCATTTACACTATTGTCTCAAAACATGTTTGTTATTGGTATAGACAACACAGATTTGCAGTAGTCGTACCATAGTTTATAAAAAAAAATAATTTATTAATGGTAGTCTTTACTACAATCATATATTTTTAACCAAGGTTTGTACATAATAAAATCGGAAGTCCAGCCGGGAGCGTAAATGTATTAAAAATAAAAGTTATTAAATGTTTACTGTAACAAAAAAGGTTCCTTTATGCAAAAGGCTTAACTATTTTATGTGTTAACCCTCATAAAATATCAGGCGTCATAACCTAGCTTTTATAGTTGTGTTGTAAATACATATTAAATTGTTATTTCACTTTCTTATTCTAGATTCCCATTCATTCGGTTGCCAGGAATAGATAGCTTTTCAGCGATGTTCACTTCGTCCTATGTTTACCTTGTTAATCGTATTAAGATCTTTATTATCTTTTTTTGTGATAATAAAGTGTTTTTTTAAATTTTATTTATAGTTAGTAAAGTTTATGATGAACATTCTCGTCAATTAAGTGCATCTGACTTTGTTTCTATTTCCGAAATGAAAGCTCCGTTTGTTCAAAGTTGAACGTATTATTTAACTATTTAAACTCCATAGCTATAAATTAGGCGAAGTCAAATTTCAGAAGGATCTTTGAACAAAGAGTTCTTTATGAGGCGTCTTCCGGTTTATCAAAGATTATAAGTGTAGCATTGTTGGTGTGGCCTTCGTCTTTCACTCTTTTGTAACCGTTCAGTTTTGAGCACGCTCTCGGCTAATCTGATTATTTAAAACCGCGTTAAAAGGCTACATATAGTTCTTAGCTTATCCCGGTATAGTTCTTATTACCTGTGGTAATATTTCCTACACAGAAATCAAATTCTGTCATTGGAAATATAGTATCTACTATAGATATACAACTATAGATTTCCGTCATGTTTTCGATCTGACGTTTGTACATGTACGAATGGGAATAAGGTAAGGCAGGTAAGTCAACTTACCCCGACTACCTTAATTTTATACAGTTTTTCTGTTTCTATTTTACTTATTCAGTGTAAGTACATTAAATTTAAAGAAAACCATTTTCATTTTAGAACGAAATTGTAGAAACACTTGTTCACCGCTTTAGATATAAGGTGTTTAGTGAATTAGGTTAATTCAATTTGCGAACTAAAGAAACGTTTGTATTACAAGGCTTTAATAACAGGATTAACAATTAAACATTTACACAAGTGCTGTTTTTAAACTTTAATATTAAGAAATCGTATCATTACTTATGTGGAGGATGATCCACCAGTCGAAACCACTAACTGGGTTAAATGCTTCGGTGCTTTAATGTCGAGAGGTTTCAGGATATATGACGGTTGTCGGCAGGTGATAGATGTCGTCACACATTTTATTTAAACCTTTACAGTGTAGTTTTTCATATCAATGTGTTACATATAAAAGTAGGCGTGCAGCAATTGGGGCTTCAATGCAAAAAGTTGCTATAACTTGTCAGTAGTTCTTAAACATAGACAATTTTGAAGAAATAACACATTCAAAACATTGCGACTAATACAAGTGTTAACAATTTTTTTGATTATTTCTAAAACCGAATGTATGCTTAATAAACAATAAATTGGAAAACAGTGACTTTTTTTACATACATACATTAGTAGAAACATAAAATTAATGAAAAGAGACAAAAACAAAACAAAGGATAAAAACAGAAAAGTATACAAACCTAAGTTAACGCACTTAGAGTGGGTAAAGTTAAAATTGTGTACAAAACAAATGAAATCGCGTATTGCACGTTTATCGACATATCGAGAAATCCTTGGTAAGAATGGTTAATATTTTTTTGCAACGAAGGCCACATTATGCCAGTGGCGTCAGCTGACAAAAACAAAAAAAACTTGTTTTCGACTTGTAAGTGTGTGTGTTTACATAAAGCTTTTAGCGAAATCACTGTCCTGTTTTTAGATGCATTAAACCAAAATTATTTAATTACAACAATAACTAACAATACACAAATCGTGTTAGGTAATCAAATATATTATGATTACAAAGTAATTGCTATATTTCATTTTCTGTTCGATATTTCTTTTTATTGGACACTGAACGACGTGGCTCCAATTAAACTTGTAATTTTTAAAAGGTATATTTTTAAAGAACATGTCTATATACTCACTAAAAGCTGTATATAAGTTCCAATGTTAGGCTCTGCGAAGGCCCTACGTATAATTACTGTAAAATCGACCACTATTGCTTGGTATTTGTCTATGGCAATGCAGAATGTAGTAACAGACAATTACAAAATCGAAAAACAAATAATTACTTAAAAATAACCTAGTTATCTTAATTCATGTTAATATGTATACATTATGTAATTCAAAACGTTTTATATACCTTATAGTTTTGATTTGTCAAAATTTATTTGCTTCTTTTAATTGTAACATACTGCAAGATGCGATTGTGACAAAATTTTCACCAGTAATCGATTGAATCAGTAAAAGTCAATTTCTATTCATTAAGTAAGTACATACATTTTAAAACGTCTTAAGTCTAAATGATTCTACGCCGGTTCGTACGCGACCAAGCTGAGAAGCAGACAAGAAACTCGGCTAGAAAATTAAGTCATATATTAGAATGATAAATCAAAATTCACACGTATATTCATTAATTATTCAATAATGGTGTCCGTCAACTCGGTCACGACTCGTGTCAACGAACTAATTGGCACTAAGAATGTATTTTTACAACAGCAAGCTAGAAAATATTCAGCTGCTGTAAAGCTGCTGCTTGCTGTTATGCAATAGCTTAGCTAGCTCAGCAATAGCTAGCGTATGTTTTCGATAATCGAATAATACCAAATTCGAATATTAACTTTTATATTAGTAAGCAATAGCTTAATAATAGTAAGTGGTTCTTATATTTACTACCAATATAAAAAGTTAATAAATACATAATTTGAGGAAATTTATTATTATTTGATTATCGGAAACATATACGTATTAGTTATATAGTCTTTTCGTATATCCTAAGTGATCAACACACGTAAGACGACGACAGTGACGTATGGCGATATGTATTACACGTATACGTATCAAACATAATACAATCAAGAAATTATATGCCCTAATTTAGTGAAAAGGTTCGTTGGATTTTATAGATAAACAATATTCGTTTCTTGAATGTCTACATTTGAGGTGTAGTGTCTGCACTGCTTGTTGAAAAGTCGTAATGATAACGGATCATAGCTTGGCATAGTCCAAGCTATGATACTCCGTTATCCACATAGCCATTTCTCAAATTGCCCATTTTAACTAAACTCTATGGCGCATCACAGCAAACATTGGTCCTAATTAAGTTAAAAATATTATTTTTGGGTAATGGGATCTCTCTAAAGCCCTTTACAGCTCAGCAGTATACTGGGTTGCGAGCTGGAGCTGATCTGAGAATAAAATTTGCCTTGCCCAGCACAAGGGTCGTCTCCTGCAAGACACGAACCTCGGCTTTGTAGGTGCTAGTTCTCTATAAAAGCTAAGAAAAGTCGAATGGTCTTCGAATATTGAAGGTCAACACTTTATGTTTTTAGGACTCCGTATGATATCATCCACGTATTATTGGTGTTTTGTATCTTCTTAAACGCATGTTATCTTAAACAAGATAAACATTTTATCTTCTTTCAATGGGAAAAGATAACATTTCTCGAATTCTTTCTATAGAACTATTTGTGTTTTTGGTTCTTATAACTAAACACAAGATAAGAAGACCTGTTGGCAGAATGGTGATCGGAAAGCCTGGGTTACATCCAGGGTTAACATTTGATGGGCATATTTGTTGTGGTCTGGGTGTTTTAATATGTTTTTTTAGGATTAATAAAATAAAATCTTAGGGGTCAATTAATATTTGTAAATAAATTCTATGATTTAGCAATAACGAGATCATGCATGCATTATCTTACATTAAGAATTTATCTCACTTCTTATATTTTTGTTTCTAAAGAATAAATATGGGAAGAATAGAGCACAAAATAATCTACAGAGCTTTTTCCCTGTCGAGTGAACGAGTATGACCATTATTTACTGCGACCTCCGTTCTGTGACAAATAATGTTCATTTATACTTAAGTTCTGGAGTTCTTTATAAGTAAAATTGTACAATAATTAATCCGCTAAAGTCTTCCGGAATCCATTCGTCATCAAGAGTAATTCAGCGTAATTGATCTTCTAAAAGAAATGTGATATATTATATGAAGTTATTGTGTGGCCCGAGGCATGTATTAGACTCAAATGTCCCCCATAAAACATACAAATATGTTAATTCTATAGTTTCCGTGTTTGTCGTTTCCTAATTATAGTTTAATTGCAAGACATGTAGTAGAATTTTGTTTTTTTTTTTTCAAAATTCACAAATCATCTTTCCGCCAATTCAGTGACGAGGCTTAACTTCTGATACGTGACAGAGACAAAGGAGGCGGATGCTTTATCATCTTGTTTCTTTAATCTTTATAAAAAGACGCAATTTTTTATTTCGTAATCGAATATAAATTTCAAAAAAACCAATAATCTTTTTTTAGACGGATTACATGTTGACATACAGTTGAAAATAAAAGAGAAAATATAAAATTATATAAATAGCTGTTTTGATCAACAGACAATAGAAAATTTTGAATTATTATTAGTAGTCCCTCGGGTTGTGATATAATAGTTGGTAAAGCTTTAATTACCACTAAATAAAATTATATATGTATTTAACATTTTATCGCACTTAAACACTAGAAGCAAATGACATTAACAGATGTTAGAACTTATAAGAGCAAAGGGCGGCCTTATCGCTAATAAGCGATCTCTTCCAGACAACCCACACGATAAAAGAATACTTAAAAGAGTACTTAATATACTATAAATATTCTCCATTTATCTCGTATTATGAGAGATAAATTCACGTATGAAAATAAAACTAAAGAAACGATATTCTTTAAAAGTGTAGTAACAATGAATTGTGTAACTTTAAGTACCAGGGTGGTAGGACTACCGAGCACGTTTCGTAAATATCTTCTTCCCCATTGTTTACTTCCGAGGGTGCGAGGGTTAACCTCAAGCAAGTTTGCATTACGAAAAACGTATGTGGATTTTCGCATTGATTGTATACTGTCTGTAAAGTTTACATGCATGTGTATAATTAGAATATACATACGTAAATGCTTATATGCTTCACCATAGGTCATATACAATATCTCGCTTTTTAAAGTGTATGCTTTATTACCAAACGTATGACAGCCTCGCTCGTTGCTGACTTTTAAACAATCTCCTTTGAATTATTTTAAAGGACGCAATTATGTAAAATTAAAATCAGGATGGACTTATATTTTGAGTCGGGTATTTTTAAATGCGTATAAATAAATTTATACATGCAGTATCTTTTGTAAATTTGCGCGTCTTTTATTTTTAATGAAATTGTAATAAATTGAAAATCAAGTTCTAACAAACTCCGTTAACTCTACAAACTGAAACCCAATGAAAATTAAGTGCAGTGAAGCAAGTAATTCATTGAATTTGCAAAACTTCATCCATTTAGTATGAGCCGAGTTTGCTGAGAAAACATCAAGTTTGAAACTAATGGCTTGCTTTTGCTTCTATTGGCACTCTATTCAATAGAGAAATTTATACATAAAATTTGTCTAATTGCAGATTTTTAACTATGTATTCTATCTCGTGTAAAATGTTTACGAAGCAAATGATATAATGGTGATTAATCGTTAATTATTTTTTGTCAATCTACAAAATTGTATATAATTATACGATTTCTATATGTTTTGTTAAAAACGTCGTTGAAAACATAGATCTGTGACAACTGTTGTCATGGTATAGACAACTTATGACGGAAGTTAAAATAGTTTATAGTTTACAATAAAAACTCCTTGAGTCCTGGCTGACTATAATATGCTAACGTTTTTAATTTTAGAATGCATTAAACTATCATGATGTTTTGTACTATTTTAGTTGTATGTTTAGCGATCAAAATTTATAATCGTATAATTTAATCGAAATAATGGATCTCAACCCTCAAAAACAATAACCCAAAATATAAAAATAAAGAGGGTGAGTCATAATTGTAATTGTGTGATAATCTTTTTAATTAATTGAGCTGTCAAGGGGTCGCCATATGCCAGCTTGTAATTTATTAGGAATTAATGAAAGACGTAATTATTGACGTCATTACAAAAATTTCATAAAATGTGCCAACAACGCATGAATCTGTAAGTTGTATGGATTATAATGTTACAAACATAAAAATACAAGTAAAGAAAAGGATGTTTAAGGAAACTCTACATCGCAGACGTGGCTACTGTTAATCATTCCAAATTGTATTTCTAAAAAAAAAAATTAAATTCTTAATGCGAAGCGTTGAATAGAGCGTGATAGAGGATTGCTGTGGAGGCCCTCTGCCCTATCGAGGGGACATAGGATCATAAGTCAAGTCACATTTGATCCTTCAAGCATCTTTTTCTTCTTCATTATTTATTTGTAGAGACATTATTTTCCTTATTACAATATTTTATATCAAATTGGGCTCTTTCTTGAAATCCGTCACCATTTTTTTTATTCGAACAATCATTCATGTTACAAATTAGTTCCAAGTATGACCACGAGGCGCTTTTGAATTTTTCCTTAAACTTTTCTATGATTTTTATGCTTGTCCCAAGTCTTCGTGACACGTAGGCATAAAACTACCAATATAAACATTAAAGAAATATAAAATAATACAATTTTATTATATTGGAAAGACTTGTTATTTCTCAGATGATGTGTTTCACCAGTTTACACTTTGAAAGAAGTTGTTTTAAATCCTGTGTGTGATATTTAAAGTCTTATGGAAACTAGGATAAGATTTTAACGCATTTAGACTTTTGCATACAGTAACAAATTTTATTTTGGTATTTAAATTGTCTATGCCTCAGATTAATTGTAAAATTAAAGTGCAGACATATCATATATATTTTTTAATTAAAAATGATGTCATAAGCTAATACTCACGTGTTGTTGTAATTCTAATAACGAAGATTATAATTAGTCAAAAGTACTTTCAAATTAATAATTTTAACATAAAACGCGTAACACAAAACTAAAAAGAACATTGTGGTTAATGATTTTCTTAACGACAAAAAAATATTCTCTGTGCAATGTTACTAACCTTAACACAATGATGTACGAAAAATATTAATTAACAAATGATATTTAACAAAACTTGATTAACCCCAAAACTTGATCGACCGTTTAAAAATGGCTGATTTTTATATCTACAGCATAAGTTGAAATAAAATTCTCGTTCCTCATGGAGTGTTGTTTTTATGCCTCTTAATGTTAAATCACGTTTTCAACGTCCATAATAGTTTTAGATAACAAAAAACTTAAATAAATTAACCGTAATGGCGCCATATTTTGACAGTTGACTTGTTTATCTGTTGAACTTCATTTTATAAAAATAAAATACCTTTAACTGTAGTTTTGAGTAGTTTGTATAGGTATAGTTTTAGCCGTAGGTTTATTCAAAGTCAGTCTGTTTTGGTTTATTCAAAGCATGACCTGTTATCCTGGTTTTACCGGGTAACAAAAGAAAACAATTCTTTCACCTTTCCATTATTTCGCGGCTTACAAGACGAATACTTTAACGGTCTAGGTCTATAATTAATGGTGACAGTTTCTATTATTTTTTTATAAAAAAATCATAAAAACATCGTTTATAATGCAGTTCATTGTGCAAGATATTGCAACCTTGATTAATAAAATACAAAAATGTTCTTGTTATAATAGAGGTCACGTACTCGGTACTCTATTATTAAATAGCTCTATGTTGTCTATGAGTTTGTGTTGCAATATAAAAATACGTAATTACATTACTTTTGTATATTTTTACAGATTCACCTATTTTCACAACTTTGAAATTAGTGTTATAAGTCTGATTTAGTTTTTGCTCTTATACGTCATTGAAATAAATTAATTTCCATTGGTCTCCCTTTTAGAAGGATCAAATTTTTATAAGTGCATTTTGTAGTTGTAATAGTATCTATATATTTACGTAATTTGGGGCGATAAAATAGGTTTATTTAACTTTCATTTATATTATATTGCATTAAAATTACTATTATACCTACCGTTATATACCACGTTATGTATTGAGTAACTACATGGATTTATTAAAATAATTATATTTAACAACTGGTAATTTGGATTCCCACTTCCGAACTATTTAATATTTCACTCAAACATGATGACTAAAATGCATCACCCCGTTTGTCAGCCTTTTAGTTTCCTGAACATGCAATTGTTATTCGTAATTTCAAAATTTATAAAAAATCTCAAAATTAAAAAAAAATATTTTAGTATAAAATCTTTTTCCTTTTCCGTTGCGTAGTAAGCTCGTGTACAACCTTAACTTTTTTATATATATGTACCGGGATTTAATACATATCCCAATCTATATGTATTATTTCTTGTATTTGAAATTTTTAGTGATGTATACCTTGATAAATGAAATATACTAAATGTGTATTTGCTATATTTATGACAATCCTTGCAATTACAATTAATTTAACTTGAAACATTCGATTTTTTATGCTCTACTTGCCAAACAGGCAAGATTTGCCAATTACTATTTATTATATTAGCTTATGTCTGTGCCGGACAAAAGATGCCTTTCCCAGTTAACTGCTATTATTTCAGAGTTGCTCAAGCTTGAGTAACAAAATACTTACAGATAACAATATCCAATAGTATGCTAGCAATATAAAAGGTCACTGCACGAGTTTTTATATAAAAAAATCAACTTTTTGTATAACACTGATGTGACGTAGGCGTATGTGTGTACGTCGCGGCAGCGAGAGGAGGACTGAGGACCGTGGCCCTCTCTATAGTGGTGCCTTGCGAAAGTCAAGTAACGAGTATACTGCCTTAACATTACGGTAGATCTTAAAAATAACGGTAGACTAGTATAGATTTAATTTTGTTTAAAAATATATAGTTGGGACATTTAAGATAAATAAAGAGATAAAAGCGATTCATAAGTTAACATATTGTCATGCATACCTTTATATATCTCTCATAACGTTCATAAGTACATATATATTACGGTTTAAGGTCATTTTTGCGATATTACTACATATCTACGATCTACGGATTTAAATGAATCAGCCGCAATCCTACTGTTATTACAGTAGGAATGTAAGCATCGACTTCTCTAGAGAGGGTGAGGGGCGGTAAACTCTCTACCATGTCATAGCTTAAGCGCAGCGATTTTTACATTCATTCGACGTACATTGCGTTGTATGTACCGGTTTTCTTAAGGTTAATTTTTGCTAAGCAACTTTTAAAAGTCGCATTCCAGAACTTAAATCCTAACAGGGCTAAAAGTAGGACAAGTTTATTTTTTTCTTTTGTGTATATCCTTATAGATATAAAAGGAATAATGTTGCCAGAAAAGTTTTGGTGGGCGCACGTTTAAGTATAACTAACTATATTGTGGATCGACTTTTTGCTCTTGTGATTATATGCAATATATTTAATAGGTTATCAATATCTTTGAATACCTCGTCTTAAGCAGTAGTTAATGTAACAAATGCGAAATGTCACATTATTCTAATAATTTATGTTAATTTCTCAGCCGTTATAATAATAAATAGTTCATAATAATAGAAAACATAGGATTTGTACTACACGTATATAAAAAGATAACATTTTAGAAAAAAAACGTTTTTTTGTGATCTAACGTAAATTAGATAAAACGAAAAATGGATCAAAGTGACTTTTAACAGGCTTGATCGGCCCTTAATAAAAATTAATGGAGGGTTCTCTACAAGCGGGAAATTGGTAATACAATTTCAATAAATAAAGCATCAACTAATTAATTCAAGTGTATTACGCTGAAATTTATTTCAATAGAAATAAATGTACCTCTCATATTTCAGATCACTCGTATTGTATTGAACGAACATATTTATTTAACTATAGCGTTCATTACGAGGATTATTCGTATTTAAAAGAAAAAAAACAACATTTTTAAATATAATAAATGATATTTTTACCGGGCAATATACACTTATGACTATTCGAATGCACGAGTGAAGAGATGACGTCACAGGCGTAGACTATAAATTTGCATACACGTTTATGCAGACCAAAAATAACTGGACACAACACACTGGACCACAGAATATCCTTGCGTCCAGTCTCTTCTGAGGTATATAGTAAAATAGATGTACTACAATAACTTTTTAAATACGTAAATTAAAATTTATCAGACTAATTCCCAAAACGTAAATAAGTTACGTAAAAATACATTACGTCTATTGAAATCATTATGGAGTCACAGATATTCTGAAACATTTCTTATATTCTCGATTTTATATACATAGAGACATTTTCTACGTGAGTCGCGATGTTTTTTCTTCACCGTATTAATTATGTACTAAAGTAGAAAGAAATGTGTTATTTATAACAGTATCGCCCGGGTAGAGTTTTGGGCAAAATATCAGTGAATTAATTTTACTTTAATCGGAGAATAACTCATGTAATGTGGCTCATACCATTTTCCACAACGAATAATCGGTTATAAAAAGTTTTTTGGATCGTTTTTCGTGCTTGATTCTCTCTTTTTATTACAATGACATCGTGCTCTGCAATTGTTCTTGTTTAAAAGCAAATGTTTTTAAAAAATATTGACATTTGTGGATCCTGTACGTCAAAGTGCTTATAATTTTGTTACCATTGCTTGAAATAATTGGATTTACTTAATACATTGGATGTACAGCTTGGAAATACAGCTTCATTGGAGGTACAGCTCGAAAATAGCGCGACGGGTAGCTGATTCCACAATGTGGTAGTTAGTGTGTAAATAAATAAGATAATTATTATATTATTATTATTATTATTACGGCCGGAGAAATACCACTCTCTCACAGAAAATCGGCGTAAAGTGATGCAATTGGACTTTGTTCATTTTGTACTCGCGTTTTGTTCGGTGAGTGAGATCTTCCGGTGCCCATCCCTTTCCCCTCCCCCGTCCTCTTCCCCTACCCCCCCCCCCCCCCATTTCCTAATTTTCCTTTAAAGGCCGGCAACGCACTCACGAGCTACCAGCCGCGTGAGTGTCTATGGGCGGCGGTTTCACCTTTATGGTGGGCCGCCTGCTCGTTTGCCCCCTCTTCTATAAAAAAAAAAAAAAAAATAATTATATTATTAAAGGCTGAATCGATCTTTATAAAAAAATGTTGGCTTTTCCATATTTATGTCCTAAGCTGACCTTGACAATGTAATATTACCGAAACGAATATTTTCGTCATGCCGACATGCAATTGATTGTAAAAACACGTTAACATTATACGATTAAAAAAAAACGATCTCGCATCGCGTTCTATTGTCTATGTTTGCTATTCAGTTTCTGGCCGTTAATACATTCACTTATAATATAGTTTAATTGTTTTTGACATATTTCATACAGATAATATATTGTTAATAAATAGAGAAAGTCGTTACGATAACTGTTTAGATTAATCGCACATTAATCGAATCGTGATTGAATCGTTTCATTTAAAATGGCCGCCGTAAATTACAATACTACAGCTTCTCGTGAAAAATGCGAGTCGTACAATCTGGAATTGACGGTATTTGTCACAGTTGCGTTCAACTTTATTTTAGTTTTCAATTAATTGTTGTATATTAAAGATTATTACTTACTTATATATTTGAGAAAACTACTTACTCTGAAATGAAATTCGTTTGATTGATGAAATGTACGTAATTTAAAAAAAACAGTTTCTTATCCCTTTTTATTATTTACGTCATTAAATCTGCTAGATGATCTAATCCTAATAACATTAGGCAAAAGACATCGAAATCAAAATTTGGACCTTAGTATCAAGGGACTTTCGCTTATATAATATCTAATATTGTATGTTTGTAACTATTTTTATCTATAAATAACAATTGGTTACCGTGGTAATACCAAATTATATTAACACCCCATTTTGTTAGCATTTCTATTAAAATAATTAACAGTCCTAACACGTTTGTTAAACAAAACATTTAAATTCTATTATATGGTAACCAACCATGTCCAAATGGTTGTATATAAGGTGATATCGTATATAAAATGTTTTAAAGCGCCATTACAAACCATGTTTACTTGTAAGTTGCTTGTTTTCACGATATTGGTAAGTCATTATTCTTAAAGCCGCTTCATTCAGCATAAGATCCAAGTGACGAAGTGTTTAATTATAGTCTATTTCCTAAAAAAAACATTATTTTAAAATCTCGAGTCAATTGTGTAGCTTAATTAATTGAATCAACAAGTCGCTTCACAGACGTGTCATAATTGAAAACATGCTATCACCTTAACCCAATTAGCTATTTATTAATAATACAAATATTAAAACCTAACCAATGACAAAGTAGCTCTATCAATGTATCAGTAACACTAATTGATTGTCAAATCCATACTGATATTTGACATTCCTTTCAAAAGCTTAACATATCTTTGAATATTGTAAAACTTAATAATTGAATTTAAGTCGTGTTTTTTTTCTTATCTTACTGTACAATTTTCAGGTTTCAATCCAAGCTGCGGATAATAAAGGTATTATTATTTTGCATATTATATAGCGTTAAGTTAATTTTATACAGACATTTTTACGTGAAACAAAACGAAAATTAGCAAGCAAGCTAGTTAAAGTGTAGGTTGTATATTGGAAAAAATCGAAGGTCACATAGTCTAGTATATTCACATCCGGGAAACACGGTGCTAGACGAGAAAATTGTATTGATTACAACAATAATACAATTTATAATTAGGCTCAGGCTATGTTCTTAGTACTTAGCCACGTGTCTATGGGCGGCGACTTAACCTTTATGGACCCACCATAAAATTTCTGCTCGTTTGCCCCTCTTCTATAAAAAAGACACTTAATAAAAGAAATAAGATATTTTAAACTGACTTGATTTTTTTTCTAAACTCATAACGTTACTTTGTTTTGTGGATCTTTTGAATCACTACAAGTGTAATATTTTTTTCGCCTTGTGTTAAGTGGGTGTTAAAGTAACGGATCGTATTTGCAATGACTGGTAGATTTTTTGATAGTAACATAGCGATTATGTAATTGAATGTAAGTGACTTAGATTAACACTCGTAAATAACAGGAATGACGTTTAATCATTGATTTATAGAAGTCGACACAGAGGCCTGCAAGCAGTTTTTAAGTTTAATAAAGAAATTGATAAAATCTAAAGAAAATGCGAAGGAATCCGCTGAGGTAACTAAAAAACCAAGAGCGAAAAATTTCGAGGAACATTTGGAGAAATGTTAGTATTTTTATATATACAATTTCTATTTGTCTTGGCAGCGTTTGATTGGCGACGTAACGACCATAGAGCAGATACCTTTAACTAATGCATGATATATGTGTGTTTAATTACATATTTTAAAACTATTTCTATCAACGGTAATTAAAAACGTAAACGTAGTACAAAAGACTAGGTAACCCAGTTTCCTCTCGAGGTCGCTATTTCTGCATTAATGCATATTTCTTTGTGATATTATAAAGTGTTTTTATAATGAAAGTATTATATTTTTACTAAAATTATAATACTCTCTGTATGAATCTCCCAATAGAATGGTTTTTGCACCTGCAGATGTTTTTATATGGTATTATCAAACCAGGTGAACCACTTGAAAGACAGTGATAACCACCGAAATAATATATTCTTACATAACAAATAAATGTAATAATTACCGACAAACAATCTATAAATCCATATATAGGTGCCTCAGTGCTTTATCAAAAAGTTTCACTATACGTATATTAATATTGATTTTTTTATTTTTTAGATTTGGAACAGAAATGTAAGTATTAAATACATACAAGCGAAATTATAATTAATTGTTTATGCTCTTTCATACAATCTATGGATCATATACCTAAATAGATAATAATAATAATTTCTTAAACACGAGAATCAAAAATTGACTTATGTAAGTACCTACTACGTATATATATATATATAATATTAAAACTGAATTTCTTTTCCAGTTCCATGGTGGCCAAGTAAATTAATTGAAGATTTAGGCGTAGTCACCGAAGAGCCAACAACGAAACCGACACCTTTAGATACATTAGTCACAAGTTACATGGACTTATTTAAGAATTTACTTGAGTTTTTTAAGATATAAATTGTGTGATCGAATTAAAAAAATAAGCCTGACATCTATATAAACAAGAATGAGTTTTGTTGCGATATATAAAACAATATACCTACAGAAAAGTTAAAAAAACCATTTGAATGTCTATAACATTTAGTCTATGATTTGGTGAAAAGTATCTGTGGCGCCGTTATGTCTGTACTATGGTAAAAATAAACGATACGGGCTCGTCTTTATTCTTCCGATAAATATTTTTTTTCGGACCACCTTTGAAAGCTGTTTGAAATGCGTCTAAAATGTTATTATGAACCGAAACAATTTATATATTAAAAATAAAAGATTATCATTTTTTATAACAAACCGATATCAATGCTTTACACCGATTAGGTGTCAATGCTTAATGTTCATCAAACATTTATTAGCACACGTGAAGCTAACAATACAAAAGACTTTAATGTAATAAAAAATTATACCTCGTAATGTTTTTCAAGTTTTTTCCCCACAAAAGGTTAAACAGGTTTTTCCTTATTGTCGTCAACGCGTGATCGCTCATAAAATAAATCCAGATTATGTGAATACTTAATGATTATTTGGTAACAAACATTGTGTTGACTATTAATGGATAATCGTAGCATATGTCATTTAAGAATAACACACGGTTTATTGGTTTAGGTGTGATTGCATAGGCGAGTTCCAGCAACTAGAATTGCAGCTCTTCTCTAGTCCCTTGTAATTTACTTTTGTACAATACATTCAGAATAGAAATGTAGCATCAAAAAAAATGTATTATTTATAATTTCATTTTGTTTAATTACTTGCTATGGTGAAGGGGATCATCATATTCAGACTCAAGATCAGATGAGTCAGACACAAAATGGAGGAGTCCAAATCCAAACCGGGGGTTTTAGTAACCACTGATTTATTAAAAAGATGGCTGCTTGATGATAGGCATTAATGTATTGAAAGCATACAAATCTTGTTATATATTAATTTAATCAGACTCATTTCACAACAGAAACAAAAAAAAACATTACCCAATGACAAACATTGCACGACACACAGTGTCCCGTATTAAATCTGACTTCACTAAGTACACACTACAAACATCAAATGAATATCTAGGCAACATTCAATCAAACGAACTCAGTTGACTCAATTCGAAATCCATAGATATTAAAATCTACCCTTACTTCTATTTGTGTGGTACATAGCTATATACATAAGAAAATCAGTTCGCTCCGATTGTTGGGTTCACACAGTGTTGTAAAATATATATATTGGATTGCACACGCTCTGGATATTGGAACAAAGCGTGTCTGCCACACTTTTATACCCGTCGGTATTTAATGTCTTTGCACAACACTATTTTCTTACAGCTCATCGTGCTCCTCCTGTGGAAAATATATTCATATATCATTCACTTGTGTTAAGAGAAAAAAAACTAAGACTTCAGTAGGGCATGTACTACATATTAATAGACTATCAAGAATTGTACACAAACGCTCATTTGAACTACGGACGGTCAACTAACAATGATTATAAAAAAGAACTCACCACAGGCGCTCCCTCAGCAGCTTCATCATCGAGATCCTCATCATCTTCTTCCTCGGGCTTCTCAGACTTTTCCTTCTCCCTCTCAGCTTCATCCTGTTCATTCTTCATCTTCTTCTCGCCCTCAATCTTCTTCTTGATCTCTTCTCCTCTCTCCTTAGCAGCGGCTGGGTCATCGGTGAACAGGAAGTTGTCAAAGATGGTTCCAGATTTGACCTGCCATAAGTCCAGACCGACTGCGCAAATCTCATCACGCTTGTACAGAGTAGGGTCCGCTGTGTACTCTGGGTTATCAATTTCGGGGTGTACCCATGGGCCTTTGTAAGCTGGATTGTCAATCTGTGGACGGCATTCAATTAACATGTCAATTGTCAAATTTTTTATTTTATTTTACTCATTAAAATTAAACAAGGCAAATTTTTATCTATTGATCATTGGAAAATGCAATAAACAAGTTATTTTATCTAGTTTTATTGCTGACATATTACGTCACTAGTGTTAAGTACACGTTCAGTTCAGTTTTGGTAGACCGGCTAACGGCAACTGCGGTCAATGACCCGAGAACACACGACCAAATTAACATCTTGCATAGACAAAACTTATGGAAAATTTGCTTTAAAATTTAAAACTCACAGTATTATATAAGTTTCAGATAATAAACAGCTAGTGGTACGGAAATTAGTCTTGTTCAACCTTTTGTTTTAAGCGCATTGTTAACAACAGGAAGAATATTTTTGTCCAACATGTATATTACAATAATTAAAATCAACACATTTTTGTGGCAAGTGATGAGTCATCTATACATGAGCACATCTAAGATTACTTAGAGAGAGAATTATTCCTAACAAAATTCCTCAATGTTTTTTTTTTAAAGCAATTAACTTAAATATTTGCTTACCTGTTTTGGAGCCCAGACACCCTTGTACTCAGGATTGTCAATCATAGGTGGTTCCCATTCTCCATCCATTTCATCGTCCCAATCTTCAGGTTTGGTAGCGTCTGGGTCTGGAATGTGTTCGGGCTTCTCCCAGTCTTCTGGCTTCTTGTCGTCTGGGTCAGGAATGGTTGCTCTTTCATCCCAGTCTTCTGGCTTTTTGGCAGATGGGTCCTGTGCAAAAATTATTTCATTATAAAAAAATCCTGTGGAGTATCCTGGACACATATTTTTTTTATTAAAATTTCATTCAACATACCTTGATCATCTTGGCGGGTAAGAAGTCCCAGTCATCTTCGAGGCTTCCAGATTCCACCTTTTCATTATCAATGAGGACTTCATATGTGTTGTCAGTGTTCACAATGAGTGTGTATAAGTGAGTGTAGACATCATCCTTGCAGCGAATGTCTTTCTTGATGAGGTGGTTCTTTCCCTTGTAGCTGAAGATTACATGCACCTGAAATAAAATAAAAGTTAAATAGACTTCAAGAATATGGTTATTATTGCATTAGTTAAAAACTTAAAATATTCTGGTTATTAGACTAGAAATGCAGCAAATCATGTCGTAACTATTAATCCTTTTTTAATCTATACAATTAATTTTGGTAACATGTTTGTTAAGTAAAGATCTCATATTTTTATTCAACTGTAAAGAATTAATTAATTATAGTTGACTTTTCACCCACACAAGAGTTGGTATAAGTCCTACAAGCTGAGTAAAAACATCATTTATTTGTGGGTATTTTCTCAGAAAGTTTCATTTTGGAAACCTCATAGCCTTAGATATGATACTAATTGATGTACACAAGTGATTGCTGATACGATACTATTTGGATAAATATAGAATGTAAAAGTATCCTAATTCCACTATTTCGGTAATCCTATTATTTCACTAAGATTCGTTATGCGGCTATTTGAACGTCTATTGACACCAGCAATATCGTGAATATATCTATTTTTCTAGATACTTATCAATGCGATATTTTTTATTACACAATTTCTATATCTGCCAGTTAAACATGATATGGTAAAGTGTTATCGATAATAAAAATACGCTACTTTTTGCCTTTTACTATCATTATAAAGCATTCATCGTTAAGTAAAATAAGTTTTATATTTCGCAAATATTACGACATAGAACTATATTTGCATGAAATTGAAATAATTAAGCATTATAATTTGGTATTTAGTGAATCCAATCATAATTTACAATTTACACAAATGATATAATCCATATTATGAAATAGCCATGTTGACACACAAAATGTTTTCTCGTTAATAAATATTTATTAATTAAATAATTAAAACAATTTGTAATTAATTATATTGAGAATAATTTAGGTCAATTGGGTTTAGTGGGTGGATAAATTTAGAAAATATCTATTTCAACTCAAAATAAGACAAAAATGATTATAGAATTCCAAACAAGACCATTGACTAACTCCTTCCAGTTTATTATTACTATATATTTTTTAAAATAATTACCTACTTTTTCTTTTGTTATCAGTAATTACCATTGATACAAATCAACATGGGACAATATAATGGGACATGCAAACTATTCGTGGTAAATGTTGACAATTGACATGTTTATAAATTTAAAATGCTTTCAATGCTTCAAAATGCTGTTGTACTAATCATATCCTTTCATATACAAAGTCCAATTTATTTGAATTTTTTCACATAGAACTGCATCGAGCGTGACATGCACTTATGTATGTCACAATTTTTTTTATATCGGGTTTCAAAAAAACCCGAGTCTGAGATACCCCCAAAACAAACTTAGCTCGCCTATCAGTTATTTCAGTATAATTAATAATGTTTAAATTAGAGCCA
Source organism: Leptophobia aripa (assembly GCA_951799465.1). NCBI lineage: Eukaryota > Metazoa > Arthropoda > Insecta > Lepidoptera > Pieridae > Leptophobia > Leptophobia aripa. The sequence goes on along the minus strand of OX637278.1, from coordinate 5,394,132 downwards.
TGTGTTTACTTCGTTAACACAAGCCCAAGTATTTTGAAAGACTTTATTAGTTTCTAGATCTTTCGTTAGCTTAAACTGACCTTTTTAGTACCAGGACCGCAAATGTCTGGCCCAAACATGATTTCATATGGAGTCTCGCCGTGCATATCCTTTGATTCCAACTTGCAGTCAAACACTTTGACATAACCACCTCCACAATCAATGTCTTGCTCATGTTTCACAGAGAACTGGATTACTAATGGCTTGCCTTCGTTGGAGAAGGGCTTGAACTTGGTGGACAAGGCGTAGAATCTGGCATCCTCAGAGGTTTGTAGACCTATGTATAGAAGAATATAACACGAGTTTTAATTTGGAAATAAACAGACTTTAAAGGAAATTAAATCTGTTTAATTGATTAATATAATTCGAAACGGCAGGTCGAAACCTCAATTATTTTAGAAACGAGAACGTTTTGCCGGTTTCATATTACAACGGAAACAATTTTAATTAGATTATTGTATAATATGCCGTGTATAAGCTTATTATATATTGGACTTAAATATTAAGAATGATTTGTATCCGTGAAACGTGTACGTGAAATACTAATTAGAAAGGCGTACCTTTATCTTCTTCGGCGTCATTGTAGAACTTTCCAGCAGTTAATTTGAATTTGCCAAATTCTTTGCCGGGGTGTTCACTGTACACCCATTTTGATTCCCATGAGTCTGAAAAGGAACAATTAAGTATGTAATTCTACTAAGATAACCGGCGTCGGCGATCGATTTATAATTTCAAGCTACAGCACGCGGTTAGCCGGTACATAGATATTTTGCATAACAAGTGTTCGTATCGTTATAATCACACTTACCATCTTGGAACTTTTCTTCATAAAACACTTCACAGTTAGCTGAATAAAATGCCAGCAAGCTGACAACTCCTAATAAAAACGATTTCATTTTGGTAATACTACTAACCGCACTCGAGCAAAGTCTCGCCACGAATAACCAAAAATTACACCGACGCTCTATTATTTAATTTTGGCCGGTTGTTACGTTGTCAATTTGCTGTTTCGCTCTAACATGAGCAGTATTAATGTAAACAGGTGAAACAGATATACAAACGTAGTATCATTATAAAATTGATGACAAAGATGGCGATACTCAGATCCTGTAGGTGTGACAAGGACAGAAAATATGCAAGCCACTATGTGACGTAGAACTACCCAGACAGATGGAAAGATTTAATTGGTTCAAATTCCACGAATAGGAATTGAACACACCGTATGTTGAGTGATTCAATACGCGGTAAAGTCAAAAAATTATATTTCAACACATTTGTAGTTTTTCATTAATAAGCGCGTATATTGCGTTTATTAAGCGCATTACTAATTAGATGAAATTTTATTAAGTTTTTGAAGTATAAATAACATAAAAAATATGTTTATCTTAAGTAATATATGAATTCTCTCCACTTAATAATAATTACAATGTTATCAAATGTTAAAATAATTAACAAAACCCGCGAACAATTGGAGTGAACGCCAATAGGAAATAAACATGCACGCGTAAGAGACAAAAATATTCTCACAGGGATGTTAAAGTGAAATAAAACACATCAGTAACGTGTTTTGAATACATTCAGTGTTGGTTACCTCGAAATGATATTATCTCCATAAGGAAAAAACTAATTACTTTTTGTACTACTAAATAGGTATGAAAAAAATTATGTTGATGAAATTGTAAATGAATTATGAACGTATATTGAATAACTGAACGAAGCTTTGCATTATAAGATGATATATTGTATTAGTCATATATTTCAATTTTTAATGACAAATTGTACAAAAAAAAAATTAGCGTGACACCCATATAAAGATGTGAAAAGTATGTTTTTACGCTTCAATTAAATATATGGTTTATCTGTAGTGTATTTTATGTACGATATTGTAACAATTTGTTTGTAATTGATAAATAAATTAAAAAAATGGAAACTTTATCAAATTACCAACTTTGGTAAAAAGAAAATATGAAACAAATCTATGAGCGAGAAAATAACTAAGTTGAATAAAATCATAAGCGATATTGTATCCTTTCTTAAAGCAATAATAAAACAAAATGCAACAAAGACATATATTTCATTTACAAAGAAAAATCTTCTTTAAAACTATAGTCATCCTTGTCTGTTGTCAACTTGACTGTCTCCAACACATCTGCTAACATGACAGCTTTCTTCTCGTTCCTCACTCTTTTCTTTTTATCCTTTTTAAATTGCTGTTTCTTCAATTGATTCAGTTTAGTGTTGCCCTCTATAAGCATCTCGGGATCACTTTTCTTGGCTCTTTCATTTTTGTCTGTTTTAGCTAATTTCGGTCGTACATTAACAGACCGGGATAAAAGTTTCGTGTCATCGTCCACCTCCATTTCGTCCATTGCTTTAACCGGGCCGGTGCTTGTTATCTGCAATTTTTTTAAATATTAGTTTTAAGTAAAAGTCAGGAAGAGTTCCCAGAATGATCCCAACGCCACCTACTATCAAGATATGTGAAACTGCCGTGAAAAGATATTTTTACGAAAGTAACGTCGTAACCATGGCAACGTGGTAACAACCACATCCATAGAATCCGAGTACTATCCAAACTCTAATAGAAACGTTCCATATTATACAGATATTGAAAATTATATGTAAAATCAATAATTTTATTAAAATCAAATCAGATCCATCATTATTAGTGACCATTGAACGACTAATGTAATTTCTTTCGTTGGACAAACGGTTTTTTATAAAAACATTTTCAATCAGACAGTCAAAAAAAAGAGGCTTTATATGGGCGTTAATTATTATTAATTACCAATTACACAGTTTCTACCTGAAGAGTTTTAAAATTGGGAAATAATTATACATTTAGACGTGCATGGTTTGGTTGATGCCTGTACATCATTACTTACTTTAATAGCATCAGCGATTGGTACATTCAGAGAATTAATGGCGTCGGTCTCCATCGCTTCAAAGGAATTGATGTCAAACTCTTGCGCAAGCGCCGATACAATTTTGGCGTCGACGTGCACTTCAGAGTCCAACATCTCTGGGGGTTCCGTGAAATATCGTACCTGGAAAAACAAAGTATTGATAATTAATATTTCCACAATTAAGTTTAATCAAACACCACATACACTGTAAAATCGATTAAAAACAAAACCAAAATTTATTCGTATGTATATATAACGAGGGGAGAGAGCTCCTCTATAGGGCTACCGCCAATCTCACTACTCTGTAGGGTTATTTTTGAAAGGCGTAGGTAGCATCAGCATGGCCAACATCACGATTAAGTCGGTCATAATAACCACTTATTTAAAGAAACACTTCACTGATAGTTTCCAAGGCTTATATTTCACTATTTGAAGAGAGGTCCGTTCCGTACAACGGCCTGAGCGCGACTGTGTCGTGCGAAACGTGGATCATATAGGCTCGTCCCGAAGGGGCGAGCTTTGCCATTCCTGGGCATAAGCCCCTACTGGCGGTGTGTACCGCACCCTGCTAATACACGGTGGTATCTAGGTCGGGCCCAGGGCCCTCAGGTTGTGCTGCGGAGCGTTGAGCGGCGATCCGACCGTTGTGAAGGACGGTCGTTCGTCTCGGCTCGGTCGCGTCTCGCAGCGGTCGTTTCCGGTGGAGGCCGAAGAGTTGCTCGATTCGGCCCCGTTGTCATGTAGTGATGTTGGTGGGTGGAGATGCGGTGCGCGGTCTCGCCCCGCCGTCTAGCGAGGCCGCACTTACCACCCTGAGTCAATGGTCGTTCTCTTCCGCATCCGCGGGGATAATCTCACGCGGATACGGGTGTAGATGGTCCGGGGGCCTGGAGTGCCAAGGCGCGAGTTGTTGTAGGTGCGGGAGGTCAGAGGCGTCCGCCTTCTCAAACATTCCTCGCGCCAATCTTCCCACGAAGTTGTCGACGCTCTCCAGGCGACAGTCACGTGCGATTGTGGAGTTCCTCACGTAGCGCGGCGCGTTCACCGCGCGCCGAAGCGTTATGCTTTGGACGGCGCGTAGTTTGGCTCGGTTGGTTTTCGACACGAGGGCAAACCACGCTGGCGCCGCGTATGTGAGGTGCGGGCGGATGTAAAGTTTGTAGAGGGCAAGCTTGGTGCGCAGCGGGATGTTGCCCGCTATTAGCGGGCGTAATTTATTTAGCATCCTCTTTGCCTGCCCGGTGATGGTCGCAACGTGCTGTGTCATGGTGAGCTTACGGTCAATCTTCACCCCCAGGTATTTGACCGTCCTCTGCCATTTGAGGTCATTGCCGAGGAGTTTGAGCTTCGGAGGGTCCAGCATTCCAGCGCCGAAAGCGATCGCCTGAGTCTTGGCCGGGTTCCCTCGAAGTCTCCACTTATCCAGCCAATCTGGGAGTAGATCTAGAGAGCGTTGGATCTTTAAGGCAGCGTGCTTGGTGTTAAGCGACGTGGCCAAGTACGCCGTATCGTCGGCATATAGTGCCAACGAGCAGCCTGGGTGGCAGGGGATATCATCCGTGTATAGGGCGCGTACAGGGCCGGGGACAGTGCACTGCCTTGGGGGACGCCCGCCGTCATATTATGGAGGGTCGACTCCTCCTTTCCAACTGCCACTGAGAAGCGGCGATCTTCGAGGAACGAGTTGAGCACGGCGACGATGCGGCGGGGGAGCGGAGATTCGGCGAGCTTCAGCATTAGGCCTGCGTGCCATACGCGGTCGAAGGCCTTCTCCATGTCCAGCCACGGCGACAGCCACTGTCGCCTCTTTCTTGTTCCGAGCCACGGATGCGGCGTATATGAGGCGAGTCAGCTGGAGGGTGGTGCTGTGTTCCGACCGGAAGCCGAATTGTTCGGGGCGTGGCTGGATGTAATTGTGGTAGTGCCTGAGTAGCAGCCTCTCGAACAGCTTGGATATGGTAGGCAGCAAGGTGATAGGTCTGTAGCTCTCTGGCTTGGTGATGTCCTTGCCGGGTTTCGGTATCACTATCACCTTGCCGAGTTTCCATGAGGTCGGGAATTTGCCGTGCCGTAGGATGTTTGTAAATAGACGGGATAAGGCTGCGATCCATTTCGGGGGTAAATGAAGCAGCGCTCGGTGGGTGATTGCGTCTATCCCTGGAGCCTTCTTCGCCGGAAGTTTGCTAATAAGTCGGCGTACTTCCATTGGGGAGAAGAAGATGCATTTCTCTTCGAGGGGCGGGGTGGTCGTCAGGTGGTGCGCGACCTTTACCGCAACCTCGTCAACGCGGTTTTGGTTGCTCGCGGGGTTGGTTGAGAACTGCACCTCCAGGTGTGTAGCAAACATTTCTGCGCGAGCCGCGTCGTCATATATGTGGTTGCCTGCGCTGTCGCAGGGGGTGACGCGGCGTGGGCTCCTTGTACAGTCTACGGCACAGTTGGTAGAGGCTGGTCTGGTCAGTCGTTGCTTTGCCGAGAGAGCATTCCCACGTGTAGCTCTCGTGCTTAGCGAGCTCACGCTTGACCATCGCCGAAGCTTTGCTGAGCTCCCGTTTGGTTGTGGGGCAGCGGGTCCTTTGCCATTGGCGCCGCAGACACCTTTTGTGGTGTATGAGGCTACTTATGTGCGGTAGCAGCGGCTGGCTAGCGGCGGGGTCAGTGTAGGTCGTGGTGGTGGCGTCCTGCAGGGCCTTGCGTACCCTGGACGTGATGAGGTTGGCCATGTCATCGACTTCGCACGCCGAGCTCGGAGGGCCCCGAGTGTCGTGCGGTTACAATGCGACCCTATTTATAGTGATCTAGCACTTGTTTACAAAGACGTCGTATTGAAATAATAAAGATGACATTTCACAGAGTAACAAACTAATAGTATTCAACTTATGTGTTTAAACTTATTTTAGGACAATTAAATGATGTTAAACTTAATTATTTTAGTTAATTTAAGACTAATTGTTGTAGTTGCGCCGATATATATTATAAATATCTTATTTTTGTGCTGACGGAATACCTACAATATAAATAAATATGGCAACACTCAATACTATTCGTTATCTAGCAACATTATGTACGACTAATGCAAAGGTGTTACAGTTACAGATATTATTAAAAGGGCTTTAACGAAACATGCCATACCAGAAAAATGTAACCACGGCAAAAAATGTGTATGCACATTTAGTTCCAAATACGGCCACAGGCCCCATAAATACATCGTTAAATATTCTCACCTTTCCCGTGTTCCAATCATTGAGAAGTATCCTCGCAGCTGCTTCTTGGTCTGGTACTCCGCCCTTTTTAAACCGACCCATCCGGGAGGCGACGCTAGCGTAAAATTCCTACAAAGATGATGTTTCTATTATATTTGATGACTCGTGAGTGACTGCCGAAGAGAGTCGATTCCCGAAAGCCATATGTTTAGAATTTATTTAGTATTATCCAAACATTTGTATGTATTAAAAACATATTTTTGTATTGGATATTCCATTGATAGATAAAACTGCATACTGCATACATTAGTTTTTGAAATAGTTTTTCTTTCATACCTGTGGCGTATTAAACTCCGATATGCAATACAACGCGACAAGTGTGTGTTTATTTGCACGTTGGAGTATAGCATTCGCTGGTGTAATTGGATCCTTCAAAGCGCCAACCCTGATCGCATTCTTCAGAGCGACCGATGCATCAGTCTCTGAACCACTGTGAAACACTATACCGGGACTATCGAGTATTTTTATCTTTGAATCCAGTTGTACTGTTTGCATTTGCCTGAAACATAATGTTACTAATTATATGACATGCATTAAATTAAAAACTACTAAAGAGTATTGTATGGGCAAAGTATGTACATTTTGTTTGCCTAGTTCCAGTCTGACTCAACAATATAAGATGCACTTTCTATAGCATTTCATTTAATAATACAGTATAGTGCACTAATATTTTCATTATTTATCTATTTAATTGATTACAAGAAATGGTATCACTAGAAGAGTCGCCCGGAAGAGACATTATAAATCTCTTCTATGGAGCCATGATAAGAGAGAATGTGCAATGAAATATATAAAATTAATTAAAACTTAGCTATTTATCTTATGTATTCTTTAGTATACTTAATGTTTGTTATGGTGATAGAAAAAAAAATTAATGCAAAAAATAACGTTAACACACATCACAAAGGTAGAACAAAGAAAAATATTTAAAGGAAATAGCAATGAAGCCAAATGAAAAATTGAAATCATATTATACCCCTAAAATTAAATCTATAGGCTAAATAGCCAATGTTCCTGTCTATGGAACTAATAACTCCAGACAAAGAAATAGTAAAATAATTTTCAACTTACTTAGTAACACCAGGTGTACTACCAACATTGCAAGCACGGGAACGATTCAAGCTGTTAATTATGGAACTCTTGCCGACATTAGGAAGACCAACAACACCAACTGTTATAGAGGTCTTTATACCCTTATTACGACAATAGTTACCAAGAAGGCTCATCAGTAACTCTGCACCAACACATGCTGAACCTGAAATATAAAGATATTTACTACAAATCTATGTAAATTTATAAAAATACTTGAAACAAGATTATCCAAATTGTTGAATTATCCGCACCATTAATGCATTCATTTCCATTTAATTATTTAATATGAAAAAATATAAGTTACACATCTTAGTTATTTCCTTCAATGTCAGTGTATTCTAGCGCTTCATAGCAAAACTCTGGTGTCAAAATATTTAAATGTCAAATATTTATGTATACCATTTTATGAGTTTTTTTGCAATTTTGTAATTTTAGGTTTTCATATGTTTGAAAACGAATTCTAAAACTATATATTTTAATAAATAAATCATCAAAGTATAATTTATTCCTCTTTTAAATTTGCATGAGGTGGTCAAGAGTCGCAATCATTAATGGGATTGTGAATTACCAAAGTTTAAGAAGCCCTGCCGTATACAATATCTTCACTTAATTAGTTATTTAAATATAATTTATTAACACCAATTTATTCTTAAGAAATACATAAGAAGAAGGCAAAAACAGGCTTGTGGCCTGTTTTTGCTATTTAGTAGTACAAAACAAAGGCGAAATTAATAATATTCTATTTATACCTTTCATTTCTTTCTCTTTAACAACATGCTTCATTTTTTTCCGTCCTAAATTGTGCTGTTGATCCTGTGTAGATGCTTTGAATGGCACAGCCGGAGCCGATCTTCTCAAATATTTTAGCCAGGTTGTAAGGTTCTCTCGAGGTACCAAGTCTGCCTTGTTCAATACTATGACTAGACGCTTGCCTGAATCCCTTACTGCTTCTTCTACTTGTGCACATCTTGTGCCTGACAGACAAAACAAAATCATATTAATTTCAATATTCAATGTAAGTTTAAATTTAAAAAGTGCACTTTTTTAGACATTACTTTCTTTATATAAATTTACTCAGCACTAAGTACTGACAATATATTCTTGAAGGTGGGTAAACCTAACTTTTGATATTTTGTTCAAATGTTTATACAGTATGCTTGAGTATAAAAATTACCATATTGCTATTGGTGATCTATAGAATATTTGTTAGTCTTTTCTCCTACTTTATCAAAGTTCGACCTTAAATCAAAACAATGAATAAATCCAAATTAGCCTATATATTATAGACCATATAATATAGTTTGCAATAAACCTTACCCAGAGGATCCCTGGCATCAACAATTTCCAAGATTACTTCAGCTTCTGTAATAACTCTCTTGAATTCCCTATAGTAAGTCTTCAATGAATTTTCCTGCTGTCTGTCCTTGCCTACAATATTATCAGGATCTTCGTCAGTTTTGAATGCATCATGTACCTTACTTCTTGCTTCTGCATTGGCTACCTATAACACATTTTACGAATTCTCTATGAATTTTTAATGTCTTTTCGTTTTAAAATAAACTTTCATGTTTAGGTTCATAAATCATTTATTTTACAAAAACAACTATATTTTATCTTATATAATGAAATAAATAACTACATATAAAAGCAAACTTACAAGTGTATCCATATTAACCGAGGCATTTTTCTTCTCCTCCAGGTTCTTCTGTCTTTCGAGCTTAAATAGTTCCCTACGTTTTTGTTTTTCTTCTTCTTTATGTTTCTTTACTGCTTCCACTTCTTTTAAAATATCTTCTTTAAATGGACACTCATTTGGAATCTGAATAGGCTTAGATTTTTTTGATTTTGGTTCCTTTTTAGCCTGCTTTTTTACTTTCCTATTATGATCTTTCACCTTTTTCTCAATTTTATAACGTAAACGTGCTGGTTGACGCTTAGAAGGTTTCTCTAGAATTTTCAAAATGTTTTGTTTACGGTATACCTAATCAAGCTTACTATAAAAATTTTAACCTAACCTTTAACTATTAACCAACAAAGTTTAATTTAGTACTTGTTAAGAAATTATTTAGGCTACTACTACTACTCACTATTCTACTATTGTCCGATATAAAAGATGATCTGATTAATCTTTGTTCTATATATTAATATCATTAAAGGTATAAATAAATGTAATTCGGGTGATACTTACTTAACTTAAATTTTGCCATATTTTAATATTATAAAATTTAAATTATTTGTCGACGAAACTAACGTTGTCACTATTTAATTCTTAGTAATAATTATTTAATACCACTTAAATAAAGTGCACGTTATTTAACCGTGTTGCGTTGCGCGCACGTTTTTATTATTACACTCAAATCTCAATCGACTCCTTGTTTTGACTTATGAATTTTGACAAATGACAATTAACTCTTTATGTATGAAAGTTGACTCTGTAAAATAAAATCATATAGTTTGCTGTCAAGTTATTTTAATTTTGAAAAGCATGTATAATAAGCTTTCAAGTATCAGTTAGATGACTTATGGGTTTAAAATATTCTTAGAAATCAGAAGCGAGATATTTAAATCAAACTATCAATGAAGAAAATATAACCGACGCGTCTGAAGCTAGCTCAAAAAGTGTTCCCCTCCTATATAAAAGGGTGACCATCACGACGACCAGCTGCGCCTCCGAACTAATATCTAACAATATGTTATCGCTGCATTTAGGCATAAATATTTTTTGCAGTTGTTATTTATACAAAACATTATATTGTTTTAGTTTTTAAGGGTAAAAAAAATATTGAATAGATATTAAAAAACAATTAATTTTCATTAAATTAATTTATTTTTTGGCGAATTTAAATTTTAAATAATTCCACCAAACTACGCTGCGAAATGTTTTTGTTATTTTTTTGTATAATATTTTATTATTTTTAAATTTCAAATCGTGTTCGAGTTATTTTTATGTTTCTTTCGTCGTGGTTTCATTTCACAGAAAATTATGTACAAAAAGTACTTTAATATTGTGATCATATTATGTACTTAATTATTATTATAAAACTAAAATCTAAAGCTATCTAAAATGAACACACCACGTTCCAACGGCTGTGTTTAAATTGCAACCGTTTGCCAATTAGTTATTTACGTATTTATTTATTAGGTATAGGGTACATTATACCTGGTACAGGTACGGAGCAACAGGTAATTTCTAAATACAAAGGGTACAAATTCTATAGTGTATTAAAGATTCACCTCTGTCTACCTAAATTTACGGCATATTATAACTTAACAGTGCAGACGGTATTTCTCTGTTGAATGAAGGCAGTCTTGCGACTTGCATTGGCTGACAGCTGACTTGACTAGCGCGCCGCGCACCAGTTTTAAACTGGACGCGAAGGAGGTTGCACGTTCAGTTCACGCGTGTTTATCGAAGAAAACTTTCACGATTACTCGAACAACGATATCAAGTTATGTGCGCGATATTACGCTTCAATAAACATCTTGGTGGTTCGTGACAGTGCAAATGTCTCCCAGCTTAGAAGGGATCATGTTTAACAGGAACGCGAACTTGTCAGCGCGGCGGCCGTTGCTCGCGGAACCGCAAAAGCCTATTGTAGTTCCACCACGAGCGCCACCACGCGATTATGGACCTCAAAGACCATATCCAGCAGCGAGAAATTTGTTAAATGAAAGCACTTATGAAAAGCGAACGGAGTATTGGAAGCCGTCAAATGTCGAACTCGAAAGGCGGTTACAAGAGAGTCGCGCTCGTGAAAAGGTCAGTTACTTCCATGATAAAGTAATATCACCGGAATTGAGCTTAGACCGGAGAGAAGCTGAACTCGTATTCAGATTTGATCCACACGCATCAGCTGAATATCTATCGAATCAATATAGTGCACCCGCGGTTCAGTATGCAAAGCCCTCAGCGCCAACGAACGGGTTTACAAACCGTTTACCGGAGCGAGACGGCCCTTTTGTATTTGGAGTTCATAGTCCAAGTCAGTTCCCTGTCTCCCGTAGGGATGACGACTATGATTATTCTGAAGTGGCGGAAGAAAATAATAGGGCTGTGATAGAGGATGATGACTCTGGTGACTTGAATTGCTGTGATAAAATGAATGAGTGGACTGTGCGTGACAAGAAGGGGAAAAGAACATTAAATAGAATGTTTCAAATAAAGGATAGGAGGAGAGTGAAGTGTGGCAAGAAGGAGAAAATTAAGTGTGTGTTAGTTGGTGATGGTGCGGTGGGAAAGAGTTCATTGATTGCTGCTTACGCCCAGGATACGTTCAGAGAGGATTATCAACCAACAGCATACGACACATTCAATGGTAAGTTAAAAATGAATAATGTTTTAATCAGAGACCATTTTTTATTTCATTCAAGAATTAAATAAAAGAAAGAAATAGAAGGAATCTGTAGATAGAATTGAGTTTAGACACAAAAAGATATAATTATCTACGGAACAAATACAGTACAATAAAATTCCAAATCTTTATCACACCTGGCCCTGATTTGCCATGATAAATATTGATTAGTGAACTCAAATACAAATAGGTAATTGTTTTTTGAAACGATAACCTAAATGGCGACCTAAATATAGCGCCAGTCGATATTTTTAATTAAAAATAATAATAAACTGAAAACGAATTGATACTGTCAACCCCACATTTTTCGTATTTCAACCTTACAATTTTCATTATTCGGAATTAAAAGTAAACAAAGTTTTTTCCGCGTCTTCTTTAACGTAAAATTAACATAGCATTTGATTTAATATATTTTTTCTTTAACTGGGTCATTTGAAATACACAAAGATCTCTAAAATATTCATATCATATCTTTTTAAGTATATTGAACTCAAATTTCACATTTTCACTGTATTTAGTTTGAATTATTCAAAAACTATGTTTTTAAATATTTAGATTACGGTGTTAGAAACGAAGTTAGTAAATTTAAAAAGGTAGTTAAACGAAGGCTTTTAGAAAAAGCATTTTATAAATTGTCCGATTATTTTGATGATGAAAAAGTTTGGGAATGAATAAGCTCCAGCTTAGCTTTGCTTCAAAGTGTACTAGGATCATTTCCACAAAAAAAAAAATCAACCAAGCCGAGTTTCTTGCCTGCTCCTTCTCAGCTTCTCAGCTTGGTCGCGTACGAACAGGCGTAGAATCACTTAGATTTAAGACGATTGAAAATGGTCCTATGTGAACTACCTTAATGAATATTTTGACTTTGAATTAGCTAATTAGGACGACAACATTTCACTTTTTCGATTTTGAATAATTACCTACCCGTGTACTTTTGAACCAGCTGGTTCATTATAACGAGTTCCTAATTACTTCTTATATTAATGTCGTTGACGTCAATTTCAATAAGGAATATTTAATGAATGTACTCATCGACCCCATGACTTTAAAAGTTAACGCGTTTTACATTCCAGTCCATAAATGTATCACATTAGTATCTAAACACTTAAAATTATCACTGAATCTCATATGACATACATACTAACTATTATATCATTAAGTATCATCAATAGTATTGTCCATAATATCCCAGCCTAACTGATAGTAGTCGACGTCGACTGATGACAGTTAAAAATAAATAAAATGTCACAGTTAAATAATAAAAACACTTTGTAATTTTTAACATTGTTTAAACACTCTTTAGATAAATTAGTTTTCTCTCGCTCTGTAGGAAAGAAATGTTAATCATCTGATTATATCGGTAATTAAAAGTCTGTGACCGATAAAAATTCATTTGTCAATTTAGCACTATAAAAATTTGATCTGTTTTTTTTTGCAAATTCGTGGTTACCGTAGTCTATTAATCGGTTAATTATTTTTAAAAAAATGAATTTATATTTTTTTAATTTAGACGGTCCTACACAAATACATACAGCAAGGTAGAGGCAGTGGTTGATCCTGCTACCTGCTTCTTCCGTGTTAATAATTTTCTGTTTGTTGCTTGTTTTCTTGTTTTATCAGTGAAACTTAGTTTAGGATATATCTTACCTCTTAACATATCTATTCTTATTACTTGTATTTTCTTATTGTGATGTATCTGTTAATGTTTCCTTAAAAAAATTAAAAATATACTTATTTTTTGCCAATCACTGGACTATTATTTACAGCCTTATTATATGTAAGGGTAAACATTCTTAGAGTAAAATACCCATTTGCACCAATATACAAGAACTTAACCAACACTGGTAAGTGAATTCGATAGAATTCATGCCATGCGTCATGGACTCAAAATGTTAATAGTGCTTAAAACTCTGTGAACTTGGTCCTAACTGAATATATCTCCGTATATAATTCGATACATTTTTTCACAAGATAAAAACAGATTTTTGATAAACTGAGCAGATATTATCTCTAATTATACAATAATTGTTACAACGAAATAGGCATTAACTAATGACTAAGGGAAAATAACGTTTAAGCTGATAATGCTAATTGAAATATAACGGGGTGTATATGATTTTTAGTGTATTTTTTATTTCTATAGCTAACCAACTACTAACTATCAAAATACATTGTAAACGTTAATCTCTATGTACGAAAGTCCATATATAACAGCCCAGATGATATTAAAGAATAATAAGATTTTATTCTGATAGTCGAAACACGAGTCGACGTCATAATTTCTCATATCATTGTTATTATTTGTACCAACGTCACATATACACATGATTATTTACTCGTGTCTTATAACTTTAAAAATTAAATCCACCGCATACCTCTGTCTCTATTTAATTCATAATTTTATTTCATTCTGTGCATGTGTTGATTTTTTGACGCAGGCCGATGTTCCCGCGATTTATTCATTCGATTGTCATTGCTCATAGACAAAATAAGTTTGTATGTAATTGATTTAATCAATATTGGTTATTTAGAAAGAGATGAGACGCCCTTGATTTGGTAACTGGAAATGTAAAATGTCCTGTTTATGTACGAAAGTCACAAAATATTTTCTTGATTTCGTAATTAGGTAATTCGAATCGTGTGTAAATCGTCTGTTAAAATGGCATAACGGCAAACAAAATTTAATTGACTAATTAAATACATAAAGGTAGCATTACTTATGATATTTATTATTTTAAATAACCTTTTTTCAAACAAATGCAGTTTTTAAGTGTAGTATGTATTTTTTTTGCCAAACTCCTGCGCATTTATAATTAACTAACGCAAACGATTTTTTCTGTTTTATTTATTTATTTTTTGTTTTAATTGGTGTGTACCATGGGGTGTGTTCGGAGGAGTTGTTCGGATTAATACCTGCAGCTAAATTTCATCTTCGGACATCAAGGCAGAATGCGAAATTCCACCCGTATCACCTTGATGCCTATCGTTCCACCACTGCGCGTTTTTAAAGACATTTCTTACCACGCACCACCACGTTATGGAACAAGCTGCCCGCCACGATATTTCCAAACCACTACGACTTAGGGTCCTTCAAGAAAAAAGCGTACAAATCCCTAAAAGGCCGGCAACGCACTCATGAGCTCCCAGCCACATGAGTGTCCATGGGCGGCGACTTCACCTTTATGGTGGGCCTCCTGCTCGTTTGCCCCCTCTTCTATAAAAAAAAAATACTCATTAATAAGTAATATTAAACGATAAATCTTCAAAACAGTTAAAGATATCAGAAAACGTGGGACGTGCAGTTCAAAGCACCTATTTGATATGGATATTCTATTCTAGACACCAATTAATGTTGTCACCAGGTTATGAATACTAACAAGTATGGCCGGATACGCGACATAATACCGCCACAAATTCAAACGAATTATATAAGAATTGAAATTATAAAACTCGAGCAAAGTGAAGGCCGGCAGCGTACACGCGTATATTTCCTGTATGATTAGATTCACAAATAATTCTATTCGTAAAAATACAGTTTGGTGGAGTATATACGCCAATGTTTGGCTTTAGTTTTTCAAAACATTTTATCAAAATATTATTATTGTATGTATATGTATATACGTATATGTATATGCAAAACAATTTCTTTTTTTTTGTTAATCACTCGCTAATTGAACAGTGGTGATCGGTGAGATTTTGAAACAGTGTTAACAATGGCTTCCCTGTGAATTTACAATGGAATCCTTATAACGGTGTTTTTTCTTCGACTCAGGTAGTTTAGGTCGAACCCAGAGCCTAATGGATTATCTTACCTTGTAAAATATCATTGCAACAATGTTACGGGCTTAATAGATTTCACTTATTTAAAATCATAATTGTAACCTTTACTTTACAGTAAAAAGTCCACTATCTAATTATTCTTGTAACAAAATAATGTAAGGCAAATATTGGAACATTTCCCGCCATTTTTAATCCAACACTTATATAATAGATAAGATATAATTACTGTTAACAATGTTAATATTGATGTGACAAAACCTGTTTATGCTTTTTAAAAACCACAGCTAATATAACACCACAGATTGACAATTGGCACGACAATTTTTAACGTATTTTTGCGCTATTAATGATTTTCTGTATTTAAATTGTAGACGTTACGCTATTAATAAGCATATAACAACTATTTATTATTGAATTTAACGAGTTAGTAAACTGCTGACAAAGTCAAAATATCTTTATTAATTATGGTACATAGGATCATTTTGTATCGTCTTAAAACTAAGTCATTCTACACCAGTTTGTACGCGACCAAGCTAAGAAGAAACTCGGCTTCATTGATTTATGTTTTGGAAGTCATCCCATTACAAGCAAGGCTAAGATGGAGCTAAATCTGCGCGTTTTTTAAGACATGTCTTACCACGCACCACCACGTTATGGAACAAGCTGCCCGCCACGGTATTTCCGAACCACTACGACTTAGGGTCCTTCAAGAAAAAAGCGTACAAATCCCTAAAAGGCCGGCAACGCACTTATGAGCTCCCAGCCACATGAGTGCCCATGGGCGGCGACTTCACCTTTATGGTGGGCCTCCTGCTCGTTTGCCCCCTCTTCTATAAAAAAAAAATCATTCCCAAAATTTTTCATAATCAATAATAGACAAAGTTATGTAGAAAGTAGACATTTTAATAACATTCTAAACTAGTTACATTCAATTTACTTATCACTTAGCAATCAAATAGACTTTGAATAGTCTACTTAATGTAATAAGATAACTTTAACTGTAATCTGTTATCCTCGGGCTTTCATACAAATATATTTCCTTAATCGCAAACGAAAACACGATTTTATTACACGATTTGTTTCGAATTTCTCTCGTATAAGCGTTTTCATTCCTAGCACAATTGCTTTTTAATGTACTACGTGATATTATTGTGTTCTTGAAGTTATGTAGAAATAATGGATAACGCGAATTCTTAGTGTCACATACATGTAACATCGAACCGTTGTATTTATCTGTTAAATTATCTTTACCGATGAGTTATTAAAGTATGGTCGATATTTAATCGATTTAATAATTGGATTATAAGATAGAGTGTATTTAAATGGGAATACGTTTAATGGTATTATTCATTGAATATTATAAATGTATGAAATCTTCTTTTCTGTTACCAAACATCTCGTGGCAACATCCTGATCGAACTGAAAAATAATGATCGTCAAGTGGATTGAAAAAACCAAGGGGTTGTAGCCACTGGTTTTATTAGAAACCTACATAGATTACAGAATAACTAAAGGTCATAAAATTCCATTAATTTGGGTCAAGTTATCAAGAGCAAGGTGTAACATGTCTCGTTATAAAAAATCAGTAAAGGCATTGACATGAAGCCTTATAAGTGAATCAGTGAACTGTCATTTTGTTATTCTTTATATATTTTCTGCAGTAGTGTGAAACAAAATTATGTTTAAACTAAGCGTAGGTTCTAGGAAACTAATTATTTGATTGAATTTATTAAGTCAAACATCTTATTTTGTGATTGCAACACTGTTTATGTTGGAATTAAACTAAAATTCGCATTGAGAACATTCAAGCTATTAATCTAGTTCCATACTAATTAACATATAAAACAATGATTATACAAATTTAATACGTAATTATATAGTCTATTACAGTCATGTGAAAACGGAAGTCGCTTTCATACAAAAAGTATTACCTTACAGCATTCAAACCTGTTGACATAAATTTAAAGTTGCCGCCTTTAATTGCACTACGATATTTGACACAGAGCCAATTTTTTATATACTTATCCTTCTGCACTCTGTCGAATGTCTATGTTAACTGAAACTTAAATAGCTTTAACAACCTTAACAATTATAATAGTGTTATATTACATAGAATGTCTCTTTAACCAGTCTGTGGTATAAATTTCGTCAGAGTAGGTAACTAGTGATCTGTTGAAGAACTATAGACAATTCCAATGCGAGAAAATATGAAAACTTTTTGAAAATGGAAGTTCCTTTTCGCGCGTTTAAGATGGTTCTCCATGGCAAAATCACGAACATCTAGTAATTATTTCTTAAGCTATTGTTGTATACGTGACGTCTATACTCAGACAGTTAGCACGTAAATATATAGATAGGCCTTTGAAGTTACGAATACCGGCAACGTATTATTATTTTTGTATTGTTATTGACAATTGACGTTTTAAAAGATAATTACCATTCTAAGGATACTCTCTGGCGTTGCAATATAAACGAATGTTTTCAAATATTATTCACATTATCTTCAGTAAATAACATTTAGTTCCTTATTTAAGGAAGGGTTATTTAAATGATAACATTGTTTACTCTACGTTCACCCTTGGTGGCATAAGAAATGTAAACTAAACAAAAATGACAGTTACCAGTCGCTTAACGTTTATTAATTGCGTTTAAGCTGGGATACGTTATAATGCTGTAGGTGCTGGATAATAATGTACTCATAGAAAACAACCAAAATATGGCTAAGCTTGTTGCAAAGGTGTCTATGCCTTTCCATCCTCTAAAAGCGACGGGCCAGGTTTATCCCGATTACATGCCTACAAAAATAGATACAAATAATAGTGTAGATAATCTATAATAATGTTGCAATTTATGAGTTTTAAAACAATATTTTCCAAAGTCGCAGTCAATGTGGTGTAAATAATGTTGTATTCTTATCTATGATACTGTAACAAGTACCGAGTAAGTGTAAAATTTATTACCCAAGTATATCAAATTACGAATAGTTGCCGCGTATTTAGTTTACTTACAATAATGCTAATTTAGTACATTTCTGTCATTTCACGTCATGATTTTGTAATAAAATTTTGTCAAAACAATCTATTTGTTGAAAGTTGAATAATTTTATACTACAGACGAAATAATTTACTTTAAGGCCTAAAAGAGTTATATAACCTAATAAACTTAATAAGACATTGAATCAAAATATATAGTTCCAAAAAATAAGTATTTAAATCTTACTAAGTGCCTTCAGAGTATTTTTATAGGAAGCTTAGAAAACTAATTTTCAGGTACAACTTATATATGCTATATTCGAAAAACCTGCGTTCGTAGACCCAAAAATCAGGTGTCAACCATAAATCAGCTACAGCTGCCTGATTAAAGGTTGTTTTCTTAAATAAACTATAGTATACACCTACGATTCGTATTCTATAAAAATAATCTATAAAACATCTTCGGCATAAGAATCCTAATAATGCTTTTTATCAACCAGGTGACATTTAAACGCGAGCCAGCTGTATCTCAGCAGCTGTCCTCAACTCTTTGTCCATAAAAGCCTCCTTAGAATTGGAACCTCCTTTTTTATAACCGGCCTGTTTGATTCAAAAATAAAAACAGTTTACGCAGTCTCGGCCGTGGCATGTTAATTGCTTTTTACGGTCGATAACATCGAATATCTTTTCTAATATACATTCTTTTTCTTTGTTATATAATCATAAAGTTATGATTTTGATTATGGGAATGTTAGAATTGATTTTTGACTATATACTTTGATAAGACTTATTTATTTAGCCTTGAGGAGATCTTGAAGACATTGTTGTGAGATGTCTCTTAACTCAGTGTGCCTGTTGGTTAACGGCTCCAGTAACTTCTATCATTTTTAGTCTTGAGCAACTCTTCTCCATTTGGATTCCGCAGTTAATTTAATCTCGTTCCAGCGCACATGTTGTCGTCTTTTCCTATCTCTATGGGGTATCCTTTTGTTACATTTTGGCTACACTCTTAAGTTGCAAGTAAATACTTTTTAAACCACTGAACTGGGTCGTAGAAAATCGTTCTATCTGAAAAGGATAGATTTAAATGTATGTATGAATCACGAAGAAACATTCTTAAATGTCAGATAAAACAATGAGCTACTGCGACTTAAATCTTGTAGGGAATGCGGTCACTCTTTCTGGTTCTACACAGTACCAAATATTCAATCGTGTTCCGCTGTACGCTGTCGGAAATTTAAACAATTCAATTGTTAGTAACATAGCTTTTTGCAGGTATATAATATGTTGTAAGGATTGTGTGCGCGTTGAAAAAACATTACTGTATATTTTATTATTGAAATAAAAAAACCCTGTTTTAATTAATTTAATACCTAGAAGTTCTTAAATTTCCATATTCAATGTTACGGGTTTATTATTTTAATCAATGTTAAGTGAATTACATATTTAGCTTTGTTTAATTCTATAGACAATACAAAGGTATATGCACCACAGATAAGGTTGTAAATAGAATGAAAGTTATATCTACATCTACATAGATTCCACAGACATAAAACAAATGAATGATGTTTGTGTATTTGTCACAAAAATATATTCGTCATCACCAAATAAGAATTCCGAGTCAAGTTATCGCATTTAAGAGTTATTTATGATTCATCACGAACCAGAAGGGCCACCCTTGGGGTATGGGGCATTATCTTTCGAACATACGATAAGCGAATTCCGAGTGTAAAGTCGTTATATAATTTTGGTTAAAATTTTATTTTCGAAATACTTTTTTCGTCACATATAATGAGAGTTTTTCGAAAGACGGAAGCGAAGTTCAAGAAAATAAATATGTTTATTATAATTTACACATTGCGAGAGAAAGTGCGATACGGTTCGGTGAACATTTTAATATTGTGCATGTCAAAAACTAGATCACGTTATATTCTACTACTTCTGGGTCTTTGTCGATGAAATCAAATTTAAGAGTGACTAGCAAATAAGGTTGTCATTATGTAACTAGCGAATGCCATACAATACATTGTATGTATTGTAGAATCTAGAATCTAGAATCGGGGTTTTGGAGACCACAATGAATCTGAACGATTTAATCATACATATCAATCGGACTTGTAGATGTCGCTTATGCTCGCACCCACGAGCTCAAAACGTGAGTGTCTATTGTCTATGGAGCGACTTTTATGGTTTGACCCCTTACCTATAAAAAAACATGCAACATAATTATTTATCTCTCTTTTTTGTTTTAAGTTTGCACTGCAAATATACAGGTAACAGGTAACAATACTTATTTTTGGTACAGACTGGATTACCTTCTTATTTATTATTCATATATTTAAATTCATTGTATGAAGGTTCTAATAAGTTACGCAATGGAATTCATATACCATAGATACCGTTACCGTAAAAACGCAATCACTGCATACATTTACACTGTTCCGTGTATGAGCTCTGTAGACGTTACTGTGTTCTATAATCACTATGCTCTTCGCACACAGCTTATTAATTTTATTAATAGCACTCGCACAGATTATGCAACATCCATTCGTATATTTTGTAACTGTTATATAAAAAATCGTTTGATATATTGCCAAAGATAAGTTTACTAGCAATGTGTTGGGTTAAGAGTTTATTTAGTAAAACAGATACTCAAAATACTATTTTAATAAAACACATTTACGTTGTGTTTTAAATAAAAATAAAATTATCAATTTCCTATTCGAAATGAGTCTAATTACACCGTTTTAAGTATTACACCAAATCTGGCACTTGTCATGGCGTCAATATTTGAGAGAAAGAGACGAAGCATAATTGCTTCGTTCGATTACTAAAAGTAATCAGTTCTTTAATAAGAACTGATTACATTTATGAATAAAGAAAAATTTATAGTCGATCCGTATTGTATAGTTCTTGTCAATGTTCTTGGAAATGAAACGAAAGTGCGGGAAGTCATTTAAAGGTTACAATCATGTCACTATTGTCAACGTTACCAAATAATATATCTCTAATTGTAAATATGTTAGGTCAGTAAGTCCTAGATTACTTCATACAAGCGAATTCCTTTCAATATCCCATACAAAAAATATAATCTAGCAATGTAATCGTTAAGATTATTGTTACCTTACTTGAAAGCAACTAAGGAAACCTGTTCTAAAGCATACCTTTGGGATGAAGTCGTGACTTTCAAGTTATTGCATTTATATTGAACTTGCACTGCGCTCCTGATTATGACTTAAGCTTTGTTTGTGTAAGCTTCATTCGCTTAGTAGGCAGACGCTTAAGTGACTTCTGGTTTCTATATTTTTTTACAGTCTGGACGGAAAGCATCCGGCGTTAATGTGAGCTAATCATTCATACGTGCAAAATTAGCGGGATAGCATTTTTGTTCCTGTCAGATTTAAATTTGGAATGGGGTTATTAATTAATGTTTGAATCACCAAAGAGTTTCGATTACGCACATAAAATAAATAAATACTGGCTGTCAAAAAGTAATTCCTTTCCTCCTCTAGGAAAAATATTAGTGTTAAATGTTCGGTAGGTTATAGATGCCGTGAGAACCTGTTTGTTCAGAATTGTTAGATCGTTGATAATGAAAACAACTCCATCTTAATGAAAAGCATTTCTTTGAAATGAGGTCACATACAGTCAGATTGGAAGAGCGTTTAATGGGTTAAATTGCTTAACGTCGGGGTCCCGGGATCATGCTTTATCTAATTACGTTACAATTGAGGAATAGTGAGACAAGTGACATCGTACTTTTATGGATTTATTAAACTGTTTTAAAATATTTATTCATTATAAAACTCAAATTCAAAATATCTTTATTCAAGTAGGTAGGGTTAATTTTTACACTACGACCGGTTCGGAAGGCAGTTATCTACCGAGAAGAACCGGCAAGAAACTCAATAGCAATAGCATACTATTTTCGCCGTGTCAAAGTCGGTTAAGTGTCTAACTAATCCTTCGGACTGCAAGTGCAGCAGAAATAAGAAAATATATGGGCTGTATAGATGTTATCCAAAAATACTGTGGTCTCTATAGGGAAATAATATGTCTCATAACAATATTATTTATTAAACTCGACGCTTTATAAACCCAAAGAATGTGTTTTTAATTTAATACTAATGGGCCCTCTGTTCGTTCCCTCACTGCTCGTTTCATTTCTTCACACCTTCATAATACTGTGTTTCTATATAACTATACTGATATATTAAAATATACTTTGATACAGTTAAAGTATACAATTCAAAGGTTTTTTGTTGAGGTTCGTGTAAATAACAATATTATTGATTAATCACTTCGTTGCACCTGTTTTCCATTCAGAGTTTAATCAAAATTCGTCAACTTTTTGTTCTGATATGAGAAAGCGTGCTTTTTACGATCGCATAATTAATCATATAATGTTTTGGTTATAATAATACGATGTATATATAATCACGAGCACTTAGCAATCCAAGACGAAATCTTCACAGCTATTAAATTATTTTAAGTTTAACTCTATGTTGTTTTGTGCAAACCAACAAAACAACATAGAGTTATATACAGCATAGAAGAAATGTACTAATTTTAATTTTAACTTTATGTTGTTTTGTGCAAAGCAATATATATATCTTTAATAATAAAAGCACTTTGGCAAAGCACAGTGTCCATACTGAGTTATAACCTTCCCGATCTCACTTAGAACATCGCACTTATAAATATAACAGTGTGAATCATCCTCACCGCTTTCGGTACCCGCTATTTCTGTCTAATTATTATATTAACCATCTATTGTTTACAGTTTAACATTACTGCTTTGATAATCTGGATAATTTTTAATCTGTAAATCCTGTAACACTGTTTGAAAATTTTTTTTAGGAAGTGGTTTTATGAAGCTGAATATATAATAGGTCGTTAGCTCCATTGGGGCACATACATATGTTCAGAATTGAGACTCGACTTATGATTCTATGTCCCCACGATGGGACAGAGGGCATCTCCAGCAATTCTTCATCGCGATCCGACGCTATACCTTTTATCTCGCTCCAAATCTTACCGGCTCCCTTCGCCTCTTCTGCATCAGTAAGTCGCCAGGTCCGTTAGGAACGGCCCGGCTTCCACTTTCCTTGAGGATTCCAACCAATCTGTGTCATTTTTAGCATTCTACTCGGTACAGAATGTTAACGATAAAAATATTAGGGAAAGCCAACAAATCAAACAGCAAGACATTATACAAAATTACCGTTACGGTAAACAATTATTTGAAAAACATATTTGTTGGGTGTGGTCTGGGTGTATATTTATTTAAAATATATATGTATGTATAACACAAGGAGCTAACCGGATTGTGTGTAAAAAGTATATTATTGTTTCTTAGTTAAAAGCAAATATAGTATCTGTACTTTATATATTTCGTAAACTTCGATTAATGTATTAGTAGTACATTAAACATTGAATTGTATAATGTTTATCTTCGTTCATTATCTATATACAGTTATAGTCAACACAACACATGATTCATTAGGCCGTATTATGCGTGAAAAGAGAAAATATTTCAAATGTTAATGTAAAAATAATTACTAACCCGTTCTGAATGCATGATGCGGTGTGCATTCAATGTATTTTATGGCCCACGCAGTTGATTTTTAAACTGTATATGTTTGTAGAGATTTTATTCAAACCTTATACAAAAGATATTTTTTTTCAAATATTCAAGTAAAACCTCCGTGTTTCAACATAACATAACATTGTCTAACATAACATTCGATTTGAGATGGAAGAAAAAACTCGTCAAATCGTTCTTAATGCGGTGTTATAATACTTTATTAATAATAATTAAAACACTGTATTGCCACACATATTAATACTATGAACTAACAAAAATATCTTATATATAGGAAATGGAGAAACAGACGACATGCATGCCTTAATCCTGATAAGCGATCTCTTCCAGGCAACTGAAAGGCTTGTACTATGTTATGATATTAAACCAAAGTGTTTCATTTTGAAAAAGTATTCATAAAGTTATAAAGCAAATGTTAAGAACAGTGTTGAGTCATTATAACTTAAAATTATATCTTACACAAAGCAACTTTCGCTTGAAGATTGAAGCATGCCCTGTAGTCGTATGATTCATATTTAGTTGCTTTATTGACTTTAAGATTTTATAGCAATTTTTCAATTTATTTTAATTTACATTTAGTCTCGTTACTCTTTCAATAATCAACTAACAGGACAAAGCACATAAAAGGAACGAACAAAACATTGTTTTTATGTACATAAGTCTAATGTCAAACAATTATATCCCTGCAATAATAATAACTATTCTTCAAAATCGATAAGGAGGCTAAGACCATTTACACGCTGGATTTAAAATCAGTTTTTCAAATCCTTTTTTAACTCGAATTCAAATAAAAAACTTTAACATCGGAACTGAGTAATGTTATAATTATAAAAATAATTCTTTCCTGGCTACCAGTTAAGATATGATTACCAAGAATACTTAACCGCAGTAAACACAGCGGTTCACAGAAATAAATCCTAAAATATTCTATTGCGTAATAACAAATGTGTGGTATGGATTAAATCGAGTGTTCTCTTAAAACAAATTTTACGTAGGGTCACAGTGGATTGTCAATGTCATTTAATCCCTCTTTCTAAACAGAAAGGTTGCGGCCACTGAGCGTCGTGTCCATTCGTATTATTTATTTATTTGTTTAGTTTACGGACATCACAAAGATACAATAACAGAAAAAGATGTATGGCAAAATTATAGAGGCATTCAAAAACATGTTTCACAGATACATATATTATATACACAGTCACAAGTACAAAAACAACAATAAGCTACGGGAAGAAAAACAAAACAAAATTAATCTATAAATTAAAAGTCACACACTTTAACACAAACACAAAAGGAGAAGTAAAATATAAGATATATTGTTAATACACAAAAATTTGCTATAACAGTGATTTCAATTTCGATTCTATGTTACACCTGAACGCAGCAGAGGGGCACGAAAAAATGTCTGAATCAAGAAAGTTATCGTTAAAAGTTTTAAACATTATCTGTAATGGCACACGACAACCGATGTTTGTCCTTGTAGACGATATTAGAAAACTAATAGACAAGCTAAAGTAAAGTATTGAAGACAAAACTGCTTCCATGTAATCCTTGTCTTGCGTAATCTTTTATCAATAAGTGATGCAATGACGAGACATTTCCCACAATACTCGGCAATACTCAATACAAGAAAGAAATTCGAATGTTGATCAATAGACCTCGTCCCTTGTCTATGCCGACATTAATGTGTTACGCGTAATATCATATTTAAACGTAATAGTGATTTACATTCAATTGTGCTATTTAATTTTATTCATATTTATTTAGTATTGATATGGAAACGGTATCGGAATTAACTCGTGTGTTTATTTCGGTTTCAAGTTGTGGTTTCTTTGTATGTTTCACTCATTACTCATTACCCTAACCGAATGCTCCATTTTGGATGGCAAAACAAAAACTCAATGGCGCCGTTGTCATATATTCAATCTTGGGAGCGAAGAACGGAACTTATACGTGAAGGTTTGAAGTTGGTTATTTTTGTTTAAAGTTTTAAAATATGTTGTCCTCACAACACTTTCTTAAAATATTGCGTCACACGTACGGTGTTGCATACACAATTATTTAATTACCGATTCGTTTCACGAATGTTATTCTCTGTTTACCATGTTTTGATAACAATATCACATGGCATAAGCGAATTGATTGATGGCAAAATAATACATGAGAACATCGTTGTCTAAATAAGTTTCTTTGTTTTTAAAATTGATACGAGACGTATCTCGCAACGAACGTAGCAACGGCAAAATTGATTATTCCATTTTAATTTTAAAAATTATATTATTAATATAGAATTTAACACAAACGAAACAGGCTTGATTTAAAATAAGTTTTGAGAATTTGACACTTTTAACATTGTCTTTGGTCATTCATATTAAACCTCTTTTTAGATATAGACCCGACGATATAGGCTTTACAATCAGCGATAGAACATAGTCGTAAGAGTCTTTTTAATGAGTTTTAAATTTTTATTTACAACTCAAATTATAAAAAATTGTTACGTTCGTATTTTTCGTCACGCATTTGATGCAATGATAGTGAAAAATTAAAAAATACATAAATTGTATTTTATGTATTTTGTGGGTTGTCTGGAAGATATCGCTTTTTAGCGATAAGGCCGCCCGTTGCTCTTATATGTATAAGCATCTTTTAACATTTTCTACTTCTACTGTTTAAGTGCAATAAAGTGTGAATAAATAAATAGTTTTTTTATCTTTGTACCAAAAAATGTTTTTTTTAAACAAGTATTATGAATAATTCCAAATAAGCCTTATCAAACTCATTTAACTTAAAGCATTCGAAATTTCACATTTTCCAGAAAATCATCAATCACTGATCGTAAAACCGGTCTCATTAAATCCAAGAAATCATTAATGAAAGGCTCGCTGATTTTATCGTTTAACATAATTATCAGTTTTCAATGATTCGTCACGATCGCAGATTACTAGTTAACATTTTTTACATATTTAATTATACGGCTTATATGTGGCATATTTTTAGTTCAATCTGATATATGAACTCTCTTATACGGACAAGTGAGCATGACACACCGAATAGCCGGAAGACAGAATTGGGAAGGCAAAATGCCTGGGAAGGATTCTGAAATCCGTGATGATATATCCCAAATATTAAGCGTTTTTTCCATTGATCCATTAGACATCGATAAAAAATTACGCAATACAAAATAATGAATTTGTTATAAAATAATAATTTACCATTTAAACTTTACAATACGTGAATTTATAACATTTGCATAACACGACGATTTTATTGTTACGCGCCAATCGTGAACAGACACAGACGTTATTTTTCCATTATTTTAACACGCGTATTACAACAGAACGTCGCGTGTACAATAAAAAGAATAACCTTTTTATACTTAAAACATAATTGTTTATATTTCACAGTGAGAAAGTACCTATATAAGAGAAAATAATGGCTGACTAATTTGCTGGGGCCAAGACAAAAAATGTATAATTTACAAATCATTTGATATGGACACTTCATTACAATTAACAGATAATATTGCGAATGTTCGCACTAAAATCATAGATCTGGAAAACTTAGTAACACTGAGCACACTTTTAAATTTGTTTTAATTATGATTTTTATTTAATAAATGATTCTTTCTTCATGTTACAATACGCATCACAAGAAGTTTCTCTCTGTTAAAACCGTCACATTTATTTTCTACAGCGAAAAGAAACTCACATTTATATACCGTCAGATAATAACTTGATTCTTTAAAGTCATAAGCGTCTCGTATTAACACATTTGATGACGAATATATATATCCTTTTTTAGAAACGAAACATGTGTCCGCGCGTCGTTAGTCGATGCACTCGTTCTTCAAAAACGCATTAAACATAGACAATGATCGATATTTTTATGAGTCATTGCTGACACATATTTCTTACTTCCGTATCGTAAGGATATCAAGTCTTTGAAGATAATGGGCATAGTTATGACCGGAAATATATAAATATCTAGAACGTAATAAATAATGTTTTAAACATCTGTGTAATCTGTTTTGTTTTTTGGTTAAATACGATTGAATTTTGAAAATGTTACTGAAACACTTATAGTACCCATAATTTTTAATTATTCTTCAATAAATTTGTTATACTAGCTAAATATATGTGGCAGATCAATTCATATTGAAATTGTGTATTAAGAAGAAAAGACGCGTTAGCTGTATATTATATACATCAAATATGGCAGCACTCACAGATGAAACGAGAATGTGCTCAAAAAAGTAGGTCAACCACGGCACAAATGAAAAGAAAAGGCATTAGCCAGATTGCTAATAGGCTTGTTTTACACAATGTTTATCACGGAGGGAATAGAATGTTGTTGAGCCATAAACAATTATGCTAATAAGGAGGTTTTATTAACATGGAATAGTAGATGTCATACGTCAGTTGTTTCGCGCTATTTTTTGTTATTCGACTGTCATATTTAATAGAATGCGATTCTGTGTTTATTCGATTTTCGTCATGAAACTATTTTAAAAATAATGTTATGGCTTTGTAGACTAGGACAGAACTCAACAAAACAGATCCACAGTTATACACAGTCAATGTATTTTTATTAATAGTTACTTAAGAAAGTCTAACTGAATAAAAAAGAAGTTCATACTCCAAACATACTAATGACATATATTTACCTAAAATTATATAAAACTAGCTTATCCCGACAAACGCAGTTTTGCCAAATAAAATCAAAAAAATGTCTCTTAAAATAGATGTTGGCCGATTCTCAGACCTATTCAATATGCTCAGAAAATTTCAGGAGAATCGGTCAACCCGTTTCAGAGGAGTAAGGGAACGAAAACTGTGACGCAAGAATTTTATATATTAGATGGGGATATATATTAGTTATATAATAGATATATAATGTTAACTAAAAATGGTTTCAGACTTGATTCAAAATATAAAAAAGTGGTATAGAACACTTGAAATCTGATAATCGTTGATAATATTATTCTTGTGATAATGACGAACGTGTATGACATGATATCTTATCGCAAGGTGATAAAAGCGCAGTCGGTAGAACATTGCTGAATTTTTACAAATGTATTAACTATTTGCAATTTCAATAATGCACAACGATTTTACTTATATACTTGATTTTGGTAAGAAAATATTTGAACCAGTTTACATTTTGAGATATTTATTTTAAGTATGTGGTAAAATTATTCGAATTTGTTGTAACATTATGGAGTTCATAAAATCTGATAAGTTTTAAAATGACAATACTTTGAATATATTTTAAAACTGAATATTTAAATTCTTACTTACCTTTTTATGTTGTGTATACGACATAAAAAAAAGGTGAGGCAGTTTTTTTAAATTGAAACGACATAAAATAATTTCTAGTACATAGAAAATTATACTAGACAAACTTACCCTTTGGTAAAAGTTTGGTTCTGTATCTAAAATATAATAAAAAACTAAAATATCGCAATTGTAATAGAAATTTTAACTTATTGAATCAAGGTTAGCCGAAGAATGAGGCCGTGAAATTAAAATTGGGTTAAACTAGTAATTTCATGATTACAGATACTCCAAATGCATTTTTATTCTGTGTTCTATATTTTTTCTATGACGCCATTATTGTCTATTGTCTGAATTTTTTATACAGAGTTTCGTTTATCTAATATTATTTTATTAATTTATAAAAATTTCTTATATAAGATTATCGCAAAAGTTTTCAATTCACATTGCATATATACTAATATATATATATGTCAATAAATAACCAGTTTCTTAAGTCACAACACCTGTGTTTATCATTTGGAAAGTAATGAACCAGGTGATGTTGACAGGTGCAATACAACAGTGTATTTCTAAAACAGTAGAATGAAACGGCATAAAGTAGCATTATTATTATAAAAGATATTCGATTGTTCAATACGTATTTGAAATAATTGTTTTTATAAATCATTACGCAATGCGCTGTCTCAATAAAGTGCGGGAGAAAAAAAATCGTCGCTATCAAAATCAAAAATAATCTAATTAATTCTAATGAATCGTCAAAAAAAAATACTTCAATTATATTGACTGCCAGTTACCAAATTAAGGGCGTAGAGCGGTCGAGAAGAACTGACAAGAAACTCTCCGCTACTCCTTCATACATTGAGTTAATACGAATTCATATTAAAGCCGTTTATTTCAATGTTATTACTCAATCCATGCAAAACAACGAAATGTATTTAATATCTTTAATATATTCTATAGCGTATCCTTCTTTACAAAAACCTAGGTTTTTCTCATCACCATTTAGTAAGCATTCAAAAATGTCTGAAAGATTTTTACAAAGCCCGTTCTTATTTGTAGCTTTCCTTGGAGCTTCATTTGTGCTATTGCAGAAAATCTTTACTTGTAATCTGGAATGAGGATCTTGGGAAGAGTAAGTTCTTTGCATAGCTTGTTTGAAATGATCCAGGTTTGGACCGTTAGTGAAACAAGAAATCAAATCTAAATAACAAATGTTATAAACTACTTAATACTAAAATATTTCTTCTCTTTACTGGTATCACAAAGTAGACAAATGATAAACCAATATTTATGATTTTGTGTATAATTTGACCCCACATTTCTATTCAGATAAGCTAAAACAGGACGCAATTGCAGTATGAGAGTGTAAAAATAGGAATTTAGGCCACGAAAAAAAATAGCAGTCTAAGTATGGAACTTTTTATTTTATTTACATTGCTTTTTAATAATTGAAACTGTAGTGTTTTGTATTAGTATTTTAAATACACAATAAATAAGAACTAATCGTCCACTTAACGAAATAAATTACACACATATGTGATTATTATATATTTAAATAAAAAAGGAATTTTGAAAATGGGTTTATAAAATTAAACTTTTAGTTTATCTCTATACCAAATTTCATCGGAACCGGTTTAGTGGTTTGAGGTGTGAAAGCGTATTAATACAGAGTTGCATTCATAATATTAGTTTGCTTATATGATAATAAAAATTCGTCAATTTTACACCTTGGGTTAGGTTATTCAAGTTTTCGTAAGCATCCAAAGTCCAACGGCCTATGTCACTCGGGAATAGTGTAGTTTGCCAACGGTGAAAGAGTTTTTCAAACAAACAAACAATCAAAAATCTTTTCCCTTTACAATATTAGTATAGATTATTAAGTAATAAATTTGATTTGAATTATGAAATAATGTTAAAATACATGTATATACATACCATATACATAAGGAAAACTAAACAGTTTCTCAGACCTAATTTATGTAATACCAGGATAGCAGGCGTGATAAGAGATGTAATTAAAACGTCACCTAGGAAGAGAATGAAACCGGTCAGTGACCTCGATAAGTATCATTATTTGATTGTGAATTCTATTTAAGTTGACCCGAAGGCCACAACACAATGAACCACCATTACATTTGTTTATAGGTTAAGCAACTGTTGCCGCTGTCAAGATACGGATGCGAAATTTTTCAAACACAAAAGTTTGCTTATAAAAATAATTATTGAATGCTTATATGTGAATTGAATTGATACGATATGTATGACACGGTTATTATTCATTGCATTAGATTTTGTTATCGTATAACAATGATTATTTTACGTTTAGCTTCCATTATTGTTATTTATTGAATTCAGTCCTTGACCTAATTCGTGTATTCACTTGACTATTGGAATAAGACTCTAAATATGATTTATACTAGCATTTTATAGACTGCATAAATATGTTGCATTTACCGACCCAAATTGTACGTATCTAAAGAAGTTCCATTGCATATCTATATTTAACACAAAAACAAACTCAAAACTCAAACTCAAAACTCAATCTGAAACTCAAGTAGGTCTTTATAAAGACACTTTTGAATCGTCAATTTTTACACTACCACCGGTTCGGAAGGCAGTCATCTACCGAGAAGAACCGGCAAGAAACTCGATAGCTGCTCTTTTTGGTCAGGCGTAGCATCACTTAAATTAAAGACATTTTAAAATGGTCCTATACCTTATTGGATAAAGAGATTTTAACTATGACTTTACATTGAACATTAAAAAATACTAAACATAGAACAGAAACCCATAAACATACTAACACAAGGACTCGTCAAAAGCTTAAAGACATCTTTTTTTAATTCATATTGAATCATGTTATTTAACACAATTGTGTATCAAGAAAGGATTAAACATTTGATTTTAGTATTGTCTTTGTTTTGTCCTCTATACGATAACGTTATCAGGATTAGACGCGCAGACAGTAGTACCGGTTATTACACGTAAATAAGTACGCTTAAACCACAGATGTAAAAACCTAATTACAAAACGAGTTTTGTCACCTTTCGATTATCTATGGTAACTTCTGGTTTAACTATGGCTAACCATCACAAATGTCGAGTCTATTTGTTTTACGGTGTTTGTGAACCAGCCGAGTCTGTTGTGGGTATCACAGACCGGTTTATTTTTGAACCCACATAGTTTTAGATATAAAAATACAATTATTGATACGTGGTGAAAGATAAATAAATATCATATGTCTGGAATCCTCTACGTGCATTTATTTAATTCCACATCGTTAACCATTAACCTATTTATATCAAAGATTCCGTTGAAATGTAAACAACAGCCACATCACAATGTCTGTTTGTTAATATGTCAGCAACAATACATATGTGCATGATGTCGATGTGAGCTAGGTTTTGTGATGAGGTATTGTGAAAATGAGCGTGTTATTAAAACGCTGGGGGGTTTTTTTCTTAGAGAGACTCTTTTTAACAGGATTTTCATACATTTATTTATCCTATCATAACGTAACATAAAATAATAATAATTTTATTTAAAAATTATAGGTTTGTTGTGAGTCTGTGAAAGAGTACCCACAGCTTACTTTGATACGTCATATGAAATTGGTCTCTTCGGGCACTTTCTTGATATACACAAGTAACTTGTACGATTCTATGTGAAAAAGATATAAAATACTTTTTTGTATTTTTATTTGTTCATACATTTATTTTTCTTTCACTACAGTCCTCTTCGGCTATAGTCTTGAGGGATGATTTATATGTTGAGAATTCAGGTATATTATTGTTGTCTTGTTTATTGTAATATGTATTATTCCAGCTGTAGGAATGCGAATAAAGATAATTTCAATCCAAAGAAACTCAGTAATATAAATGTGCGAAATTGTAATATCGGAAACAGAAAAATAACTCGAATTAAGATGGTGAATTGTGATAATATTTTGGCCGTCAATTCTGGTTAATCGAAACATCTTATAAAATAACTTTGACTCAAATTCTTTGACCCATTTATTGCGTACCGTTATTTCATAACGAAAGGTTATATTTATTGTTTTTACGGTCGTGAATAACAATTTTATAGTTTACTTGGTAGGTTTAATGAAAGCAGTTTAAAATGACAATAATTTGAAACACAATGTTTTAATTAATGTTGTATTTGTATAATCCTTACTTTATGAAAAGTGTCAAGTAAGAAATATAAATTAAGCGAAGAAAATACACAACAAATTAGCTGGAAATAAAAAATGTTCGAGTCGTAACATTTTTTTTTATTTCCAGCCAGTGTTTCAGCAATATTTTGCCCACCACAAAGGTTACATAAAAAGAGGTTGAAGTCAGCTTTCATTTCCCGCAAATGGGTCAAATGTCATCAGAAATTAGGTTTTTGTAAATGTGACTATGGCGCCAACCAGGCGATTGGTGATAATAAAATGCCAATAGGTGTACATGGATGCTTTGTTTGTAGGTTTACGTCTTTGTTGCAATGTAAGTAATTATTTCTGTTGCTATTTCCGCGTGTACAAAATGTTTTTTTGCATAAAAGGTAATAAAAATGTCGCATTATTCATCTTGATTTGTGCATTAAAAAGGATATTTTGTTTAATAATGTGGTTATACTTCGGATTTTTGAGATCATATGGCACAAATATACATATTTTTTTCAATTCACGACCAAGCTTGTCGTAGTTCGCAAATATCTATAGCGATGGACTGGATAAACTTTTAAGAATAATCATTGATACTCAAAACATGAAATTAATTTTTTATTCTAGATCGTTTATTTGTGTTCCATATAAAAATACTTTATAATAATTCAATTCATAACAACCTGCAATATTGTAATAGCAAAAAGTATTCAAAAAATGTGTATTGTATGATTTCACTCGCACAAAAACAAAATACAGGATGTTCGCATAATGCACTACCGAGTGCGTCCGGTTATTCGATCTCTATTATACTGTTATATGAACCGAATATTCATTGATTTCTTAACCTTATAAAATCTATTAATTACACATTCTACAATATATGTAAATATATGTCAATAGTCACTTTCTTTAGTTTAAACGTCACCATTCGCGTTGATATATGCAAAGAGATTTTATATGTAACTCGAGCTATCAATACAAATTTATTAATACAAATAAAATTTAAATTATATCATTATATCACGTAATTTCATATGAGTAGCTCTTACATTCCTTTATATGATAAACAGAAGTATAAAAAACTTAAAATCTAAAATACATATTTTTCAGGATATGCGCTAGTTAGACAGTGTACTCAAAACATAAAACAGTTAACTTAAAACTATTCAAAACCTAACTGAAATACAAACATAATATTATAACAAATTATTGTACAAGGATATTAAACATATTTTTTTAATATTATATTTTATAAATATTTTGTAAATGCCATATCATTACCTCCGAACAGAATACGTTCGCATGTTAATACCATTGTACAGACAAGAAAAGTCAAAATCCGATTGGACCGTTGATTAACAAGAATTATTATTTGCGTAAATGTTCACGGTTTTAGTGGTTGTTAGATATGAAACATCATAATGAAGATACGCAAGAAGAATTAGGTCGAGGTGTTAGGTGGTCCACACAGTATTAAATTCATTTTGTCCTTGTGGAAATACTTAAGTTTCCTTGTTTGTCCTGATTGTTCTTTTTTTTAAACTTAAAGTACTTTAAGTTACTATTTAGCTATTGCCAATTAGATGCTGTGTTTTAACTACATATCAATCCTAGAAGCTAATGTATACCTTGTTTGATGTTTATAAATTTACAAAAAAAACATTCTCAAGCTACCCACGAAAATCTACTAACTCATTTTACTGGTTGACTATATTTTACAAATATATAAAATTGAAATAAATTCAAATATCGAACGTACTTTTCACAAACACACGAAACAAAAGAAATGCAAATATTTCAGAACAGTTATATTGGTATTTCGGATGATAGCTGTCAATGTCACCTCGACAGACTGTAGTGATTTATGGATATTCTCGATCTCTCTCTATTGTTGTATTATATAGTTATATTTTTTAAGTTAAATGTTTAATATTCAATACATTACCATATAAAAACTTTGTATAGGAAGTTAATTCATTGTTCTGAGAAATTATTCGCGCAGAACATGGAATTATACAAGCGTGAACATAACTGTTGTGCATTTTTCGATTGCTTATTAAGATGCCGTGATAGACGGTAATTAGTAATTAACGGTAATCATCAGACCTCTTTTTTAAACCACAGTAGCTGCGCGGCAAATCAAATAATGTTGCCGGTAAAAAATATCATTATTATTTCTTAATTAAAAAAAAAATGCTTTAAACAAAAAAAAAGAAAAAGATATAAACATCGTGCAAATTTTTCTTTTATGAATCTGGTAGTTTTAGTCAGGTCAATAGGCAAACATTTAAATAGCAATCCCAATAATGGTCCTGATTATTATAAACTTTACTCTTTGATCGTCTATGACTGTCTAAGATACGTTTTACTTAATTAATCTCATTTAGATAATAAATGTTTTCTTTTCTTTCCAGTTGTAGTGGACGTGGACGATCGTTCTGTCTGCGTAGAAATCTGTGATACAGCTGGCCAGGTAAATGTGACGTTTATACTTTATAATTTTTTAATAATTACTTTGTTGATACTTTTAAGTTTTTACTTTTTCCCATGTTTGCATCGGCTTTAATAAAAATGGAATATCGGTTTCCATTAGTACTGATCTTATTACTACGGGTTAATAATCGGTGAATCCATATTTTGATGTAGCACTTCTGTCTCCATCTATATTAATCTGTAATTCTGTATAATATGGAAATCGGTATATCTAGTTAAGCATGCTTGTGTCTATGCTGTTAAGTACAATGACCAATCTTTTCTATGAAACTCCCATCTGTAATACTCATAATAAACACAATAAAAACATATTGAATATGTTCCACGTTCGCTATTCCAAAAATTGCACAACCTTGTCCGTCCTTGTTAATATCACCTGGGCCAGGTGTTTAATTGTTAAAGCACGTGCATCTGTGTTGTCAGTTTTTTCATCAATATAACAATATTGGCAACACATGTCGTAATTCCCACAGTCTCTCTACCTGCGATTACATTTGTGAGAATTTCATTCTTTATCTCCTGTCCATAACTAATGGCAGTTGAGATTCTTTCTGGCACGTTCACGTCTATTTTACACAAACAAAATAATTTTTTTGTTTGTATCTTATATAGTATAGAAAACATTTAAGTGCTAGTCTCTAAATTAGGGGACCTCTTAGTATAATTTGTAACTTGTAATGAGTGAAATTATTCGCTACAATTATACTTATCCGTTCTTCGTAGTTAATAGCGACCTTAACAGTATAATTGATATTTGAGAGTCATTACACGAATGTCATAATTGAGAGCCTATTTACAGCTTTTTGTTAAAGTTGAGAGCCAACGGCAATATTATACTAAATCGAACTGATTTAGCTTGATATAATTACTAATATCAAGAACATATTTGCCTGGAGATGATCCCTTGTTAGACGTAAGTTGCCTTTATCAGGTTTAAAAAGTAATGTTTAGTAACGAAATTAAAAAAAATATTTTAGTTGCTAGTTTCCAGCGGTAGATAAGCCCATTTTTATAGATTATAATTTTACGACAGGGTATTATCTTAAATGACACCTTAACTACTTAAGTTACATTTTTAAGTTTATGAGATATGACTCGAAATAAAGATGTAAAGAATGAGGATGAAAGGGTAGATATCCTGCATACAAACGTCGGTGCCGACTGAACTATGATATTTCATTCATTTAATAATAATAAATATATTTTCATACAGATTATTTTGTAGTATTTTATGATCTGCTACGATCAATACGATGTTATCGATCCTGAATCGCGTTAAAGAAGTTCTCTCGACCGATAAGCTTCTCGCCACAGTTTACTTTGGGTTACTCGCTCTCCACTTATTCCAAATAAATGAGAGAATAAAATAACCAGTCAAAATAATTTCATTGCAAACATTTCATACGTAATATGGTTTAGATGTAAAAATGATTGATCACTACAATCAATTTACAAAACGAATTTTAATTTCCGACATGGCAACACCTCTTGGTCGTTTAATATTGTGTAATCAATTGATCGATTTATTTAATCACGATCAGAAAAGGTAATGTCGATTGCACCTATTGCGTACTTTCTCTTTACTGTGTATACAGACCGGCGTTCAAAAGAACAATCATTTTAACGATTCCTTGACTTATATTATTTTTTATTAAGATACAGCTACTAAAACTATATACTTAACTAGATAACACTAATATATTATTTAAAAGTATGTACCAAGGACTAGAAAATATAGATAATCAACGTTTTTACCCCAATTACGCTTCATAATGGATTAAATACTAAATTAATTACCGAATACCTACTGAAATATGATTTCCATTGTGCCACGATTACAACTAATAATATATTCTGTATTACAGGACTCTATGTCAGAGCTTCGCGAGCTCTGCTACCCGGGGACGGACGTTTTAATGCTCTGCTTCTCTGTGGTCCGGCCAGAGACATTCCGGTCTGTGGCTAACAGGTGGACGCGTGCAATCGCTAATGTCCACGCCCCCTTAATTCTAGTCGGAACACAGAGCGATTTAGCACTCGATGGACGAGTCATACACGCATTAAAAGTATGTGGAACAAAGTTTTTACAAAAGTATATTATTCTTTCAAAACTTAAAGATTACGTTCAATTAATTGATTAATAAATGACTTCGAACTTATTTTTAATGGTGTTATTTCTGTTATAAATATATAATTCTAACATTTTTCAGGCTCGTGGTGAACATGCTGTAACCGAACTAGAAGCCAAGGCATTGGCCGCCAAAATAAACGCAGTCTACGTAGAAACATCAGCTAAAACACGGAAACAGTTGAAAGATGCTTTCGATGCCGCCATTTTAGCTGGGTTGCCAGTAGTGCAAACGAAAAGGCCTTTATGGAGAAAACTGCTTTGTTTGAATTAATCTAAATGGAATATTTGTAATGATGTATACTTTGATTGACTTACATTGAAACTGTAATGAATTGTTGTGAGTTGTGAAAACTGTTAAATTTAATTTATTCAGTTAAAACATACCTATGTTAATGAAATCATTTTTTTTATTTCAACAGTTTTCCATAATAAAACAGTAGCAAAAATTGTACTTACGAATATATCATAACATTGTACTTTTGTCACAAATTGCATAAAATCTGAAACAATATTTTAACTCTCTAGTTTGTTAGATAATAATTTACATTTTACAAGAATATTTTTAGTTGTGATAATGTGTATATAACTGATATTACATTGGTAAACTTTAAACATCGACTGCTTTTACGAATTTCCCAAAGTTTAGGGTAAATATTTACCTAAGTGCCTTATGAAATATTAAAACAATGTTTTAATAGAACTTCCATTTACGTACCTAGATAGTATTTTAGAGTGACTGAACTAGAAAGAAGCAGAAGAAGAAATATGAATAAATTAGCTATAGAAGCGTGATTGATATGAATTGTCGAAATTTGATACTAATTAGATAAATTTAAATAAAACAATGCTAATTACGACCCCATCTTCTTCTTCCGGTATACTATATATGTATATGTAAAACCGGAGATTTCGTTAAGTTTCCATCCTCAGTTAGGGTTGTTACAAGATTATGAAACAAACCACCAATAAGTATTCGGATTCCTTTATTTATCCCAAAAAACATTTTATTTTTCTTGAACACTATCTTCAATAACCTTATATAAGACCTTCTGGAATATGGACAGTGTGTATATTTTCGAAAATCCTTCATACTTTTTATAACCATTTTTCAATCAATATATATATAATAAATTAATAACAACATAAGCATAATACAACAATATCAAAACAGTAAATTCACTCATTTACTTGGAACAAAATTTCAAATGTATATGCAATAAAACTTTAATGTAAAATAATGTATTTCCTACATTTTAAATTGTATATAATAAACTGTGTTTGTAAATGTTATTTGGATACACATAACATGAACTGATAATTATATTTTATTATGACTGATTAATATGTTTTATTTAAAATTTTCTTAATGACAAATAATATTTTCCCTCTATTAATTAAATTATAATTGAGTTATAAAATAATTATGCCTCCCTTGCCTATCATTTTAGAATTAATTTGATAGAAGTTATTAACCATCAATTATCATGGACGTAATCTCCATTAGTTAACTTCGTTACTATGTACTTTACAAAATTGAGAATTTTCTTACACCAAACAATTGTTCCGATTAGGTAACAGAAAGCTAGAACCATTAGAACTTATGAAAAATAAAAACGAATATCGTGTTTTAGTATAGACGGAACGTTCTCGTTTGTGCAGATATTTTCTTCTGTATAAACTCCGATTTTGGAAACATATACTTCTCAAAACTATGACCAATAAACCGGCCGATATGGAAAACAGACTTTTACATTAATTTCATCATTCTTGTTTTTGTAACTTTCGTAGTTGGCAACACTGATGTGTCTGGGCATTGGGCAGATTCGTAAGTTTGCTGCTGATAGTTTAATAGATTTTTAAAGGTAAATTGTCAGTGTCAACGGTCAACTAGTGACAATATACTACGAATTTCGCGGGCAAATGGTAATAATCACGAATCATAATTCATTGAAACTTGGGGACATACAGTTATTCATATAAATATTATATGAAATTGTATAAATCCAATAATGAGTGAAGAAGACCATTATACAGAAGTGGATATATCTGACATTGTGGACGATTCCGAAAATTACTTTGAAAATCAACCTTCTGATCTACATGATTCTGAACCTAACTCTATATTAAACTCTGAGATTATTAACTCCGAAGAACAAACATCCGCGGAAAAAAAATTACCACCAACTAAGAGTGATGTAGTGCGTAGTACAAGGTTACCCATGGCTAGAATAAAAAACATTATGAAAATGGATCCTGATGTCCATATAGTTAATGCTGAAGCTGTCTTCTTGGTGACCAAAGCAACGGTTTGTATTAAGTACCTACTTTTACGTAATTAATATTTAAACATTTTTAGTAAGTTTTTATTAAATTCTACATCAAAGCAACCTCTTTTAAAACTCTTTTCATATTTCCTTATCTTACATAGACTGTCAAACCTAAATAATTCTTTTATACAATTCTAACTGTATATTGATATAGTATATTGTTTAAACTACATCTAGTTTTTATTGCATCATTTTTATTGTTTCTAAATATACAAACTAAAGAGGCTGCAATTGATTGACTTTAAATTTAAATAATACAACTAAGCTAATACAAACAACAATTAAGATTGTGTCACATAGCTTTATGAATATTACAGGAAATGTTCCTGGAAACAATTGCGAAAGAAACATATATATACACATCACATCACAAGCGAAAAACAATAGCAAAGAAGGATCTGGAAGTGATTATTAATAAAGAAGATTGTTTATGTTTCCTTGAAGGTGCTATGGATTTTTAGTTAAGGATAGTTTAAGTTAGTAATGAGGTTAAGTAAAAAAAAACTTTACTTTTTCATTTTTATTCTACATTTTTTCTTTTACATTTTTTATGAAGCATCTTGTCCTTTTGCTTCATACATATTTATCACAGTCCTTCAAAGTTTGTAGAAGTAAAGCACATTTGCCTGGCATTCTAATTTTGTGTTTGTGAACCATTGCACTGAAAAATGTTAGATTAAATACAATTTTATGACATAATTCGTACTTTCAATCCAATTTATTAAATACAAATAGCAGTGTGGCCATTCTAACTGGCCGATGTTGTTATGTTTTTGCCCTCCGCAATTTTAATTGTTTTATTGCTTTTTCCATTGAAATCACAAGTCAGGTCTCATGTTGATAATTCTCATTGGTTTAGTATCATGTATAATAATTATTATATCTTGTCTAACACAAGTGTGTGTTCTTACCCAGTTTCCACAGCTATCTCGTTACAATAAACTCCAGAGGCTACAACATTCAAATGGGTTGGCAGCCATTTCAAGTCTGATAAGTTGACAGTCTCGGTGTCATTTGACAAATTTATGACACCAACTACAGCTGGGTTATCCGGTAGCATTCTATTGAAAAGTATTATTAAATGATGAACTAGTGTGAACCTGATTTGTAGTGTTTATCAGTGTTTTTTTTAGTTTTATTTATTAACACACAAATAATTAGCATTTGTTGTCCACATTGTAATTATTTATAGTTTTTTTTAATTTAAATTAGCTTATATTCCTTCTTTACTTAATTTAATGTATGTTGTCGTTTTGTTTTTGTATACTTTGCAGTTCGCACCCTTTACACCAGTCAGAATGTATTTTAGGTATCCTTTTATTTTGTGGGTTGCCTGGAAGAGATCGCTTGTTAGCGATAGCTCTTATATGTATTAACATCATCTACTGTTCAAGTGCAATAAAGTGTAAAAAAAAAAATAAATGATCTATCCGCCAATAACTTGTAAATATAGGCTTCGAAATATTTGTTACCTGCCCACAACTAGAGTTGAATGTGAAATAGCCCTCACATCTAAACCTCCCTTGCGTACTGCATCTCCCTTTCTTATTGCAACCACATTTTTATAGAACTGAAAGGATTAATTTTTATATAAAGAACAACAACCTGTAAGATACAATGTATGAATACAAGATACAATCATGTATGTATACTAGCTGAACCGGCAAACGTTGTTTTGCCATATAAATTATTAAAAAAGTAGAAATAATTGAATTTCACGTTATTTCGTTAACTACAAAATAAATTTAATTTATACTTTAGCCTCAGTAACACGTGGTAGTCATGCTATTGAATTGGAGCTTAAATGACACGTTTGTCGGTTTACCAAAGCAGTGCCATCTATTGATTACTTACTCAATCCAGTCGAAAAGTATCGACATCTGTTACAATCTTTTAGAGTTAACAGATAATTGTGACTGTCAATTATATAGACAAATAATTTGCAATAAAATAAAATTGCGACTATAATTAAAGATCTAAGCTATACTATATCTCAAGTTGGACCAGACTGCCCACGGTGTGCCAATTTAATTTAAAATCGGTTATGTAGTTTAAGAATCCATCGGGGACAAACATCGTGGAGATTTATATATATTAAGATAAAAAATTGAATTAAGATAAAGATTGATGAATTTCAATACGATTTTATGATATTAATTGAATGACTAGTTGATAAAACTTATGTTAATTAACTACTTATTAAACATTACAATTTATATTATATATTACGACATTTTTGGGATAAAACAGACAACCCTTTTTAAAACACTATTATTGTCATTACTATACTTTTTTTAAAATTATCACATCTTCGTTATAGCGGCCAAATTGCACGTGAAGCCACTAAGAGTTGACATTGGTTGGTGCACACTTACCATAACACTTCAGCCTATCTTTCTTCTTTATCGTAAGCAGAACTACTTGAAGAACATCTTACCTGATAATGACTTTTATCAGCATTAATCTGTGCCTTTAAATTC
This sequence comes from Leptophobia aripa, assembly GCA_951799465.1. Lineage (NCBI taxonomy): Eukaryota > Metazoa > Arthropoda > Insecta > Lepidoptera > Pieridae > Leptophobia > Leptophobia aripa. Next base: position 5,351,263 of record OX637278.1, on the reverse strand, counting down.
ACATCTTTATAATTATCGGCAATGGGCAACCATGTTTTACCGTCTGTAGAAGAAAACCCAGCATTGGAACTGTCGTCCCAATGAAATGGAGTTCTGCTTGGATCGCGTGATTTTTTCCAATAGTTGATAGGATCATCAGTGTTACACGCTTGCGGATCCTGTGTTTCCTCCCATGTTATTGAACCATCTGTCATACCCAGCTCTTCACCCTGTGATTATTTGCTGGCTTATATACTTTTATTTAATATTAATAAATATAGAGTAATAGTTAATTGATGAAAAGTTAAGCCGTTCAAACTCATAGAAGTTTAGAAACCTGTACCACAGTAGTTAACTTTCTATGTTCGAACTTTATATTGAAATACATTGTTAAGAATCCAGGGTTTAGTTACAATAGGAATTCTTTCCTACTTATAAAATAATAAATAAATAACCTCACTTGGTCCACCGCGGCTTCACTATTTAAATCAATTTAAGCACTTTCACCTGATACGTAAACGCAACACCGGGGAGTATGAGTGCCAGCATGTTCATAGAATCTACTCTGTCGACGCCCACACGAGTTGCTAATCTCCTTTGATCGTGATTACCGTTCTGTTAAAATAAATTGCTATGAAACAAAATCGACAACCGACGCACAACAATAAAAATCTTGTTTTCGTAATGAACCAGTACTCATTATGAAACAATGTAAATGGCTCCAATAGTTGGAGAGACGCCTTATGAAGAACGATAAACTGCCATGTGTCCCCTTAATGCCAAAGCACATTTTGTAAACACTCATAGGTAGCCAAGTTTCTTGTGGGTATCTTTTAAGAACGGTTTCTTTTTGAACCCCCGTAGATCCAGATATAAGAAAAATTTGGACGTACACAAGTGATATAGTCGAAAACATAAATAAACATACCACCCAATTAGCAGTCTTTCCCGCAGGCATATTGTTCATCCATTCATCAATAATTCCTTTAATCTCTTCCGCGCCCGAATCCATGCCTACTTTCTCCAACAGGCTAAAATTAAAGGGAATGGAACCATTCCTTCTTCCGTCGCCATAATACCGCATCTGATGTTCCAAATCGGCGTATGCTTCGGTTACCATAATTTTATATTCGAGATGCTTTGACGTGTATTCATCGAGAACTTCTCGCCAATCGTATATAACTGAGTACGTCTCGTCTTGATCTCTTGTGTAAATATGGTTAAGGTATTCATAGTCGTCTGGGTCAGAGGTTGGATTACCTAAAATTATATAATGCTTATAAAAATTTAACGCTTAATTGCGAATTTACATAAAAAGATCATTTACATAAAATCAAGTCACGTCATAGTTATATTGTCTTTGGAGTAATGTTACATATATAGATACCTAAAGAGTTATCATATATTAACAATACAACATAAATTACAGTTAATAACGCGAATTTGATGACAATTGAATCTCATTTGTGAAAAGTAAAAAACTGTAAGTACCTAATAAACAAATGATGTGCGGTAAAAGGTTAACTTATTTTAATTTTATTACAAATACCAGATCGTGGTTCATCGGGATATCGTCCACAGAAGAGCTTCGGGTCGGCCTCGTATATCGTGTTGACGGCATCAATTCGGTATCCTGAAACTCCTAGGTCGAGCCAAAATCTTAGGACATCCTAAAGAAAAGAAGAATCAAGCTAGTAAATACTACATCTGTTCAGTGATCGACTTAATGTATCCTAATTAACATAAAATAGAATAATTATTTCTAAATATCTACTTATTTGTTTCACTTAAACATAACAGCCATTTGAATTTTAAGACGCCATCCGACTGATATTTAAGTTCATAGTTTACTTTCATGAAGCAGTAATATTAATTAGCACTATTCGACTACATAAAAGTCAAGAAGTAGGAAGTTTGCTGTAGTAGATTAACAAGTTATTATAAAAATAACACTACAATGATGTATGCAATTAAGACTCTTCCATTCAGCATACGTGAATACTTAATATGGACAATGATTTCCTGTTATTACTTACCTTGATCTCTTCTTGAACCTTTTTATTTCTGTAGTTAAGATCGGGTTGGCCTATCACAAACTGGTGCAAGTAGAACTGTCCACGTTCAACACTGTATTCCCACGCACTTTTACGGAAATGACTGACCTACACATAATTTAACAAAACTTAAAAGCAGTAGTGTTTCATTAATAATTTTAAAGAATATTGATTAAATAATCTGAATATTATAAGTTTTAAAAAGGTCTATTCATACTCCTGAGTACCTGACAAAAAAATCTATTATGCTAAAATTCAAAGTTAGTCATAGATTTGTCATCCCTATAACCATCTGAAATAATTAATCTGAGAAATACCTAAATGTCTTAGTTCCTATGTTGTTTTCTTGGAACATCTATGATTAATAATCCTATACAATGAAAACCGTTTAATATCATGATGGTAAAGTTATAAAAATTGCTCTTTTACCCAGTTACTGGGAGGCAGAGTTTCTCCCACTGTGCAGCTATTAACACCGTCTGCCCATACATAATAGTCCGCATAAGCAGGGTCTCCCATTTTAGAGCGTATGAACCACTCACTCTCATTACTAGTATGGTTTGGTACAAGGTCTAGGAGTACCCTTATTCCTGTAATACAATGTTTATGAGTTCAATTATTTTGCGCTATATAAAAGATCGTAAGACGAATCTAGCGCATAGTCTTAAACAAAGACCAAATTGGAATTACATTAATACAAGGTATTCTTAAACGATTTCTTATAAGATTTATTTTGTATTATAATTATTTTTATACTGCGTTATTGCAAATACGAAATTCTTTTCGTAGGTACAACCTTGACGTCTGGCGCTTCACAACTGTGCGTCTTTAAGGTAGTATCTGCCGCCCCTATGTGGAACCAACTGCCAGCGCAGTTATTGCTGAACCGCTTCGACTTGGGGGCCTACACGAAAAGAGCGTACCTATCCCTTAAAGGCCTTAAGGTTTGCCTCCTGTTGCATAAAAGAAATACCTAATTCTTTAGACTTTGCCAACAGAGTCTCAAAGTCTTCCATTGTTCCGAATTCTGGTGCGATCTTCCTGTAGTCGGTGATATCATAACCAGCATCGTACATCGGGGAAAGGAAAATTGGTGAGAGCCATATTGCGTCTACACCAGTTTCTTGGAGATACGGCAATTTTTCTGTTATACCTGGAACAAGCGGGGCTTAAGTACATTTTTATGTACGAACAAACGTGAGCCTTGATTATAAATTGGTTATTAACTGCATACGATTTAAAATTTCGAAACTTTAATATAATTATGTTTATCATTAAATCAAATATTTTGTTGATATTAGTAAGTTTTTATGACATTAGTTTTTATTGTATTTATCTCCGCTCATATAGTATGTTTTGAGAATGTATGTTGTGTATACTAATCATGTATATTTTACTCATTAAGAGCCGAGAGCTGACCCGAACAGCCAACCTTACAGTAGTTCAGCTGAGCCAAGGTTTGAAACTCATAAATTCCGTAATTAAGATTAAGATTTCCTTAATAAAGATTATTACTGGAATCTTACCATTTAGATCACCGGACCCATCCCCATTGCTATCCTTGAAAGACCTTGGATAAATCTGATAGACCAGAGCCGATTTCCACCACTCCAGATCCACAGCCGACACCTCAGCTATTATTAAAAACAAAAACAACTTCATACCACCAAGTTTCGCGTAGAAATGCATAGTTTAAGGAACTAACTTATAGTAATCGTGTTGTTAATCATTTGTTTTGTTTGACACTTAAAGATAAACTTTCCAATTTATATCTAAGCATAATTATGTTTTTCATATCCTAAGAGCCATTGTCTTGTTAAATATATAGAAAACACATATAATTCACATGTTTTTATTCCGTTTAACAATAAAAAAGTGAACAACCTTATTCAGAACTAGAGGCACTTACTAACCGGGCCTTACTAACGGACGAGCATCTTTAGGTTCAAGATGACGTCATCACTGATATTTATTTATATATTTCCACATTGAATCGTATGAGCGATCACTTGTGTACGCCAAATGTTCGTATAACTACGAGGGTACACAAATGTCCTTATCGCATTTAGGGCGATTCATTTCAAAGCTTTTTTAAATAACCGTTTAGAATTTGACTATAGACTTTACACATAATAAAGCTCTACAATTGTTTAATGTTTTTGAATTTATTTAAATACCAATTTAGGAGTTCAATTTAAGCTTCAGACACAAAAACACAACCGATTGTTTTCAGCCTGCCTCCAAAACAACAAGGAAAAAAACAAACAATACTGTCAAACTTTATTTCATTCTAAAAATCAAAATACAACAGAACAATGTCAGATCCTCGTCAGACGAGTGGTATAAAAAAGCATGCACCAAAAACTAATTATGTACGTTCATTATTTCATTATCATCGTCCGTTGTGTGAAAATGAAAATTCAGTTAATTTTCATTTTCCTCAACGTCCTTCCAACACCATTTTCACATACATTACGAACAAGGAAAACAATTGAACCGAGGCAGTGATGTCATACACATAGTTACAACACACACATTATTTGTTCACACATATTATATAGTCATATTTATTTGTACACACAAGTAGCATACGACAGTTGAATGGCATTGATTTGACCACCAAAAAAAAAACAATATAAAACGATAAATTTTACGATTTTGATGTTAAACGATCTTAGGCAAATGTCGACGCTCACTCACTGGTCACGTGACCACAACATGGCGTTAGTATATGCGACAGACGGAGCAAAATTAAAGTTTAAATAAATTTATGGTGATGCCCCTTTGCTCCATTGCGGGGACATTGATCATAGGATAAAACTGGCCTACACTATAGGAACAATGTTCTTAATCGTATCGACGTCACCTTTATTAAAATACATCTCAAAATATAAACTATAAAAATATGTAAATTATTGACTTAAATTATTTATGGGACAAAAATACGGTTAAAACTTCCAAAATCATATTTAACCGACAATCAATATAAACTATACAGATAAATTCCATTAAAAAAATATTTATTTATTGGCCGAATTTATTGTAAATTTTATTAATTCATTTAATCAAAAAGGTATTTCATAGACAATCAATCTCTACAAAAAATCTTTTGTCCCTTTCCGACACTTTGGGTCTATGCTACGGAAAGAGACAGAGTGATATTGATAAAATAAATCAAACGGACATTTAAAAATTAACTTGTACTTATTATCTCGTCTTAATCGTAATCACACGTCAATGTACTTTTGACAATCTAATATTTGACAGTTGACAATTGACATTTAGTCAAACTAGAATGGTAAATTAGCGGCTATTCTGGGCTTCCTCTTCTTAGTCTTGTTAACAGGAGTTTGATTATTCTCTGGAGCCTGAAAATATTTCACGATTAAAAAACTGTTTGCCTTTGACAAATGAATTTAAAGTACAAATAATTATTTCAGAAATTTATGTGTGTGTGTTTAATTAGATACACATGAGGTCAAAACAATTGATTTTGGACTTTCAAACAGATTTTATGTGTCCGTTGTATAAGCACCCGTCTCAATACAATATTGAAATCGCTAACAAGTGTTGCCATATTTATTTTAATTCAAAGGACTTTTGTGAATGTGGCAACATTATATAGGAGTTGAATAAATAAGCCACTTACTTGTGCGACAACAGGCTGCGGCTTGGGGAGAGACGTTTTTGCTGACGGTTGACTCTTCATGTTCCGAGGCGGCTGATTGACATTGTGGGCTCGTCTTTGGTTAACAAAAAAATATCATTTTTTTTAATGTTTTGTACTTATGTATATAAACATATATTATATGTGAAACATGTTCTTGAAAATTGTCAATTTTTTTAAACATCATCGGAGGTGTTTGTCTATGCCCAAAATAATATTCGCAACATGAATCTCATGGTGACGAAATGAGGTTTCAAACTATATAAAAATGTATACAATATTACCAAAGTCAAAATACCTTTATTCATTAAGGTATATAGGACCATTTTGAATCGTCTTAAATCTAAGTGATTCTACGCCTGTTCGTACGTGTCCAAGCTGAGAAGGAGGAGCAGGCAAGAAACTCGGCTTGGTTGGTTTTTTTTTTGGAAATGATCCCAGTACACTTTTTAAGACAACGGTAAGCTGGAGCTAATTCATTCCCCAAAATACTGCGACTGGGTTATTCGTGCCATAAGAGAATTCTCAAAATAGATTTTTTTTTTCATTGGCCCTTGTTTTTTTCTAATTTGAATCAAGGATTTTTAAATAAAAAGAAAACTAATATGTTTCCAAAGTATATCCTATTTAAAAACGTTGAGTTCACAACGCGGGACAAACCGCAAGGCACAATAAGTATACCTACGGAAGCGCGTAAATGCAATCTATACAAACACTTAATATGTGAAGTGTTTGTATATAGTGAAGTGTTTACCATATTATACTTAAAGTAAATAATCAGTCTTATTTACAGAATAAAAAAAACTATTAAAAAAGGTTTTCCCGTTATAACATACGTTTTAGTTATTTGACTTGGTCAAGTAAGTAATATAATTTTATATGAAATATTTAAAAGAGCTATCGAGTTTCTTGCCTGTTCTTCTCAGTAGGTACCTTCCGAAACGGTGGTAGTGTTTGTCTAAAGACCGACTTGAATAAAGATATTTTGAGTTTGAAATATTTCAAAATTTAGAGAGCCTTTGCCTTAAAGCGAGAAAAAGGGGTCACAAAACTTTAAAAAAAATTTTTTTTTGCATTAATTAAAGAAATACCTTTGACTAGTCTGCACTTGAAGGGGCACGAATGGGTTATTCACGCCCTGGTTAGTTTGTGGCTGGTTGTTTTGGTTCGTCAAGTCTTGGTTGGGCTGTTCAGCCTGGAGTGGTGCTGGTGGAATCTGAAATTATCATTTTAGTTTTTATCGATATGAAATAAAACCAATGAAGATAATTTAATGATCTTGTTTATTATATTTAGTTGGATACATATTGCACAAACTGACTTTATCGCGGAGCAGATGGTGAGAGAGAGAGAAGACATGAGTGAGCGAGATGCCTTCTCATCGTTGCGTTCAGTTATTTGTTATTTCACACTGCGTTTACACTTTAACAGTTTTTAAAGTAGATCATATTGTATAATTAAATTAAAAAAAATTGTTAACTTGGAGTTATTTATTAATAATTAGTCTTAAATTAACTAGAATAATTAAGTTTAACATCATTTAATTGTCCTAAAATAAGTTTAAACACATAAGTTGAATACTTTACGTTTGTTACTCTGTGAAATGTCATCTTTATTATTTCAATACAACGTCTTTGTAAACAAGTGCTAGATCACTATAAATAGGGTCGCATTGTGACCGCACGACACAGTCGCGCTCAGGCCGTTGCACGGAACGGACCTCTCTTCAAATAGTGAAATATAAGCCTTGGAAACTATCAGTGAAGTGTTTCTTTAAATAAGTGGTTATTATGACCGACTCAATCGTGATGTTGGCCATGCTGATGCTACCTACGCCTTTCAAAAATAACCCTACAGAGTAGTGAGGTAACTTAAACATTTTATACTGCACTTCGTGTATATATAAATTGGATGATCTGGGTTCAAAAAGGTTTTGGTTGTAGAAAAAAAGAATGCTTCCTTTTTTTTTTTATTGAATATGGAGCAAACGAGCAGGAGGCCATAGTCACGTGACTGAAAGCGAGTGCGATGTCGGCCTTTAACTAAGTGGTACGCTATATTTTTTAAAGGATCCTAAGTCGTATTGGTTCGGAAATACATATTGCTTTTTGAAAAAAAATCCCATTCGTTATAATATTGATAAATTACCTGCGTCCAGCTGGGTAGTAAATTGCTGACGCTGGGCAAATGCTTGGGGAAGTTACTCCTGGGACGATATTGCGGGGGCGGATATTGTGGGGCAAACGGCACGAACGGAGGTGCATGGGGCTGATTCTGAAACAAGAAATCTTATCAGTATAAATATCGCGTGTTTTTGATTACAAAAATTGTTTATTAGTAGAATTGGATTTTATAAAAAAAACATTAAAAAATTTCAAACTTTAAAATAAACATGTAAAATATTAAAATTGTATCACAAACTTAAACAAATAGTTTGAAAGAAGAGTCAGAAGGGTTGTGTACCTTATAATAACTCGTGTTAGTGTTTATCCATTCACCATTGGGTAACGGGGGTCTGTACTGGTTTTCGCTGTCCTTCCTCCAATTCGGCGGTTGAGTTCTGTAAAAGGCTTCGCGTTTAGCACCGTAACTATGGCAACGGATCACTAGCAACCGGAAGTGATCTGCGCCACAGACAACCAATGCGGGAGCAATCGGACCTGTCAGCTGTCAGGCACTTGTCAACCCGACGATCGATTTAAATTAATCGATGCGGCTGAGTTGGCGGCTCGTTTTTTTTATTATCAATTCTTACCCAGACAAAAAATTCCAGAACGGATGTACGAAGCTGCGTGAAAATTGAAATATTTATTCATATATAAAATAAATATAACTATTTATTTAAATTACAAAACGTGATTTTAATATAAAAATTACCACAAAAATGTCAGAAAAGTAAGTTTTTTTTTATCATTTAGTGCAAATGGCTGTTAATATGTAAGCTGTTATACATTTTAATAATATACAGTTCTTCTGCCTCTATTGATCTATTTAAAAAAATGTAACGAGAAACCCAGAACAGGTAATATATGATGAGCAGCTTTTTCACACACTTTACGGTTAAACAAATATATCAAAAAACTCACTTCGGTTCGGGCAAAACCGGTTTATCCTTACTCCTCCAATGTGAGTCCACTTCAACTTTGCTCTGAAAAATAAAAACTGATTAACAATCGAAAATTAAAGCTTTTAGCTTTTCTGCGTTTTCCTGACAAAAAAAATATATAGAAGAGGAAAATATATATGTTGCCTTATTAAATTAATTTGTAAATCGTTGCTACTCACATGACCACGCCCATTTTTACTGAGATGTCCACCCTATATAGACACATTTGAATTTACCATCCAGCCCTAATTAACTCTAACCTTAATTAAGTCACGAAATTAACACTTCTTAGAGTCTGTTAAGTGATAACACTTTTTCAAAGTGTTCGCAACACTCTTAAAGCGACATCTATGATCTGCAGATGCAATCAATGTGAGGCATTTGACCTTTAAAAAAGTCAGTGCTTTTAACTGGAGGACCCCTCCCCCCTTTCAGTTCCGTGGTGGTGATTTAAAAGATGTTATTGAAACCTACCTTTTTCTGTTTTGTCTGATCGGTTGCGTTTTCACTTATTTTAAGAAGACTCCTCAAGAGCGTCGTCGGGTCTTCCTAAAAAATATCAAAATCGACTATTAATCATTTTTTAAATAAATTTACATGATTTGAGTTGGCTTTTTTTTATTTATTTATTCAAATCCAAATACAATTTTTTTTCACTTAATCTATACGGCATTAAAAACCGCGCAACGGTTTGTCCATGCCGTTGTTCACTCAACTAACCTTATCCAACCAGAAGTGCGAAGAGGACACCCACCCTATCCCGCGTCATCCCCACGTTGCATCAAAAACATGCCTTTTAAAAACTGCTTGGTCTTTTCGGGTGCAGACAACAGTTGAGCGTGGGTGTCCGAGTCTAATTTATTGAGATAAAGGGGTAGGAGATACTCCCACGTGCGCTCGCCGTAGCTGTTGTTGCAACGAGGCACTACGTATCTGGGCGTGTAGTTTAACATGCGCAGGTACTGTGGAAACTTCAGCGAGTTCACGTGGTGCATCTCCTCGCACACCAGAAAATACACGCCTTCTGTCTTATGCTCATGATTTTGCAATACTCAAACAGAGCCCCCTCGTCGTGTTTACTTTTTATCCCGTTGGGGACAATGGTTTTAAGTATTCGAACTTGCAGGTTGTGGATATCTTTCATGTATGTTTTGTATGTTCTTCCATAACTGCTAAGCCCGTATCCTATGATTGAATCCGCCAACGCGTTGTACAACATTCTGAGAGTCGGGAAGGGAAGCTTATGTTTGAGTATTGCGAATCTGGCTAGGATTGCTCTCAGCTTAATACACACATAATCAATATGAGATCTCCAGTTGAAATTTTTATCTATAATTAAACCTAGGTATTTACACGTTTCAACCGCCTCTATGTAAGGACATTTGCAGTTTGAGCGCTCCCCAGAATGCAGACACTTGTGCCCATGCGCGCGTATCCTCGGCCCGTATGTGGTTCGAGAGTGGGGGGAACGGATGTACATGAACTTCGTTTTATTAAAATTTATTGCGAGGCCTATGTCATGCGCCCACTCACACAGTAGGTCGAAGGTACGCTGCATGGCATCCTGTGCAGCTTCAAGGTCTTTGTCCGCAACCACGATACATGTGTCGTCTGCAAATTGGTATAAGGAGGACTCCCCTATGGCCTTGTGCATATCATTGCTGTACAATAGATATTCTGTAGGCCCGAGGACAGATCCTTGCGCCGTGCCCTGTTCTGTTTGGAGTAATTTGCTGAATATACTATTTATCTTTACGGTTGTGTGTCGATTTCTATGATAGTCTTTAAGAAGGTTGAGAGGAGGGCCTTCTATACCATTTTGCGAGTATTTTTTGTAAAGAATATCAAATTTTATAGTTTCGAACGCCTTACTGAAGTCGACAAAAATTGCCAGGACCCGATATTTCTTATTTAGTAGTGAGTTTACGTCGTTGGTAAACTTAGCTAGTAACTGGCATGTGTTTTTATTTTTTTGAAAACCATACTGTCTGTCATTTATTATATTATTTATCGTTAGATATTTTTGCAACTCCCGTCCCAAATATTTTTCCATAATTTTATTAATGCATGACAATATGGTGATAGGTCTGTAATTATTAAAATCGTTATGTTTCCCTTTTTTGTATATAGGCCTTATCACGCCGGTTTTTAGTGTGTCTGGATAGTTACAGGTTTTGATAGATGAATTAATTAAATGTGCTATTACCGGGGCGATGTACTTACTTGTTTTTTGTATGTGAGTGGCATGTATTCCATCGTAACCCGGGCTTTTTCTATGATCAATTTGATTAATAATTGATGTGATTGCTGTGTTTTGTTGGAGTACGATTCCTCATTTAGTAACGGGTTATCGCACGAGATAGTTGTGTTTGCTACATTATTTTTGAACTCACTAGCGAACTTGTTGACTAAGGTATTTATGTTATAGGTTTTGAATGTTTTGAGTAAGATTTCGTCTATTGATTTTGTTATTTTTCCACATAAATTATTTATTATTTGCCATATTTTTTTTGTATTAGAAAAGTTGTTTGTAATATTGTTTTTGATACTTTTGTTCTTTAATTTATTTATGTATTTGTTTGTTTTATTTCGATACTTATTATATAATAGCTCGCTGGCTTTGTTACTAATGTCATTTTTCCAAATTTTATATAGTTCGTCTCGCTTTTCGCACATCTGTAACATTCTTTTATTTCCCCATTTACATCTACAACACTTAATCAAACTAGTGTTACAACTATATGTGCTAATTTCATAGATTTCATTAAATTTATTTACAACATAATTCAAAATCTCATTAGGATCATGGAGGGTAAGAGCCGGGCTCCAGTCAACTTCACACAGCAGCTTTTGTATCTTATCGTTGTCGAGTTTAAGTTCAATTTTCCTCCGTGGCACTGTATCAATACATTCGGTTATCGCACAGCCAGTTATAAAATGTTCCGCTAGCGCGTTTTCTATTACAGCTGTGTTTAACGCTTTCGATGATAAGTCCCGGATAAATATGTGATCTATGCATGATTTTACAATACGATTTTTTACAAGCTGTACTCGTGTGTGTTGAGTGATTCCCTGCTGAAGGCCAATTTCACATAGTTTTGTTAAGTAGTTTTTCACTTCAGGCTTGGAACTTTTTTTTGTATCTATATTTATGTCACCTATAAGGTATGTCACCTATTATCCCTGCGTGGGTTCGAATTTAAGTGACTTGTTAGTTCCGTGATAAATACGGTTTTGCTTTCAGAAGGAGGCCTATATACGACACACACATTCACTTTGTATCTATTGTTAGTAGATAAAACACCTGATACGCACTCGTAGGTCCTCGACGTGGTTGGTTCTCGCATGAATGATGAACTTTTATGCACATACAGGATGTCTCCTCCACCTTTCCTTTTCTTTCGAAGCTCGTAATACATTTCGTAATTGTCTAGCTGAAATAATTGTGCACACTCATCAGTGAGGTTCGCCTCCGTTATAGCAATGACGCTGATTAACACTTTGCTAGTATTTATTATGTATTCTAGAGGGGCAAATTTTTCTTAATTGATCTTATGTTGACGTGCAACATTGTTAGGCTATGTTTGTTTTTTGGAATATTTGTTACGAAGTCATTCCAAGAGTCTGTGCTTGCTTCTGTTATTTTTGTTATAAAGGAATTCATAGTTATAAGATACTGATTTACTCGTTTGTGGTGTCACTAGTATTGTTTCCAAACGATTTATTCTTGAATAATTTCTCTAATCTAACAATATCATTTTCGCTCCTTATAATATGCGTTTTATCGTTTTCCTTTTTTTTTGCTTTGATTAAACCATTCTTGAACCATACGTATTTGCATAGTCCATTAGAACTTAGTATGTTTTTGGCCTTCCAAAGCAAAAAGGAGTTTGTCGGAGTCAGAGATTGGAAAATTTTTATTTTTGACTTGCTTTTATATCCAAGATCTGTTGTATTAATTTTTTTGCTTTTAGAGGCGTCAATGAGTTTGTTTTTTGAGTCTTCGCCGGGCAGGATAATGACTATCGGGGGGCTGTTTTTCTTCGCAATGTCGCCATTGAATTTGATATTTTTCCTAAATGCCTTAATAATTTTTGTTTGGGGTTGGTTAAGATTCGCACATATCAGATCACAAATTTCCGCTATGTCTTCGTTCTCTTTTTCTTCAACTCCCATGTATTTCCGCTTGGTTTACTAGGAGATTTTGCTCTTGACTGTTTATTTTTTGTTGTAGCACTTCGAATTTGAGTTCCATATTTTTATGGGTATTAGATAAATCCCTAATATGGTTTTCGAAAAGTGTCATTTTGTTTTCGATATCTTCCATTTTCTTTATGTAGAATTGCATAACACTGTGCATTTCTGTTTGCATTACATCTCGAATTTCACCTCGTATTTCCTCTATCATTTTATGCATCACACTCGATGTGGGTAGGTTTTCTAAGTCAGTATTTTCCTCTTCCTCTGGATCGGGCATTATGAATGATAGGCGCTTTGGTTTCGCAATACACAAACAGTTTTGACATTTCCATTCGGCTGACTCAGTGGCGTACAGAATACTTAATTGGTCTGAGGACAGGTTCGCACATGTCCCATGTATCCATTTAATACACTTTATACACTGCAATCCAGGGCTCTTTTTAGTAATGACTTTATTACACTTTAGACACTTCACCATGGTATCAACTTAAATAATAACTGGTTAATTAATTGCAAGTACAATGTGGGTAGACAGAGACTAAGATTTACACGTAACACGGGTTCTTCGGTTCAATGATCGCGAGTGAACGAATCGCGAGTGAGTGAGTGAAAAACAATTTTCTTTTTAAATTATCCTCTAATAGTCCTACTCTGCAGCAGCTGATAGTAAGCTGCTTGGTAGCTATTCTGAAGGTTATAGAAAAGGGTGGTGGTGGGGTTGGTGGTATCGGCCATTTGGTGCCTCTTGGGTTTTAACATTACGAATATCAGTTCAGGTGTTAGTATACGAACCTTTTGGCAGCCATTTGTTTCATCTGCCTTTTTTTTAGTATCCGAAGTGGGTTTTATTTCCCTCGGAGGACTGAAACATAATTTCAAATTAGCTACAAACCTTCAATTACTAAGAGAAACTTTTAGAATAAACTAGCTGATCCCGACAAACGTTGTTTTGCAAAAAAAAAACGTCTCTATAAATAGATGTTGGCCAATTCTCAGCACTACTCTGTATGGCCACAAAATTTCAGGAGAATGGCTCAACCCGGAGGAGTAAGAGAACAAACATCGTGACACGAGAATTTTATATATTAGATATACAAAAACTGAAAATATTAATAATACATTAATATAATACATAATAAATATATGTCAGTTATAGAATAAAGCGAGACGTTGATGACGTCACGCCCAATTGGCCATCCGGCTCCGACATCTATACTAATAATAAGACAGTAAAAATCGAATGTCTGTACATTAAATATTTTTCCAAAAAACTGAAAGGAAGCAATTAAAGAAGAGTCATAGAAACCAAAAAAAACAATTTTTGGAATTCTTGTATATAATATAGTTACCTATAACTGGCGAACGCGGAGTGATGTGCGTCGTCCCTTCGCAGTATCGCGGGCGGTTGTGTGAAGCCCCACGAATTCGGTTCAACGTTTTCCGATTGAACAATCCGAATTTGACGTCCGTAGGATATGTTTAACATGTTTGTCGGTAACATTCTGAAATAGTTATAAAAATTATAGTCTCTCTTCGAATCATTTCAACAGAAAGAGACAAAACAGTGTTTATCACCTGTAAAATCTAGACTCCTCGAATAAACTTTCAGACATCGCGCCGGCGAATGGCTGATCAAACATAACCTGAAAATAATTCAATTAATTTCTGAAACTTTTTCATGTCAAAATCACCAAAATCTTCATAAATAACACTTTTGAATCCTGTTCTTATCTACAGATAAGAACCGGCAAGAAACTCGTTCGCTTTAAAATAAATATTTCATTTAAAATTATGCTCTTACACAAGAATTAAATTGTCCCTATGCCGAGCTATTGCTGACATAAGGATCTTTGTCTAAGTATTCTTGAAATATGCTGGTATTTTGTTACCTGATAAGTGGGTTGTGCGTTCATTTTGTCAGATAGCCGTACGGTGTTGCCATCAGACGGCTGATAAATCGCAGTCACGGTGCCCTTGGCCCCAATTGGCACAGTTATATTACGGGCAACACACACTATACGATCGTATATTTTGTAATCGGCTTGAGGATCCGGCGCCACGTTGCCCTCGTGCAGTTCCGGCTGTCAAAAAAGTGTGTGTGTGAATGAAATCAAGAATACGGCCCGAAGGACCATTTTTATATTGTGATAGTAATAGTCCCAAAGGAAATCATTGTTTAAATTATTTAAAAAAATAACTTACCAAACTATTTGTAGTCAAATTTATTAAGTTAGATATTAATTAATCATTTGTATTAATTAAGGCTAAATCGTTATTTTAAATTAATTATCTGAGTTTTGTTTAAACAATAACCAACAATTGCTACTTTGGCGTAAGAGTAGTAAAAATCCGAGACCCCGAATTTGATGTTTTTTTTAATAGAATAATAGGCAAACGAGCAGGAGGCACACCATAAAGGTGAAGTCGCCCAGTCACGTGACTAGGAGCTCGCGAGTGCGTTACCGGCCTTTTAGGTTACGCTCTTGTTGCTAGTTTAATTGGATTCAATATTAACCTTATATAAAACATTCCACTTGACGCTCAGGTTAACAGACTTTTGTTTTTTGATCCGCTGGAGCTGGTCGTCCAAGTCCCGCCATATTGCCCTCATCTCCTCGGGCTCCAGGGCTTCGGAGCCGCACTGTCTGCGCGCCGAGTTAACATGGCCTTGAGATTTAAGCCATTTCTGGACTTCCTGAGGTTTATTTTGACTGGAAAAAAAAAACGATATCTTTTATGAAGAAAGTCCAGACGTTACACAGATTTGTGTTAAACAAGAGAATATTTTACACGAGTTGTGTGTAACAATCAAACTTACGAAAGAATTCATATTCTTGTTATTATTATGTTATTATTCACGGTTCTGTAAGATTATGTCGATTTTCACAATACAATACAATAGTACTGTGAATGTGGAGGACTCGGTCGACGTTTTTGACGACTCCATGCTTAAACTCAAATCTTAATTGTGTTTTGTGTGTATACCTTGCTCTATTATCTTATCAGTTTTTTGTTTTGTTAATATATTTAGCACATAAGATGTTTGGGTACAGATTATAGGACTTAGTTGATCTTTGCGATGTATGCTAAGCCATTTAAACCCTTTTTTACGTCACATATAAAAAACCAGACAACAGGTCAGTTAGCAATCTTTTATATTTACCATACTCGTGTAGGTATATATATATAGATATAGGTTTTTTTTATTGTTATGAAACATGTGTGTTTAACTTCGTGTGTAACAGTATTTCTCTTTCTTTCTTTCAAAGAAAACACTCAAAATATGTTCAACTACCTAATATTCTTTAAAGTGTTACACAAACATACTCTGTTGTTTTGTATTTGTGACTGTAAATAATTGATATTATCTATTTATCAAATACCTTTCTCTTTTTGTGTTTTTACCGAGTAATAAATAAATATCAACAATCAGAGCAGGGTTTCCTAAACCACAAATGAGACTAACCCAATTGCATCAGGCCACAAATCACCCTCGAAGAACACATCCCGGTTCATTGTGTACGCGAGTTTGTCGAACAGCCCGGGATATTCCCTCGCGTAGGCCTTCACCAGATCCGTACAGCGCTCCGAGTACGTCCACGAGTTGGTCACTTTGCACCGACGCGTGTAGCCCGACACTTCTTGGTTCTGCAAAATCATATATATTCAAAAGTGTCTTTATAAACACCTTCTTGAATAAAGATATTTTGAATTCATATATAACGGAGTGAGTGGCCCTGTAGGGTTATTTGTGAAAGGCATTTGGCATTGCCAACATCACGATTGAGTCAGTCAGAACTACTCAATACGACAAAAAATTTTTATGAGAGTCAGTCAAGCCGTTTCGAAGGAGTACTAACACTTGGAAATGGTATATATCAGGTTCAT
The DNA here is from genome assembly GCA_951799465.1 of Leptophobia aripa. Lineage (NCBI taxonomy): Eukaryota > Metazoa > Arthropoda > Insecta > Lepidoptera > Pieridae > Leptophobia > Leptophobia aripa. Next base: position 5,334,369 of record OX637278.1, on the reverse strand, counting down.
AACTTTTTTATAAAAGGTACTTCATAGGCCAACCGCCCATTACCGTTATCAACAATTTTTGTACCCACCACAAATAATATACATGCTGAACACACTGATTTGGTTGGAAATGGTCAGACAAAAGTGAACATTTTTCTAGTCTTTAATCAGTTTTTATGCAGTTCAAACAAATAAATAGGTTAAATTTTAATTTTTTTTTAAATAATGCTAAGCCTTGGCGTTAACAAACTTTATTATTATTTAATCTCTAAATACATCACCGATTATGATATTTAATTGTCATAAACGATTTGTCATCTATAAACAAATTTAAAGTGACCAAAGAAATGACCAACAAAACATGGGGTTGTAACCCCACTAGATACTAGAACTGTTCAGAAAATTCTATATTACCTTTTTGTTAAACTTGAGATTGAGTCCAAGATTGATCTTGGACTGCGTCTCCGTGGGTAGATCATTTCTCATGCCCATTATCACCAAAATAGATCCAGTTATGCGCGAGAGCATCTGCGCTGATATACCTGTTGAAGCCAAGTACATATGTAACCACTCTGCACCATATCCACCCGGAGTTAAAAAGAAATTTAATAATATATACTAGTAGCTTTTACAAACAAGAGGAATTTGGTAAAGTTTAGTGATCTCCTTACTAAATTTCATCGAATTCGGTTCAGTAGTTTAAACGTGAAAGCGTAACATTTCTTTTATGGATTGATGCATTCACTGAAACTACTAAGCCAAGCTGAAGTACCGTAAATAGTCGGCGATTTAAAGGCGGAGAATTTCTTGACAGTCCTCTTCATATGGTAGGTAACTGGCAGTAAATAGAATTCAAATCATTCTTTAATTTTTTAAATTTACCAAATGAATATATATATATATATATATATAAAATGTTTGCATTACCACAAGCTTCGAATAGATCGAGACATAAACATTGAACATACCACAAGCGGCAGCGGCGTGATTAGCGGAGCGATAAGCGCAAGCGGCGGCGTGAGCGCGAGGTACGGGTTCTACCGCCTCTGTTACACACACCTTTATGCGTCCGCTGCGGCCCGCATCAGCATTTACCACCTGCAAATGTCATAATAACAATATTTTTTTTTTATAGAAGAGGGGGCAAACGAGCAGGAGGCCTACCATAAAGGTGAAGCCGCCGCCCACAGACACTCACGCGGCTGAGAGCTCGTGAGTGCGTTGCCGGCCTTTAAAGGAAAATTGGGAAATGGAGGGGTAGGGGAAGAGGACGGGGGAGGGGAAAGGATGGGCACCGGAAGATCTCACTCACCAAACGAAACGCGAGTACAAAATGAAGAAAGTCCAATTGTATCACTTTACGCTGGTTTTCTGTGAGAGAGTGGTATTTCTCCGGCCGTGCCTGCCCATTCGGCTGAAACTCTAAGTAACAGCATGGCACTCCCACTCAAAAAAAAATATATATACATATATATATATATATATATATTCTCAACGATAAAGTTAGTGGTTATAGAATTCAACAACAAATAATAAGCCTTTAGCACAAATGCTTTAATTTAGGTTCACAAGTGAGGACAGGCGAGTGCCTGCACACACTTAAAACACGAAATAGGGCCTTTCTCTGCTGTCACGTCCCCTTTTTATATACACCAGACGCCATTTGGTTTAGACCCCACTCCAGGCGATTTCCTTCATTCGATTGGATACTGTTGTATTGACTTGTATTAAGTCAATACAACAATTGATTAAATTCTAATAGAATTGCCACAGTCCAAATAAAAACATTAAAATTGGCAATTAATTCTTATAATATCCTCTCCGATAAATATGCAAATTTATCAATGTATATTATCTATTGATTTTTTTATATAACACGCCGCCCATGGACACCTTAGCATTTAAGGGTACGCCCACCATTCATATATTATGTAAGTTTTATAAAATATTACCGTCGCAAGGCATCCATAATACTGTCCCTGCGTCAATAAGAAAACGCTATCACCAGTGGGATAGGCCTCGGCTGGTGTCAGGAACTTGGCGGGAGGTTTCAGCTCGGTGGCCTTAGCGTTGGCCACTACAGCCTGCAAGGCATACCCGCAGGGTGTGTCACACCACTCGTCTTCCAACGCCATGCGCACGTTATCCTGTATTACGTATTTATAACCTAAAAAAAATAAATAACATCAAATATAAAATCCAAATTTAATGTATATATTGCCCAGATATTTTTACAAGGCAAACATTGCACGGGCAGGTGTGTAACCGTCTTTTAAGGGTACACTTTTCTTATCTATGGAATTAAAATGATATTTAGATATATGATTATAGTACGTACGTACCTTTTAAATTTTTGGCGTGCACGATCACATTGATCTGGCCGAGGTCGATTCCCAGGCGATTCATATTACTGAAAAATATGGAAGCTTTAAGTAAACACAAGTAAACTCAGCTTAAGACAATCATGGCAAACAATAGACTGAAAAAACAGTAGAAACATATTTCTGTATTCCGTACATATATAACATATATATGTACTGATACTTACAGTATACTTTACATATACGAGTATATACTATTTAATTTACATATAGATACTTAACAATGATTTTTTTTTATTTATTTTAACTAGCAGAGCTTTGCGAATACCGCCTTTTATTTCTCATATCTGCCTTAATTTTGTATTTTACTATGACGGTAGTTTTGAACCGTTACATTCAAAACTTTTACCACATAGAATCCGCCAATGGGAAGCGTTTCCTGCCAATCCTTCTCATAAACGTAAATTTGGAAACTATGATTCAATCAAATCAATATATGATTTTGATTTGAAACATTATTATGTTTGGAAGAAATACACACTGTTCAATAATCGTGGAACGTTCGGAAATCCATTGCTTGTGAAGGTTCCCCGCGTTTTGCTCCGTCGAGTAACCGCTCGTTTGCTGATCGCTGTGATGCAGGCGGACCTTTTCGTTCGATATAGATATCACTCTGAAACAAATGTATGATAAAACATTATACGCTCATAACGACTAACCGGTTTTAGCAGGTATTAGAACAGAATATATATTTTATTCTGTCTATTTTGTATGTCACCCGGTTAGTGCGACATAGTATCCGGGTTATATCCGGATTCTACTGTATTTGTTTTTGTTTTCCTTTTAAATAAAAACAATTTAGCCGGTACATAAAACATAGAAAAATATGAACAAACTTACTTAGCCCTCGTGAGATGAGGCCAGCCAACCCAGATGACCTTCCCCAATAAACTTGAAGCCAACTCTTCCAGAGCTGGATTCGTGTCTTCCTCTGGCAACACTTGCACAATCATATTCTCATTACGCGACGGCTGATCGAATACTTTGACTCGGCATTTTTTTATGGTGGTCTGTAATCAATAAAAAAAAATAAAAAAAAAATAAAACACAAATGGTATAATTGTAACTTTTGATAATCTCTTTTCATATTGTGTGAATCTTAATACAGGCACAAAGTTTAACAGGCACGGTTTTTGGTGCCTGCAGCCATGTTTGTTTTCTTTTTTTTAATTAAATAAAAAAAACAAGTTGTATGCCGACCGATTTACTTTTATAGTATTTGGTTTTTACGAAATTGAAGCAAAAAAACTTTTCAAATATTGTATAAAAATTCTAAGCTAACATTAATAATTATACCATAATAAATTCCCTTTATACTTAATGTTTTTTTCTCTCACAATTAAAAGTATCGAACCTGGTACTTCAAGTGTCGCATCGTAGGGAATCCGGGGAATAAGAGATCTCTCCTAGCATTCGGCAACATTCCCCTTTTCAACCTCTCCTCACCCACTTCCAGTTCTGATCGCCATATTATCTGTTCCATTGCGTGGCAGGATATTGGTGGGAAATAGTCTGGTGCTTGGGCTGTACCTGAGTTTTTGTTATAGCATTAATAAATAATCCACTGAAGACTGGAATCTTGGTTATGGATTTCCGATTGTTTTATCAATTTTTGTCTGTGCAAGTTCGTTTTCTTCATATATATGTTGGATTACTTCTGTGTTTTAACCCTATTTTGGCTTTAACTTTATTATGTATACAGTATTATTGTGCTTGTATGGGTTTGAGAAATATAATAAAACATATACGGTATGAGTATATTCTTTCCTGTATCTGAGTTATATGTAAGACTAGCTGAACCGGCAAACGTTGTTTCGCCATATAAATTATTAAAAAAGTAGAAATAATTGAATTTCACGGTATTTCGTTTACTACAAAATAAATTTAATTTATACTTTAGCCTCAATAACCCGTGGTAGTCATGCTATTGAGTTGTAGCTTATATTATGACACGTTTGTCGGTTTACCATAGCAGTGCCATCTATTGATTAATTACTTAATCCAGTCGAAAAGTATCGACATCTGTTAGAATCTTTTGGAGTTAACAGATAATTGTGACTGTTAATTAATTAATTATATTATAGACAAATAATTTGCAATAAAATAAAATTGCGACTATAATTAAAGATCTAAGCTATTCTATATCTCAAGTTGGACCAGACTACCCACGGTCTGCCAATTTAATTTAAAATCGTTTATGTAGTTTAGGAATCCATCGGGGACAAACATCGTGGAGATTTATATATATAAGATATACAGTGAAACCTGGTAAATTGGGAACAAGGATTTTGTATATTTGTTTAAAAACTTTAATGAAAATTGTCCTTCTCGTACAGTACTATCTTAAGCACAACAGGTGATGGGTGCATGAATTAGTGGTAGTGTCAAGAAGTGCCCATCCTCACGCTTTTAAACTCACCTACGGGTGTTGGACTCCAGTTATACACCAGCATTGGTCCATGCATGTTACGCTTAAGCTCTTCTTCCGTCAAACGTTGATAGCATGGAGACATTGCCGACAAGAGATTAACCTGAAAAGAAGTAGACGATGATAATAGATGTTAAATTATAAGAGCAACAGACGGCCTCATCGCTTAAGCGCCCTCTTACAGGCAACCCGCATATTTGATATTAAATAAAAATATCGTATTAGACAAACGCACAAACAAAAAAACAACATTAACAGCAACGAAACCTGATGCAACTTTCCGTGACCAGTTCAAAACTTTTTTTTAGTTAACGCTTTAAGCTTATCTTTAACTATTTTGGTTATATTAATATTTTCAACATGATTATTATAAGTTTGATTTCCTGTTTTTTGTTCTGTATTTTTTTGTCAAATAGTGTTCATTCAAATATTTGATTTTATAATTAATTAATTAGACGATTACAATTTTTTCATCTTAATTTTAATTAGATGAATTTTCGAATTAAAATTACAAATGCAAGTTAAAATCGTCTTATGCAAAAATAGGGTAAATTCAAAATCTCTATTCTTTAATAGCTGTTCAAATATAAATAGGATATATAACTATATATATAAAGGAACTCGGGTTAGTATGTCCTTTTGACTTGCGATTTAAAGTAAGTTTCTAGCCAGTTCTTCTCGTGCGCTCTACGCTCTTGATTTGCGAACAGGCACTCAATTTACAGTCAAATTTTTTTATAACTTTTCATATTGTTGACGATCCTTAAGTGTACCATAGTTAGCTATATGAATAATGATGATTTTGATTTCTTACCTCATCAATAAACGGTATCAAAACCACAGCCTCCCAATTATTCTTCTTCCCATTGAGATCAGTTTCAAAATGTATCGGATAGTAATGGACTATCGGTGAATCTTCATCCGTCATCAAGTCATGGAATGGAGTCGGTAAGAGATGTTTACTTGCTGCTGGCAGCACTGCTAGGAGCTGAAATCAGTTTTTATGAGATGCTGAATGTATTTTACCAAGTATCGGTTATCATTGATTCTATGTTAGTTAGTTGCCCTTAAAAACGGCTCAAACTCAAAATATCGTTATTAAAGTCAAAGACCCTCTTTATAAAGACACTTTTGAATCGTCATTAACACTACCACCAGTTCTCTTTTCTCTTTTAAAACTAAACATTACATACGATTCTATTCTATATTATTATTTCTAATTCCAGTGGTAAAGCCAAAACAATTTTTAGGCAATATTAATAAAAAATGAGGATGCAATAGTTAGTTAGTCCTACACAAATGGTAGGATGGTCTACCTAAATAAAACCTAGGTATGGTAACACTTGTCATTTTGGTAGCTTTACTAAGAATACCACAAATTAGAAGTACAAACATTAATATGGAATTAGTCAGGTTTTCTTTCGACCTATAGATGAGAAAATAAGCATGTTTTCTTAAATGATATTTTCTTTTTCAAAAAATGATTTAAAAAATACCTGTTCAAACGGTTTAAACGGGTCGCCCAATTCAAATTCGATTTTCAAATCCTGAAATCCCTTTATATCCGATATATAGGGTGCGTAGTGGTGCGGATAATACCAACACCAGGAAGGACACCCCTTATAATAGTATAACAAGTTCCATTGTATCGCACGAACGTAGCCCTCGGCCTGCCCTGCCAATACCTCACTGGAGAATTATAATTATTGTTAGTTAATTATAAAAAAAAACAAAAAAAAACTGTACAAATAAATACTTACTCGGTTACTTTGGAATAATCCAGTTTGTTCATATAATAGTCCTTTTTGTGTAATATGAACTCCATTTCCATGGTTGCTTCCTCTGAAAAATTCATACAATAGTTCACTTACTTCACGTAAGTACTAACACTCAAATTAACCGTTACATATATTCAACATACGAATATTTACTATGCAAGGCAAACTGACTCAATATTAAAACCACTGTTTATGGTCAGTTAATTTTAATTAATAACGAAAGAAAAACAAATATTATTTATCAAAATTACTTGAAAAAAATCGTGAGGACGCGCGATCGAATCCACATAAAATACATTTTAAATTTATATTAAGGTAACTAACAGTAAACCGGTCTTTGAGTATTACAAATCACGACTGTCAAAAGTCAAATGATTTGACATATCACAAATCTTGACTTAATCTTTAATTGTAATTAAAAGTTATGCAATTTACCATCACTAGTCTCTTCATACTCATCAGCTTCATCCACTGCGACGTCATCAAAAAACTGAAATTAAAAAACACAATCAAAGAATAAAACAAATTATGTTGATATTACAAGCTTTACTATAAAACAAAATATTAATAATTTTAAGCTTATGTAAACTGAATAATATATAATAATATATTTACATTATGTAAATACATAATAACAACCCACAAGTATATTCATACAAATAGTGATTTTACATATATATATCTTAATACTTATAAAATTACTTAAACAGGCATTGGTGATAAAAGGGTAAAAATCGGTCAAGCCCTTTCGGTGGAGTACGGTAACTGACACTGTGACAGGGAAATTTTATAAATATATATTGTCAAAAGGATGTCGGTCATCGTTGCTGACACAAAGTGAAGACTCAGTTCTTGACAAAGGATTTATTACACTTTAGTACAATTTCAATAGGACAAGTCCCAACCACCTTTTCCCAGTAAGGACGAAGGCAGGGGTTTTAGTCCTAATAAACCACATAGACACACAGTCTAGTGAGTTACCTGGAAGCCCTGGAACTTACTAACAAAGTAAAGCTATTCCAAGTAGGACGTAGCCAACGAATGCACTGCTAGATCAGTTCCTCATAATACAATTTTTTTTTGGAGGGGGATCTCGCTGTTGGCCAGGAGGCCTTTACAGCTCAGCTCGGGCTGTTTGGCGAGCTTAGCTCAGCCGTGACAAATGTGGTTTGCCGTGACTTGCGCAACGGCGTCTCCTGTGAGACTCGGACCTCGGCTTGGGCTGTCACGGGGGGGACTAGCCTGAGGGGCTGGACGGAAGCTCACTGTAGGAGTGAGCGACACTTGAAACAAGGGACCACGCCTTCGCCGGCGAAGGCGGTTTTTAACCCTAGCTCTCCTATCTGGCTCATAATACAAAATATATTCACGGAGGTCATTAAATCACGATTACCACTTAACATCGAGTTTCAGGATTGCAAGGCGCCATCTAGTGTAGCTTTATTGAAGTGTGTTTCCTAATGCACGCTAGTGAATGTATTGATTGTCTATAATGGTGTGTTACAATATATAGATAAATTACCATTTCTTGAGTAGCATTGATAAGAGCTTGTAATTCATCGTCTGGCTTGTTTGCCTTTATATCGTCTATGTTTACGTTGAACGTGTCATCATTGTTTGGTTTGTACTGCAAAAGAAAACCGTTTTATACCGGTAAATAACACCCATACGGGTAATATTTTCATTCTTAAAATTATTTAATTTACAAATACACATATCTTAGATTATATATCATGATTTCGTGCAAGACTTGAATGTCAATAAAAATAAAGTTCTTACCTCTTTTCTCTCATTGGCATTAGGCCGTCTTCCCGTTTTCATTTCGAAATATTTCAAATCTGCATATGTATCTTGAAATTTCTCTTTGTCTATTTTAGCCAATTCTTGCATAAACACTTCAAATCTAGCTAGGTTAAGGTCACCAGCTTCGTTTATATAGCCTGTAACAAGCAAAATGTTTTTTTTTAAATACATGTATGTCGCTTAAATTTATACAACTAATTAACAATTCTCAAAAGATTAATTTTATAAATAAAATTGCATCACCTCTGTACTCAGGGTTATTTTTGAAAGGCGTGGCATCAACATTGCCAACATCACGACTGAGTCGGTCATAATAACCACTTACTTATTTAACACACACACTTCACTGATATTTTCCAAGAACAACTAAATGAAGCCTGAATCTAATTTTTATAGTTAGTTTAATACTAATTGTTGTAGTTGCGCCGATATCTTTATAAAAATTTACATTTTTAATTAAATTTTTTCTTTGAATAAAAGCACTTACCATCTAATGTTGGCAGCACAGTCATATATGTCTTATATAATATAACCATTGCATCATTACTTATATGCATATTCGGTAAGTTTGGGATAAAATCATTACCCACCAAAAAACCCATTAAAACCCAATCGTCAACAATTTTCTCAATATCAAACTTGAACGGCAGAGTTTCCTTTATAGATACAAACTCCTGCTCCAAATATTCTCTGAGCAAGGATAAATGCAACAGATAGAAATTTGTTTCTTCTGGGCTGGTAGCCGATTGGGTTGTCTTACCAAATTTTACCTGAAATATATTACGATATCGCCAAATTAAATTTATTAAAATAACAATGAAAATATGAGTATTAATATAACACTTGGTTGACCCGAGGTCACCATGGCTGAATGCCAAATGCAGTTCCAGGTTAGATTCCCAGGTGGATCAACAATGCTGCCATATTTGTCGACTATGGTTATGTTATAATATGTATCAATAAAGTATATGAAGTTTATATACAAGTAATATGTATAAATCTCTTACACTGGAGCAAATGAAGCTTGTGTGCAATGTGTTTCCGATTGTAATTTTATGGTTATTTTGTACATTTTAACACTTGTCCAGACTGATATCTGTCTATCACTGTTATTTAAAAAAGGCATTAATCTGTGCCATCAAAACTTTATACCTGGGAAATAACCTGGGAATGAAATCCAACCTCAATGGATGTAATAAGTATGAACAAGGGAAATGGTTACCTCTTCTCTTAATAAAGCAAAGTGTGGTTCATGTGTACACATTCCCAACATGATGAGATCAGCATCGAGTCCATATAAGCAATGCCGGGTGTTTGGGTCATAATCTGGTTGTGATCGAGCCCATCGAATATAATCCATTATCTTATGTTCACCCTCACCAGGTGTCTAAAAACCATGTAATAATTAGTCAGCCAATAATTAGCCTACAATGTGGCATACAATCAAAAGATCAAATATATAACTTTTTTTTTTCAAAATATAATATACATGTATAAAATTTTATGATTAAATTATTCAATGTAAAATATTGTTATTAATCTTAACAAATAAATATTTGTTAATGTATGTTGTTCATACCTCATGCCCCGATAAAATGACTTTAACTTTAGACCACAACGGATCCATGGACATTTTCATTTTGACAAAATACTTCAATTGCTCATGGAGTCTTGCCATGAATACAGTTCCTGGTGTAATACAATTGCTGTCAAATCTCTTTTCAGTTGGTAATACTTCTCCTACAAAAATAATATTTTATTTTTTTCACAAGTTTAATGAATTAAGATTTAAGCGACAAAACAAATTAACACATTTTAGAATTCTCTTATTAGTGCACTCTATTTATAATTGACAAAAGTTGTTGTTTTTATATTATTATAATACTTATTAATTCATACATAACTGCATTTTAATTTAGTGTTACCAAGGTCAATATTATTTTTTTACTTCATTGGATACATTTTACAGAAAAAGTTAAATTGGCAAAAGTATAAAAATAAATCTATACTAATAATAAGACAGTAATACAGGAATAAAAACATTAAACAATATTTTGCCTGGTCATTTTTAACAACTAAGTGTACCTTTAGCCTTAGCCTGATTTTCTAATTCTTCTGCCTCCCTGGCAGATCTGAATCTGCAATCATAAAATATACATGGATATCTGAATCTCTGTGCATACAGTACAATAATATTTTTAGTTAGTGTTGTATATACCTTCGGCCTCTCTGCTGGTTCATTTTAGCTCTTGGAGCTACACCATCAATAGCCATAAAGAATAGTTTTTTTGGCTTTATAATTTGAAACAAAATACTTAAATAATGAAAGATATCTTTAAATATTTTCTCCTCTGTGATTCTAAAATGTGGATTAGAGTCATCTGGATGTGAGCAGTTGTGTATTATGCCATTCATATCCAAATACATATTATCAAAATCAGGGATCTGTAAAGAAACAATATATTTATAGACCAATTATAGTAATTAAACATATGGCATCAGGTATGTTTAGAGAATCAAGGTGTATTTCCTGTAATGCAGACTGTTGGACATGTTAGAAGCAAATATAGTTATAGTTTTTTCTGGGAAACACAATTAGGATTGTTATATTGGATTAGATCTCAATTGTGTCCCAGATATTTTTTGTTCCTCACCTGATATTGTTTCACCAATTCATTAAGACAGGGGTACCTTTCACTGGTATATCTGAAGAACTTCGGAACACCCATATTGATTTGTAAGCTCTATTCTCAGTAATACTAAATCAGCCCTAACAAATATCTTAAATTTCTATTAGAAATTAACAGTTATATGTAGTCCTTAAACTTAAAACATTTTGACAGTTGTTCTGCTGTTGTGTTGGTTATCCGAAAATGACACTTTAGGCTATGGATTTTATTTACACGATGTACAAAGTAAACAGCTTACTAGTAATAGATAATACGTTAGGTTTACTTAAAAATTTACGAAGATTCTGCTATTTCACAGATACTTAAATCATTCTACAGTATATATATTATACAATATAATAGGTAAAAGGTATAGCATTATAAACATATTTGTGTTGCTTTTAAAGGTACAGCCTCATGCCTCAATTTGAAATACGATGTAAACGTACTTCGAGCGGCATCCATGATGCTGTACCTGTATGCAAATAACAAAACGAAATCGTGCCATTAATAAAAAATACCCGAATAGTAAAATATTAATACATATTTCTAAAAGTTATAAAAAAATTGAACGTATCAAAATGTAAAGGAATCTTCTAAATATAATTTTTAAGATTATGTTTTGCGTGTATTATACAATGCACTGATTGTCACACATAATGCCTTATGTGTCAGTTGTCATGTTATGGTTAATAGTTAATACTTAATTGTTAACTACAAAATGTTGTGAAAGTGATTATAAAATTGTATTTGCTTCTCTTTGTTGCAAAAATAAAGTTTATATTGCAAAAAAGCAACCGAATAAAAACCGATTTTACTATTCGTTTTAATACTTATAACATATGTAAATTGTTTTAAATTCGACATTAACCGCATTTGATAGTTTGGGAATCTTATATTCAACAGAAAACCTTGAGGTGTAGACTTTACAACAGAATTGTTTATAAATTTTCATCAAAATACTATGGAAGGGGATGAACTTGGTGGCGAATTAGTGAGATTGGAAAATGGATTCATAGTGGACGAAGAGACCTATGTAGTTAAGTCAGATGATTGTCTGGGTATAGCTGTGCAGATCCTTAAAAATGTGTTTATTTAAATTCTAAAAACCAAATTGATATTCTTTCCTGTGCAATACATTTAAACTGCCTAACCTTATTGTGTAGGCCAACTTATTACAATTTTTATACTTATTTAAGCATATTTTTGCAGATGCTGATGGCAATAATTCAGACTCAAATAGTGGATACAAAAACACACCTCTTCGGGAACAAGATAGATTTCTACCAATTGCTAATATCGCTAAGATAATGAAAAGGGCTATACCAGATAAGGGGAAGGCAAGTGTCCATTCACCTAGACATTTTATTTTTACTAAAGTAAATACAATTTATTTACGTCACTATGGTTGAATCAAACTATTTATTTTCCATTTTTCCAGAATAGGGGCGAGCAACATATTTAATCATTATTCCAATTGCATTTAAATAAAATTGTTTGGATGGACACACATCAAATTATTCTCATTAACAATTTACAAAACCAATTTTATAATAAAAAAATATAAAGTAAACCAAAAACTAGATTTTGATATTGATTAACTCCTAATTTACTCTGACTTATTTGAGTTGCCCTCTGAGTTGTGTTCACCCTGACAATTTACACCTTACATCTAAAATATGATTGAAATTTAAAAATTTATATATAACAGAGAATGGTATTGATATAAACTTCACATACGTAATTAAAGTTATTTTAAATTTAAATCTGTTGTTAGATTGCAAAAGATGCCAGAGAATGTGTTCAAGAATGCATATCGGAATTTGTTTCATTTATAACGAGCGAGGCCAGTGAGAGGTGCAAGATGGAGAAGCGGAAGACTATTAATGGAGAGGATATTTTGTTTGCAATGAATGCTCTCGGTTTTGACAATTATGTTGAACCGTTGAAAATATATCTTAAGAAGTACAGGGACTTCATTTTATCACCAGTTAGTATTGGTCAGAAATTTAAATAAATTAATTACTGCAAATGTTCTAATCACATGGAATTGTTATTAATATTTTAAAAAATGGTTAAAAATAGTGAAACGAATTATTCATATAGTTTTGTTTTTAAGTATTTTTTTAATAAGTAATTCTTAAATCTATAAACAGCTAACGGCTATAGCTTATTAAGTTTTACAAAAAAAAATTTTTTGATATGATATACATTATAGCAATTATTGTAAAATGTAAGGAAGACTATGATGGAGAGATTTACCTACAGGAAATTGTTGAAGTGCTGCCAAGCTAATTTTCTTTTTTTTTTCAGGTTACTGTCAATAAAATTAATAAAACAATCGTGATATATGGACGTGAGTTTACTTTAATCACTTAGTATACAAATAATATATGAATAGAAGTTAATAAGTTTTCTCTCTTTTTAGATGACAACATACAAATTCCATGCGAGAATGAAAATGAAACACAAACGGAAACAATTATCTATGGTTATCCATAGACAAGTTTGACAATTTGTTAAAGATTTTTTTTATACTATGTAAGTAATTTTAACATAAATAATAAGGTGTTCAGAGAGAAATTGAAAATTTCATTTATGAATACCACTTTTATAAATTTGTGTCACTTTTTTTTTATTTCTTGAATAAAGATGCTCTTAGGGTCATAATTGAATGTTAAGTATTCGATCTTATATATCAAAAACATTAGAAATTAAACAATAACTCCTTATACAATTCAATATTATTATGTATAGTTAAAATTTACTCCCTAAACTTATCCGTAATATACCCCGGCAGTGGGAGCAAATACAAAAACTTATTAAAAACCATAATGCCGACTGAAAATGCGAATGACACACCCATATTAAAATCCGAATTAAAATCTCCACTCTGATATATGTCGCCCGCGAAGTGTTTCGACGTAAAACGTTCCGTTAAAAACGCGTTACCGCTTGCATAACGACAGTTCGAGTTCGACGTAACATTCAAATTGCTTGACGTTATTAAGCTGGTTATTGACGAACAGTTATCCTCGTCGTCATATGGTAATATGTTGAATGTCGGTTGTTTGAATATGTTACGGTGGAGATATATTGATGCGTAACGTGTGTGAGTCGCGTACGTGAGGTAGAAGAGCCATTCTTCAAAACCCTTGTAGGATCTGAAATTTTACAATTTGTATAGTGGAAATCAATAAAATGATACATACGAGGTTAGATATGCTGTATGTGAAAGTCTTGTCTTTTTTGCACGATCCAGCTGAGAATAAGCAGACAAGACACATAGATAAAAACGCAAATATAATGTGGATAAATGAAATTATAGTTTATAATAGGTCACTAGCCTATACAATAGGATTCCCTGTGGCGTGGAGGCTAGTCTCTTTCAAACATCAATATCAATGTTATGTTGCACTTAAGCGGCCTATGTTATGCGGACGGCAGTACTGGAGATGCTCTGTATCACGGCCGTGCATTTCTCGGGTTGATGCCGAGCAGTGCCGGGACAAACTTGTGTCTGAAGTTGAGACTACTGCGTGGAGTCTTGGGGTCGACTTAACTTAGTCCAATTTAACCCCACGAAGACCCAGGTTTGCGCGTTTACCGCTCAAAATCAGGTGTTTGTACTTGCGTTTAACAGTCCGAAAGAGAATTTGTCTATGATTTTGATTTGTTCTTTAACTTTTATTCTGGTCAGGTGAATGATATTCAATTATATGACTCAGGTTTATATATGTCCATGTATATGAATGAATTATTACAACTACCTACTTTTAAGATATAGTTACAAATACCGTACCTCAGCACTCCGCTCGCCAACATTACATATATAGATGTGATGTAAATGTTGACTATAGCAGCAATTAGACCATTTTTGACAACCATCATGACAGCTAGAGATTGCTGCTCTGCGTATATATAGCACGACCAAAGTATTAGTGCAAAGTATATATATTCCAGACCCTCGGTTATGTCGCCCAGTATTCTTTAAAAAAAAATATAAATATTAATATGTTGTGAGCATTGAAGGAACTATTTGCCTAGTATAATATAGATAGGATGTTCCTAGACCATTTGAAAGCTAATCTCACTATGTTAAAGACTAATCAAAACTTAAAGAAACTTGTAATATTAAAATATTTATCCAAGTCCAATTTTCTTTTGGTATTAAGGCTTCGTATGGTATTTAGGATTTAAGCAGAGGTTGTCAGATTTATAATACTTAAAGAAAACTTTTTAATGAGAATTATTGACTTACGGATAAATAATTGCAGCGGACGCAAATGTGGATAGTAATGAGAATGGTAGTGATACTAAGTTCCAAGCGAGTAGTTGGCTGGCACCACTATACAATCCCTCTGAGGATTCTTGGTAGTAACGCGTACGGTATGGACCATCTGCAACCGTAAATGAAGTTGCTTAATCTCAAATACAAAAAAAAAAATAGAAAGAGCTGGTGAATATTTTGTTATGTATTACCTTCTTACACTAAGAATCATATTTTGTTAATAAATTTTTAAGTTTATATGTAATGTTATAAGCTATTTAAAAAAATATATTTTGATTATACTTACATAAGCAAATCGTATTCATAATGCTTATGAAGTATGTCCCCAGCATCGCATTGAAGATGAGTCCACTTTTCGTTATAAATGCCCTTTGGTAATCCTGAAAATAATGCGTCAAATCTGTGTGTTTTTAAATGTTTACTTACATATTTCTTGTATTTTGATCGATAAAAATGGATAATATAATTTTAAAAAAAGTGAAAATCTACCTTTGCTTCATTGTAGAACACCCAGAGAATACAGAAGTAGATTGGCAATGATAGAAGTCTCATTGACATATGCTTTAATCCGTTCTTTTTAAAGTTGAATATTGATAGAAGAATTCGTCTGAAATTCATTACGTTAGATTTACTTATGGGCCATTATTGTAACAGCCTTTGATGATGAAGAACTTTAAAGGCACCACTAAACTTTAGCTATGCGTTCAAAAACCGGTGTCAGATTAGATACTCGTATTTGCTGTGAACTAAAAGGAGTGGCTGAGAGTTTCTTGCTAGTTCTCGTTCGCTCTACGCCCTTGATTTGGTTCAATTTTTTAAAGCTTTTTGATTTGTGACTTCATAGGTCATAAAGATATTTTTGATTTTGGTTCGTATGTCGCAAATTTGTGCAGTGGTTTAAGCCCCCCTGTTTTAAGCAGTAAGATTAAATTAAATACAACCTCTTTTTACTGGGTACTGATACTTACAAGTAAATCATAAACAATACTTTAACACCCCCAGGTTTGCCATAGTTCATCTGTATTTTGTTTGGGTTTATGATTCTACTGTGTTCCGTTGGGTTACCCTGCATGATGCCTTGACCCTCAACTTTGAACTTTTCAACTAAAGCAGCTATTTGATGATTGGACTCGATAAACCGTTCTCGCGATCGTCTATCAACTGTTGATAGACATACTGAAAAGGAAATACAAATCAATATGATACATTAGCTCCGTAACGTTAAGTAGTTTATAGGTTGTGGTATGAGTGGTAACACTGATAAACATTCTTAGATATAAACTTTAAATAAATACATACTATAACGAGACAGCCAAATATGCTCGTCACACAAATGCTGTACCGGTGCTCAAACCCAGCACCCTCTGTTCTACTGTCTTGTGTGGTTAATTGGGGATATTTTACCAACCCAGTCGTTATAAAAGAGACGAAGATTATACAGGAACATCTAGTTTTTGCAGCACTTGTTACAACTGAACATACTGCACTTCAGTTATTGATTCGTCAGTTATAGTCTTTAGTATTTACTTACAATAATACATCAATGGGTTCTCTAATTGTGGGCATGGAAAACCAATACTGCCAAAGTAATCAAGTAAGTTCCTGGTGGGTCCTGCATACACCACGTCACCGAGACATAAATACACAACACGATCGAGAAATGGGAATACATCTAAAAAAAATACAACGTATAATTTCCTTGAATATAAATATACAATCACTACATAATTCAAAAGAAATAGCTAATATTATTAACAAAATATTTTAAGGTACGGTAAGGTATATTAGATTAAACTTTAAGTAAAGTAGCAATTTTACGTAGCTTATCTTTTTCTACATCAAGGAATTGGAGTAGAATCCACATCAACAATAATTCTACTAAGTATATTAGCTAAAACATTTAAAAGGATTGGATTTTAATAATGAACCGGTATACCTGATCGCGGTTTTTCCATAGTAAGTATGATAACCGATCCATATTTCTTTGCTATATTGGATAATATCGATATTACTAGGTAAGTATTGAGTGGATCCAGATCCCATGTGGGCTCATCGAGGAGTAGAATAACTGAAAAATAAGTAGAATAACGGTCTAAAAAAAATGTATACAATTTTAAAAAAACTTAACGAACAATTATAATAGTTTTCGTAAACTCAAAATAATAAACAGTATATAACGAGTTATGATTTGACCAAATGAAAGCAAATAGTGTGGAGCCATGGTTGGGCTCCAGCTCCAGCATGAATGATCACTGTACATCATGACGTATTAAAGGTTCTGAATCAATTTCATTATTATTAAAGTTTACTATTTTTTACTGTAATTAATTTTGTAGGATAACCATATTATTGTGATGAGAAAATATGTGTTAAATTTATCAAACCGATAATCTTCACAGTTTATATCAACTCATTAGTTGTTAATATTATTCTTACTTGGGTCTCGTATTAATTGCACACCAATCACTAGTCTCCGATATTCGCTTTTCGTCAAACTTGTCACACATTTATGTGCAACCTGAAACACATTTTAAAACTAAAGACCAAATGAAGTAGGCTTTTACAGATATATTTTTGCTAAAGTTTTGTTGAGTTGAATTTAAGTCTATATAATAGAGAGTTAACTTTTAATGGCTAAAGTATTAAAGGCTCATATTACCTATCAATAATGGTACGTTATTTAAAGGCAACACATCTTATTATAGATTTTTTATATATTTTATAACTTTTTTTATTTCAGTTACCTGAGAAAGCGCCAAGTCTGCCATTACTTGTTTAACTTTCGAAGATTTTAAATATCCTGATATCTGGAATAGAAAAATACATTTTAAATTAGCGAATTAAAACCGACATTGTTTATTTCTATTGGGGATAGATACTCTAAAGTAATGTAAGAAAGAAAGAAAGAAAAAAAAGAAAATATGTTCATTTGGACACACACGGCAAACACAACATCACAATAAATTATAAGTACAAAATTAAAATTAACTAAAAATAAACACATTGCATTGCTGCAAGTGCCGCGGGCGTGCGCCAAATGGGGTGCTGCTCAGGATGTAATGCAAATGCAATGAAAATCCGGCTTGAAAGATCTGGGTCAAAAGACAAAATATGAGCTTAGGCCTAATAAGATTACCTTGGTCATAGACAATGACAAAGTCTGCTGCACAGTGAGACCGGGGAGCAATTTCGATGAATGGCGTACCACAGCACATGTATTCCTGAAATGATCTTCCTCCAAAGGCACACCTTCAAGCAGAATGTGGCCTTTTGAAGGTACTCGACGGCTGATAACGTCCAAGAGAGCTCGTTTACCACTTCCTGAAATTATAAAAATAATTAACAAAAACACATCTAAACAATGCACTTGTTTAATTATCTATTACAGAGATAACAATAAATAAATTAAGCGTGACCTTTTGAACCCAAAATAGCGGTGACCTCTCCGCTATGAGTGATAAATGATACATCTTTGAGAATCACGCCTGTCTTTACTCCACCGGTAAGTCGTTGGAGGAAACTCCCTGGTTCTACCTGCAAGCATAGTTTCGTAAATATTACTTTAGGAACCGTACAAGTGAACAAAAAAAATCCTATTCTGCTTTAATTAAATTTTAGTATTACAGATGTTCGTTTTAAGATAATTTTTAAGTTCAATGGATGGAGAATATGTCTAAATTATGCTTTATTATACACTTTTGGAAGGTCGGAAAATGTCTAACTCGAGATGTCGTGTGCGGCTCGTTGCTCCTAAAATTTCGATAAAACTTTGTAAATAGCTAATGTTCACTGAATTTATCGAAATATAATAAGAAAACAATCTAACAAGAACTTTCATATCTCCTGATAAAATAACACTAGCTAATATTAAAATGCTGCATATAAAAGACATCAACGCGGGATACTTGTGCATTCCATGTGTATAATATAAGTAATAAATATGTGTATAGTATAATACAACCAGTCTTTCATTAGTATATATTTTTATCTAATATACAATAAATACAACAAAAAATCAACAAAAATTATATTATATTTTCTTCACAACTGTACATTTGCATGTATTGTATTTTTCTAAAGCACTTATCACATAAAAACAACTCACTTGGCCCGAATGAAATACATTGCACAGTTCCAAAGTATAATCACTTCCTATCATAGTTATTTATTAAAAAATCTAAACGATATTAATATTCGATTGACAACACAACCTCCGGTTAGTAAACAAATCGCGGACTGAAAGTAATGTGCTCACTTCACAGATGACGTAGCATACCTGTGGCTAACTTTGTTTTATAAATAGTAGGTCACAGGTATATGCACTTTATTGTAATGGAGAAAGGTTGTAATTGCATTGGTAATATAGAACATCTGTAATTAAGGTGAAGTTTTGTCAGAAATCATAGCTCATTTGACAACTGCGTGGGACAAAGGTAAATCTCGAAAGGGACAACGAGTTTGTTTTAACCGATATTAAATTACATAATGTCTTTATAATATTAATTAGACGATTTAAAAATATGTCTGTCAGCAGTCCATTGTATTAACTGGTCGGTTGGTCAATTGGCTAGACACAAGACACTTTATATGTTTAGTTTTCTGTCTTAGTAGTTTTATCTTAAAAATGCTGTAATTGTAAATTTTTATTTAGCAATTTTTAATATATCTAGATTTGACCGTACTAATAATGGATAATGATACTTAAGTTCCATTTCTTTACCAGAGAAATAAACGACGTATACAACTTCTCCTTAACTATCGAAGCCTAATTTTCCTATTGTTAGTTCCCCGCTTTTAAAACCAAACCTAAATGTCCCCTCTCTGTTTCACGCACAGCAGCCGCTTATTTAAAAATGAGCAGGCTATACATAGACACACACACACACATACAAACGTTCGTCATCCCTTACTATCGTGTGCCCGTCAGCACAGTTAGACGAAGAGAGAAAATATGCGCAGTGTCACTGACTCAGTGCTGATACAACCACGTTCAAAGTCTGTCGTCACGTGGTACAAGTGGCCAACGAAACACAAAAACGAACGAACTATACGAAATTTATTATTGTAAATTTAATAAAGAATCGATTTAATCTCGATTCCAGTGTGTAGATCATCCTCGTACGTAGTGTGTTGTGTGTATGTGTACGGAGTCCCGTTGGCCGCTCAAAGTAAGTTGAAACACGTATTTGTGTAGGTGTATGTTAGAATTTTATTTGTTCTATAATTTTAACTAACGCATGATATAACTGCATAAAATAATGCTCGATATACTGTTATGTTATTAAAGTGTATGACGAGAGGTATTCGCTTCAGTTTTGGTTTTAAAGTTTCTATATGAACTAGCTTTATTCACTGGTTGTTGAGGTTTATATTTTAAAACATGCTTGTAAAATACACAACACATAACATTTTAAAGGATTTATTGTTTTTGGTACATAAATATCTAATTATATCGAAAATTTACATAATTCTAAAATTTGGTAGATTCAACAATGTTTTTTTCGTATACGGTTTTGACCGAAAAAATTTCTACCGTGGCTATACAAATTGTGAGCCTGTGAGAATTGTATATATATTTATTATTGAAAAGATACAAACAGGCACCAAATAACCACTAGGGGATTTATATAATTATATATTCTTTGGTTATATATGTACGTGACTAACCATCTGTTAAATAGAATCATCGGAACTAATCATTAGCTTTGGATTCAATCCAGAGTACATATGCAGCGTTCCTCAGTATGGGTATAATTTGAATTATAGATAAAAAAAATCATTAAAATATTCAAATTTCTTTAATTTAGAATGCCTAATTAGTTTTTGTTCTGTAAGGTTAGGTAAGCAAAAAAATGTTGAAAGCATAAAATTTTAACTAACGGATATATGTTGAATTCAGTTTGACCTTTTTGTAAATGTATGTTAGAATATGATTTAAGACCTTAATTAAAATGTTAAGAATCGTACATTCTAGTAGTCACTTTAACATCGTATTAATTAAAATGTTGTGTAGTGTCGGTTGATTTTATATAAAAAAAAATCATAACATAAAATATCTAAATATTTTATGTTATGATTTTTTTTTGTTATGGAATTTTTTGAATCAAAAACATTGAATTCACACTAAATCTTTGTTATATACGAACTATATTAACTTTTCGTTATATTCAAATATCAGTCAAGTTGCATGAATCAGGTTTCTTGACCTAAGAGGATAAACTCCGATTTAAAAAAGCTAAAACAATACGCGATAATGACCTTACGATGAGTCAACGTCTGATATAAAAAACGAAATGTTTCATAATGGCCTTTAACATTGAGTTTTAATAACGAGCCTAATGAAACTGACGGTTTTTGGTATCCAATTAATTAATTTTACTATCTCGAAACACTTGAGGGTGAAACAATTTAGTTTTAATATTTTGTCTGGAAGGGCAAATGGTATATAACACCCAGACAACAGACAGTATCTTCATTACCCAAGCATACCTTGTATCCAACCCATGATCCTCTTATGAGCCTACATTACAAGCTTGTACGACACTTTTTGAAAAATTATTTTTGTAATTTTATGTATTACAATGGAAAGGATGAGAGGTGTTTGCATTCAAAGAACTCGTGACGAAGAATTCCTTCTGAGAATATTTAAATTCTTGAGCACACCACTTTAAGAATATTGATGATAGTCAAAGAAAATTTTATTTAATGCTATATATATTAATAAACTTATGAAGTATAATTTTAACGGGAATTTATTATTTTTTACATTACGCTGTTGACTTATGTAAATTATGAAATAAAAATTGCTTCGAACTTAATCGATATATATATATATATCTTCGCAGACCGTTCTAGTTCGGAACCCAAGTAAACGTATACAATGAAATTTGAATCCTGGTGAGCTCACTCGATACTTTATATCCAATTGGGCTCTTCAGGTACTTTCTTGACGTAAACATGTTCGCTGATACGATATATTTTTTTATGTAAGAGGTGGCAAACGAGCCGGTGGGTCACTTCGAGTGATGTGGTAACAGATAGTCATAGACAAATTTTGTTTTAGAAATAAAACTCTTGCTAGATACACTTTATTATAGAAAGTGTTTTTTTTTAATTTCAAACAATTCATTTTTAATAGGTTTATGTGCGTTCCCACAGAAGAACTCATAATATGTAAGGTTTAATGCATGTGTATTAACGGTATTAAACACTTAACATATTTTTATACTGAATAAATTAATCTGAATGTGATGTATACATGAGTTTGCTCTCGATTTTCATACACAATTTATTATGCACCAGAGAAGTGTTGGTATTGACTACATCGTGCAACCGTTAAACATTATCCTTTGTGTAAATAATGTGTATTTTTACCTTCTATTTATAATATAATTGACTTATGTATATTTTTCAATGTATGACTCGAGGCAGTTTTAATAATAAAACGTGTGAAACAGCCTGCTTAAATATATTTAGGTAAGTATGTATAAGTATCGCGATACAGCGAGGAAAGCCAGCTTTACGGTTCTCTGCCACAGGGACCAAACTTAATGAAATCATTTAAGTGTTGTAGTTTAATTCGTTTCTTTAATTTTTATAGTTTAATAAGATAGTGGAAGAATAGAGAAAAAAGCGTACCACTTCCTAAAAGGCCGGCAACGCACTCACCAGCTTATGATTGTATAAATAAATAATGATTCTAATATTTAATGTTGATTATTGTACAACGATTAAGTTTTAATAAACAGGCATCCTATGATATACACTGTGAAAAACTTTAAAATAGAAATCATAAATAACAAAATTAAATCAACATTTTTCACCTTTATTTAATTACGAATTGTTACACTCGTGGTCACATAAAACTTTCACCTTTTTACAATTATTTTTTTTTTACTTTTTAATTTAAATGTTTATTTGCCGATTCGTTTCTATATACATGTTTGGATAAAATAGTTACACCTGCTGCACACAATGTTAAACCATACATGGATTTCATGATTTATCTATAAGTTAAAAGAAACCATTCCATACGAGTTCAGATAACTGTAATATAGCATTAAATTAGAAAACACTAGTGTATTAACGAAATGCAGCCTTATTTATTATTTACTTAAATATATAGCTTTTGAAAGTGCACAGTAGCAAGCTTTTCAAGTATAACCTTATGCATAAGTGTTCTATCGTTCAATAGACTAGCATATTATGTTTTCTATGAAACTTTTCTAAGAAAATTCGTTTTGTTACTAATTACTATATAGCATTTTTACTCTTAAGCCTCATTACGTAAATAGTAAAACGATAAGTATCAAGTATAAATTGAATTTTTAGTTATAAGCATTTTTTTTCACCATTATTTATTTACTCTTTATTGCACTTGAACAGTAGAAGTAATAGATTTAATAGATGTTAGTACATGTAAGACTCTTCCAGACAACCCACAATTTTACTACAGCAAGAGCTTTTCGCGAACTCTTGCCCAAATAAACCTTATATCAAGGACTTTATATCTTGACAATTAAAATGTTCAGTTGTTATTTTCTATATAAACAATATAATAAACCTGAATACATATATTAATACAGAAATCAAGTATATGTCTAATTATTTCCAAATTTATAAACTTTAGTTATTCATTTCATAAAGAAATAGACCACCACAACGTAAATGTAAATTTATTTATTTGATTTGTTCTATTATTTCAATGCGTTATAAAATTTCGAACTATGACGTAAGATGTTAAAATTAGTTAAATGAACTCTTAGAAATTAACAAAGAAACTTGAATATCTCGTCTCAATGATTTTGCTAAATTTGTGTACCGCTCGGCGTATTACCAGCGTATCTAAAGTGTTCTTAAGAATTGGCGCCGCATCACCGGTTGGAACATTACAACATTAGCTATGTTTATTTGAGCTGTACATGTAATGTTTTACATATTTCACATTTCATATGAACACTTGCAAACTTAATCAACCAATAGACGTTTGAAATGCTTATTTTAAAGCTGGAAATCAGATCTCGTTCTTATAGCGATAAATCTATGCAAGTAACGTCAGCTTTCGATTAATTCTTTTCTGCACATATTTACGCGTAACCACACAGTAGTTCTGTGTATTAGAGAATCGAGTTCAGTGTTCAGTGTTGGCACAATAAAATACCAGTTGCCTAAACTACAACCTCCTTTAAAGACTGAGTGTCTATGTATACCTTTTTGTATTTTCTTTTTCCCACTTTTATGTAATAAAAGGTTTTATTTTTACTACTAAAAAACAGCATATGTCTTTAATGATTGTTTGTCTATTTTTAAAGGATTGTCTCATTCGCACGATTATCGTTAAGCTAATAGCTAATATTGGTATGCGTTGGTATCTTTCTCGTAGGATGAGCGGAATAGTGTCATGGTAAAGAGGCTCCTGTAAGTTGAACACCTGCCGTGATTATTTATTACTCATGTGGCACTTACGTAGGTGTCTGCTTTTGTCATGGTATAAATATTTGTGTTATATATTGTTTTACGACCCTTTGTTGGTATCTTAGGTCACGACTTGTAATTAATGATTTTTTATAGAAGACTTTTAATCAATATATGAACTAAGGAGTGTATTCCTGACGTCCATAATTGATACACCACTACAACAATCGCGAATTGGATAATAGACGTCATTGTTTTAAGCCTTAAAAAAATTGCAGCGATTGTTAATCGAAATTAAAACCATAAACAACAACCATCCAGAGTCGATAATCGATAACATACTGAGAAATACCACAGACAATTGTAAATACCATACACGACGACCATATGTTATGCCATTAAGGCTATATTTACGAAACCGGTAAAAACCTCCTTGGGAATTTGTTTCCCATATGGCATATCGAGTTATGATGGCAAAATAATATGACAATCACGTTTCTATTGGTATTCGGTGAGTGGCCTCCGATGCGTTAGCTAATATACAAACAATAATGCAAGGTTTCATTCAATGCGTCACCTTCACGCTTATCGCTTGTGGGACGTTTGGCTAAAACCTTAATTTATATAATTACGGAAAGTAATAAACTTATTAATTACTTGCTGTGAACGGAAATCATGAATATTATTATTAATTGTACGCATATCAGTCAAATAGTGTTAAATTAGTTTAAAAGTTTCACAGAATATTTGCAATTTGTTAATAAATAAAATCAAATGCGTGATATCTATGGACTAAGCGAGCTGAAACCTGTTTTAGCATCCTACACTTTAGCTTTTTCAACCTAACCATACACTATAAAGGTTTTGAAATGGATTCGAAATCCTTATTCTTAACTTAAATAAATTCGTCAAAATCACATCTAAGTTAATAACTTAAGTTGATCTTTTTATTATCTTACATATAAAATTTCTCTATCACAGTGTTAGTTGCCGTACTCCTTCGAAACGGCTTGATCGATTTTTACCAAATTTTATATGCGTATTTAGAAAGTATGAGAATCGGCCAACATTTATTTTCCACACCCCTAAGTCATAAGAGTTGTTCACCACATTTTTTTAAAAAAATTGTCGATTTTTTCTGTTTTTACTGTTTTATAATGTGTCATTAAAAATACATATAAGCCAAAATGTTTACCCTTTTATCACCAACACCTATTTTGTTGTATGGGTCAGCTAGTCTTATTGTAAACAGCAACCTTTTGCATTACGTTTTACGCAAGCTAACATGGAATTTACATTTGTAGGTCATATACTTGATTGAACAATAGATGACAACTGAAAGTGTAAGCTTTCATTGCAGATAAAAAGTCACAATTGTTAATATGTACGACAATAATGATTTATCAGAGATGGCATACAATTTTCTCATTTAATGTACTTTTAACAAAACTTCAATATCATTTGTTCGTCTTTGTAATTCGAATGATGCAAACCGTTTTTTATTTAGACCTACGTATCATAGAAACTGTTGTATTATGCTAATTTATAGTCTATGATTGTGGCGTCATAACCTGCAGTCTCCTGTCTCGGATAAAATTAAGATACGTGGTACACATCGTGTCTTCTACGTATATAATAAAGTGTGTTATAAATGTGATCGGTAAAATTAACTCAAACAGAAATACTACAAATGTCAAATGACAAATAGTTTCCCGCGTAAATGTGTAAACTGACAGCTAATGTCAACTTAATTACACAGAATGAGGTAAATAATACCGGGAAATTATTTTTTTTCTAAGCTTCGCATCAAGCCGTAAATTAATAAAACAATTCTCATAATTCAATGTAACTAAATACGGAAGTGGCCGCAGTCAGTTTCCGCTAAACCGGGCATCACCCATAAATATGAACAAAAGTGCGTTTTGATTTCAGAACATGTTTTCCAGTCGATTGGTTTATCACAAAACGTTTAATTTAAATTTCGTAAGTCATACACAATTGTGATACGGTAACATACAGTCTGCCAAAAAACATATTTTTAATATAAATTACAGGCAAAAATTATATCACAATGAAACGATATTAAAACACTTACGGAGTATTATTATGTTAAAACATCTCTTCTTACCTAGAAAGAAATATGTATATACGGCCTTAGAGTAGACGAGCACGTGTAACTTCTCTCTACTATCTATTTATGTAGTATAATCATGATTCTCATATATTTTATACTTATTAGAAAATATCAATAAATCCTATCCGCCATTGATCCGAACTGTTCCTAATTGTTTATGAAATAATCTTATAATTAATACTTTCTAACAAATGAATTAAAACCAATATTAACATAAATTAACGGGACCATTTAACAACGCCATGTTATTCTCACGACGACAATAGGTGTATATATTTTTGTTTGTTTGTTTTCGCACGATTTGCGACCTCGGCATGCGTACAATAGCCAATATACC
Source organism: Leptophobia aripa (assembly GCA_951799465.1). Classification (NCBI taxonomy): domain Eukaryota; kingdom Metazoa; phylum Arthropoda; class Insecta; order Lepidoptera; family Pieridae; genus Leptophobia; species Leptophobia aripa. Next base: position 5,307,155 of record OX637278.1, on the reverse strand, counting down.
AAATTAAATACTTCATGTCTATTAACATTATGATTGTCTTTATTTGGTTATATTTTTTTTTCATTTAAATAGTGTTCTGTTTACGCGAGAATACAATGCAAAGTGAATAATTAATATAATAAACTAGCTGAACCGGCAAATGTTGTTTTGCCATATATATTAATAAGAAAAGTAGAAATAATTGAATTTCACGGTATTTCGTTTACTACAAAATAAATTTAATTTATACTTTAGCCTCAATAACACGTGGTAGTCATGCTATTGAATTGTAGCTTAAATGACACGTTTGTCGGTTTACCATAGCAGTGCCATCTATTGATTACTTACTCAATCCAGTCGAAAAGTATCGACATCTGTTACAATCTTTTGGAGTTAACAGATTATTGTGACTGTCAATTAATTATATAGACAAAAAAATTGCAATAAAATAAAATAAAATCTCAAGTTGGACCAGACTGGTCACGGTGTGCCAATTTAATTTAAAATCGGTTATGTAGATAAGGAATCCATCGGGGACAAACATCGTGACAGGAGATTTATATATATGTATAAATTAACGTAGAAAAGTTATGTTTGATTGTTTAACTTTTAAAGTACCTGAGAATTCAGCATTGTGAACGCGTTTTAAGATGCTCTCCAGATTCCTCAATCCTAGATCTAGGATTCAGCTCAGGCCAGGAATATTGCAAAATGGTTTTGTGTAGAAGCCAGAAAAACCATATGTTATTCAAAGAGCCGTGAGAACTATACCCATTAAGACCATTGGTTATTTTCTCGAATCTAGCATCTCAGATCGCGGACAGTAACAAAGTAGAACCTAGAGTCTAGTTGGAGTTGGGTTAAGCAATAATAACCTACTTAATCGTATTTTTCATAAAACTAAATCCTCTAAGACCGTTCTCCAACAAGGCCACTTTACAAATTTGTGTATGAATATAGTAATTTATAGTACATGTGGTAACCAAGGCACGCGCAATAGCTGCGCAAGAGTCGTCGAAACGGAACGAGCATTGTTTCATGTTATCAGGATGATCCAGAGATTAGATACGACCCTAATTCGAACCGGTCTCGCTTTTATGTTACAAGGCAGGTAGATTTTCATCCTAATTATCGATTGTAGCAATTTTTCATATATAGCTCGGAGATTTGGTGTTCTTTGTTCTTGTCTGTACGGTGAAAACTCCATGTTACGTCACTCGATTTAACGACGTAAAGCTTTGGTTGGTATATTTCTTCTCTCCATTTGAACCCTGTATAACGCCATAAAATGCACAGTCCATTTAGTGTCGTTATATAGAGTTTACACTGTGTTTAAAACGAAAGTATATATTTTATACATTGTTGATAGATGCTTTATTATACAATCGAGCTGTATGTATTATACATTATTTAGATATGTTGAATGTCTGTGAGAAATAAAGTGAAATGTACTCATATTCTGCAATTCGTATTAACAGTAAAACTAAACGGTTATTCGATACCGAGATCAAATGAGATACGCTCATTCAATTTCACTGATAAACAGCATAAAGTAGACTGCATTAAATATTCGACGCAATTTTATATTCAATCTGTATAGAGACAGGGCAAATTAGGTTTGTAGGTCTGTGTTGCGTTAAACGTTTTATGGGAAAATATTGTATACAATTTTAATTGATAAATGTACAGGGCAACGGAATAAACATTAACATTATGTTAATTATATTTATATAACAGTTATAATAGTCATTAATGGGATTGCACGTCCAACTGAAAATGCATTTAGGCTTTGTTATATTCTTGTGTTTTTGCTTAACCTGAATATTTTAATTTATGAAAGCCTGAAAGAGTTCGCAGAGAGGCATATATCGATCAAAAATAGAATTCATTGCAATAAAAGCGACCATAGAGGTTGTACATTTATAAAGACAGAGTTATCGTCGTAAACAGTATTTAAGTCTACTGGGACAAGCTGACCAAAATAGTACGAACTTATTAGGTACAATAAAGTAGAATAAATTATAGTACTGTCTCTAATATAATATAATACCAATGTAGTAATAGGTATATTAAATAAGGTAGACAAAAACCTAATACTTACACAATAACAACATATGATATATAGTGTGAAATAGGCTATTATTTGTGGCCATAAACATAACATTTAATTATTGTTTTCAATGGCTTTCTATTATCAATAATAGATAAGATGTACATTTACGATTTGACGTTATAAATATTGATTGAATCCATTCTGAGAAGCTGACGTACTGGCCTTATTAAGAGCAAGTTTGAATTTGGTTCTATTAATATCAAACAGCATTTAAAATATTATTGTTTAATCGCGTAATACTTTTATCCCCTTCCAATTCTCTCATACTAAGTTGCTATCTAGAGATCAAACAGGCCGAGTAATTTTAATATTTTAAAAATTATCTCGCAGTCGCTATTCAAGGCCAGCGTTCCGTTATAAGGAACGCATACTCACAGTCAACTGTTAGTGTAGCAAAGTAAAACTATGCGCTCTAAATTTCCGTCATTATGTTGTGTTTTATTTTCGTATAGAATCTTCAGTTAGAAACCTCATGCCTTGAGTGGAATTCTGGAACTACAGTAACGTCCCAATCAATAAGACCATTAAAAATCTTGTATCATGTCGGTACAGATAATGGGAAAGTTACAGAGAATTTATCATAACCTCACAAAGTCACATAGTCACACATGTTCTATTTGCAACATATATTATTAAAACATTTTTTTATTAATAATATATTTTTAAGAATTAATCATACCGTTGTTAAATCAACAAAAGCCGTAATGAATTCATAAATTATGAAGAATGTGTCATTGACATTTTCATTAATATGCGATTTTAAAGTATTTATGTTAAAAAATATTTGTGAAGTACTCTACTATGTTGCGTGTAGTTTTAAATGTACGTATAGCTCGTTAAATAAAAGACAATGAATAACATAAAAAACAAAGAATACCTAAAACTTAATTTGTCTATACACCTATGTGCTTCAAGAATTAAAAGTTTTCAGGCATTGTGTGGTTGCTTATAAAGACGAAATGTTCCGATTCCGTTGTACAGAAACATTTTTCAATCGAATTTACACTTTGAGACTTAGATTTAAGACTCATTATGGTTTTGAAGTACGTAATGAGATGACAATCACAATGCAAGTCACGAATATAGGTCCGAGTTCCGCGTTGCAAGGATTATCTTGACATTCAAACGTTTCTCAGATAAGAATTCCAAGTGTTCGTCACTATTTACATGAAGAAAACAGTGCAGTACCGAGTCAATAAGTCAAATTGTAATGAATGACACAAGCACACACAATTTAAGGCTTACAAATACGCCAAAGGAATAGGTCATAATTCTACGTGGACAATAACATTATAACTTCCGTTACCATGGTTACCATAAATACTCAAGTATCCTATAATACTATTTCACATGTCTCATGGTAACATTAAATACAAATATTGTAAATGTTGTCAGTTATAAAATTTGATTGATATAAGTGCATTTTTTTGTAAATTTGGAGTCTGCAAAATGAATAAATAAACTTGTTACAATATTTTAATAGTAAAACCATCTTAAAGGATAAATAAATTTCAACTTTAACTTCGTTCTTTTTCTGAACACAACCGGAATCTAATTTGTATACAAGTATGGAGAAATAAGAATACGTTTTGCATTTAATTGTCGTCGCCGATCGTTCCGAGCGCTTTCTTCATCACAATCAAGGTTATTTTCTCTCAGACATAGTCAGAGCCTCATTGGCTTTCGATCTTTTTCCCCGGTAACGTTTAATTTGTATGCGGGTGGAATTTTACGGTATGGATTGTGTTATGTATTGGATCGTCTCAATGTATATCATGGTTGGAGAATGGTTGTATAAAATATTATTTCTAGTCAAAAAGCTTCAAGGCACCAGTTATTTATAATTATTTTAATTATGGTTTATTTTATGAAAAAGTCATACACGATGCAGTTCAATAAGATGTTCCTTATAAAAATGTTTTATGAACATTGAGACTCCGCCTTCGGGTTTCTTGAAGTCAGTTAAAGTATAAGACATCGCAACAGAAGCTCGTGAGTTCCAGGCCTTTTTAATGTATCGCCATGGTCACCAGACTGCTGAAAAGAGGTTAGGAGGATTTCCGGTACCGACAACATTTGTTGGTTGTGGTCTGTGCGTTTTATTATATATGTTCAAATAAGAGGTAAGAATGTTATTAACTCTGTTAGCACCCATAACTAGAACTCGCTTATCTGAGCTCAACCGTGTATGAAATGTGTTCCATATATTATGTATGACAAACAGCGCTAGCTTCATCGCGATATGATTCTGGGGGAAACAAACTTTTAACCACAGAAACCTTAAACTTCTCAATTCGTTTTACTTAACAGTTACGTCTATTACAAAATTACAGTTAGTCGTTCCACGGTATGGTTAGTGATTGAACATATTATGGGGTTGATGTAGGCTAACAACGGTTTGTGACAGTTAATATATGAAACGCGTTTGATGAACCACCCATTTAACAAACTGGATCGTTCTTCATATATTTAGGCCAATGTACTTCGTAAGTATTTAGCTTTCAAATTTGTAAGAAAAGAGTAGGACTGTTGTCGTATTGTAGAATTCGTCTCTAGTAATTATCGACGTCTTCTAACCTTACTTAGAAACCTATTCGGATATATTAATATGTTTATAAGTACTGTTTCCTATGACGTTAATGAAATAAAAACACGTCATAAACATACTTGGACAGAAATATAAGTAATAAATAACGAAATACAATAAAAGTATTTCGTATAAGAACTTTTATTTCATTTATATGTAAGACTATGTTATAATCTTGTAAAATGTGTTTATATCGCGGTCAAAACTGTGAGTACTCGGTTTCAGGTTTACGATTTCCGAAACATATTTCATACGTGACATGGCTTAGTCATTCGCTAGTCCTTATCCATGCTTAGTTATTTAAATCTAGGCTGCGTGGACGTTGGCATCATTTTGGAAGCTGAGAACTCGAGTTATTGTTGTTTAGGTTACCGTAACGTAACGGTTAGACTAACCTTTCGATATTTTTGACAACGTGTTGAACCTTTGCTCTTGATGTTCAGTTTAAACTTAATGTAATTGCGATTTCATACGCTTGGATACGGTAAAGCGTTGTTTTAGATATCAAACCTAAACTATTAACACTTCGTCTTATACTATCAAGAGGCATATAAATAATTATTTTTTTTATATGAAAACTCTTGATTTCTCATTCCCGAAAAAGTTTGTTGAATGTCAAAACGTTTATTTTAATTGAAATATTGGGTTAAGTTTGAATTATAGACATGTCATTAATAAGTCACACTACAAACAATGTCTGGGAAAAGAGATATTTATCATTCGGTGGCAGAGTGGCTCTCTCACGAGGTTATACCGTGTCAAGGTATTTGTGCCATCATATTTTCGTAATATATCGAATTTTTGATAGAATAAAAGTATTGAATATTATTATTTAAAGAGTGCGTGTTTGCAATAAACAATACTGAGACACACTTCCGCGTTCAAATTTACTAAATACAAAGTCTTTAAATTCAGTAAGATACATACCATTTTGAATCGTCTTAAATCTAAATGATTATGCCTGGTCGTACGCGATAAAGCTGAGATGCAGGAAAGAACCTCAGCTTCGTTACTTTGGTGATGATACACTGTTTTTGGAGCAAGTCCAAGCTGGAGCAAATACTGTCACATGTAAAAATCATATATACATATTTCTATCAATGACTAGATATAAAATCCTGCTATATGTTATATACGAGTATATTACAGAAACAATTACGTTATAATATTGTTAAAATAAATTTGCGATATACGTAGGTATTGTATTATTTAACTAAAAAAGCAGTTGAAGTGTTGGTTTTGACCAAACTCCCTCAAGATTTTTAGATCATAACTAAACCGAGCAAATGAAGATGGCGCAACGCGTTTCGTTTTACTGTGGTTGGTCATCTCTAGTCCAATAGGAGTGGCCGTGTATTTATTAATACGTCCAATCTGACAACTCCTTGAATCCCCTGAATCTTCAAGGTCAAGGCATACACGTAACTTGAAAAAGTCTTGATTGTAAAATCGTGTGTATTAAAATTCTTGACCCGAATTACTGATTGTTTTTATCATTATAATAGACGAATGTGTTAAATCAAGGTTTATACAGTATTTTTCACTACATTCATAAGAGTCTATAAACGTTACATATATTATATACCTTGCATACAGAACAGAAAATTATAGAACCAATGTTTATGGTGTTTTATTAATTAACTAAAAAAGACCGAAAGTAATGCGTGTATTTTTGACGTTTTACACAATCTTAATACACATTAAGATAGTGTGTAGAAATTATTATAGTAAGAAAGAAAACACATTAATTAAACATAGGCAAAAAAAAAATATATATATATATATATATATATATATTACTAAAATGAGTAGTCATTTATACAATCCATGGCTTAGTAGTTAATAATACTAACTCGAGTCTGGCTTACCGGCGAACTTAAAAAGACTCACTCTAAAGTAAAATCCATATACTAATATTTCAAGACTCAGGCCATTGACCTTAACCTTCAATATAATTAATTTCTATATACAAAACAAAATTCTATGTTATATAATACGATATATAGTGTTAAAAACTGAAGTTATGTGGGTCAATATCGAATGCACGAGACAATTTTTTCTTTAAACGTTCACGACTTTCATTTTTACTTGGACACCGTTATAAGGAATGTTTATGAATGACACTGGCTTTATTTACATGATAAGTAAGGGTAAATAACACAAACCTTATTTATATCTTTTTAACATATACTCCTATGAGTGATCGCTTGGTTACATCAAGAAAGTGGTTGAAGGTTCCAATTAAATAAAACCTTAAAGCTTAAGCCACAAAGGTTCTAAACTAGACCATTCTGAGAAGATACCTACAACTGACTAAGGCAGTTACCTAACGGGTAATTCGTTGCACAAATGTATAAATCTCAGATTTTTTTCTTTTAAATAGTCTTTACACCTTAGTAATTCTGATTTGTAATATTATTTTCTTGGTTGTTAAGATGTTTTTTGGACATGCCGTCTGCCCCATCATCAAGGCAGTTTAAAATGATTTCTTTATATTTTATGTTTTGTTATTCTTTAATGTATTTGGTGAAGCTTTATTAAATAAATAATCGATTTGAACATCTCATATGGGTTAGAGTCAGATTTGCTATGAAACATAACCTGTTCTCGTAGAGTAAAGAAAAAGATGCGAGAAAATTATGTCTATATTGCGTTTAAAGGCTTTTTCTTTGACCACAATTGTTAATATTACATTGTATTTAATCCATTGCTAATTAAATACGGCAATCCCAATATCTCAGCCGAAATTGTTCCTTCCTTATGTGTGCGTGTCTTGCATTTCCGACCAAACACGATTCTATTACGAGTGTAATGAATATTTATTGATCAATTAAGTTAAATGGTGTAAGAAGTGCATTATGTAAGTTAATTAATCAGAGGAAATGCAATGATTTTATTGAAAAGCAGAACTCAAACCGAGATATTAAATAGTTTTTGATTAATTATATTAAATTTATTTATTTATTTAACACTTTATCGCACTTAAACACTAGAAGCAAAAATGACATTAACAGATGTTAGAACATATAAGAGTATAACAACAACAACATATTATAATATTACACAACTATTATTAACATTATATATATTATTATTATAAAATATATATAGTATTTTTCTTAAACACAATTTTGTCAATCTTATATAAGGAAAGTTTAGTCTTCTTGATCTATCGATGTTTTATTCATCACCTTGATAATTTACGAAATTATAATGTAGTTAATTATGTTAACAACTAATGGAAACAAAAATACTAAAGTTACCTCTTCCTTAAAGGCTGGCAACTCACTTGTAAGCCTGGCGTTGCAGGTGTCCATGGGCGGCGGTTGGCACATGACTCAAAGTGACCCGCCTGCTCGTTTGTTTGGTTCTAGTGGCAGAATACCCATAATGAGAGGAGACATTTCTTCGATGTATCGCGATACATTATAACATATGCGCTAATCTAATGACATGATTGAATAATGTGTTCCTACGTGATATTTTGATTATCGGAATGTTGACGTCGGTAATTTTCGCTCTGCAGACCTAACATGCCTTTATAATTTAAATATTATACAACTATTATATAAATTTTATATTGAAGTAACAATGAATACATAATAAGTTGTGCAGTAAGTGAAATGTGCTCGATATATATATCTTAAAAATATTCCGTGTGTGATTTATAATCGTTAAATTTTTTCTATTATAACAACCCAGTAGGAATACCATACGCATTCCTCATAACACAAAAGTAATGGGGATATGTGGGTCTCACACCGCGTTCTAGACAGAGGACCGGGTGAGCCATACCCACTAAAACACTCGCTGGAGACTACTGGTGACGTTTGGATGATATGAGCCAACGAATTAATCAATACCATTGATTCGTTGGCTCATTTTCAGTCAAATCAAGTTTCAACTGGTGTCGAGTAGCCATAATGGCGACGAAAATCCTAGAATATAAGAACCATAGTGAAAACCCGGAAATGTTATGTCATGTTGAAGACATTGTTTTTGTAACTTAAATTCGAAATTCGTTGAAAACAATAATCGTAAATAAGTGAAATCAAATCATTATATAAAAGAATGGAATTACGAGAAAGCATTGTCAACCTTGCTATTTGTACGTGGTAATTCTACGCATCATTCTGGAACCAATTTTATCACGATTAAAACGGTGTGTATGAATGAAAATAATTTGTCGTGTACTTTCATTTGAAACGATTTGATATTAAAGGTTGACTCGTCCGATGATTTTTATGTTAATATAATTTATCTATACAAAAAACCACATTAAGATAGAACTTAATTAAAATTATCGATTACAAATCGCATATTTCCCCTCGGTCACATCCTGTGAACGACATTCCAGTTCAATGAATGAGTATTTGCGAAACCTCTGACTAATTCTGAGACATTGACTACAAACAAACAAAGAACAACGACTTCTTAAAATAACTTACCATGTATGTATTGAGAAAAACATTTAATTGTGTATTAGATTTTTTTTTAAACTACCTTCCAAGAAGATAATTAATAAATAATAAAGGAAATATGCTTTTATGATAAGGAGGCTTTGTTTTTCGAAACTGTTTTATTATACTTACATCAAAGTGTTTCTAAAGAATATATTATAAGAAAATGTTTTATATTATGTACTGTGCAAATTCTATTTCTAATAACAGTACTACATACTCGTAGTAGATACGACAACCTACGACTTCTCTTTACTGTATCAATTTAAATACTGTACAATGTAATGAAGTATTGAAATTATTAAGATAATCATGATAAAATCCTCCACTCCAATTTAGGAACGTTAATTTCTTGTTTTATTTCTGTGTGTAAAGTTTTTTTTTTGTTTTATATATGATTGTTTAGGTGTTTCCTTTTTTTTTAAATTGTATACCTGTAATGCTGTGCATCCCTGTGTGTTTTTTTGTAATTTTGTTCGGGTTATGTTTGTATGTGTGTTGTTGGTGTGCCTTATTAAATAAATAATAAATAAATAAAAATTTGTGAGACCATAATTATATATCACCAATAGTAATCGTACGACATCTTTTCTTATTTTTAACATGTTTTCATATATTTAAATTATGTAAGGAAAATACTTGACATAAAAAATTAAATGCAGGTTAGCAGTGTGTTGTGAAAAATTGTTAACTTTTATCCTTGTAACGCGAACATAATATAAATGTCGAGAAAGTGAAATTGCATACTGATAATTTGCACCGAGTTGTAAATACTATTCAGAGACTAACTTTCTAACTTAATTTATAAATAACTTACTTTTACTATTTGAAAATTATATGTAGATTAAAATAATTAATCTGTGACTTACCGCGTAGTGTGTTGTTGCTATAAACTCTAATGGATGGAAAAACTAAACTATCAGCATGTAACAGGCTATATATCATTAGGCTATAAATAATAAAAGAATGTTATAAAATCGAATAATTTTGATGTCGGTATATGAAGTCAAATATACTACAGTATTCATGAGTAAAATCTTTAGAATGTCATACGAATTTCAAACAGTTTCCACAGAATATATAAAAAAATGTTTACTCATACGTTCTGTGGAATTTTCTTTAGTGAAACAGAACTACATAATTAAAAAAATTTAATATCAGCATAGAAAATGTTTTCGATTTTCTTTTGTCATTAAGGTCTTACATAATTAATTAATTTTTATTGCGATGTTTTTTGTCAAAATTTTGCAACTGGTGTTTCTACGCAACGTGTAATTTATACACTATCGAGGTCATGATAATGAAGAAAATGATATAAGATTTTTACAACGCGAACAAAAGAAAATGCGCAAATGATTATTAGTTTCAAATTCCCTCTTTGTGTGTCACTTTGATCTGGTAATGATAGGAATTTGTGCTGAAATAATATTAGACTTTAAAAATGTATTTTAGATTTTTTTAATGTTTTTCTGAAACAATCTATTGTCGAAATACCGATCAACGTTAGTTTTAAAACTAACTTTTGAATTCGTATATTGAATTACAAGACTGTTATCATCTCAATGCGATTCTTTCATTTTGTCTGTGGTTTTCATTCGCTATGGTGCATGTACAACCGCAAGGAATTGTAATTCGAAATGCACTTTCAAGTTCAAATACCGCCAGGCGCGAATTCTCGTGTGAAACATGACACAATACTGTATGGTATGAATCAATATAATTCATTACATTTGTTTGGGTTACGCGTGCACTACAAATTTAACGTGTACAAACGCGAACGTTACATAAATCATTTGATTAGCGGCAATCGTAATCAGCGTGCATTAACTTGATAAAATTACATTTGACGCTTTAATAAAATCAAAGGATATTAAAAGATGATATCATATCACGCTAATTTATTTATTTTCTTAAATCTGACCCCAAACATCTTATGTGCTAAATATATTAACAAAACAAGAAACTTATATATATATATATAATATTAAACTTAATAAAACTAGGTATACACACAATTATAAGGGAATTTAAAACAATACTATAAAAGATAAATACTTAGTTATATTATATTACTAAAGTTAAAACAATATATTACAAAGAATAGACGAAATAAAAAAAAACAATTAGTATAAGGGAACAACTGGTTTGTATTTTGTTGATAAATAAATTCTTTTTTTATCTATCTGTACGTAAGAATAAAAAACAAACGCCCGTTTCTAAAATACATCCTAAAAAATAATATTGAACATTTTATGGCTATAAATATCTGATGATATTATTATACCATAACGTACAATACCTTAGGTCACTGAACTTAAGGCGCCGGCCGATGTAAAAATAGAGCTTGCGCCTTACAGCCTGCGTATGCGCATTCCTTTATAATCGGGAATGCGTGAATATTTATTCATTTTATCGGCTATTGTGAATTATGAACCATGTTCCAGGAGTTCTTGCTTAAGTAATGCTCTACCAGACCGTAATATATTATATTGTTACGATACGATGTTTGATGGATTTCTCTATCTTTATTTCCAAAAAAAAATCAGCTAAGCCGAGTTTCTTGCCTGCTTCTTCTCAGCTTGGTCGCGTACGAACAGGCATAGTTAGATTTAAGACGATTCAAAATGTTCCTATGTACCTCAATGAATAAAGATATTTTGACTTTGACTTTATAACCATAGACAAGTTTTAAGAGTCGTCTTCAATATAATCTCTGACGTCAGTACGACCAAGCCAAGCATGCCATAAACAGCAGAGAGGACGTACAAAGCACGCATAACTTTTTGTCGCTTCAAGGATAGATTGCAACATAGACAATAAAATTTCCACAGATAAGTTTTGCAAACAAAATTGTTCATCCCACTCAAGCCATCGATTAGTAATTACAAATTATACATAATCAATTATACATGGGAATGTACATAATTGAATGTTTATATCGTAATGATGTTGTACCTATGTTGTTCTATTCATTACACAAATATTAGTTAAGAAGTTAATAGAATTATATTTATGTGGAAATAACACTAGTATTTACTCCGCTTGACTCGACCATGAGCTTTTTTATGTGATAGAAAGTGCAGGCTTACGTATAATAAAGTGTTATACAAAAGAGGGAATAGCACCTAAATATTATATAAATCTGAATAGCCTACTGTATTAATAAAAATCCTATTAAGGCATACTACAAAATTGGTGATTCGTGGTTTATTAGAGGCGTTCTTAAAATACATAATAGTAAAATATGTTTAGTTAAACTTTTCGGTTATGAAATGCTATATGATACAGACGGTAACTGTCATTATAAGTACTTTATAGGCATTTATATTAGAACTTGACACTCAGTAATTGTGTAATGACCGGTTAACGATAACCAGTACAGTTATTGCAAATTAGGTGAGGGTCTGCAAGTGACATCTGAATAATAATTGCACATGACCGAATTAAAAACTGGATTTTGCTATATTACCCATGTGCAGACTATATTTTATCTATTTGGCACGTGTAATGCAGCTCACGATGGAAATTGTTTCATAAAAAAACTTCCGATAAAAGGCGTATCTGAAATTATTTACGCTTACCAATTAGCAGTCACAGTAACTTGTGTTCTCCAAAGCCGTATCCAGTTCAACGACTCTTTAACTAGCTGGTGAACTTTGCGTTGTTATACTTGTAATGTATCCAATACAAAATATATTAAAATCACACAGAAACATGATTAAAGTATGTGTATTCGGAAGCATAAATAGGATTAATATTTTTGTGGTAAAATTTACGACATTTTATATTTCAATTAGTGCATCATTTAAATAAATTATACGATTTAATTTCGGTAATGTGATAATGCAGTATTATTGTATTATGCAATATGTGAAACTTTAAAACAGAAATCGTTATTAAAGATTTTATTGACGGGTGTTGAGTTTGCTGACGTAGGGTTTTCACCCGTGATTCATGATGTGTCGTTTTATTTTTTTCTCTAACTATATTACATACAAAATCGGTTTAAGGTATACTCAAAATAAAATAATAAAAATATTAATACAAAAACAAATTCCTAGAAGTTTCAAACGCCAAAACAAAGGTTAGTTTAGTTAGTTAACCTTTTTATGCGTATTATTAATTATCTGTGGCGTGTGCTCTTGTTCTAATTATCGTCTATGAAGTTTTGGCGCCAAACATTCGTATTTTGTTGTACACACCAACAGTTGTATATTGTTTTTTCCTCTCCAATCTCGACATCCCTGATTTACCTACATGGATGATTTAATTTCTACTGTGACATGATCATGGGACATTATGAACAATGAACGCGTCTCATACACTTGATCTAGTTTTATAAAAATGTCTAGTTCAGGAAGGTATTCTTTGACATAAGTAAATTGTACGACACCTAATTGCTAATTGATTTTATGTTACACTTATTACATTTAGGTATATCGTATCATAAAGTAGATGGTATTCGTAGTGTTGGCTAATGGCTCGTTGCTGTTTACTGAAGTTGTCTGTAGCAAAGTGACGATTAAACTTAGGTTCTCGAAGTTACCTATTTATGTTGACTTGAAAACACAAAAACTGGAGCTCAATTAGAATTTAGGTAGTGACCACCGTTGGTTTAATTTATGCATTTTCTCTAACAACAATGAAATTAACAATGGACCGCAGACAAATTGTACTGACATATCCGATTATCCAGACGACATTTCACCATGCTTTGTTATTGATGTTATTTTATTCAGGCCACAGTATAACTTATACTAGTATAGTTCAATTAACTCTTTGAACTTTTCTTACCTGACATTTTGAATTGTTGCAGATGCTATGACGTCGAAGAGTGGAAAATGAAGTATCCAAAATTAAACTTGAACAAGCTGTTGGGATGACAAAGGTTAACAATGTTTTATATATTTAGATTATACAAAAGACAAACATATAACGTTGGCTTCAATATGCTGCGTTATATTTTTGTACTTTAATATTTTATTGGTTTGATAAGCATTTTATGTAAAGAAAATTTAAACTAAGTATTAAATAGAGACTGCTTGAATTTAAAAGGGTTAAATCTCAAAAAAAATCACTTACTTTTTGTCAATTATAAAATTAGCATGTTGTGCTATTAATCATTTGTTTTAATCCTTTTACTTAAAATATGTATGGCACACCTGTAAGTTGGTCTAAAAATTAATAATATTTGTTTGTAGTAAGAAACAATGTCGCAGACTCTGGGTATGGGTGGTGAGAGGCGGTACTCGGTTCCCTCCAACCCAATGTTACACGACCCTCGCGGCATGCACTCGGAAGACTTGCACGCCTGGTCCATTTACAGGTAAATAGGGAACTGTCAAAGGGAACAGAAATATTCATTTCAATCATGTAAACAAAGTGCGATTTTATCGTTTTGCCCTCATAAATTACGTATTTTAAAAATAAATGTTTTAATGAGATTATACTTATAGATAACAGTACTCCTGTTATATAGATAAAAATTAATAAGATATAAATAAATTATTTTTTATATATTTGGTTTTGGCTTTGACTGTAAATAACCGGTGACGACGATACAAAAGCTTACAAAACGTTACTATTTTGAAGATGAGATATTTCAAGAAATATTTCAATTTTACTAAAGTTAGCTCTTTGATATTATTAAATTTTGTTTTTCTATTTCCAATAGAGTCTAAAAAACCATTTTATCTTATTTGACTTTTTTTAAATAATTTTTCAGGCAAAACTTAAATTCTGACTTTACGGATAGCGCCCTCGGCAGCACGGACAAAAGTCCACTTCCATATGGAAACTTCCAGCTTCGCGATACCACTGTGCAATCGATCTTGTCTCACCCAAGATATGGACCAAAGTAAGAATATGTAATTTGTCTTATAAACAGTGATTAAAAAGTATATTTAAAACTTCACTCACAAGACTAGTAATTATATTTAATAATTAACTTAACAACTAAGTTTTGCAGACTAATTAGTTTTACTTTTTCTTAAATAGAAAGGATACGAGTCTCATATGTAGAACGTTAATTCAATTGCTTCTAATCTTCTAAACGATTTCTTATGCATTCGATGTAGTTGCTCTGGTTGCTCTTTACAATCGTTCTGTATGATTTAAATGAGTGGTGGAGAGTTTCTTGGCAGTTCTCGTCTCTCTGTCCTTGATATGGGAACTGGCAGTAAATGCAATGTATATGTAAAAATTGGTGATTTATAAGTGTTATAAACCACAGACATAAATACAGGTTTCTATATATGATTACAGATCAGCACTGGGTTCCAATATGTATACGTATCTTAAATTCGGCCTACCGCGCGTATTCCCACCAAATCACAACGGTTCACAGCGTTCTGGAACGCCGAAGCCAAAAACCTCCATCGGAAGTGGAATCAAATCTGTGCCCAGGTACATTTTAAATTGCCAAATTAGTAAAGCTGGTCTCCTTTTTTGTTTTTCTCACATTTGTATAACTTGTGTTTTTCGTAAAATATCGACAATAGTTCAAACATGTGATCTTGGTTGGAGAATCAAAGGGCGAAGAAAATCATTAAATAAATTCAGTATGAAGATAATGAATGGTGTATTAAATTTCAGGATCCAGAGACAAAACAGAGGCGCGAGAGAAAACTCCTCCGGTTACGATAGTTCGGACAACGAAACCTCAACCAACTATAAATACAATCGGAAATACCGTTCGGATCCCGACTTCCGGTTGCAGAATATGCAACAAACTTATCAGGTAAGTCTAATACAAACAATACAACTGATTAACACGAGTTAACATTAAGTTAGTTAGAATGGAGTTAAAATTAAAAGAGTTAAAATTCTTACTATATTCTTTATTTTTTTAAAGTTTTATTTTGATACATACGTATTTTAATACATTACGCGTACTTAAAGTAGATTTCTAAATACACTGTGAACTCTATACAACGACACTGACGAGACTGCATTTTATGGCGTTAGTAGTCGGTAAATAGAGTAAGGAAAAATCATTGTTACATATAAACCGAACCAATTTCGACGCTCTAGAGTCTAGATAGTTTGTCGTTAAATCTAGTGTCGATATATGGAGTTTACACTGTGTATAAAAAAAGGTTATTTTTTCTCCTAAATTTAATTTAAAATTCATTAAAATGTCTAGCATCACACAGACTAACAGTTAATTTATTTTACATAACGCCGTATTTCGTCAACCATATTAGAAAGTGTATTTTTTTAAATAATTTGTCTATGAAATATTACGTCAGCATGCGACTGGGGTGCCATTAGTCGCGATGCATCAGGCTGGTATTCGGGAGTCGCAATGGGGTACGTCGAGACACAAATCTGTGAGTGAAGCGAACCTGCTCGGCATTGATGCGCGTACGCATCGCTCCTACACGAATAGACGGAACAGCGTCGCGGATTTTATCCCGGATAATGATCATCAGAGGTAATATGTCCCAGCTGAAAAATCAGTATTTTCCAAATCTTTTGACGCATTGATTGGAGTATGGTGTTATAGTTGCTCTCTACAGCTCTTTTGTTGGTCGGCAACAAACTGGCCGATCAAAAAGAGTGGCGAAGAGATTTTCTGGCAGTTCTTCTCTACGCAGAGTTACTAACAATTTAATAATCCTTTGACGGTATGAATAAAGTTCTTAAGATTTCATATATCTGAAGTTTGTATTAAGAAAATCTAATATCAGAGTTAAGCTTTCGATAAAGTTATACAGCGTGGCTTTATTTCAATACGTACCCAACTTTTTCTTTGGTATATAATTTCCGTAATTTTTCTTTGCATTTGCATTTTTAATTTGTTAAGTATTATAAAGAGGAAATAATTTTCAGCTATTTGATGCCAGCCTCGCACATGGGCGGTCGTATGTCAAAGGCCGGAAGCCATTTGTCCGTAGCTCACTCCCGGAAACATTCCACTCTAAGACCTGGCGACCATCTTGATGGTTATACCCACTCCGCGTATATATACCCTAACTATTATGTAAGTAAATTAAATTATTTATAGTGTTGTACGGTGAGGCGTCTTAGGACAAGAGAAATCGAGATCCAAGACGATTTAATAACACAGAGAATAATACATAACGTATATTATAATATATTTAGGCATACACATACACCCCTACCAGGATACACTACAGCGTAGACAAAAAATATCTGGCGGGGATAACTAATTAAATGATCCGGGGATGAAAAATGATTAAATTTAAAAATAGGGGTTTAAAATTTAGGGTTTTAATGGGACATAGATGTTGGCCGATTCTCACACCTACTCAATGTGCTCACAAAATTTCATGAGAATCGGTCAAGCCGTTTCGGAGGAGTACGGGAACGAACATTGTGTCACGAGAATTTAATATATTAGATATGTATACTCGTGAAACCGCATTTGGTTAAATCGTGTATAATAAATTTTAGGTGAACAGTTTAGAAATAACGTCACCAGAAAACAAATCAACGCTCCTCGTGTCAGGGTTGAGTTTTGAGGTGAAGTCAGGGGAGATTTTAGCTGTTTTGGCCACGTCGCAGTGCGAGGCGACTGGACTCTTGGACGTGTTGGCTGGCGCTAGAAAGGTATACATTACATACATATATCGCAAAATCACATTTTTAATATAGGATATACAAGAAAAGTGTGTTCTCTAAATATAAGAAAAGTTATCGAATTATCCAATTTTGTATGTATTATTGTTAAAACGTGTAATAATATTGTAACTTCGTCGTTTGACGCACTCAAAGTATAAGTATTGCAATAAAGCAAGGAAATGTCAGCATTATGGGCACTCTGTCACAAGGGTCAAACTTTTTAAATTTTAGTTTAATACTGTTTTTTTTTCATATAACACTAAATAAATGAACAATTAAACATTTAGTTTGTGTTTTAGTTAAATTTGTTTATTACTTATTAAGCTTATAAGTATTTTATTAGTAAAATAGTTGGTAAATATTAAAAAAAAACCAATACCTTTAAAATATTGTTGACAATTATTGAAATCGTTATTATACAATTACAGAAACTAACGGGTGACATAGTGTTAAATGGTCAGCCGGTTGCGTCTTCGACACTACGCAAAGTGGCTGCGTATGTCCGTAAAGACACATCCCTATGCCCATCTATGACCGTGGAACACACTTTGCGATTCCATGCCACCCTACGCACCCCAAGACATAACATGAACCAGGTTAAAATGGATGATCGGGATCGGGTAAGTGTTATTCCATTTTCAGGTAAAAAATTGTTCTGTTCGTTTTCCTATGTAAGATTAATTGCTGCAAATGTAGCATGCGTTTAAAAAAAATCTTGTTGGCTCAAATTCCCATCTGTATAAAAAAAAATATAATTTTAAAAGTAACTCCTAGAGAGAGAATAAAATAATAAAAAAAAACCTTTGACAAAATGAATTGCTCTCTGCCCAGCCCTCACCTAGACCTCACAATATATGTAAAATATTTTTTTATACCTTGTTGTATTTTAATAATTAAATAAAATTACAATTTCGCTGGCCGGGCTCCCTCTAGACCAGTGGTTTCCAACCTTTTTAGGTGCGCTCCCCACTTTCGATATTCTAAAATCGAAAATGCCCCCCTAACCCCTGCAAAAATAAGAGAATGCCCCCCTAACCCCTGCAAAAATAAGAAAATGCCCCCCTAACCCCTGCAAAAATAAGAAAATGCCCCCCTAACCCATGAAAAAATAAGAATCGCATTTTCTCCCCCTAACCAATGCAAAGATATGAAATGCCCTTAACTAGAGGTGTAATTTAAACAGAAAAACATTCTAAATGCCCCCTTTAATTGCCAAATTGCCCTCCGGTGGGGCGTACACCCCACGTTGAGAACCACTGCTCTAGATGCTTGTGTTGGGAATGCCCTATAACACTAGCATGTGTGTGTCTGTGTGTGTATGAATCAGACTATACACTATTATTGTAAATAATATCCAAAATTAAAACATTAACTTTTCCATGCTAATAATTTACTAACGACATTTATTGTCAACTTCTTTAAAAAGTGTCAAAAAATTGTGAACAAGTTAAGTTACCTACTGTTTTGTTAACTAAGAATACTCCACCTAATAGTCAACATATTAGAAGTCTATCATCGATGAACTGAGATCTGAAGACATGCGATGCTGATCCATTTAGTGACAGTCTTCCATGTCCCGTTTATTTATTATTTTATTTCTTTGTATGGTTTTTTTATACAATTGTTTTATTGTTTGTTAACTTCATGTAATTTATGCACATACATATCTTGTGTTTTTGTAATTTAAAAAAAATATTCCAGATAAACCTGCTTATAGAAGAGTTAGGTTTGGAGCAAGTGCGAGATACGAATGTATCGCGTCTAACTCGTTCGGAAGTCCGTCGCTTGAATGTCGCGTGTCAACTATTACTCGACATGGCGATATTAATTCTGGATCAACCCACCAAGGAAATGGATATATTCGATACCTTCTTCCTCGTTGAGTATTTGAGGAATTGGGCTAGTACCGGTCGTGTCGTTATTATGTCGTTACACCCTCCAACATATGAGATCTTCGCTATGTTGACTAAGGTATGTATCTATTAATATTTTAATGTATTATTGAGTGTATTTAATAAAAAAACATATTATATATTTACTTCTATAAATGCATATTTAAACTATCTTTATTCAAGTAGGCCTTTATAAAGACACTTTTGAATCGTAAATTTTTACATTACTATCGGTTCGGAAGACTGTTATCTACCGAGAAGTAACTGCAAGAAACTCGATACCTGCTCTTTTAAAAAAAATATTTTATCATGCATACGGTGAACGAAACTGATATTTTAAATTAAGTTAAATATGTCAAACAACTGTCAAGATATGAAATTCCGTTATCTGCTAACCTTCTTAATTAAAATATCTTATATTTAATTATTAATGCCATAACTAAAATATATATTTGTTAACGAATTGTTAAACCATAGGTGGTGCTAATATCAGCTGGTCGTACGATGTTCAGCGGTTACAGAAGAGACATGTTGCCATATTTCGCCTCAATAGACTACCCTTGTCCTGCCTTCAAAAACCCGTCGGATTATTATTGTAAGTTTTTCATTATATAATCAGACAGAACAGAAAAGGCCGGCAACGCACTGACAAGCTTTCAGTCACGTGTTCACCTTTATGGTGTTCCTCCTGCTCGTTTGCCCACTCTTCTATATATATATTTTTTTTGTAATGGAAATTCACAATATGTACATTCAAAAAATATATGTACATGATGTAAATTAAAAAAAAAACGCGAAATCGATAATGCGTTAACGTTTTCGTGTCGATTATTTACTGCCCTCTTTATACACATTTAAATTGTTATTACAATGGTTTCTTAAAGTCGATAGACGAAACCATAACGTGTGTAATCTGATAAAATGGCGTAGTTCATGCTAGCTGTAAATCCCAACGAGTATAGAAATAAATCAGTTGCCCAATGTTGAATGGGTTTGATAGTTTGTAAATGATTTATGTCAAATATTGACAATGTTTGATCAAAATGTTTTCCAAATTTGTTTATTGAGTATTTTAATGTATCTTACTACTTCATTTCTCTACTGACAAACATTACGTGTGAAGTGTTTTGTCCGGGGCTACTAAAAATCTGTGATTATCTATACAGTTTGGGATTTAAAATTTGAGAATACATTAAAAGGTGATCGTAGTGATTTAACCTCTATAGATCGAGAAAGTCGCAGGTAGTGGTAAAAACTTAATTTTTATATCCGCCATGAAATATTTTTGCGAAACTTTTCCCTACCCTCAAAAGACCCCCTTCAAAGGCATAGACTATAAATTCTTGAAATCTAGATGGCCTCGATTTCTGAAAGCCTTGCAACGTTAATAAAAATACGTACTTGAAGCATTATTAAATTTGAATTATTATTGCAGTGGACCTTGTAACACTGGATGACCTATCAGCAGCCGCCATGCTGGAGTCGTCAGGTAGAATTGAAGCCTTAGCGGGAGTATTCGCAGGTGCTCATTCCGCCCCAGAACCACCAGCACCGGTACCTTTACCAGCACCTGTCACAAGAGCCAATGTTGCTGTTCAGGCATTTGCTTTACTTGAGTAAGTTTTAGTTTGCTTCTCTTCTGTATTAGATTTATAATGATTTTCTAATGTTGATCTCGTCTCTTGATCTCAACCCTAGATAGTTCGGATCGCGGTTGTTCTATAACAGTTTTCTCTATCGATATATTTTGACATTTTATTTTATTGTGTAATTTTCAGAAAAACCATGTTGTACACGCAAATGACAACCCTATCCAATGTGATCACTCGTGTGCTTATAGCTGCGGTTATGTCGCTTATCATTGGTACCATCTTCTGGGATCTTCCTTCTTCAGATCCAAAGGTACTATGAGCTAATTGATGAACTAATATCGATTTTTCTGTTTGGTTGTTTTTTCGTTTGCCAAATATCTAATGTTGTATTATATTAAAAACATATTTAATGAAAATAACGATAAAAAAGGTTGCGCTATACACAATTTAAAAGTATGAGTTCTTGAATTATTATTTTTTTTGGCAATACTCAAAGACACCATTGCATGATTATTACGACTGGTTTGTCAGTAAAATACTCATAAACGAGGTTATTTTTTATTTGATACACACTGATGTTTACACACACTTAAATGCTCGTTCCTCACTTGATATACTCCACATGTTCAAATGTATATATTTAATTTTTTTATTATTGTTGTTTTTGTGATCTTAAATTTAATTTCCGCTTGTATGTTTTAACCTTATTTTGGCTTTGTTTTTAATCTATTCGTTATTGTGTAAAGTTTTTTTAATGTTATATGAGTTTAAGAAATAAAAAAAATAAAAAATAAATGATAGTTGCAACCTAACACATATTTTACAGATGAAATGAAAGTGATACACAATCGCAAATATAAAACAATCAACAAAATTAGTAATAGTATTGTCTATGTGGACCACTCGGTTGATGTTTTTGCCGACTGCCTGCTAACTTTTCGCAGAGGCATTTTAAACCTTAAAAAAACGAACCTTTAAATCCTGATGGTGTTCGCATGTATCTTGTTTGTATTATTATATATATTGTGTTTTGTTTTATCTTTTAAATGTTTCAAGTTACCATATATTTGTTTTGTGTGTATACCTTGTTTTATTATCTTATAAGTGTACTGTTTTAAATATATTAAGCACATACGATATTTGGGGAGAGATGTAATAAAATAAATAAAATACAAATCATATACATTGACACTAAAACAAGCAAACTACACATAATTTTCAGAAACGTGAATATTATTACTTTGATACTTGTGCATTTAACTGGAGATTTATTGTAAAACATTATAGTTAACCCAAAATGACCGCGTTGGATTCCACTACGCAACGATGTGTTTAGCCGCGTGGCCGATACTCCTATGGATGAGTGCAAGAGAAGCGAGTTCGATGCGTCGATATGTCGAACGGGACATCGCTGTTGGTCTATACACGAGGACGATGTTCATTTTGTTTGATGTGAGTTAATTGTCAATCTTATAATTTAAGTGGACTTTAAAGTCAAAGTATATCAACCCTACGCGACCAAGCTGAGAAGCAGGCAGGACAGCGTAATTGTGATATTAGTATACTGCTTTTAGAGGAGTATGTGTTCTTTTCTATTGTTACATCTATTGATACGTTATATTAATGGAATATTTTAGTGTTTTGTCTGAATTGTTATTTAAGAATGTCGCGTTTAAATAATAAAATTTGTTTTTTCTTCGTTTTACATATAACCTGATGCTTATTTGTCCATCCTTTTAGAGGATTTCAGTAAATAAATAAAAAGTAATTAAATTTAAAATATTACTATAATTTATTTATGTATATATTCTCACTTTTGTTAAATTCTTTATTGACCTATTGCCTTTTTGTGTTATCTTTCTTTCTAATTAAGATTTTAGTAGGTTAACTAAAAGGCTTATACAAATCTGTAATTGTGTACGCTGAATTGTTTTCAGCAATTCCTTGAGGTCTGGTCGGCGATACTGACATGGCTGGCGTATTTGGTGCCGAGCTACGCGATGTCCGGGTTGTATGCGCAGGCGCCGGGTTCCTTCGACGGGTTCTACGTTTATTTAGGTATCGTATTTGCTACATTTTGGTTGCATCTAATTGGTATTGTAGTGATTTCACTTTTTTATTTATTTATTTAACACTTTATCGCACTTAAACACTAGAAGCAAATGACATTAACAGATGTAAGAACATATAAGAGCAACGGGCGGCCTTATCGCTAATAAGCGATCTCTTCCAGACAACCCACACGATAAAAGAATACTTAAAATATAATAAGACAGGTGCAAAGGGTGCGAAGTATACAAAAAAAAAAAATAATAATAATAATAATTAAACAGAACACAACATACATTAAAATAAGAAAAGTGAAAAATATGCTAATTTCAATCTAGAATAACAAATAATTATATTGAAGACAAGAAATGTTTACGAAGAAGTGATTTGAAAGATGATAGTGAGGAGGCTGATCGATTTTATTTTATGCTAATGTTATCTACAGTAAAACTTGCTTGCAATAATTGTTATAAGTAAACTGTCATAGAATATAACGTTTTCTAATGTTAGATATATTTTATTTAAATAGGACTAAAAATCAACATTTTCCTTTGATTTAATATTGTTGTGGGTATCCTTAATATAGTTATACTTTTAAAGTTATAGAGATACATAAAGATTTAAACGCTTTTCATACAAAATTATACATTTCAATTTAATACATAACTTGTCTGCGTAGTTTAATCTGTATTTGTACCAAAGAGATAGGGGATCGGTTTAAAATCGTAAGTTAAGCATTGCCTACAGTTTTCCGTCCATTACAGGTTACATGGTGTTATATCTAATAAGCATACAAATGCTATGTCGAGCCTCTGTCTTCGTGATACCAATGGAGAAGACGGCCAGTATCATCTCCGGCTTTTGTTTGTTGCTGAGCACTCTGGTCTGTGGTGTTACTCTGCATGAGCAGGATTTGTCGATCTACACAAAATGGCTGGAGTACGTGTCTCCGGCGAAATGGGTGCTTCCAGAAATCCTAAGGCGAGAGCTCAGCGAAACAGCATTGAGGAGTAGTATCAGCAAGGATCTTAGGTGTAATAATAAACAGGTATGTTTTTTTTTGTAAATGGCGCCCTTGTGGCTAATGATCTTATCCAACTCCTATACCAATATATATATACCAATCCTATAGATGCAACATGGTTTTATGAAAATGTTATAAATTTAATTTTTAATTAATTAATTATTTCTATAGTTTATTTAAAAAAGCATACCTTAGAAGCTAATGAAGTATAAAGTACCAAAACAGTTTTTACACAAATGTTGCAAACTTGCTGCAAACCACTCGGAACATCGAGTTATGAATATAAAAAAAAATTAAATTTTATCACTAACGTGAATCAAATATGTTTTCTATGTATTTAAGTATTATTTAAATGTAACGTTTTCAGAAACAACGTGTCGACATAGTGGTGTATTCCCCACCCTGCCCACCGCCAAACGGCACTCAAGTGCTGTCAAACTATGGCTATTTACGGACAGAAAGACTTTGGGAGGACACGGAAGACAGTTTTCTTATAGCATTAGCAGTTTTCTATGCGGTTTTCGCTCTAGTCGCTATTATTGCATTTGTTTTTGATTGCACTAAATATGCGAAGTCGAAGGATAGATCTTCGTTGAAAGGCCACAAAGTTACGGTTAACACACCTTGAATGTTTCAATAGTGCTGTTCTTTTGAGAGATGTTTCGTAATTGAGTTCGGAATGTGATACCTGAAGGTAGATAAAATGAAGGTAGGTTCAATTTATTTGATGAATTTTGCTATTTAAAAAAGCAGGTAGGTTAAAACGTTTTTAATAATAGAAACGTGTAAAATGATATTGTTTTTGTATTTTAAATTATCGTTTAATGTTAAATACGCGTGTAAATAAATACTTCTAAAACGATACGCGAGAACGTCCCTATTACGTCACAAGTCTTTCGGATACTCGGTATCGTGAAATCGTACTTTCCGAACCGATCGTAACATCTCGTATGTATGTTTAATTTAAATCGATGGTTGTAAAATGGTGCAAGTTACTTCTGGTGCTTTTTGGTTCTGTTCTTTTATCTTTTCATATTTACTTCTTATTGCTCTTTCGTTGCATCAAAATGCCAAATTATATTTTAGGGTTCAAGATGTTAAATGCGATAGTAAAGTCGATTTCATCTTTAACTTATATTCACACCTTACGTTAAAAAAGGAGGGGAACGTTGGCGAAAGCAGATCTTACTCTCGAATAACTTTCCTAACACGTAATATTAAATACTTGTAATTCTTCTTACACTTAATTTCCACTGCCTTTTTCTAATTACCCATTAAGCACCCATTTTTACACTTATTAAAAATTCGTGATTTGAAAAGAAATGCAACCCAGTTCATACCGAGACAATGCAACACATTTTAATACAGCCACATAAAATTTTATTTACTATATGAAAAAATACTTTATTATCGCAATTCATACAATACTGACCCAAACCCCTTATGAAAACTCGATTAGAATTTACGTAGCCTCAACTATGTAATACTTTAGTATAGTGATTTTAGCGTGATCTATGTACAAATATTATCTAAATGAGAAGGCTGAAATTCGTCTTCCGTATCTACTTTGTTTTAAGTGTATAAATTATGTACCTTGTGTATTGGTATTTTAAATATTGGTAAAATTATGTCACTGCCGCTTATTATTTTTTACAGACATCACTCTGAGAGGTGGTTTAAGAGGTATAATAAAAGCCATAATGTAGAGAAATTAATTTTACGTTACCCATTCGAATTTGTATCAAATAAAATAAAAAATTGAATTACCTGTGCGTTTTTATTTAACGAAATGTATAAATAAATAAATATGTACATGATTGTTTAACGTAAATTTGGAAATTGCATTAAAAAATGTATAAAAAAAAAGTATTGCAAAGTTCAACATTCAGTGTGAAATAACTCATGATAACGTTTGCAGATTTCACAAAGACATGGCGACATATTGTAGTTATATTTTGTCTTTTTGTCTGTATTGCACTGTTTGTTATAGTCAATGTATCGACTTTCCAAAAGTATTTTTTGGATTCTCTCCTCCCGTGGTAGATTCATGTCCGATTCCATAGATGTACTGGAAAAAATTGACAATTTACAAAAAAAATGTTAACCAAAGGATCAAGACGGGGTCAACATTGTATAATTCGTTTTGAAAAAACAATCGCTCGTCAAACAATACTAATAAATCATTAGAGCCATTGTTAAGCAAAGTGACAAATGTCAACTGTCAAAATTAAGTCTTATCTGTCGGACAATGCACATAATTTATTTGAAGTTTTTTTGCAATAGCACGCTTACAACATTACACACATTTGTCTTCATAATTCAAACATAATAGGACATCAACGTAAAATAAACGTTGATATTTTCTACCCACACTCTACTGAATATTCTAAATTGTTATTCGAAATTTAAAAATGTTCACATATAAGGTACATAAGAACAATTCAATTGTGGATACCATAAAACATCGGTATTCCGTGAGTTACAGGCGCCCCAGACAACATCGCTGGTGTCCACATTATATACCTTGTACTGACATCGAGGCCGCTTGTTCTGGCATTGGGAGACGGATACACGGGACTTACTTGTCAAGGGACTGGGAAATATTGGGTTTGAATCAGAACCAATAGGACTTACAAGTAACTACTTAGTATACCACAAAAAATACTTTTATTTGAGACAGAAGGGTTTTAAGCGGTCCTAAAATTGGAGCTAATGATTGAAACTTAAAGTATCTTGTCACAAGTACTGTTATATTATCTAATATAATAAATTCTCGTGTGACAATGTGTGTTCCTTTACTCCTTCGAAACGGCTTGACCGATTCTCATGAAATTTTGTGGACAGTAAGACTGAGAATTGGCCAACACCTACTTTTTTTCACAGAAATCTTTTTTTTGGCAAAACGATGTTCGTCGGGATCAGCTTGTATTAAATATATTTAATATAATAATAATAATGTTATGGGTTAGCCCCAATGTAAGCGATTAAGGGAGCACCAGTTCGGCATGGGAACAACCTAGTCTTTGTTGGTTGTTTAATGAATCAATTAATTTATTATTATTTTATATATATAAATAAATAGTATATCACTTACTTAGGGCACCGACAAGACGCATGCGCAGCCGGTTCCGTAACAAGACTACAACATGATCTAGAGGCGTCAGACCGCGTTCGAGATCTCGATCTAGATCTTGATGGCATACGTCTAGCCTGATTGCATTTTGTCCTGAAATAACAAAAGGAAATATTACGTGAAAAAATTCTATTCAAATGATCTTAAATCGATATTATAAATGTATGATTTTCAGATGAAAGTTTTGTTAACACACCTATGGTATTGTGCTGAGTGACACACTTGTTTCTGACGTGCTTCAATATCCGGTGGACGGCACTGGCAAGGCTTTATTTTATTAGACATACTACAGTTTTGACTCCATACTTCATCTATTCTTACTTTTGTGGCTATCTCAATTTTGGGTGAAAGAATTCCCTGAAATATAATTTTAACTTTTACTTAAAGTGAACAACCTACATTAGGAAGAATACATTAACTATGTATAACTAAAAAACGCCCCTTGGGTCTATTTAACACTCACTAACCAGAAGCATTATTTCATTTAAACTTAAAAACTCACAATATGTTTCAGCAACTCAAATAGATTAAATATTTAAGATTAACGGTAATAGAATAAATACATGTTTTCATATAAAAATTACTTAACAAACGTGTATTCGTGTGTATATTGCAAAAAAGCCACTGACTGTTAATAAATAAATACTAATAAAGTGACAAGCATTAACCACACTACTTGATGATGAGATGTGATGAAAGAGACAGTTTTAGGATTCTATATTTTATGATTTATCTTGTTTAAGAATTATTTGTCCCACATCAATCAGAGGCTTCATTATTCTAAGTTCTACGAATATCTTTAAAAAATATATACCGGAAAATCCTTAGATCTGCGCATGAGTAGGTCAACTCCATCTGTAGAACAAACATTTGGTGGAAAAAGTACATCATTTAGAGAGCCTAAATATTGAGCGAGGACAACACATTCACTACTTGAACAGTCCTCACACCATTGCACCAACTCACAGTATATAGTTTCATCCTCTGAAAAATTTATAATAAATATATTTTATACACAACATACAGTATTTGCAAGTAAGTAGTATGTTAGTATATCTTATCAATTAATGAAGGTTCACAAGGACCTAGGCTACTAGTCTAGGACACTAGGCTTAAATAATTTTGAGGTGCCTAGTTTAATTATTCGAGTATAATCACAAATGGAAGTAATAAATTCAACATTTTAAATTACTGCAACTTTAAAACTCACTTAGTAAACAGCATATATTACTCAATGCACAACTCTCTTGAAATCTTTTGCGAAAGTAAAATATATCCCTAAACAGAAGTGGGAATGTGGGAGGTAAAAGGCAAGTTTGATAGCTTGTTCCCAATGCAAATACTGTTAAAGAAACACGGCCATCTTGACAAAGCCATACTCCTGGACAGGAAACCTACAAATAATTGTTTTATTGATATAAAGGCTACAATTTAAAACTAATAAGAAAATAATCTTTTAATTGCTGAGATATTTTCTTGACAAAGTTATTTAACTGTATGCAGGATTTCTGTACATGTTATCTTTTTAATAACTATAAATTGAAAATCATGCAAATGTAATTTAGATTAAACTCACTTTTTGAATTTCTATTTCAATCGTCAACTCAATAACTTTCGGCATCATTCGAAGGCATAACGATGATATAAAGTTTGCTTATTCTAGCTCATTCTTTACACATGAATAATGTTATAATCGAGAAGTTTATAAGAAAATTAATTAGAAAACTTGCAATGATTGAGTTTTTAAATTCAAAATTTTAAAATTTGATTTTTAATCCTTGTTGTTATTTACATATTTTGGCAATTTGCAATATTTTTTATATTAGACTATGATCTAAAATTGTGGACACCACAGAAAACATTTGTAACTGCCAATAAACAGTAAGAAAGACGGATGTTCTCCGGAAAGATTTTTGTACTAGTATTGTAGTTGTGTATAATTTTTAATCGTTATTATTTTAAAATTTATATTTGTAATTTGTATGCTTAAGTGTTATCGGACAATGGTTTTGCCGTCAGTAGTACATTGGTTTCGTTTAGATCTAAGAATTCACGATAATCTCGCACTCAGAAATGCAATTAATGAGGTAAAATTAACTTATTTCATAATATAATGCAACATACAACAGATACCAATGCATTTAAAATTATATTATTTTCAGGCTGAAAATCGGAATCATATTTTGAGACCAATATACGTTATAGATCCTGAGGTAAAAAATCGCATAGGCACAAATAGACTGAGGTTTCTCATACAAAGTCTACAAAACTTGGACAAAAATTTGCGTAAGCTTAACACTCGCCTCTTTATCGTTAAGGGTACGGCAAATGAATGTTTACCGAAATTTTTTACAAATTGGAATGTGAAATATTTAAGTTTACAGGTTGATATTGACCCAGAATTTGTTGCTCAAGATGAAGCGATTGAAAAGTTTTGTGAAGAAAATGATATTTTCGTAGTCAAACGAGTTCAACATACAGTATATGATGTTCATGGAGTTTTGAAAAAAAATAATGGTAGTGTACCACTAACCTATCAAAAGTTCTTATCTTTAGTTAAGGACATACAAGTTAGAGAATGTATTGATTTAACTAAGAGGTTATCGGATTCAAGTAAGCCTCAAGATATAGAGTCTAAGGTTTATGATGTTCCCACATTGGTTGAGTTGGGTATAGAAGAGTCTTGTCTTTTAGAATGTAAATACCATGGCGGTGAAACTGAAGGTTTAAATAGGTTAAATATGTACTTAGCTAAAAAGCAGTGGGTTTGTGCTTTTGAAAAGCCAAACACATCACCAAATAGTATAGAACCAAGCACTACTGTTCTAAGCCCCTATATAAGCCACGGTTGCATATCAGCAAAACTATTCTACCATAAACTTAAACAGGTAGAGAGTGGTAATAGGCACAGTGAACCACCTGTTTCATTAATGGGCCAACTAATGTGGCGGGAATTCTATTATACAGCTGGTGCTGGCACTAAAAACTTTGACAAGATGGTTGGAAATCCTGTCTGTACCCAAATACCATGGAAGAAAAATGATGCTTATTTGCAAGCATGGGCTGAAGGGAAAACTGGGTATCCTTT
Source organism: Leptophobia aripa (assembly GCA_951799465.1). Taxonomy (NCBI): domain Eukaryota; kingdom Metazoa; phylum Arthropoda; class Insecta; order Lepidoptera; family Pieridae; genus Leptophobia; species Leptophobia aripa. The sequence goes on along the minus strand of OX637278.1, from coordinate 5,276,652 downwards.
TGTGGATGCTATCATGCGTCAATTAAGACAAGAGGGTTGGATACATCATTTAGCTCGACATATGGTGGCTTGCTTTTTAACACGTGGGGATCTCTGGGTTTCATGGGAAGATGGTGCAAAAGTATTTGAAGACTTACTTCTTGATTATGATTGGTCTCTAAATGCAGGTAACTGGATGTGGTTATCAGCCTCTGCATTCTTTTACAAGTATTTTAGAGTATACAGTCCAGTTGCATTTGGAAAGAAAACTGATAAGGAGGGCCTGTTCATAAGAAAATATGTTTCTGAGCTGAAAAAGTATCCTACTGAATATATTTATGAACCCTGGAAGGCACCAAAGTCGGTGCAAACAGCTGCTGGTTGTATCATAGGTGTAGATTACCCTAAGAGAATAGTTGACCATGACAAAATTCATAAAGAAAATATGCAGAAAATGTCAACAGCTTATAAACTTAATAAAGAAAGAAAATCTCTAAAGAGACCCAGATCTGACTAGGTTTTAGGATTTGATTTATTTTATAGGTTTTTTCTGCTTATTTATTATTGTACTTTTACAACAAGCAATACAAAGTTTTAAGTAATGGAGTTGTATATTTTTCCATACACAAGTATTTTTTATACAATTTATAAAAACTAAAGTGATGTAAAATTGCTATATAGGCTATATTATATGGAGTCTTTTTATATATTATATGGATTTGAAGTTTAAAATTGTTCAACCAAATTGATTTATTAGAGAGATTTGATTGTAGTCTGTACACAAGACATTATTTACCAAAGTAAATTGTCAACCAGGCGACGAATTATTTGTTTATTTTATCTTTTATATCCTATAACCTATTCGATTTTGTTTATTTGAGTAACTACTAACTGCCTATTATTTTGATTTCACATAATTAATGCTTTTAAATTTGATTCTGGTGTTGCAACCATTATAGGACCTGCAACATGTTACGATAATACCATAATGCTATTAACCTGAACAAATCGAGGAGGATGGGGGCGACACAAAAACAAAATATGAACAGGACTTTTTTTGTAAAGGTAAGATTTTCGTATTTATTAAATCTATAGCAGTATTGTATCGTTGATAAGTGTTAGTCGCCATAAGGCTCAACAGTAGCTTACATTAATCTATAAATAATTAACTGAATGACCTATTTATTTACACTTTGGCCCACAAATAGTAGGAGTTATTATTTGTTAGGACCTATTGGTTCACTTGTCTCTTATAAACATATTTATGAACTATACAATAATAGAAGTTTATCTGGACCCTCACCCTGAACATACTTAAAACTAACTAACCATTCAAGTATAATTTAGATTTTTCATTTAGTCCTTTGGGGCTTCTGAAGGATGTGTATGTATCAGTTTCATAAAAAAGAAATTAATACCATGGTGGTCAGCCTGTCATAGATCGATGTAGTACTATGACCTAATAAGGTAATATTTTAATTTATAATTATGGAAGGTTAGTGAGTTCAAAGACTATTGTATGTAATTATGCAGCTATGAATATTTACAATGGATTCAGTAAACTGCTTACTAATACTAATCCAATAAATAACTTGTATTTGGTTCATTATTGGAATTGGTCATTAGATCTTACTTCACCCCTATTAGACAATAATGAAAATGTCTACAAAAAAAAACTTAATATATATAAACATCTATGTGCATCAAAACTGAATTAATATAATATACAATTGATTGTACATAAATATTAATATTGTTTAAAAAAATACAATATTCATCAGCTGTATATATTAAAATCATTTATTCTATCAGTGTTATGTGATAGTTGATAGATTTCTTTTCTGGCTAACCTGGCTATATATGTTTGAATACTAATTTTACGAGTAATACTATATTAATATATAATACTAAATACTATATTTCTTTAGGACCAATCACATAATAGAAGATATAATTATAGGCCTATTATAAATAAATAAAAGTAACACATAAAATTTTGGTGGACTTTTTATGTAACTTGTAACATTTATGGTGTTTTAAATAAAGAATTGATTAATATTATTACATATGTAAAATTAATATAAAAAGTATTTATTTTAGTTTGTAAACTCTTAATAATACATAATAGCCACAATCCCCTTAATCACAATAGTGATCTGTCGCCCCAAACCAAAAGATTTTGAAAATATCTTTTACACATTTACTTAGCTCCCCCAACTTGTGGCGCCTGGGTGCATTGCACCCCCAGCACCATTGGTCAAGACGGCAATAGCCAAGAACTAAATAGAGCAATAAACATCATGAAACATTGACCTAAATGTTCTCATCTATCATCAATAAAGTAATCTCAATAAGGATTAATTTAGATCCATGCATTAATAATTAATTCTAAATTGAAGAAGGTTTTCTCATTCTTTAAACAAACAGTACGTTTTACAACATAATTATATCAATAATTCTAATAAAGATATGGTAAGGAGAATATCAAATGATTGGTAAATACTTTGGGCATAATATTGTTAAGTTTTTTTTATAACTAGGATAGAAATTACCCAACTATTATTAAAATCTCTTATGATACCTTAAATTAATTAAAGGTATTATATACATTTCACTCACAGACTGGAATAGTTTCATATCTTTTAAAAAGTCATAAAATTACAATAAGAAGATGAACTGAATATGAAATAGTACTGTATCTCTTTAACAAGTACAATTGTCCAATTGCCTATATTCTCTAATGTATGGGTTAATGGGATAACAGGCTACTTCGCGAATAACTTCCTCCGGTGATTTTGTAACATGATTGAATAGAAAGCAATTTTAGGTTTGGTTCCATACAAGTCTGTGCCTTTCAATAAACTGTGCTAATCAATAAATTTATTTGCTATATATCGATAAGAGCATAAGATAAAAAACTTAATACAAGCGACTACTTAATGAAAAATATATTTTTATCTTTGTACATACAATCATTAAAATCTCATTTGTTTCTTTATTAAGTCTCAGTGCGTCATTCGCTAGACATCCCGTCCAGTCTAGTATACAAAACTGCCTTAATTAATATAGATGATACAGTAAATATGTATATTTGTCAGGAGTGAAAATGTCGATAAGACGCGGGTTGCGACTGAAGAACATCATGTGATATTGAATAGACGACAACATACACCAATTATCATAAACCTGTGATTCTTGTAAGTATTCAATTATTGTTTTAAGTTATCAGGTGCGTTGTCTGAGTATTTAACATAATGCTGACTATTAAGAGCAAACAGAACAGAAATTTACATTAATATACAAAGTTGTGGGTATACAAGCGTTCAATGTCCTTGAGGATTTGGCAAACGACAGTTCGCGGTTTCGCCTAGTATACGTTCTCTCAGTAGCAGTATAATTTAATATTCCATCTTTGGACCGTTTTATGCTACTCACTAGACTACCCGATATTGATATTTTTTTAAGTAGACATATTGTGTCTAATTTAAATGCCTAACTGTTATAGCGTTCCCGCGCAAATATGCAATGTCAACTCAAAATAGGTGTTAATGTAATTTATCATCTGTCTTCAACTAGCACATACATTTTTTTTGTAAAGTTTTAAGTGCCGGGTCTAATACATTACTCATGAAGCAAATAACACTTTACCAAAAGACTGCTTGGCTTCCTCCTGCCTCATTAAAAAGTAAAAATGGTATTTCTTTTTTGGATGTGAAAATACGATTTCTAATGCTTTATTATAAATGGTCTCCGCACTGTATTAATGTGAGGATCAAAAACAATTGCCAGATGCTGCACCAGAGAACTGCAGATCTAATATGGATAAACAATCCGCGATAGCATCTTCATATTCTTTTACTTCTTTTCACTTTATCACACAAAATAATGGTCATGTGTTATGTATGTTTCTTGTGTTATCTTTCATTCTAGTATGCGGTATCAAAGATTACAAATCTAGTTAAGTTGAAATATATGTGTAACAATATATATCGATAAATCGATGTTATACATTTTCACGTTATTGTAAAAATAATCTGTTTTTGTTATTAAGGCCTTTTAGGCTAAATTATATTTAAAAAATCAAATTCGTATAAAATTATTTCGACGGTACATTTATCCGTTTTATTGTAATTTCAATAGCAAACACTCGCAACAGTAAAAACCAATACAAAGTGTATCTCAGTTTACCTAAATGTTTAAGATTCTGTATTGACACTTATAATTTATGTGCATAAAGCCTTATGAATTAGTTTAAAAATATTTCTTAAAAATTTGTAACGGTGAGTAACAATATGTTACGTAGCCTTCATTTGTTATTGTAGTGAAAACGTTGGACATAATGAGGTATAGTGAGACGCGGTAATACGACGCAAATAAGGATCATCTTGAGGATTGGCAGATCTGACAGTACTTTTCGGAATCATTCGAATGTTTTGAAAAAATGGCAGGTGAATAACTCCCATTACCGCTGATCGTATGATGAATATTATGAGCAAGCGAAAGAGCATTGAGTCCATACTCAAGATATATATTCCTGTATATCCTATTAATGCAATTCTCATTGAAACATATTTCCGTCGGGGCATCACCTTATCTTCTACTAAATGCGTTAAAAAAATACTTAGATGATAGACGTTGGTTTAAAATACACACTCTTTCGCTAGTGTGTTTACGTTATAATAATGTAATAAAATTACTTTTTTGTTGATCTTATGCACTTGTTAGCGTAGCATATATTTTGTCTAATAGTTGTACTATTCTCTATATTTATCAACTATTTAGTACTTATATATCTCATTGCATCATTATATATTATGCTTAATTATCTATTGTCAGGATTATAATACATATATATTAAGCAATATCAACCCAACACAGTAATCATTGTAATAACAGTTATATTTACTAAAAGTAACTGTTTAATAATAATTTTACAAAAGTACAATCAAGGAATAACACTTACGTTTATCTCGTTTGCCAATCGGACCCAGAATGGCCACTTACCACAGAAATAACAAAAGCTATGGAACATTATTCAAAAATGCTTCTAATCAATTCATTTAACCAAAAAGAGGTTTTAATGAATTTATTTCACAAAAGAGATTTTAACAAATTCATGTATAATCATATTTAAATATATTATTATATATCATTATATAACATCGTCTTACTATATGTAGCATCAGTAACACACTCATGAATTCTATAAATACAAATAACATTTAAGAAGACTTTTCTTCTGTCCATGCAATATATGATTTAAGTGTATTAAAAGCGTACATAGCTATTAAAAGCGTTTAAAGAGAGACAGATAGGCTCTGGGAATCTTACTCAAATCTAATTTAAACCAAAATAACTTTTTTAATATATACTTATTAAGAGTCGAAAAGTTATAAAAAAACGATTATTTACATAAAACGACAGGTGCCACAGGATATATTTGATGTCGGATTTCTGTGAGACGGGTATTTCCCCGTTCGCCTTTCCATTCTGGACTGGTATGGCAACCCCAACTTAGATATTTATTTAAAAATAAGGTCGTGTTTTAAATACAATTATATCTTTTGAAACCGCTAAGGTTTGTACATTATAATTGGCAGTCCCGCCATATATTTAGTGACTAAAATTGACGAAAAATAAATTTCAATACAAATTTAAACTCGACCAACATGGCCCAACAGTAGTATTCTTTTACATAAAAAAACACATCTCATTGTGAATCTCTCGGTATTTTGACCTCTGTTTAAAAATTGCCAAAAAAAAATATACGTAAATAACGCTGACAAGCGATATTCGTCGTATATAGTTATCAGAATCTATTGATTCAATTGATATTCACGATGAGATGACAATATTTATATGTTAAATTTAAAGCCACTTCAATGGCTGACCATAACTTAAGTTGGTGTCGTGACGAATACTCGTGTATTAATTATTTATTGTGTTTTGAACTTGCTGTGTGGTATGTTTTTTTAAATCTATTTTCTTTATAATTCGTATCAGATTGAGCTTTTATGTGTTTAGTTAAATTGCGATGTGAGTGTAAATAGGGAGATATGCTTTTTCTATTTTTTTGGGTCTTTGGGTATTTTTCTTTTTTTGGTAATTCTTTATTACCTACAGAAATGGGTGTAAAAATAGCAGAAATGGCTGTAGAAATACCAATTAATACGTATTATAAATGTTTGCTATACACATAAAGATGTATGTTTTTGTCAAAAAACACTGTCGCTGTGTTCCTTCAGACTTACCATGTATTTTAAATTGAAATAGTTTAATTTTTTATTATTTGGCCTTAAAATAATAACATCTATGTAACCTACAGGCTACAATTCAACCGGCAGTAAAGTTATATTTTTTTGTTATCGCACGTACCGAATACAACCTTATCGCATGACAAATTAAGAATTAACAACGTAACTTTCACACTTTATTTTTGTATTATTGTATAGTAGTAACTTCTACTTAAATGTGTTCAGCAGATCACGAGTAATAAATACTGCTTAAAGTATATGGTTTTTTCTATATAGAGCAACGGTGTTATTTCTCGTACAGTGTATTATTTATTCACACTCCGTTGCACTAAAACAGTAGATGTTGATAATAGATGTTAGTACATTTAAGTGTATATATTAAAAAAACTTTAATGTCATAGTCTTGATCGCTTTCCATGCTTTAATGTTTATACATTTGCATAAACCACTAGCATATTTCATTGCGTAACATTCTGATTACTAATAGGTTTATATTACGATTTATTTATTATTTGTTATTTGTAAAAAAATAATAACAGTGACTAATTGCGAGTAAAAAAAATGTTGTATTATTAAAAATAAAGACTATAAAATGCAAGTCATACTTTATAGACGATGATGTCATAAAATCAGTGGTGCAATTTTAATAATAGTGCAATTTGCGATTACGGTAATGACCCAACATTTGGTTTGGACCATCCTTTATTAGACATCTTAATATAATTTATATATGCCTATAGTAAATTTAAGAATATCAATCTTATAACTAATACTAAAATGCCTTTGAGAAAATAACAGTGGAAGTGCCGTGCAGCCGAGGGGCCTTCAGGCTTTGTTCAAATGGGAAGTCACGACCGGATGGATAAAAACCATGTGACGTAACTTAATCAGCTGAGAAATCTTAAAAAAATACACAGTCTGCCATATTTAAATATAAACTTCATTGAAAAAACTAACCAAGTCGAGTTTCTTGCCTGCGTCTTCTCAGCTTGGTCGCGTACGAACAGGCGTAGAATCACTTAGATTTAGGACGATTCAAAATGGTCCTACGTACCTTAATGAATAAAGATATTTTGATCTTGACCATTAACATAACTCGACGATAGCTTTAAATCGTTGTAGTCAATATAACTTAAATACATTTTGAAGTATCTCAAAATCATTGATCTGTCAGATAGTCAATAATCACACAGATATGTTTAAGTGTCGGGTAGGCATTCGATATTTTATTTTTATTGATATAAATACATCGAATAGCTTTAATCAAATTATACGACTACGGTCCGTGTTTCTAAAGTGTATAATATTTTTATACGGTTTTAATGGTGCCCAAAATTAAATATTGAAGAAAGGAAAAGCTTTCCTATTTCGTCATTTAAAAATTTAAGCTGTAGTACATACCCATCATTGGTATGCACTCATCTATATCAAGTAATAGGTAAAAAAAATATTTATTATGTTTTGTTCAGTCTCAGGACTAAAACCTTTTTACATATAAACTATTTTAATTTTTTTTTTATTCGTCTGGCTATTTATAATTGTTTTTATTTTTCATAATTATCTCGTACAATAAATACTAATGTAATAATTATATAAATTTAAAATTGATGGAGTGAGATTAATTATATTCCGAAAGGAAACATGTTCTTATATAATTATTTGCTCCGAAACTTCAGAGCTTTAGGTTAGATATATAAAACTTAGAAGTCCACAAGCATAACACCATTGTAGCCGGGTCTCTCTGTCCAATAGTTCGGGAATCGCAGACTTAAATGTAAATGGCATTAACTAGGCCGAGCCTGTATCTTACATGCTAGATCCATGAATTGTCTATTCTAACTTGAACATTAAGTTGAACCGCTTATTTTATTGAGACAGTAATGTTTTTATACCAACGACAATATCTTGATCTTGTAGATAATGTGAACGTGTAATCTTTTACATGAAAACAGAGTAATCTATTTTGACAGATACATTATCAATGACATGTTGAGCCGGTTTTCAAATTTCGCATCACATTGCCTTGTGCGGTTAACGCGAGTGGTCGTCTTTATCGCTAATCAGCGTGTTGAGAACGTGTTTGGTATGTTTTTTTTTTGTGAATGATTTTTGTGTTTTTACACTTTACCGGATTTATTTTGTTGAGTGTGTGTCTGATGTGTGCGTATATCTGTGGCAAGTCTTTAAGTTTCTTGTAATCATCATTTTAATCCTACCTAATTAAACTGTTACTGAGATTTTATGCTTGGCGCATAGAGGTTGAATGTGTGCATTACAAACCTAATCAACTATGCGGAAATAATACTTTTCTTTTGTGGGTTGATTTCTAGATGAAGTGAATATGAATTATTATGTTTTTTTAATTAAATTTCTTCTATTATTCAATTCTTAATACGCGATTATTGGATACTGAAGAAGGTTTTTACGCTGATAAGTATTGCAAAGAATTGGAGTTGGAATTCTTTAAAATCACATCGAAATTCGCAGAAGAATATTTAATGTAATTCCTCAGTTTATACAAGTAGATTTATTATCTATCACTTTTTCCATTATATTAACTTATAATAATTATTACGTCACCTTTATAGATTTCAACGATACATTACAGTTTTTTCCATAGACAACGTCAACTCGTGCGAAACAAGCTATTTAATTGAACCATTTTTTTTGACGAATATATTTCGGCCTTGAATTTGACCTTAACTTTTTTCTCCTTTAAAAATGTTATACATAATCAAAACGTTTTGCATATGAATAATTCCCTGGTGTTTTGTTAATAGCTGTTAGTCGGGTTTTTGTTTTACGTTTGGAAGTATGTTTGTTGTTATCAAGTATGGCGTTCAAACGAAGAGAGAAGAGATAATTCAATAGGTTTACCTTCAAGTGTTATATAATTAATTATTTATTTATTTATTTAATAAGGCACACCAACAACATTAATTGATTCAAATTTAAAATCGTGTTTATAATTTCAAAAAAAAACGTACATCTAAATTGACGAATACATAAAAAACGACCCAATTTTTTTTTAGTCGGTTAATCAAATGTACATATATAACATATAAACCAGGTGATACTATTTTTTCTCATAAATTATTCTTTGTTTCACACGCGGGCTTGCGTGAGACGCGGGAATTGGACTTAGATGGTACACCTGTTTTCCTATAAAAGCCTGCTACAGTGGCTTTTTATTGCATTTGTTTTTATTATCTTTGCTTATTCTAGTTATTGATTGCAACAGAAGTTTCAATTTATAGTTATAAAAATAGTATTCTGTTTTCAATAGCTACGAATTATATCGATTTATCAGAAAATATGTTCTACTCAACATAAGTTCAAAAGTATAGGTAGAACTGAATGTAATGTTTGTAACAAAAGATTTTTACACAATTTTTCAGTAGTAAAATTCAGTCTTTGCAGGGGCGCTAACTATAATATAATTTTAATTTATATAACTTTAAGCTTTTACCTCTTATTGCGAGTTATATTTTTGTCATACAAATAAAACACAGTTTATTTTGATAGTGACGTACGTTCAAAATTTGCATATACATATTTGCTGCTTCTCTCCTCTACTCTTTATGCATTACATTAAACAAGCAAGAGCAGTATCTTGCTGACCATGATTGCAACAATTAACTTGAAACGATACACATGTAAGAGTTACTTAGGAGCTTTTAAGCTCATATGCAGCCACACTATAAAATTATACAAAACTATATTCGTTATATTTATTTATTTACACTTAAATATTATAAGCTAATGACGTTAATAGATGTTAGTACATATAAGGGCGGCCTTATCGCTCATAAGCGATCTCTTCCAGACAACCCGCACAATAAAATAATACTTAAAATACAATTAGACTGGTGCAAAGGGTGCGAAGTATACAAAAACAAAACACAACATACATTAAATTAAGTAAAACCGGAAAAACATGCGAATTTAAATCTAGAATTATAAATAATTACACTGTATACAAGAAATGCTTACAAAGAAGTGATTTAAAAGATGATAGTGAGGATTATATAGTATAGTACTTAGTCTTGCCATAAATATTGTTATAAAGAAAAGCACGATTTTTTTTTTATACGTAACATTTATTCCTTTCATAGTGAGTTAGTTTAATACATCAATATATAACTATTAAAAATATACAATGTTTATTCGAAGTGGTCTCCATTGGCTGCAATACAGTCTTTTAAACGTTGAGGCCAGTTATCAATAGCAGCACGAACTCTTTCTAGAGGAAAATTCTTCACTGCCAACCGAATGGATCGTTTTAGGGACTCCAAATTATCATGGCGTTTAGAGCAAGCCTTACTCTCTAAAACTGACCATAAATCATAATCCAATGGATTTAGGTCAGGACTTGACGACGGCCATTTTTCAGTGCTGATAAAGTCCGGAACGTTAGTTTTCAACCAAGATTGGGTGGATCGAGCTCTATGACCCGGTGCCGAGTCTTGTTGAAAGCACCATTCTTTGTTATTGAACATGGTGTTAGTTAAAGGCTTAACTACCGTCTCAAGAATGGTATTTTGATAAACTTGTGCCGACGTTTTAATACCTTTTTCACAAAAATATGGCTCAGTCACCCCTTCATAGCTAACACCCCACCAAACCATCACTGAAGTGGGATAATGCCCACGTTGTACTCTGTTTACTAATTGCGAAGCTTCTTTAGAGCTTCCAGCATAAATACGGTCATTTTGTTTATTAAAATACTGCTCAATTGTAAAAATTTTCTCATCCGTAAACAAAATTTTTTTGTGACCTCCCTTTGCGTACCGCTTAAGTAGTTGTTTGGATTTTACCACCCTATTCTTCTTTAAATTATCAGTTAAGAAGTGACCAGTACGTCTCTTATAGGCTGCAAGTCCTAAGTCATCTTTTAATATACGCGACATGGTTCTAGGAGCTATCTTCATCTCCCGAGATAAAATCTTTTGCTTACGGACAGGATTTCTTCGAATTCTTTCCCTAACTGCTTTAATCACCTTTTTCACACGAACGGTACGTGGACGGCCAGATCTTTTTCTGTCACAAACAGAGGAGGTATCATTGTACCTATCAATAGCCCGGTAAACAAACATTTGACTAATACCAAGCGGGTGGAGGGTTTTAAAAATTGCACTTTTCTCCATACCTACTTTATGTAAGGCAATCACAGCGATTCGGTTCTCTTTATCACCCCACTCCATTTTAATATAACAAAATATTTAACAATATAATGGCGCGAAAATAAGAAAACACATCAAGCAATCATATAAAAATGACAGATTCCAAATTCAAACGTAATATTTTCTTTTTTTGAATAGTAACAGTATTTATGGCCAGACTAAGTATATATAGTTATAATGTATAGATTAAAACCTTCATCCGCTCTTGTCGTCCAATATTGATTTTGGATTGTGTGTAGAACGAAGTGATTAAACCACATTAAGAAATACACCCTATACTAACGAAGGGCCACAGAAATTTCCTATACCTTACAATTAGTTAGCAGAAGGAAGTTTGAGATGAAGACTCATATTACATTCTTTATGTGTATCGTATTTAATAAGTATAAGTAGTATTCAAGTTAAATTCTCTAAGCCTCGAGCTTTCAAGGTGGACTAGTAGTGAGTTAAAACGGTATAACTTGTGTAGTCAAAAAACATACTCGAGTTAATGAGACAAGTCTAAGCGTCTCAACTGATATATATTCTTTTCCCGCTTTTTCCTCAAAAAGATTTTTCCTGATACACAAATAACCTATCCGCGTTGAAGGTTATCGCGTTGTCAGAAAACTGACATGTCTTAGAAGCATTAGGCTGATAACCTACTTGTCAATAAAAATGATCAAATAAACAGAAATTCATTGGTATTACCAATCTAAGCTTGTCTATTCGATTATTATTTATTATTATCATTCGTTTTCGATCTATGTTATAGATCGCTACATATTATTTTGTTATTAATATCAAGCCGGTTAATACAACAAGATGGAATCTAAATTAAACTATTCAAATAATTAAGTATTAGAACCGGATACATATGCACAGACGTTAGTTAGTTAATGGAAGTACTAGCAGTGGACTCGTTCCAAATACACTTGCCAAGGGTTCAAGTTTGTATGGTGTATATTACACACACCGTCAGACATATATATATATATATATATATATATATATATATGGTGATTCATTAGTGCATGGAAAAGTGCAGTCAATACAATGACGATTGGGAAAATCAGATCTCTATTTCAAAAGCATTGACGTATAAGTTTAGTGAATCTTGTGTAGGTGTGTGCATGAGGATAAATTTTCCCGTTTTGCGATATGTTGCTCGCAGCACGTAATGTTTATAAAGCCTATACGATAAATAGTTAATATATGTGATGTAGTAGACAGACAATTTATAGTTTTTATTCGATTTTGAGCTCAAGAACGTCAAGAATATTAACTAACATAATAATTTAATAGTGATTATATTCCTACGTGTTTACGTGTTGGAAAATTCTCTTGGAAATTTTAGAAAGTTGATTTGCATGCTTTCAGTTTTATCACTGTATATACATGTTAATAATAATGTGTTATCTACAATTTGTGGGTAAAAGTTATTGATTTAGCGTAATTGACGCTCGTTCTCTGTTGGCGCAATGGTTACCATGTCCGTGTGTTGAGTTCGAACCTCGGTACGGTCATTGTATATGAGTCAATATTTGTTAGCTGTGGTCTGGGTGTTTTGTTTTTATTTATTTACGGCCGAAGCCAAAAAACACAAACAATTTTTAACTTCAATCTTACAAACTATAATATTTGTCCACTATCATTCCTAACCCTGTCATAAAAATGTCACATTCTGGTGCAGAGCTAATGCAACGATTGAGTTATGTTAAAACGTACTTATAGTTTGTCCGTTGCATTAGCAACCATAAAAACAAATGTGTGAAATGTGCTATTCATATTTAGTTAAAATGTCGTAAAAAAAGGACTTTGTCAATTATTTGTTTATAATTAGATTTGTCAACAAAAAAAAATATTTTTCTCCATTACCATTTATATTTTCAAGAAGAAAGTAGTATAGTATATATAATATAAATGAATAATTTAAATCGCTATGTAATTTAAGTGCCGGTAGTTTTTGAAGACATAAGAACGGAAACACAACACATATTTTGTATAGTCTTTATTTTTTTAATTATATCTGTCCCCAGACATCTTATGTGCTAAATACATTACATTAACAATAAACTTATGAGATAACACAACTAGGTTTACACAAAAGACAATTAATTAGGAACTTGAGGCAAAGACTTTATGTATTTGATAATTTAAAATTGAGACTTAGAGAGATTAAAATGCATAGACGCATTGTGGAGACGCGGTGGCAAAAGTGTAGGTCGCGTTAATGAGGTGCGGCGTGATGTTGTATTTACGTGGAAATGAAAGTTGGAAAACCCGTTAACTGAACAGGATATCCTTGTAAGGGAATCTTAAAATATAGTATATGCTAGTTTCACGCAACTTGGTATTACAACGGACTTTTGAACGTATGAACGATTCACTCGCGACGCCTTTTGAATAATTGGCAGTTAAAACTTACTAGCGGTATCTTTTCGATCAATTAATTGATATGTATGTAAAGCTCAATTTTTGGATGTTTCTACACAGAATTGAGCTTTTATATATTTAACAACAAGTTAAGAAAGGACACCTTCTTAAAGGCCGGCAACGCACGGCCAGCCAGTTTATGGTGTGCCTCGTTTGCCTCCGCTTCTATATAAAAAAAAAACAAGAATTGCCGTTTCTAATTCAGCTTTTCTTTCTGTGGGATTCGTTTCGCTGGGATTTAATCGATTATCCTGTTTGGGAGACGTGCCTAAAAAGTATGAAATGTAAACCCACCTCTTTCGACTTATGTTGACTAATACAAGTAACTTTGAAATGCGTTTTAATATTCATTTGTGGTAAAATTACAGCCAGCTGGGTTGATTCAATTAGCAATTATTGTAGTGTATGGATATTATATAACGTATAATAAAAATAATGTTATTTACGGTTTGACGGTACATTTTATGTACGTAAATAAATCAATGAAACTCATGGTTATATTTAAATAAATATATATCATACCACACCCAACATCGAAACAGTCTTCATATAAGATACACACAAATGTTTAAATAAGAAGTAACTATGGTTGCCTAGAGAAAAATGTTGCCACTAAATTCTCTCATAAATATTTAAGACTTTGCTCAATCGCAACAATGTTTTTTTATACATGTACACACAGGTTCATTAGTCGAATATTTACTTCGTAAAACATACGGTGCACTTCATAATTACATAATAACTAACAATTGTCTGTTCTGAACTAATTCACTAATGACGCATAATTCCTTCAATAATATATCAAACATTAAATTGCAATTAATGTAATCTGCCTCCAAAAGAGCCTATTGATCCACTGACATTGTAAGGATAGCATATCAATCTAATAGTTTGATAAGACTATTTATTATATATTAGTTGTCTGGAAGAAAACGACGAGCTAATTACTAATCTTTGTGTTCTCTGTATTTTTTGCTTATGGTAAACACATGTCTGTTCAACACTAGACTACTCTGTGGACGATGCTACACCGCGAGTATTTACGCGGGAAACAATGAGAATAGACGCTAGACGAGAGAAATTGTTTTGCAATTTTTTCTGTTACATTTCTTTGTTAAACTTGCAAACTGTTATTTAATTTAACTTTGTTACTTTATTTAATAAAGTTATTTTATTGAGTAATCGATATTAAAAAGCAAGACAGTCAGACACAGAAAAATATATCATACTTTTTTGATTATAAAAAGATGAACGCATCGATCGAGCTATTCACAAACGTTATACAAACATACAGACGTGCCGAAAAAGCATGCGATGAAACCTTATATTATGCGAGTCAATCAATGAGTGTTTGATCTGCCGCACCCAAAATTTAAATTGGTTGAATGACATGACAAAAGCGGTCCTTGACATCGGCCTGATTGTCCTCTCTGATAACGTCTAAAAAACTTATATGTTAAACCTATAAAGATCGCTTCTTCGCGGTATAAAAATGTATACTTATTTTAAGTAAACTAATCGTTCCATATAAGTGTCAAATCAGGTCTAGAATTGAAATGGAATAAGCTGTAAGAGAATTAATCTCTGATTTAATTAATTAACACAACCCTTAACTTATTATTTACACATTATCATTGAAATGCTAAACTAAATCACATTACCATTAAACATTACACACACACTAATACACACATTAAATGCTCTTGGTAATTCTGTTATTATTAGTGTTTTGGTATATTTGGTCAGGTTTATTCGATGTTTTAAGACTATTTTTGCTTTGTTTTTATCTTATCTTTATTATCTGTTTTATTGTGCTGTATGGGTTTGAGAAATAAATTCAAAGCTTTTTATAACGTTTATATGGGAATACCAACTATGTATTAGAAATATACGGGTTGGCTTTAAATCATTCGGTGGCGTCTTGTCTGCATTGTGTGTTATATTATTTTCAATTAAAACAAAATGAAACCATCGCAATCAAGTTTAAGTTGTGAATTGTGTTTATTATTATAAAAATCAACACACACAGCAACACCATTGCACACACTACTACACACACACACTCAAATGCTCGTTCCTCACTTGATATACTCCACTTGTTCATGTGTATATATATTTTTATTATTGTTGTTTTTGATCTTAGATTTAATTTCGTGTTCTATGTTTTAACCTATATTTTGGCTTTGTTTTTTATCTATTCTTTATGGTGTAAACTTTTTTGATATGCTGTATGAGTTTAAGAAATAAAATAAATATTCTGAATGCTACTCATGGTATAGAAGCGGAAGGTCAAGTAATGTATCGATATGATCATTTTTAATTTCGATTCTACTATGCCACTGCGCGTTGGTAAATGTAAATAATGTATCGTAACAGAAAAAAAGTTACGCATATATAAATGTATACATTTTTTAATATATTAACATATATTTCGATTTTAATGCGTACAATGTTCATAGTTAATTGTTTTTTTTACTAGGGCTAGTGTTATTTACGTAGTTTATCTGTTGTGTTTATCTCTAACTTAAAAATAATTAACTCTGTGTGAATACCGTGATGTATATTTTTTTTATTTAACACATAATTTCCTAAACATTATGCATGCTTCTGTAGACATTTAGCTAAACAAGGACATAAAGAAAATACATGTATAACAATTACTTTGAACTAATTAGTGAAAATTATATAATAATACTAGCACAAAGTTTTAAAATTATACAAATTAGGGAAAAAAGTAGGCGTCAAAAATATATCAGTATTTATATAATACATTAAAGTTACCGTCAAAACCTCGTTCATGAGTAAAACGTACTGCAGGGGTGAGCTGGAGGTGGCATCCGAAATCCATAGAAAAGCGCTCACCAGCTTGTAACTGATCAAAGGCTACTGTTTCTTTGAGAATATTAGTATGCAGTAAAGTAGACCCATTACGTATACACACATTCTGACAGTACATTTTACTAGGCGGCGGCGCGTTGAAAATTGATCGGTAAATTATTAAAATAAATCTTGTTACCGATCTGCAATGCAACTTAAAAACATCCCTCGCGAATGTGATCAAGAAATAAACAACGTAAAATTAAAACAAAATAGCCCGTAATAAAACGATTTGCGTGCCAGCTTAAATATAAAATGAAGCTTTCAATCGTTGACTTAATATGCTGATGCTTTATTTACGTACCATGTTGGAATGAGAAACATTTTCAAAGACAATAGAAATTTGAAAACATCCTCTCGGATGTGGAACGCATGCTTTTCACATACAAATGTAAACACGATTGCATACAAACAGTATAATTGTAGGTTGGATATTATACCTAAATATGGAAAATAGTCACTTTAAGCCCACACTCATGAGCTCGAAGCCGCGTGGGTCTATGGGCAGGAATTTCATCTTTATGGTCTGCCTCCTGCTTTGCCTTTATGTTTGCCCCCTCTTCTATATATATACTAGCTGATCCCGACAAACGTCGTTTTGCCAAAAATAAAATAAAAAAAAATTTCTCTAAAAATAGATGTTGGCCGTTCTCAGACCTAGAAAATTTCAGGAGAATCGGTCAACCCGTTTCGGAGGAGTAAGGGAACGAAAACTGTGACACGAGAATTTTATATATTAGATATATATTTTAATAGTACATTAGTTTGGTAGCAGTTTCTTTAAATACGTATTTTACTAATAAATGAGTGAAATTTACATTAGTAAAAGTAAGAAAATTGACGTCAACAATGTTACGTTAATTTATGTAATTATCGTATTGTTCACGCGATCTCGTGCTAACAATAACTTAAATCTCTGACATACAGTGTCTGTAAAGATGATTAATGATTTACATTTCAAGAAGGTCAAGTGTCTCCTTTTTTCAGCCTGCATTTGGCTAAAAGAGTCTAGAAACCCTATATTTATTGTTAAAATAGTGTACCATTTCTTAAAAGGCCGGCTACGCACTCACTAGCCCACGAGTGTCTAAGAACGGTGACTTCGTCTTTATGGTATGCTTCCTGCTGCGTATGGTCTCTTCTAAATGTTTTTATTAAATTAATACGGAAAATCTTAAATATTGTTTATATGTAGATATATTTAGAGACAATTTGATGTTCAGCAGTAGATAAGTTTATGTAACACTACTAAATATTTTCTTGAATCGATTCAAGGAAATATTTAGTAGTTTACTTTTCTTAAGAGGAAGGAAAAAATTCTCTGTCATGTCAGAGGCCGATGTTAGCCGATAACTAACCTGCTTTATTTTGTAAAATATTGTATTTATCGCATGGATTCTTTGATCATTTCCAATGGTCTAATTTTAAATTCAAAATGTAACTTTAATTATATAGGTTAATAATTGTAAAAAAAATGACTTTACAATTCCATTTAATGCCAATTCATTCACATTACACTACGCTCCAGCCAATATTTGATAGATTTAATTCTCTATGTTGATGAGACGAAATTAAAACGCTAAGCTGTGTCCCCCATATTAAGTTGTGGCGTTGTCTTCATATGATTTAAATCATTCGAGTCTATAAGCCTACAGGCTGTATCAACTGAGTGACAAATACAGTTGGAGCAATAAATTTTTAAGTATAATCAAATAGCTTAAAAGATTTTAGTTTAATTTAGTTTGAACTATCTTGGTTTATAGCGCGTTTATAACTTTCACATTATCATCCCGAGAGTGTAAACAATGTCACAGATACTGGACGATAGAAATTCGAATTTAACATCATGTGTTTAAGGTGCAAATTTTATCCGCTTAACCAACCCATTTCACGCATGGAAGATTTTTTTGTTGTATTCAGCATACTAACAGGAAAATGAAAATACATAAAACATTTCTTACATGAGTGTGACAGGGACAACACTACGCTTATAAGTACCTTTATGAGAAGTTGGAACGGAACAAGTATATGTAAGAAATTACTTTTTTCCTAAAACAGAATTTTGGCGGCTCGCGTTCTCTCACTAGCAGTCGCGACATAATAAACTAGTCAACGGTTTAATTCATGTCGTTTTCCTTGATATAATTACATACACCATTGCACACACTAATACACACACACACACTTAAATGCTCGTTCTTCACACAATATACTCCACTTGTTCATATGTATATATATATTTTCTGTTCGTGTTTTTTTGTTGTTATTACTTTTTGTGATAAGCTTTGTGATAGGTTTAAGAAATAAAAAATAAAATAAAACTATGTACTATAATATTTTTTGTCTATGGAACGCTAGGCTATTTGATCGAAGCGTAACGCCCACGGATGAATTGATCATTGATCAAAAACGTTAATCTTAAATTCTTCTACAATGTTTTGCAAGATACACACATAACAAGGCCCTAGAAATCTGATCTAATCAGTTCATCTAATTCGTAAATCGTATTCCGTAGTTAATTGATATTAATTCATTTTAATAATACATGCAATACAGTTTAAATATGTGTTCTTAATACTTATGAATTATATTTATAGTGGCTTACATATATAACATTCCAGTGGCACTACTTAAATTGGTTCTTTACATAAAATATCTTACTTATTTAGCCTCAAGATCAGCTTCTGTTCCTGCATCGCATCTCGATGTTTGCCTTCGTCGTAATAGCAAGTGATGTTCATTGCGTATTTAAACAGTAGATGTAAATTTAAATTAAAATAAAATTATCAAATTGGAAGTTTTAATTCAACATTACAATAATTGTATTTTATTGTAGGCATATAAAACCTAAAAAAGGAATGTGCTTAAAGCTAAATGAATAACAATAAAACACTTTTTATCACGAATAAAATGTAAAAGTAACATTAACAAGTCTTTTTATTAATTTATCTAATGATAATATTATTAAATTAAAATAAGGCAAACGGAATTAGGGCAGGACGTCACACCAGAAAGGTCATGTCGCCGCCCATGGGTACTTTCAAACGTAAACTAGTTATTAAGAATGTGGTTAAATTGAATTATTGTAAAATGATTAATACCCATTTAATTTTACTAGATGCACGTGACAAATTGCAAGTTGCAACATAAATCGTGCTAATTTGAATTTTAATTATGATTTAATTGAACTTTCATTACGAGTAATACATTATGTATACCAGATAGTCTTGTACTAGGACAGAATGACGATTTTATAACACCTCTATGTAAGACATTTTATTTTTTATTTTTATTTTTTTTATTCATTGAAGCGTTTAGAATTGTATTCCTTAGCACGAATTTAACATAAATTCATGTACGATACATCTTGTAAAGGAATTAAACTAGACTGCAGATTCCAATATAGTTTTAGGACTCCGTTGGCTAAATAGTCACCATGCTAACAGACCTGCATCAATTTTCAGTACAATAAATTGTATAATAAATATATTTGTTTGCTGTAGTCTTTATTGTATTTAATTTAAAGGCAACTATGACGCACGTTATAAATTGACTTTAGAGAATCTTAATGTGTTCGGTATTATGATTACGCATCGTGACTTGAGTATGAGCATAGAGAAATAAAACTAGTAATTTAGTAGTAATCAGTACTGTAACTTAGCAACAAAAGCTGAATGTTATAAACATTAGTATAACATATTGGCTATGTCTACATAGACAATTTGTCAAACAAGAGAAAACGAAGTGAAAAATATAGATATATATATATACGACATGTATAACAATAATTTAGGAACTAATATTTTTAATATATGAAAAGAATAATTAAAAAAATAATATTAATTAAAGTTAGAACCCAATGTTGCTAGATTAATCCGAAGAAAATTTAATTGGGCTATATCGTCTTATTAGCGTTATTCGTTGCCATAATTTCAATGTATTTAGCTTTTTTTATTTTCAAGGTATTTAAAAAAAGCGCAAATTTCGAGTCTCACAAATTAAAAACATACTCTTCTAGCCTCACTATAACTTGTGTTTTACCAACCTTCAACAATCGTTACAAACTATTTTATGACTTTAGTTCGGTCATTAAAAAAAAACAATTTTCCCCGAGTTTTCCAATGTATTATTGTTTTCATACAGTTAAAAAGTGTAATGTTGATTTGTCAGGTAATATTTATAGCTCAACAAACTCCGTAATTATTTTAAATATTGTTTTTGTCTATTTAAAAGTGTTTTATATTTGTTAACGTATCATTGGTTGCCTGAAATGGATTTAATCGATAAGGCCGTTGTTCCCTTTATTATTGAGTTTATGTTTACTAAACATAGAATATAAAACAATATGCAGAAACTATTTGTGAGGCTGCCTTCTTTGCACAATTGTTTTAAAGTATATATTGTACACGTACGCCAAGGCTGTAACTTGTTCGCACTGGTCTTTAAGCGCGACACTTTCTCAAATCGATGGAGCTACGCCTCGACAACCCCTTTTCAGCATTTTAATATTATAATATTAATATTATAGTGCATTAATGAACCCGATATGGCGCATCAATTCTTATTAACATATATTTTATATTGTTTCAGATCAGAATATAACGGAAAAATGCTACAAAAATTAACAATGTCTTCACGCGGAGAGAGTTCTAGTCGTATTTATAAGAATTTCTTCATCTTTTTATTAATATGTAAGTATATTATGAATGTGTAATTAATTATTTTATATTAAATGCATTCAATGATGTAGGCTGGAGTGGAAGGCTTTTGAACGATTCCAACTATGCTGTATAATTGTTGAGCATATTCTGTTATAGTATAAGACTTTTTAAATGATAAAAAGCTTTGCAATGAATTGTCATAAATGCAAGATTAGGGAATTTTTAAAACAGTTATTACGTCTAATTATATGTCTCGTATTATATATAATAAAATTTACAAGAGATTGCTGATACGAATCTATGTGAAAAATATATATTATATGCTTGTACCATACGAGTTAGTTTGCGTCATCAGCTGATATTTCTTTCGATACGCTGTATTATGATCCACCAATATTTTTTTAAGTGGATTCCACTCTTACACAATAAAGACCATATTTTATTAAAATTTGACTGAAATATGAGAGTTGTTCTAACGGGAAGTCCTAGTTTGTGATTGAACAATTACTTTAACTATTATCGTGATGTTAGTCATTATTTAAATTATGTTGATGTTATTTTATTGTATGGTGAAAAATATGAATTCAGCTGAAAGTATCGTTCGTAATATTGTCTAAGGTGTATGGTCACACTTTGCTTAATTTTACCCTGAATTAAATAAATAGTTTTGTATTAGAAAAGTCAATAAACGTCATAAGTCTGACGATCGTTGCTCTATGTAATGTCACTATTTTGTCACCATTTTGCGTAACTGATACTTGCAGTAAAAGCAAACATAGGATGCATGTTTTAAGCCTTAATATTTTAGAACACGCCAGACTCATCTAGCAGTTATATAGTGACTATTATATACACATATATGTATACATAATTTAAAATATTATTTATAATGCGTGTGTTTTTATAAACATACTAGCTGAACCGGCAAACGTTGTTTTGCCATAAAAATTATTAAAATAGTAGAAAGTAGTTTCGTTTACTACAAAATAAATGTAATTTATACTTTAGCGTCAATAACCCGTGGTAGTCATGCTATTGAGTTGTAGCTTAAATGAAACGTTTGTCGGTTTACCATAGCAGTGCCATCTATTGATTACTTACTCAATCCAGTCGAAAAGTATCGACATCTGTTAGAATCTTTTAGAGTTAACAGATAATTGTGACTGTCAATTAATTATATAGACAAATAATTTGTAATAAAATAAAATTGCGACTATAATTAAAGATCTAAGCTATTCTATATCTCAAGTTGGACCAGACTGCCCACGGTGTGCCAATTTAATTTAAAATCGTTTATGTAGTTTAGAAATCCATCGGGGACAAACATCGTGACACTAGATATATATATATACAAGATATTGATGCCGACTGAACGTTTTCTAAGAATTTCGCCGTTAAGTGGTTTTATTATCATTTCGTATATTAAATATGTTTGTCGACAATTCCAGGTTTACCTTGCTCATTTTGCCAAGAGGATTATATGTATGTTGATGTGAAGACTTTGGACTTGTTGGTGGACGAAACGCGACTTTTCAAGTTTATACAAATGTAAGTGCTGTTACTGAAATTCACAATAATATGTTTTATTATTCCTATTAAAGTGTAAAGGTTAATTTTAACGAAAAAAAAATAATCGCCCTAAATAACCAGCTTTAGCAGCGTTCATAAAAGTAATACAATATACCTAAAAAAAATATTTATTTCCACTGTTCACAAATGAATATAAAAATGTAGGCTCGTAAGATAATATAAAATGTAAGAACATCATCATAAAGGCAATTTTATTATAATATCAAACACTTTAGCTGGGTCATGGTTTTGAACTAATTGTGGTTTTCGTATAGAATATCATTTATCTATAGATAACGATCAAGTCACACTTATGGGTTAGTGTCTTTCAAGACATAGTTATAAATATAGTGAGCACAGTAAAAAAATGTTTGACTCGTTTTTATTTCATTGATACAACCTTCGTTGTACAGAATTTAAATATGTATGAACATTTTATTAATTAGTAGGGCAACGGGAATCTTCCAGGCAAAGATAATATTGTTTTTACTTGGAAAGAATTAAGACAATGATTGTTATCTTGTTAAAAACTAGATGTCTTTAGCGATGTTTGAATTTTTTTTTTCTATATCATATTATATTTTAAGTATTGTTGAAGTAAACGATCTTATTTGTAGCCTACTTAAAATCATATATCACAATATTTTATTGATAATAATTACATACATCGGTGAAATTCGATCTGAAGCGATTTTTCTTCTCTGAATTTAACGACCACTCTCCATAGCGCCATAATGCACAGTCCCTTCAGTGCCGTTATTGAGTTTACACTGTATTACTCTTCAACAACATAATAGTAGTAATCTCTCAAATCGACATTATTTTATTGCAATGAGATAGGCAATTTGTGGGCAATGTTTTCTTTCGTAATTACGATTTTATGTTAAGCTGTTGGCTTCTTGTGAAAGAAGTCCCAGTCTACAGTTTGTATATGCTGAGATAACACGCCGCTGATATATTTTCCGGTTCAGCAGACATCCTTTGCTTAGGTACGCTACCGAACAAGTCTCCGACAGCAAAGCAAAGTTTTCTTAACTCTGCACCAGAATGTCACACTTTTATGACTAAGTTAGGAATGCCAATGGAAGATTATGAGCGGTCGTTAGATTTGAGAATAATTTAAGTTTTGTGTATGTGTTTTCGGCCGTAAATAAATAGCGGAGCTAGTCCGCAGAACTAAGGATAGAGAGGCTGCCGAGAAGCTGATTTCCAAACCTCACTTGTTGGAGAGGCACTCCTAGAAGATGTAAATAAATATGTTATTCGCAAATGATACTTTAATTACAGTGGAGAATACAACCAGACCATCTCAGTAACAGCCCAGATACAACATTCAGATATAGTGCAATTCGTACCTTCAACACTCAATATTCCGGCAGTGGAGCATCCGAACGTAACTGCGGAACTGAGCTACGACATATGCGCGTATGGAAGGAGTCCCGGCCATTCTGAAGTTACATTCAATGTCACACCTAATGATATTGTTAGGTGAGTTTGTTCATATAAATCCTATTTATATTATTTTTTTTATTTCTTAAACCTATACAGCTTAACACAAAAAGTTTACACAATAAAAATAGATTAAAAACAAAGCCAAAATAAGGTTAAAACATACAGTCGAAAATACAATCCAAGATCAAAAAAAAATAAAGAAAAATAAAAGTCTGTTGTCTAAACGGTCTAATAGTGTGTGATATTTTAAAGAAAATGTATATGTCTATAAATATATATATATATATACTACGAAGATTTAAGGCTTGTGTTATAGGTTCTTACACTATTGATAAAGTACATATATTTACATATGACACGAAGACTAACTCAATTCACAACGGATTTATCGACATATATATGGATATACATATTTGTTTATTACATAATACTTAACTTTAACGTGGATCGAACCGTCTAAAAATTACAAAAGAAAATGGATAAAGGAAATTAAGTTCATTAGCCTAGTAGTTTTAACGTTTAATGTAACAATGGTTAATACATTTTGACAATACTGATTGTTGCTTGACATGAATTTTGAAAAATTGAAAAGCACACATAAAATCTCAGTATAAGTTTCCATGAACGGCTTATATATTTTTTAGATAACCTTCACACCTCATATCATCTGTCTTATTATATTTTATGTATACCTTTATCGTGTGGGTTGTCTGGAAGAGATCGCTTATTAGCGATAAGGCCGCCCGTTGCGTTTTATATGTACTAACATCTGTTAACGTCATTTGCTTCTAGTGTTTAAGTGCAATAAAGTGTAAAATAAATAAATAAACCTCAGAAGTCTTCGAGCTTTCGTTCGTGAATTTGATTTGTAACTTTCTTTTTCAGTGTCGATTCAATATTTATGAGGATAACCGTTATGCACTCGAAAGCGATCTATGTGATTTCGTATATAATGGGTTGGATTTACTTCGTGGCTTGGTCTGTGTCGTTCTACCCACAAATATACATAAACTTCAAAAGGAAGAGTGTGGTCGGGCTCAATTTCGATTTCTTAGCATTGAACGTGATGGGATTCACTATGTATTCGCTTTTCAATTGCGGCCTTTTCTTTTCCAAGGAAATTCAGGTGATTTTTTTAAATAAATTTCTTTCTAAATAATGATTTTTTTAATTGTTTCAAATGAAGATTCTGTTGATTTTGTATGATTATCGACTTTTTTGAACAAAAATTTTTGAACTCACCAACACATACCTCTCATTGCCAAGCTTAGTGAAGTACCCACATTTCACATTTAAATATAACGAGACAGATATAAACAAAAATACTATATTAAATTAATTAAATCAAATTTCAGGCGGAGTACTTCAGTCGTCACCCTCGTGGTTTAAATCCGGTACAATTGAACGATGTGTTCTTTTCGCTACACGCTGTATTCGCCACTGTCGTCACTATTGTACAGTGCATTATATATGAGGTAAGTGAGGCTTACCAGACATTTTAAAACTCGATTAAAATACACCTTTTACTTTTATATGTGAAGTAAGTTGATCTAGGCGTAGCTGTAAAAATATACAGCATTTGACTCTATACCTATAAATTTAGTGATTTTTTTATATTTTTTTCTTATTTTGCCTCAATTGCCTGAAAGATATCACCGATAGCGATATTATTTCTGTAATTTAAGTTTTTCTTCTGTATTTTTTTTTTGGCAATGACGTTAATATCATGTTTAATGACTTACAGACGTATGCGTCTGTCAGTTATTAAGAACGAAACGTTCTACCATTAATTTAATAAGTTAATATATTATCAAATGTTTTATGACCTTTGATCATATATTGATGATTGTGAATTACAGCGTGAAGACCAACGCGTCTCGTTGGCGGGGCGTGGCATATTGTCAGTGTTTGGGGGCGTGGTCATTGTCACCGCGAGTCTCGCTGCCGCAAATGTCATGATGTGGCTGGACTTTTTATATTACTGCAGTTATATTAAGCTCAGTATTACTCTCATCAAGTATATACCACAGGTGACTATTCATATGTATTGTATATAAGTATCCTCTTTTAATCCTTATGTAATGAAAGATATATTTTCATTTCTCGCGTATTTGAGTGGGAGTGCCATGCTGTTACTTAGAGTTTCAGCCGAACGGGCAGGCACGGCCGGAGAAATACCACTCTCTCACAGAAAACCGGCGTGAAGTGATACAATTGGACATCGTTCATTTTGTACTCGCGTTTCGTTCGGTGAGTGAGATCTTCCGGGGCCCATCCTTTCCCCTCCCCCGTCCTCTTTCCCTACCCCCCCATTTCCTAATTTTCCTATAGAGGCCGGCAACGCACTCACGAGCTACCAGCCGCGTGAGTGTCTATGGGCGGCGACTTCACCTATATGGTGTGCCTGCTGCTCGTTTGCCCCCCCTTATATAAAAAAAAATTGCATTTGACAATAATTATATTTTACAATTATCATACAAGTATACACTTTACGGCAACAGACTACAGATATAAAAAGGGTTATCATAGACAAGATACAAATAAATTACAATATTATTAGTGTATTTTGACGAAACTCTGATATCGAACCCGGGACCGAATCATATAAACTGCCCTCGAGTTTGGTTTAAACGCAAAAACGAGTTCTGGTGAAATATTTATAACAACTTTCATCCCTTAATACAACCATTTAGTAGTAAAGTAGCCTTTTGTACTTCCCTTAAGGACATCTCCATACCAATCATCGAAATCGGTTCAGTAGTTTCAGCGTGTAAGTGTGCTACACATACTTTGACATTTATAATGTTAGTATTTCTCGAGGATGTCTTTTGAAGGCGTTTTTGTGATGCGCTACGTGTGTGATTCCAGGCGTACATGAACTACGAGCGAAAGTCCACGGTCGGCTGGAGTATTGGGAATATCTTTTTGGACTTTGTCGGTGGTTTCCTATCGATACTCCAAATGACATTGAACGCGTACAATTACAACGACTGGATCTCGTTCTTCGGCGACGCGACCAAGTTCGGCCTGGGGCTGTTCAGTCTGGTCTTCGACATATTCTTTATATTGCAGCACTACGTGTTTTACAGGTACGTGTATGGCATTGATATTTATCAACTACGTACATTTTATTTTGGCTAGCTATAACAGTTCATATTGAGAATCAGCTACCGATACGAGTTAAAATCAAAAAAGGCTGGCAACGTAACGTCGATTGAGTAAGAATATAGGCAGCCCGTTGCCTCCCCTCCCCTTTTTATAAAAAAATAACTTATAGAATTTGCGTAATATATATTTTCTTTTTTAGTTTTTCTTTATATTAAGTGTGGCTTAGACTTAGAGATGTTGTCTATGGAATAAGATTCAATGTCGTAACTTACCATACTTCGGTATGTCGAAAAAGTCTATGGCATGTGGAAGTCATATTTGTGTTTTGTCTATGAATTTTTGACAACGCCTCTTTATCTAAGCCAAAGAGAATCTTAGATATAGATCTTTTTTAAATATAAGATTAATTCCATCGCTTTGTCTATGTTTCGTTAGCTTAGGAATAACACTTAATCATACAAGACAATTGAAGTTACAAATACAACTTACAACTATATATTACTTAAAAATAAATTATATTTATTTTAATTACCATGGTTAATTGAAAAAAAATTGTATTGTTGTAATGTAACTTTTATTGATACTTGTAATTGCTTTGGTATTCATTGGGTTTCCTTTGGTACTTTATCACATAATTCTATATATATCCTTTGGGCATATTTGTTTTATTTATTGTATATATCTATACTGTCACTGGAATGTATCACACATTCAGAATATACGATTTTACGAGTTAACTTTACGCGTAATTATTAACTTCTAATTGCGTGTCGTTTTGTGGTGTGTTGGGGTGTGGTAAAGTAAGTTTGTAAGATAAGTTTAATAAATAATCAAGATGGAAATCATATTATACGAGTACATGGATGGACATTCGAAACGGACGATGTGAAAACGTAGAGAGATAGAAGATAGAGAGAGGAATATATAGAGGAATAGAGGATAGAGGAATTTACGACAGAGCCACGAGTCAACATCACGTGATCGCAACGGAGTGACGGAGATTTCATTTCGACAAGTTAATCCAATCGTAATTTCGTAGGCGAATTAATTTCAATTTTATTGCGAATTATTTTTTTTTCAAATTATTATCATCGTTTACATGATATCCGTACGAAACAATCACAGTTTCTGAAATCTTTCCAATCATACGCTTATTCGCAATGAACCTGTATAACGCTTAATTAGGGTTGCCAATAATTTATTTATTTACGGCCAAAATACACATGCAAAAACAAATAAAACATAAACAAATGTACTTAAATCTAACAAACCTCTTATTCGTCCACTGTCATCCCTAACCCTGTCATAAAAATGTCACATTCTGGTTCAGTTACGAAAACAATCGTTTTCAATATGCGCCTGCGTTTATTTTTAAATGTATCTGGCAACACAGACTTCCTTCCTCTTAGCGCGTAGTTATTTCTAATAATTGATCAATTAATTATGTGGTAGGTCTTTATAAAAACACTTTTGAATAGTATTTTTATAAATTACCTTCGGTTCGGATGGCCTTCTTCACCTATCATGCATAGCTTTTGTTGGTAACCCTACGATCTATACAAAAGTGCTTAACGGAATCAATAAATCATCAGAAGGAACATGAACGCTTTAAAAATCGGAGCCGTTTGGACATTGTGACCATTTGGGATTTTTTAGTTTTGGGTTTGAAATAAATTTTGGGGGATTTTTCAGAGAGCACAGTGATTATATGAGCGTGACGAGTCAGGATGAGTTAAGTAATTTGATGAGAGAGAACTATTGCTACAGTGGCGATGAAGCATTTTTGGTACACCTGTGGTATGTATGGTAGTAGATTTTAATTATCGCTAAGTAGTATAGGGTGAAACTTGTGAAAAATAGTTGTCTAATAGCTTTTTTTTTATACTTTTTTTTAGGAACGGTGACGAGAAGAAATACAACATGGACGTCAAGGTGTAATGAGATTTTTTTTTAAATTAACAATATACGACTGCCCGATTGTATTGTTTTGTCGGTGTGTGTTGTATGAGAATGTTTATTAAAAATATTGGGAGTTTTTTTTTTTTTAGGAATATCAGATCGTTTAGTATTTTTATACTACCGGATACTCGGCATGTAAAGATCTTGAAAATTAAGTATTATTTTTTTTATTTATTGTTGTTTTCATAAATTCTATACAAATACTTATCGGCTTGTTGAAAAATTTCGGACAGAAAATTTGTCGCAAAATTAAATAGAAACTAACGACTCTAAGACATAACATCTGTCGGGAATTGTCGGGTTGTATTTAGTACATGTAAAGTCGTAAAATCGTTCTCTAATTCGCCATTTGTGAAAGCAAGGGAAAATATTCCTGTGTGTTTTTTGTTATATGATATTTATAATGGTTATAAAGTTGTAAAAAAAGTTTTTAGTCATGTAAAGGTATTTTTTTTTTGGGAAATGTTAAAAAATGTTGATGTACCTGAACTTTATAAATGATTGTTTTTTAAAAAATCGTAAGACACATTTTATATTAAAATGTGTTTAAACAATATGCATTTTAATTTATATTTTGTGAAGTTTTATGAGGACAATAAATAAATGTTTATTTTGCGTTGTTTCATTTAATACCTTTCTTAACCCCCAATCATTGTTTAATATTGAACACTAATATTGTTTGACATATATTTCGGATAAAATCTATGGTGAAGTGTAAAAAATGTTTTGTTTAAATATACCTAAACAATGATGCATTTAAAAGTGAAAGTACGTAAAACATGTGTTAAAGAAACGTTCCTTTAATTTTTTTAACAATGTACTTATGAAACCAAATATTTAAATTTAATAACCGTATCCAATCAATATGAGGTATACGGTTGATTAGATAGTCGATAAAAATATAACGGGTTTAAAATCCTTTAAGGGGGCATACCCCTCGATGGGGCAGAGGGCATCTACAATTCCCTATCATCCTCTCTCCGACGGTTCGGGTTTTATCTCCAAGCCTTACCGGCTACCTTTGCATCGTCTGCAGTACGTCGTCATCTTATATCAAATAATATATGATAGAAGAAAAGGACACAACTAAGACTAAAATATATATGATCAGGAGAAAGTCGAAAAAAATAAAAGTTTATTAACAAAACATCAGATGCAACCGGTTCTCTTTTATTTATCATTGTATTTTAATATTCTACCCCCTTTTCTCTACCTTTTTACCCTATAAAAAGGTAGAGAAAAGGGGGGAACATCCTTTACAAAGTAACAGTCTGAGAACAGTTCTATTTATACTAAAATCTTGAACAGAATTTACTCTTCTACGGGCACCAAAAAACCAGTATTAAACTGGCCGGTATTCATAAATTGTGTACTGTATTGTATATTTTTGATAAATTTAATGAAAATCGTGGTGTACAGAACATATAACAATTGGATGATAATAAAAACAGTTTAAATTTAGTAGAAGTACTTTTATCGAACGATCTTGAAATCAGATCATTACTTATGTTTTCTTTTTTTTATCAAAAGTGTAAGGCGTGTTTTTTGTACTGTGCAACTTTTATCGAACGGTCATTTGTACCCTGCAGCGATAGATTGTTTATGGTATAAGCAAGTGCTCGTATGCCACAAACATCAGCTTTTTTCTATGTAATAAAACATTTATCGAAATTGACAAGAGCACTAAAAGAAGCTTGAAAATAGCCCTGGTTAACGAAGATACGTGAATAGAAAAAAAAGTAATAAATAAATTCAATATTTTTATTAGTTTTACTGTTATTAAAAATGCTTTCCATCTCAATTTCATGTCTCTTTTCATTTCATCTTGAAAACGATTACATAGAAAGAGACGCAGGATTTAGTTCATGAATATAAGATAATTCTTTCTCTAATTAATGGTAACCACTTACTCGATTCAATTATTTTCAGGGATGCCAGATACATCCTGCTACCAGGCACAAGCTATGCCCAGGAGAATGAAGATGAAGGCTTCGAAGAACATGAACCTTCGGAGCCTTATCAAGGAGCACCAGCATAGGCATTTAGGCCTACGTAGCCTACAATTTGTAGGCTTTGAGCCCATGACTTGGAGACACGAAGTGAGATGTTGGATTAAAAAATCATGGATGCACTTTATGACGCCAATACAAACTTGCGAGGATTTAAAGACTGAATCCGGCATTGTTGCGGTCGTCTACTATCTTTGAACTACCTTCATTTTCGTCAATCACATTTCACTATAAACATACTATCGATCCAAAAGTGGACCTTTCTATTCACCCCAACCCCATTGGGCCTGGATATTTGTGACATAGTCTAAATGTATATGTTATATGTGACGATTTATAAATATGTTTTTTTTTATAGAACTGGGGATTAATGTATTACAGTCATGTGAGAATTATCTCGACATTAAGTGATATGAGAGCAATAAAATAAATATTAAATTGATAATGTTTATCATCTGATACAAAGTGAATGAACTTTTGTTAGTTTTAAGTCTACATTAAAATAAATTTAAATATGAGAACGAATAATAAAACATTAATATATATACATACGCCTGGTTGGCCAAACACGGCGAAGGCATTCATCATCAGAAAACCAGCAAACACAGAAGGCAGATCTAGAATTGTCTACACAAATAAATGATTTAACCAAAATCCCAATTTCATATTGGATTTATAATATTTTAATTTAATTTTACACATTCTATATCTTAATATAAAGAATTAATTGTTAGAAATTAGTTTAATTATAAACTTATATGGCTCTATTTCATTAAAAATACTACTACTAATACTGGAGGGCAGATATGAAACATAAAAAAAAAGTTTTTTTTTATTTAATTAGAATTGTTGAAAACCTTTGTCAAACCGTTGCTCTCCCAAAATTGTTTAGAAAAATGTAAGGGATTTTCAAAATATAAGCTATGTTACATTATATATATGTATATTGAACTTGATTTTCTCTGATACAAAAGAATATTCGTACATTATTAACATAAGCCCAGTATTTGCGAGCATGTAGCCTTGTATATAAGTTTACAAGAATTAAGATAATAAAATAAATTAATTTATATATACAGTAAAATCCTGATGTAACGACATTGAAGGGAACGTATAGTTATCGACGTTATATCCGATGGTCGTTATAAACAATACAACTACACTAGTTTTTAAAGTAATCAGTCATTTTAGTTCTATGCTTTTTAAGTCTTATATATGATTCATACGCCTCATGATATCAGTATCAAACTATTCGTTCAACAAATTTTGCAAAACTGTAACAGCTTTTTGAGCCTCGGAAATAGCTGAGACAAGGACCGGTTGGTCGTTATAGCCGATGAATGTCGACAATGTTTGGTCGTTGTAAGCGATATGTCGCTTATATCCAATGTTGTTATAAGCGGTTTGTTTACTGAATAGCTGAATAGCGGATGAGATCATACAATCTATCTGTAATGACCAATAGGTCGTTGTAAACGATGTCGTTATAAACGGTTTCGACTGTATTTCTAAATCATATATTAGCGCCAACTATTGGCATGGATTGGAGTTATGTCATTTAATTGTTTTAAATTTGTTATAATTTATATAAAAAGGCAAAATTTTACTGTTGCCCTAATATGATTTTCTTATTTATCAAAATGGTATGCTTATTATATAAAAATGCAAACAAGAAATTCGCTTTATGGTAGAATTATATTAAAATTACCATTTGTATCTTTATAATGTTATAGAAAACAAACATATATCTTTATCGAATTTCTATTTGGAAGAATAAATCAAAAAAACATTATGGAGTTTTATTTATATTTCTGTATTTTCTTTTGTTGATTTGGATATTTTATTAGATATATACATATTACATATATTAATTTACTGTGTCTGTATTGACTATCCACTTTATTGGATATGATTAAATCGGTAATGTATAATATATATTAGTAACTACAAATGCAATCATATAAAATCGGATTTATTAACATTTTTTTAAGTTTAGTTAATATAATTTCAATTAAAGAAGTTCTCTAAGAAATTAACTGAAATATTATACTTATGGACGCGACCTTCTATTACTATTAGATTGTTAATAATACAAATATTTCCAGGAAATATATAGGACGCGGAACGAGCCATTTAAAAGCTCCGAATATTGGTGATACCATGGTTGATAAATATGATTTGGAAGCTGGGAAATGGTGCTATGCGAGCTCAGAAAGGAAGATAAGTTTAAAAGGAGAACGGAAGAGAGTGAAACGACTGTCTCATAAAGTTAAAGCAGGCATCGGGATATCTGTTAGCTTTACGTGAATATTGAGCGTGTATGTATATACCTAATTGTATAGGTGGCCATAGTAATGATTTTTTTATGGTTTCCTTTGAAGCTTTTCCTCAGGATTGCGAGTATTCAAGCACGAGGTTTATACAATTGTTGGGAGAGTTCTATTAATAATATAATATCGGTGTTTAACTAGATTTTATACAATAATAAAGAATAATCAGTCAACTTAGGTTTACAGAGAATATTATCACAGTATATTTCTTAACTTTCTCAATTTTACAATAAATCTAATTTGAATTTACATAAAATTCTCATATAAAATTACGAATTATACCGAAATATCACATATTCTCCGTACATAGCAAATATGTATCTTTTGTTTGACTGCATTGCAATAAAGATATAATTTATGAATGTCTTATCATTCATGCTTGTAATCCTGAACGAAAAAAAATACTTTAAGACAAATTTTGTAGGTACGCTTATCATACTATTACAAAATCTTTTTTATTTTACAGTAGGATTTATAACTGTCCTCGAATTAGACCAAAAACAAAGACCTCTATAATATTCACAAGTGAAAATACGATTCGATATGTTTGTCTATTATTTAAATTTCGATTATATAATTTTTTTGTATTTTTCGAGGTGGAAATGCATTTCCGCATTCCCTGGTCCCAAAGGAGAAGGGATACGAGGGACTACGCTGGTGTCCCTGCTTTTCAGAGATGAGGTAGGACATACCTAAAATCACTTCGGTTACACCTACAAGACCACATTGAAAGGGGCCCTTTGCAAACAAGCACGCGGGTCATTGAGTGAAGTGCTAACCGCCGCCCATGGACAATTGCAACGCCAGGAGGCGCACATGTGAGCTGCCGGTCTTTAAGGGCCGCTCTCGCAATTAGTAACCTAGTAGTATACCTTGAACACCGTTTGGACATTAATGTAAACTTTATTGTTCTTAAGGAGACGATTAACTATTATATACTTAATTTAATAACTGTAGCATTAACACAGTAACTACTTGTTCTGATAATATAACACACTTAAACGAGCCACGGAACAACCACGGATGGCACGAGTGATATTGATAAATGGTGAGTCAATAATCAGATGTTCTCTCAGAGTAGATGATTAGGAACTGCATAAACTATTGTATTAAGAACAATATTTAAGAATACGTTAATTTCTTTTATTTATTCACACTTTGTTGCACTAAAGTAGTAGAAGTAGATAATGTTAATAGTTTGTTAGTACATATAAGATCAACGGGCGGCCCTTTCTGTAATAAGCGTTCTCTTCCAGGCAACCCAATAATTGTTTGTCGTGCGGCTTATTTATTGACATATTTTTTTATATGGAGACAATATTTACTCAATGAAGTGATCTGCATCAAGGTTACTTTTGATGATAAGGTATGCGCACGAAACTTCGTGACGAATTTTTTAAATGTCTTTTTTAAGTGGTTCACATATGTTGAAGGAATCAGTGTATGAATCAATGGGTGGTGCTGGTCCATAACTTGTTTAATTCAGAATTTTCTGGAAAATTTTATGCCAGTTACCAAATCAAGGGTTTAGAATGGAACAACTGGCAAACTCTCCGCCCCACCTTCAAATCGCCAAACATGTTCTACAGTGCGGTTGTAAAGAGCTGCAACAATTATATTATGCTCTGAATATAAAACAAACAAAAAAAACCTTAAAAGTGAGATATAGTAAAAAGTATATTAAGTGCCAAGTTTCAACGCGGGCGCCAAAACATGTGACTATTTTAAAAAAATACACTTTTGGCAAACGTTTGTCACCTTGAATTCTTAAATATTGGTAAATGCGTTTTTCCTGATGACAAAGAGCTAAATGTATAACTCAGAAGCTAATGATTATATTTTCACAAAATCCCACACCTGTCAAAAGCTACGAGCTACGCGACGATTGATACTTATTAAGATACGTATATAAGTGAAATGTTTATACTCATATAAGTGTTTAAAAAATGACACAAGTAATCCTTCTACTATTTATGGAAATTATTAATATTCATAACCAGTATACTTACTTGTCTGTGATAATTTATAATTACCCAAACCGCCTAACGCGAGTTTCTTGATTCGACAATTTGATCTGCGGGATAACCTATCCCTACATCATTTGCTTCTGTAAACTAGATATTATCGAGAAAATAATGCCCCTTAAATTCAAGTAATTCTAGTAGATTTAATGCATTGAGACATCGATGCAGAATATGTAATTCCACCCGAATTTCACCACTGGTTAAGCAAGAAAAAACAAATCCATTTTTAATATGCCAGCAATTCACTCAAAAGCCTTTTGACAGTGCGAGTGGCTTCTTTTGCCCCCTCTTCTATAGAAAAACAGAAAAAAAAGAGAATTAGTCGTATATATTATCATATTTTGAGTGACGTCAATATCGTAGTAATTTTATATATGATCTCTTACGACAATATTGTCTTTGGGCTATGCGAGTAACACAAAATAAACACTAACGATATGAACACCATTATAATCTAATTTAAAATGTAGTTAGTGCATTGCGGGAATCTTAGTTGATAACAATTTGATATTTTAAAAAAAGCTCCTAGTTCAAAACCGTATCGCCCGATTCATAACTCGTTCTAAATAACTTGTATCTCAAGTCCATTTGGCCTCAATATTTTGTTTAAACCGTTATATTACCTCATCACAATACATTTATACCGTAAGGACATAATTTTACGATTGTTTATATTTTTAGCATTTTATGACTTTTTAGCTTACCTCATGTAATCAAATGTAAACATCCTTTTAAAACACCCGCAGTATAAGAATGTAAAGCAACAGACGAAAACGATAGCATTTGTCGATGTAACATAAAATGACAGACGAAATCGTTTTAAAAACGACCGATCGTTTTGTCGTGATGGTTTTAATAAATAATTTATTTTTGTTTTGCTTAAGTGTTACGGTTTTATTACAATTGCAGGGTCTTTAACGGAATAAGATAAGATGCAAGGTGATAGTGGGTTTACCTGTTGCGTTAAGATATTCATATATTAATTGACGCACGCTTTATAGGCAAGAAAATTTAAATTACAATCGGTTCACATTTCTTCTTGTATTTTTTGGATATACGATTAACTTATATTTATTATTTGATTTATTATTTGATATTACCATATCAAATAAATAGATCACGAGAATCAAATATATCACGACACAACGAAGTTAATGCGTGATGAGGCCTAGTCATGTTATTGTATTGATTTGCGATTTCTTCTTCTCTCCTCGAAAGCCACATTTAATTGTAAAAGATGTTGTTCGAAGGTGGTTTGTATAATTTGTACGCTAATTATTTTCCCTGTATTGACCTGAGGTGTATCCTTTAGTGCATAAAGGATATTTTAACAACCTCGAATGCAACCTTCACTTATTCCCTTGTTCGGTAACAACGTATGAATTTTTAATTTTGGAAAGATGTTACTTGATAAATTATGGCTTACCAATTATGGTCTATGGTTCGCGAGTGTCATTAAACGTTACGTTTAGAATTATACGTCCAGTTTACTAAGTTAGCTTATATAAAACGCTAATAATCAAGTTTATCTATTAACCTTTACACTGTTAATAATTAAATATTAATTTGTTTGTTTATACATTTTGCTAATTAGAACATACCTTTTTGGATTTTTGTATAAAACCTTCTTGGAAACACAATTATAAACTTCACGTCGTTATTCGAATTTCAAATCAATTCAAATGATTTCTATAGAGAGATATTTGCACAATTTTACAGGGAAGTCGCGCCAACGGCTGATAAAATTTTGCCGCGCTTTTGTGAAAACTCGTGCGCGGAAACATCCATATATTGAGATGACTTGTATATAATGTCAGTACATATGTAACCGTCGCGGGAAGTAAACGTGCGGTAAATAATATGTGTTAATATTTAGATTTACATGTGCGTGGAGTGGAATCTGTGGTGGTTTGAATTACATCTGTGAACTTGATAGAATATTTTTTGTTTAAACCTAAAATGGCAGATGAAAAGTAAGTAGAAATATTCATATGGGAAACAATTTTAAAATAATTAGTTTTGTATTTAAACTATTATTGGGATATTTCATATACTCGTAGGTTTCTATTACAGGAGATAAACACGCTTTAGACAATGCTGTTGGTTTGGATATAAAATATTTTTTTACTTAAATTACTTAATTTTCATCTTAACTTAATTCTATTTTGAATTGGGTATAAGCCTGATTGTTGGATATATCCCTAATCAAATATTCTATTCCCAGTTGCCAATGTAAAAATTGCTTCAGTAGTTTCCGACATTTTATTAAACAATCGAGAATGAATAACTGTTGTATAATATTTATTTTGGATATTTTCTATTTTATTGGATATTATAACTATTACACATATATGTTATATATCTAAGACTCGTAATGCTATTATCAAACCGCGATGTATCCGGTCGAATTGTATTTACATAAATTAAATAGGCTAAAATTATTTGTCTATTTATATTGTCGGCATACGATTAAGAAGTAGTTATTAAATATACATCTGCGACGTATTATGTTAATAATCATGATACATAGGTCCTAGACCCATGTTTTAAGAGCCTTTAACTGTAATGAATTTGAATAAAATTGAATTAAATATCAAATGTTTTGGTAATTAGCGGTTATAATTTCACCACATGCTACTCATGTTTAATTCATATAATCGTCAGATAATTTCGGTTCGGCAGAAGCGAAATACTTGTGAGT
The DNA here is from genome assembly GCA_951799465.1 of Leptophobia aripa. Classification (NCBI taxonomy): domain Eukaryota; kingdom Metazoa; phylum Arthropoda; class Insecta; order Lepidoptera; family Pieridae; genus Leptophobia; species Leptophobia aripa. Next base: position 5,238,131 of record OX637278.1, on the reverse strand, counting down.
GTATTGATAAAACTATTTACTCATTTATATACACGATATAATATACATATAGCAAAGATAATGTCCGTAAACAATAATTATCTTCGTTATTTTTTAAAGGTTGATGACCGTGTTTATTGTTACGTGTGGTGTACTACACCTGATGTAAAGTGGGATGCGGTCTTTAGAAAATCATATCTGTTTAGGAAGCTTTTAGTAAGACCTTTTCGTTTAGACCAGCCTAAATCCTTCCAAAAGTTGTTAGCTTTGAGATACATTAGAGACAGTCGCAGGACATCCAAATTATATTGGCTTATATAGAGTCTATATAAATAAACAACCTAGGTGCTGCTCACATTTCAAAAGTAATTACACAGACTCAAAAAAACATAAGTTGCGTAAGAATTAGGTCCAATTGCTTGTGGCCAATGTTTTTTTATTACTATGATGATATTTTTACATTGAAAAGGGCATTTAATAGTATCTATTTGCTTGTTAAGAGAAACAGCAATCATGTGATGATAAAAGTCTGTATTTAAACTGTTACTGATAATAATGTCAGTAATATATCCTGTGGCGCATTTAATGAGCTTCAGATTTTTGCATCTGCAACATCTTTGCAAGTATTGCATACATCGGATAAGTTTTAGATTATGACATTCCAATTTTCAATTCAATGTGTAAAGGCGGACGTAAGACTTAACGCCATTTTTGCACAAGCATTAAGTTCTAAAATTGCAATAAAGCTTCATTTTAATACTTCATTCCAATGTATTTTTTTAAACAGTATATCAATTAATTCATTTACTATGTACATTAATTAGAATAAAAGTTTGGCGATCATTGAATATTTAACTGCATTTGGCATAGTTGACTTGATTCATTTCGTAAAAATGTTAATATAGATTAAACATTATTTTTAGAAACATTTTTAGAGTATTTTATAAATTGTAGCTTATAAAGTGCACAACAAACAACATTCTATTCTATAATATACTAAATCATGCATGGAGACGCTATGCACTATGATTAGAATTTTATAAATAATTAATATGTTGTTATGAAGTAAATAGGTATCCTGTTATTATAAAACAGGTTTAGTTTATATAGTACATATTTACAAAAAGCTCTTATTATTTCTGAGTTATATCCCGAGTATTTGAGTTTGTGCTAGGGTTAGTGTAATATAGACAGAAGATATTACAAAGACATTTCTGTATTATACTTTGAGCGTAAACTACGATCGATTCAAAGACCAAGTAGACCAGTAATTTAAACATATAGCTATACAAACATGTTGTTATTGCAAGAGAATTTTCTCGTTTTTTAAAAAATAAAATGTATTAGAAAAAATACAAAATTTTATTTTAATTATAGTTATGCCAAAGATGGAGACTCCTTGTTTTATGGAAAATATACTTTTATATTCTGGTTCTGTCACAGTTTTTGAATAGTTTTATTCGTTTAGATGTTGTAATTAGTTTTAAAACAATATATATACACAGTACTAAAGGCTTTATTGTTAAGGAGCGATCACTTCCGGCATAACTATATACCTTAAGGTAATTAACTGAATTAGTTTAGTTCTATAAAAATCCATTTCTATCAACCGAAAATTCAAGTTTACATGTCACATAGAAAAGTCTGATTCATTTAAACTTAAGGAAATGCATTGAGGTTGCATCGGTTCAAATGTTGAGACAAGGTTAAGGTTTTTGGCTGAGTTCCAACACTATCATCTTGTTATATCGTGCTCGGTCAATGCTCTTTGTCACTTTATGCAACACTAAAGAGGTTATAGGGTTAGTAATATATGGTTTCTATTTATAAGCAAACTGACTGATAAGCTAATAAAAATATTTTAATGTTTATAAAGGGTATTATGTAGGTCCTTCAATCTCGTTAATAAATATAGCCGAATAGTTGCGTTTTCTTTCTGTTTGGACATATTAGAAATTTTCTTTCTAAAATGATGCTTAGTTGATAAAAATAATATCCTAGTTGGAAGTACATTTTAAAAACTTAAGTGATTTATCTAGTGGAATCAGGCAGAAATCCAAATGTTTATTCATAAGTTCATCAGTATACGCAAGCCAAGATGTAATTACCGGTCAAAGTCCACTCCATTTTCGTCAAAGGGTACCTTGCCAAATGCTGAAATAAGAAATACCAAAAAACACGCTGCGCGTACCTGTTTGACTTATTCAATTTCTGTTGATGCATTTGTATTTTAAACAATAGTAACAACTATTACTATGTGACATTATATGTTTGTGAAAGTCCATACAATGTAATTTGGCTTGAAACTGAAATTGTAAGTACCAACATAGTGTTACCGGAAGTTCTGGGTAGTCTGTTACTTAAATAATGTTAGGAGTTTGCACACAGTTGCCTGGAAGAGATAGCTTATTAGCGATAAAACCGATTCTCTTATATATACATAACATCTATTAACATTATTTACTTCTACTGTATTTGTGCAACAAAATGTGAATAAATAAATAAAATAGCAAATTATTATATACAAATATATTGCGTCTGTTTTTTAGAAATCTCTCTGATACATAAGCCTGTCTAAGCTACAGTCACCACCTACAAACACATCATATGATATTTATAAAAAGGCGCTATTTATGATTGACTTGACAGTATCTTTATGCAATATCATATCATAAAAAATATTATTATAAGTACCTTGATAACGGAGGATCATTTCATTATTATTGATATCTGTAAATAAAGTGAAATGAAAATATGAAAAAAAAAGCAAATATTACAATTGCCTTTTACCTTAATTACCTTTTAAAAGTTAATATAATGGTTGATGCACTAAATATTGAATACTTTGTATTTTCTATATATATAGAATGAATCTTATATATCTATAATATATATCTAATCTTATATATATAGAATGAATTTTAAAAATTATTAACCTTGATTTTTAAAACGAATTATGATGTTAGCTACATATAATAAAAACAAATCGGCTTTTAACCCTGGTGCCTGGAGTTATTATAGACTTATGTTTATACTAAAGCTCTTACCAGACTAGTAAGTCATCTGTATAGACTTTTAGTCTATACAGATTATAATCTGTATAGACTGATCTATACTATAGTATAGATCAGTTCACACTTAACTGTTAAGTGTGAACGTGTCTATTAATGTATATTGTGCGATATTGGTGTGCTATGAATTACTATGTTCTTATATGCTGTAATATTATAGCGTAGTCTGAAAAGAGCTTAAGAGTTACTTCCGTGAACTCGTTAAACCACCACGATTATAAGGTCACTTATGAGGTTTCGGTCAAAGTTACAATAGCAACAATTTAAAGGGATTACTTTGGCGCATTATCAAACGTGTACTTTGCTTTGTTAAAAACAATTTAATGCAATGCAGTTTAATATAATATTCATAAATAAATGTTTGTTTATGATTAGAGTGTAAATTTGTTTTTATTACACAGTTGAATTTTATGTTGTATTCTCTTCTATTTCAAAGATACACAGGAGTTTATTACGCTAAGTTGTATTAATTATATAACAAATTCGTGATGACGTACTCTTAAAGTCCCAAGTGCTAAGAGTGATAATTATCTTATCACACATCAAAGTATCACGACGAGAATTCATTTCAAGTGTTCAGATATTATTTATTCATCATGATATTTTGCGAGAGAATTTCTTTGTTTTCCAATACAGTTGAGGATCGATAGTTCGTTAATACGACAATATCTTGAGATCAGAAAGGTTATTCAAGGTGAAAGATGTCATTGAGGCATGTCAGCGTCTTGCATAATTCGTTGTTAAGCCCGCAAGCTTTGTTTGCATTTACGACGCCATAAGATAAAACATTTGTTATAATGATTTTTTTAGACACCGCTAATTATTTATTATTATATCCAGAATAATTGAAATGAAGCGAAATTTGCCGTAATACTAGTTTAACTATATTGATATGTTTTGTTTTATTAGATTATTATGAGGAAGAGGTATATGAGACAATTTTAGGAGATGTATAGTGATCCAAGTAATTTCAGACATAATATGAAACCGAGGTTTTCGTATGTTCACGCAAACACACACAAATAAATCAAAACAAATGCAACTCTTTCGTTAGTAAATCAAATAGTTAACACGCGACATCATTGATATTTTAAAGAGATAAATAAATAATCGAAATAAACACGTTTTGAATAACGATAATCTTTATTTTCTTTTATAAGTAAATATAACGTAACCTAAATGCGAAAACTTATGACAACATCATGTGACTATCGTCTCATGATAATATAATTAAATAATTTGTGCACATATATTTAATTATATTCAACGTTAATATGTTTGAAGTTTTATATTTGTTAAACTTGCGTTTGGGCTAACTGAAAATAAGAAATCGATTCAAATTTTTTTTAAATTGAGTTTGGTAAAAAAAAAATCAATATTCAGGCATTTCACCAGAGCGAAGATAGAAATATTTTCATAAATTAAAGGAGTCAATATAAATTATTGCGTGATCTAGAAGCCAGCTGGTTGCTGCTTGGTGTCGTGTTACAATTATATAAAACTGTATCGTCTTATAATCGATTAACGGTGATAAAAATCATAAATGAAAAACAATTATTTAAATAAAAAAATATATAAGTAACTTATTAATATAGTGATAAGTGTTTATATAGCATCCTATAAAAAAATAAACCAATAATTACAATTAACAAATTCTTATTCATGTTTACATTTAAACTCCGTTGGTTAGATTAATTTATCTAGTTAAGAATAATTTATATCATGTCACATAAAATACATTATATATTTCAAATAAATATACATTGTAGGTAGGATTTATTTATGCGTATACGCATTGATAAGAACGGGTTTTAGTGGTCTATCTGCATTTTATCAGTTGTTAATATTGATTTAACCGCGGCAGATCTTAACTATAATTGGTAGTCTAGTAACCGTTTGGATTGATATTTGGGAAAAGTGCGATGTAAAAGTTACAAAGTGCGAATTAGTATTGTTAAAGTTGCTATACGAAGTATTCTTATAAAAGGTTTTATATACACAATATTAAAGGAATATGTGAGTTTAATTATATGTTGCTTGTTATTGTGATATAAGTAATATTGTTACCGAAAATATTCAGTACTCATAAAACTTTTTGTTATTTTGTAAGTCGAGAAATAATTTTGGTTTAGTATAAAATTATTATCGAATGAGGCGTGAGTTGAAAACTTTGTCAGTTTTTATAACATTCAATGAATGCATGTGTTCAAGTGTCATTCTTATCAGGTGCAGTGTGGCAGGCACTTCAAGAGATGGCGTGCCTTATTATGGTTCTATGTAAGTTATGAGTGATATGGCTATATAATCTGTACTTTTGGAGCTCAAAGCTAGTTTTGTTGTATTTTATTTGCTATTTTAGTTCTAAATATAGTTAAAAAAACAGACCGGTGGAACCATCCGTGTCACAGCTCAATCCTGTGAATGCCATATTGTGTAATTATATTACAATGTAGTTATGTTATGATTAATAATGATAACTACTGAAGCGGGGAAACTTTATTTTTTATGTCAGAGGGTTCAACAAATGGGTAACCTTGCCAGGGACGAGTATCAAACAAAGTAAATAGATGATGTTAAAATACATTTGTAAAATAAATAAAAAATCATTTTAAAAAACAAATAACCCATGTTAAATTACTTAAGATTGTTAACGTTTAAAATAAACAAATGAGACTTTTACGCAATACATACGTAATCGGGTAACAATTGGTCGGCTTATCGTCTGTCTAATTAGAGCAATTGATAATGACCATAATTTTGACTCACTTCCCCATTTTGACTTTGATCTAGAGTAATCGTGGCTGATCGCAACACGTGGTAGTAGATTGAAATGAGGATTTTTTGACTTTAACTATTTTCGATCTTGTTAATAATGCAACAGATTAAAATCAATACATAAGGTGATTCTACAAAATGTATATGATTTGAGTTCGACAAACACGATGCAGATTATGTTAAAAGTTTTCTTATTTAAATTACAGTAATAATACTTCAAATAATTAATAGCATTTTTTATCGTCCCATATGACAGTTAAAATCATATTTTAATACAAGGTTGATCCATTACCTATGGATTACCCTCACTATGTAAATGAAATTCTTGGATAATTAATACCTTGAGACATTTTTCTAACCAAGGTTAGTTAAATAAGTAGAAGATCATTAAAATTGATCACTGAAAAGCACTTTAATAGTTTACTGTGCTGTGTAATGGTGCATCGTCAAGTTCTGTTTCTTATAGAACATTCTCAACGTGAAATTATTTTCCGATACGATTTGTGACAATTAACAAACATTTATAAAAATATCTCTTCATTTTCATTGACTTTACACTGTTAAAAAGACCGTGAAGGCTTTAAGGCACTACTTATTATTTGCATTTAAATATTCGTGGACTAAGGCGAATGTTAATGCTAATAAATTTTTTTTTGACCGCTTGACCCTTGGATTCCCGGAAGCGAATTCCACCTTATCAGTCACGGGACAAACAATTATTGTTGGGGGTGTTGACAGTTGACCTTGCCGATAACCTTTTTGAGTCACACTTGCGAATCAATTAATATTATTGTCGATGTGTTGTTTTATCTGTGGATGATATTACCACGCGTTACGTATATTAGATAGTCTATTACATCTGGGTATAATAATGTGTTAATTTTTTCACTAAGAACTTGAAATATATTCAGACAAGATAAAATATGTTAATATAAGTGGCTGTTTATTCTTGAAAATGTCCTGTAATAAAAGTAGGCGTTGTTTATATATTTATTCATTTATTTACAAAACCTGAAACTTATTTGACTCTACAAAACATAACTACAAGAGCTGGAGTCAGGCTTTCTGACACTGTAGCAGTTAGGCATCAGACCTATGGACGTAGAATATATTTGGTTATATTATATATAACTATATTATACTTGTGTAAAGAATGTATAATAAGTGTATATGTTCTATATCAGCTTATGGTATTATAATTAATAGCCCTTATATACGTTTTAATTATTTTAAATATATGTCGTAGTTTGTTTTTGGTACTGTCGGGATCCATTTCCAAATGCAGTAATATTTGTGATTTGGATAGCACGTAGCTTTTATGACTAGTATTGATATATAGAGATGCTAATGTTAGTAGGCTACCGTTAAAATAATACCAGTTTAAAAAAAACGTTTTATTAAGCAACTTTTGTTTTTTCAGAAGCGATGCCACGCCCTTTATCAAAAATGTTGTCAAACCATCGATCACGAAAACCCCGGAAAAACCCCCAAAAGATAAATCAGGTAAAGAAGGCAGAGGGAAGGCTTTTAAGCAAATAGTCGCGGCTTTGATCGTAAATTTGGGGACTATTAATACTGGTATGGCCTTTGGATTTTCCGCGACGGCACTACCACAATTGAAAAGTGGTAATTCAACGATAACAATCACTGAAAATGAGGCCAGTTGGATTGGTAAGAACCTTTAATATTTATATACACAAGGAAACACGTGGGTAAAGATCTGGAATAATAATAAATTAAAACCATCATAATTTGATTACGCAATGTTACTTTTATCATTTATTTTAGTTATCATTAAGCTTTTAAGTATTATATTGCTAACGTAATGATCTTGGATATATTTTTAATATAAGCGTATATCCTTTTTTGATTTATATAATAAATTAAAATAACTCCTTCAACGGATATTACGGAGTTAGTTATATCTTTGAATGATTGCAAAATATTGTAGTATGTAAATAATATTATTCAATCGTCTTAACATCTGTTAATAATGTTTTATTTTAAGGTTTAGTAGAGCAAATCAAACATACTTCTTATAAACGGTAAAACGGTGTATATAATATATATATAAGTAGCTTAATATTTTTTTCGATAATTATTACATAATTTTCCTACAATTGCGTCAAATTAATTAAATTAATGTGTAATTTGTTCTTATAGAAAAAAAAACAAGATTTTTCTCTCTTATACGACATTGATGATTTCTTTCAGCGAGTTTAAGTGCAGTGGGAACGCCCATAGGGTGTATTTTGAGTGGTTACCTGATGGACAACATCGGCCGAAGACGAACCCTCATATTCACAGAGGTGCCACTCATTATAGGATGGCTCACAATATCATTCGCCCAAAATGTTATAATGATTTATATAGGTATGCCCATATTAAATATTTATTAACAAAATGTATATGAAACTAAATAAATTAATTAAACACAATATTTTTTTTGAAAAATAGTTTATTTTCTATACAAAAGAAGTAACATCTATCTATCCCTTTAATATATTCAATTTCAAAAAGCGAATTCATCACATTTAAAAAAAAATGTCCGACAGAAAATAAAAATTGTTTAGTATACTACACGGAATGGTTATATTAAGATTTTTCCTGACAGGTCGATTGTTAGTGGGCTTCGGGTCTGGTATGGTGGGTGCTCCAGCCAGGGTGTACACTTGCGAGATGTCACAGCCTCATTTGAGAGGAATGTTAGGTGCCATGGCATCAGTTGGTGTGTCTACTGGTGTTTTGATACAGGTAAATTAAATATTAATAAATCTTTGGTAAAACGCTATGCTAAGTATTTAGTATATAAATTAACACTATTCAGCTTTTTCAATTTACAAATAAAACGTTGAGGTTCAATCGATTTTCTACCTTGGGCTACAAGTGTAGGTAGGAATTAGGTAGACGCCTGGTAGTCAGTACCGGTGGTCCAAGAGCTGGTACTTTTCTCACGCAGCGTATACACATATATGGCGCGATACAGCGAGGAAAATCCTTTCCCCCCCCCCCGTCCTCTTTCTACCTACCACCTAACCTACCCCTCTATTTCCTAATTTTCCTTTAAAGGCCGGCAACGCACTCACGAGCTCCCAGCCGCGTGAGTGTCTATGGACGGCGCCTTCAACTTTATGGTGGGCCTCCTGCTCGTTTGCTCCCTCTGCTATAAAAAAAAAGTTAATATTCAGTAAAGACATATGACTTATTTGAATCTCTCTTCTATAAAATAATAAATAAAAAATGACCAAAATATTTTAATTTGTTTTAGTGTTTTCGTTTGATTTGTTATTATTTTTCAGGTTGTTTTTAGTTTATTTAAAAATAAATGTTATTAATAATAATAATAATATTTTGGACAACATAATACATTAGTTTTTGCGTCGTTATAACATTGACAATACTTTGTGTACATTTAATATATCTCAAACAATAAAGAATACGTAAATCGTATACCACACATTAACTGCACAGTTAATCGTTAATTTGTCATGACAATGAGTTAGAAAATTATTTTTATCGTTTCAGTAATTTACACAATACGTTTTATTATAGCTAATGACGCGTCTAAATTATCTCGCGCATCCATTACGGAAATTTATACAGAAATGTGACATACAAAACTAATCCATATGAGTTCTTTATTGTTTCGGTTTTTTTTTAAATTATAAATGTATTATAGGTACTATTGGATATTTAAATATTCACGTTAATACATAAAATCTTTAATTATTTTTCAAGAATATCATCATTAATAAACTATATTTCATTACAATAAATAAGTATGAGATCCAAACACGCTTTGGATTAAATATGGTTTCCACGGTAACACTTAATAAACATAGCGTAATATGATTAAACTCACGTGTCTGTTATTGCCTTAAAGAACTGTGAACGTGAATATATGACAATATTTATATCTAGACTTTTAAGTCACAAATCAAACAAACACACTTAAATCAATACAAAATGTATTTGTTCAATTTGCGTTGAAAATATTTGCAGAATCTTATTATTTGTACATATAACACGTTTAAATTTTATTTGACAATATGTGAAATTTCCGAAACGCTAACATTTAATATATCAATTACGCGTACGTTAATTGTTGTCATGAAAATCGTGCTATCATAATCGCTTCACTAACAAACTGACAAATTTGATTAACGAGTATCATTACGGACGTATTTTACGTACACTTCATCTGATCTATGTATACTGTATTACCATTTGCATCCTACTGTTAAAGTAAAAACCGGGGTTCAAATATTAAACCATAGATTAAGGATTTCTTTCATTTGAACGTTTTATTTTAGAAACCATAGATAAACATTTTCTTTAATTGTCTCCTAAACGACAGACAGTTTTCAAACTATATCTATGACATACCGGTTTCCTTACGATGTTTCCCTTTACTTTAGAAGCAAGTTACAAGCAAATCGATAGATAAAATCATCGAACGCATAATCACACGGTTAAGACGTGTACGCTGGTACCATTTTAACAGTTGTATTGGTCAAGTTTTTAGTGTTATATTAATAACACTAAAAACTTGGCCAACATAAAAACACAAAATTAAAATCTATTAATGTAAATTTTAATATATATTTATTATAACCAATTTTATATTCATGGCTGTGATAAGAAAATATTTACAATTTTTCTATCCACCACATAATATAGTATGCTATAATTATTTAATAGTCAACTTAATACCAGTTAAGTTAAATTCTACGCATTAGGTCTCGTTCGATTGTGGTTGGTCAACATAATATCCAGTCCATAGCCTTTTGGCCAAATCATAACAAAACGCAATGTTTTTCGTAAAATATTATCACCACCAAGTAAGCGTATTCATAAAATTATATATATTTATTGGGTTTCATAAGCGCAGACTGAAATTTTGCGAATGTGAGTAACTTGTCGACATGTTGTTACGCTTTTACGCTTAGTAACAAAGATGCGCTAATTCCCTGGTTGTCGTCGTTTTTATTGATACTATTCATAAGCGACATTACTATTCACGTGATGTCTCGATAATAATCATGCAATAATTGTAAAAGTCAATGTTTGCTATACGTGACATGTTTATGTATACAATTATCTTAAGGCTGGTACATACAAAGTAACAATGCTGCTTCCTTAAACCAGCCAGAAAGTAACAAGCATATAACAAAGTCGGAAAAACAATTTCATTGTTTTCAATGTAAATACACGATCATAATTATCGCTACAATTATAAGGTATCAATTAATAATTGCTTTTTTAATGTCTATTTTATTACTATATTTATATCTTCATGGTTCATACGCGTTCATAAGCGTATGTAAAGAGCCTATTTAGTTATGACCATTTGAAATTTTGGTCAGGTATGAGCAACATTATTTTATATTTATTAACCTTTGTGTTAAGCATTTATGAATATAGATATCGATTTGAGTCCTGGAGGTCTAGTTGTTGACTTGTGACTTGTGACTACATAAAAAATGTATATGAATAAACCCAATCGGTCGACAACAAAGCTATTTATATAAATGATAATTCCAGTACATCATCGGCAGTGCAACATCATGGAATATCCTAGCTGGTGTGAGTGCAATCATACCTATAATATCACTTCTTGGTATGTTTATCCTGCCGGAGACACCAAACTACCTCCTTACTCAGGATAAGCCGGAAAAGGCTGAAAAGTCCCTTTCCAAACTTCGAGGGTCCACTTGCAACCTGAACGAGGAAATACAGAAGATGATATCGTATAAAGAGAAGAATCATGTTGAGCCGTAAGTCTTGTATTTATTCATACATATTTTATAGTAATAATGATTATTTTAAATATTTACTCTCAATGAACAATAAATAATATAATAATAGAAACAAAAAATATCGGCGTAGAAGCCTAGAATTTTTATGTTTCGTCAACCATAAACTTGATATTAATTCCCGATGCTTAATTAAGTTAGTACTTGAAGATGCTATCAGCAAGTATGATGAAAATAATATAATTTAATAAAAACAATTAATTCACTGAAATTATCGATATGAAATGCCCATAAAAATTTGGCGCCTTGTATTTTTTTTTTGAGAAATTGAGACTTTCGTCGATTTGAATAGACAATCTTATTGTTCTTCTCTCGAATAGTAGAGCTATTTAAATAGAAAACATCATGTTTAATAAACATTTAAAACAGTATTCTAAGGCTAGTTTAACGAAAATCTTTGGTATAAAATGTACTAATCCTTGAAATATACGATTGAGACTCGACGCTGCTATCAAATTTCAGATAACAACAATAAAATACTAACAATATTGCAGCACAATTTAAATATTTAACAACACTAATTACATTATGTTCTCATTTTTATATTTTTTTAAGATTGTTACAATGGATTAAGTACAAGAAATGTCCCAGTTAAGAAGTGTATTGTAACCTAGTATGCTTACTTGAATTATTGCGTAGCTAGTTTTCATACTTAAATAGGATATTTGTAAGGCTACGCGTTGACCATTCTTGAAAATGTTGTACCAAGTTTACAATGATATTGTGAATTCGTTAATTTCTGTCAGCTAGTACTTATAAAAAAAGGTAGTTGAATGGAAGAAGGATTTCAAAGCGTTGGGGATAGTTGGGAAAAGGGAGGGGAATGAGAATGGGCTCCGGGAATGTTAAGCGTTTATCCTACCGTGTCTATGTAATTTCTGCCCACTTTTAAGGGAATAGTGGACGTTGGGAAGGTTCTATTGCGAAGGGAAATGTTGGGTGGAAAAAAAGGGCTCCGGGAATGTCAAACGTATTGTAAATAACCCTTTAATCACATCGTGATTTGTTGATTGTGTTTATTTGTAGGTAAACGTGTGTTTTATTTTATCGTGAAGGTTATATACATATTTGTAAGGTAGAGTAATTAGGATAATATAAGAGGCAAACAATTTTATTTATATACATATATCATTACTCGGTTGGCGCAATGGTTACGAATCGGGTAGGTTTGATCCCCGGTATGGTCAACAATAAAAATATAACATTTTAAATCCTACTCTGACATGGGGGCTAACCGACCGTGTTTGAATGGTGTCCTTATATTATATTTGTTTTGATAATTTAAATGATGCAATTTAGTATTTGCTTCAAGAATCTAACGTCTACTAGAGTCTACATATTTCTGTTTGACTCGTTTCAGATTGAAGTCACCTCGAGAAATAATTAAGGCACTACTCGCGCCGTCGACTTTAAAGCCGTTCGGCATATTGGCTTTATACTTCTTCATCTACCAGTGGTGTGGAGTTAACACAGTAACTTTCTATGCCGTAGAAGTTTTTGAGGTAAACTGACACTGCATACCCTATCTCATTTTTAAATGTAATCAATTATTATAAAGATGTTTAGTTTTTAGATCCAGAAAAGTAAAATAAAAGAGAGCCCTCCTCTCTTAAGGGGCAACACGTTGAATGACTTTGTGTCTATGGGCTGCGGGTCTTTCTTGCCAGACCACAATCGTTTCTACGACGAACTTTTTTAATAATACAAGTCTAGTCCCTGTGAAGCTTCCTAAAAACATATTTTATGGAAAAACTTATGTTTTTTAGGCATCCGGTTCATCATTGGATAAGTACTCATTAACAATATCTATGGGAGTGCTACGAGTGATATTTACAATCGTGGGATGCATTTTGTGCAGGCGATGTGGAAGGCGACCTCTGACGTTTGTATCGTGTAAGTAATACAATATTTTTGACACCATTTATGGTTATTAATAATTTAAAAATAATAATCTCCATTTTTGTTAATTATTTGCTTTGCTAGCAATCTAGCCAAGAATAGTACGGTTGTGGTACTAACTAGCGTCTTTCAGCCATTTTTCATTAGGCTCTAGTGTTTGAAAGTTTTCTGTGATATTAAATGGAACATGTTTAAACTAATAAACCGTGATACACTTTACCACATTATCAATTCAATTAAAGTCAATTATGGACTTTTTAAATTTATAAATTTCGTGAAATATATAATGAAATAAGAATACACAAATATTATTACGAATTAGACACAAAGCATCACAGACAGCTATTTATCTCACATTAAGGATACATACAGATAATAAAGGATATAGCAATAAAAACATGGAAAATTCACAGTAGAAGAGTCGCCTTAGTATAAATGATATTCCATAAATATCTTTAATTAAAAACATATGTAATCAACTTATATTATAAAAAGCGTTATTACCCCCAGATATTGACTTCATATATATTCATGATCTTCAATTTCTTAATGGACTGGTAGGCAATGTGTAAACGCACAGTAGTCTGCACAGTACGATCAAGTGTTTTTGCACATTTGATTTACGATATTTATTTTTTTATTAAACAGCTCTCGGATGTGGTACGTCAATGGTGGTTCTATCTGTGTACCTCTATTACGTGCAGTACTGGAAGGAGAATAATCTTCCTTCACAATATTCATGGGTACCAGTTGCCAGTATATACCTCTTCATGATATTCTGCACGCTGGGATTCCTCATCGTACCCTGGATTATGATTGGCGAAGTCTATCCCACGCAGGTTAACCATTATTACATTGAGACGGACAATTTATATTTATAAAACAACTAGCTCACCCAGCAAACGTTATTTGCCATACAATTACTATAGAAATAGGGGTTGGTGATATGAGGGTAAAAAAATATTTTAGGTATTTTTTAATGCGACATAATCAAAATGTCTCTAAAAATAAATGCTGGCCGATTCTCAGACCTACTCATTTTCTTATAAAATTTCATGAGATTCGGTCAAGCGTTTCGAAGGAGTACGGTACATTGTGACATACAAATTTTATATATTAGACATATATATTTCTACTTTTGAAGGTTTTAATGCAACTTAATTAGGTTTTTTTTAATTCTACAGTCGTATTTTATACATATATTAATTATATTATTCTTTTTTCACAATAGACAAAAGGTACTTTAGTTGATTTTTTTACAATTTAACTACATTTATGCCGGTGTAAAAAATAAATATGTCTTTATAAACGTTATAGGTTCGTGGTATTGTTGGTGGTATGACGACTTGTGTGGCTCACATGTCAGTGTTCATTGTTGTCAAAACATTCCCCCTACTTAAGCATTCGCTGAACGATTACGGGACCTTTGGACTTTATGGAGCTTTATCACTTGCTGGTAAGTTCCAATTAAGTGAACCAGAAAGCGCTTCATTAAAATTTATGAGTGTGGCTAGCTCGTGTATTATTGTATTACTGTATTATTATTTATTTATTTTATTTTACGGAAACGAAAACTCAATACAAAAAAATACAGAAACATCCTTAAACATGGTTCACAGATAAAAGAAAATGTGAATGTAGTGGTGGAAAAGTATCAATTGAAAAAAGAGGGCAGTTAAATATATCTTTAAGTTGTTTTTACAATACTATATTCATATTTTAATGAGACAGGATCAGCATCTTACATTTCGTTTATTGATCGGTCAAACGCACGACATTGGCTTGCGAAACGGCAGTTTTACTAAAGTTAATTTTTAAGTTAAAATTAAAATACTACTTTTTATAATTAATATAAAGTATCTATAAACAACTAGCTGAACCGGCAAACGTTGGTTTGCCATATAAATTATTAAAAAAGTAGAAATAATTGAATTTCACGGTATTTCGTTTACTACAAAATAAATTTAATTTATACTTTAGCCTCAATAACACGTGGTAGTCATGCTATTGAGTTGTAGCTTATATGACACGTTTGTCAGTTTACCATAGCAGTGCCATCTATTGATTACTTACTCAATCCAGTCGAAAAGTAGCGACATCTGTTAGTATCTTTTGGAGTTAAAAGATACTTGTGACTGTAACTTGTGAGTCAATTAATTATATAGACAAATAATTTGCAATAAAATAAAATTGCGACTATAATTAAAGATCTAAGCTATCCTTTATCTCAAGTTGGATCAGACTGCTCTCGGTGTGCCAATTTCATTTAAAATCGGTTATGTAGTTTAGGAATCCATAGACAGGAGATTTATATATATAAGATAATATATTTTTAAATATTTTTTTTGAATAATTCAGGTACCGCGTTCTTCTATGTCTTTTTACCAGAGACAAAAGGTAAAACACTACAAGAAATTGAAGATTACTTCTCTGGAAGAATCAAGAGTTTATCAAGAAAAAACACACATACAGAAATTGCATAGTTCGCGTTGTATTTAAAAATTACGAGTGAGTAAACTTAAATATATATATGAAATCATATATCACTAACAGCTTTGTAAATCTATTTTGGTACAGTTTATAAGTAATTTATATCATAGTTTATTACTATTATTATTAATAATTAAATTATTAAAACTGTGATAAAAATGGTCAATAACTTTTAGGCATTTATAACGAACGGTTTTGAACATTGTAATTAATTTTTTTCTTATGTAATGCCACTGTGCCTTAAAAGCCTTAATAAGCCTTTAATAAGCCGTGTACACATGTTTGTGTTAAACTTTACGCTGCTTTAATCTGTCTATGGTTCATTATTTATTTCTATTATCTATTGTAGAAAAGTATAGTTTACTAGATATAATATTTATTCGTATTTTTCATACTTGTTTGTTATAATGTAGTGCCATTGTAGTAAATAAGATTTTCTGTAGTTTGTAAATATTTTGATGTAATTTTTAAATGTGTTCTCGCATTTTACAAAGCTTCGTTCAGTATTAAGATGAATCCTTTGTATTTACAAAGTATAAGGATATAGGAGAAGCTTTCGATTGTTTTTTAAAGTCTATTTTGTTTGAATTATTTATTGTCTCCAATACAACCCAGTTGCAGCTTTTAGCTTTTGAGTGTTAGAAATTATAGTGATTTTAATATGAATTCATCTAGATCTAGATTGATTTATAATGTGGGTCAAGTGTGAAACTCACATTTGATGATTATGATTTTGTAGTTACCCATTCGATTTCTTTGAATATAAATTTTCTATTTAATATGTGGTGATATTTTTTTTTTAAATTTATGCCCACGTTTGAATGTGCGTACGCATTTATTTTATATGACAGTGTGCATATAATTTATAGCATTTGTTATAATTTACAATTACAAGTGATTAGAGAATGTTGAATAAAATGTGAAATTTCAACCTAAGTTTTATTTGTTCGTAAAAATTAAAAACATATCAAATATATACATAACGTTGTATGTGAATTCGTTTTAAAAAATGGTATATTCTCGCAAACGTTTGATCATTCATTTACTTTAAGGAGACCTCACAGGACTCAGCCTACATAATAGGTTTACATCTGAAAACAATACAAAAATATAGCTAAATATATACTTTTCACAAGTTTAAGCATTCTAGCAAGTCTATTTTTTTTAATTATCTTGAGAGCATTCACATTCATGGCGTTAAAGAGAGACGCACAGATCTAACGTACCATATACATATACAGTGTAAACTCCATGTAACGACAGTCGAAATCAATTGGTTTTGATTTGTTATTTGAGTGTATTCCATACATTTATCGTTCTTCTCTCAATTAAACGAACACTCTATAGAGTGTTATACCGCCATAAAATGCACAGCCCCTTTAGTGTCGTCATATAGACTATAGTGCGTTATATTTTTATCATTAACCAACCTATTTTACCAACCTAAAATCCTCTGATCCACCCGGTTATTTAAATTCAAATACATCCTTTAAAATCCTTTACTTTATCATAAAAATTACTCCAGAATACACACATGCTGGCCATGACTTCTGCAAAGTCCGCTAAATGTCCAGGTATATAAATAATATAAATACATTAATATATCTTTCAGAGTTATTTTTTACTCTCATTCACAGATGCCATATTGTCACAATTACAATCATTCACAGTCGATTGTTGTTGTATACTTTTCATAGCGCAATGGATCGGTCGTTTGTTTTTCACATTGTGCAGTGTTTATTGTGTGCTGCGTGTGTTGCGGTTGATTTTTCAAAAATCATTGATAAGCCGGGTGATTATATTTTGAATTAATTACAAATCAAATGACTATATGTAGCTACAATTAATACGATTAGCGAAGTTCTCTCGACCTCTAAGTTATATAGTTATATATTTTTGATCTTAGCCACCAAGTTACTTGTCTACTGGTAGAGGATATTCCCTATTCCAAGTTGAAATATGATGGTGATGCATGCTTTCGCTATATTATGAATATTTTCAATTTAATTTTACTTATTCGATGTCAATTTTTAACACGACAAATATTTTCTATAAATTATACAATCAGTTCAGTTCAGTACAGTTTAGTTCGCTATAATTCTAATGTCAACCAAAAAAAATGAAACACATGCAATGATCTATCGTGATAATTTACTAGTTTTTAATATTTTAGTTAACAAACTGATACGACATGACAACGGTGTGGAGTTCAAAGAAATATCAAGAAGAACCTTGCTGCAAATATTGTCGGCTTTTGATGAGAACGTAAGATCGAAAATTGATGGAGAGCAACCAGTCTTCAGGGCAGAGTTTGCGAACAACAGACACACATACCCTTTCATATACCCGCGTTTTACTAAACAAGTTTCTATCTAATATCTATCTAAATCTAGTTGTCTTTGGTTTTACATATAATTTCATAGACACTTTCTCACTGGGCCACGATTACTACAAAGTACTCGATGTAGATATTAAACTCAGGTTTATATTCAAACATTCGTAAAGTTTCATCTAGTGGCGCCTTGCTTGCCTCTTTGGTAAAAACATTACTTATTCAAACAAAGAATAGCATATGTATGTTTTCTTAACTTACAAAGAAATCATTGTCACTAATATAACAAAATAAAATATCATGTCTACATTCTACTGAAACTCAGAGTTGTATTGCTAAACTGAAGGCTCTTAAATAGGAGAAAACTAAATGCAAACTATACATATAAGGGATTCACGTTAAGAGTTGGAATAATATAGAGAATAAAATTGGCCATTAAATATATTCTATTGTTTATGCATAAATAGTATATTTTTATTTAAAGGGTAACAGAGATTAATAGGTTACAAATCTGTATAATATTAAAATAGTAAACTTATGACTCCTATTTTATGGAAGAGGGTAATCGAGCACCAAAGGTGATAGGGAAGTAGCCGTAATTTTAAGAAATGGTAAGATTTTAGAAGGCTTTCTAGAAGAACCTTAAGTAGTATTTGTCTGCAATTGTCGGGCAGCTCGCCCATTTGTGGTTGGGCGTTATAAGAAGTGTCTTATGAAACTCATTAGTATTAGAACATGAGATAAATTTCGGTATTTTCCTATGTTTATTTTTATTACATTTGAATAGAGATCATTAAATTAACAGTTAAATTAACGTTACAGATTTTTAAAGATGTTCGTAGCGCTGGCGTCGCAAACATTGGCTTTGTATACTCTTTGGTAATGAATTCTGATTAATTGAAGCTGTCATATATTTTAAATATCATGAGATAATAATATAATATATAATTATGGTATAATGTTACAACCATGTACATATCCCGATCCTGGTTTTTTTACGAAGACCTCGTTAATCCAATTCGGATATGGAGTGTGGGTTAATTTATCTGTTGTTATGATTGGTCTGGCATACAGCTTCCCAGCGGTTGCAATACCACAGTTAAACTCGCCAGACTCCGATATTATTATAAGCATAACAGACGAATCCTGGATTGGTTAGTATTAAATTTACTTAATAATAGATCGTGCCCATATGTTCTAAACACATCATTAAAAAGCTTCACCGTATTCTCACGTAAAATGCTTTTAAATACGAATTTCTCATCGAAATACCTTTACCAAACTATAAGTAACGAAAGTACACAAATACTATTTTAGTGTTAGCAAGATTTAAAATTAAAGGAAATAATAAGAAACCACGCCTTAAAAACAAAGACATTTTGTCTCTACTTGGACGTAGTCGATTGCTATGAGTTGAAGGTTTACGTCCCGACTTTTAATTACATTTAATGTATGAACATTTTTTTTGCAGCGAGTGTTCTAACACTGGTATGCCCCATCGGATGTATCATTAGTGGCTATTGTATGGACAGAATCGGACGCCGACCACTGTTAATTTTCACTAGTGTGCCACTTAGTTTCGGCTTCTTTTATACTGGCTTTGCAAAACAGGCCATGGATATTATTATAGGTATTATTTTGACACTAACATTTTAATCAAGAAATGATTACAGAACAAATATATAGACGATCTTATAGCTTACGAGGGACCAAGCGGCCCCAAAAAAAGTGACATTAAGAGAGACATAATGTACCGAAAATGCGATGAATATTTTTATCTATTTAAAGCTAAATGCTTTAGCTTTGTCTAAAAACTTATAGGAAATAGTATATGTAAATAAAATACATATTAAAACACCCAGACCACAGGCAAGATATAATAAACTCATCATATCACCGTACCGGGAATCGAACCCAGGACCCACTGTTCGGCTCTCCCCTATGTCATTGCGCCCATCGACTTCTCAAATATATATAGGAGACTTTTTTGATAAAAAGAATTCAAACTTAAAATATCTTTATATAGCCACTTTTGAATCGTCAATTTTTACACTACCCCGGTGGTAGTGGAAAGGCAGTCATCTACCGAGAAGAACCAGAAACTCGATAGCTACTCTTTTAAAATAAACAATTCATACAAAATTGTGCTACTGACAATTAAAATAACAAAGCATTGTAAGGCTACTCAAGAATTGAACTGTCCCGATGCTGAGCCAATTGCCGACACATTAAAGGGATCTTTGTCCTCTAAATATAATAAATGATAAGTTCCAAAGAGCGACAGCAGTAAAGAATTTAGTCCTGTATGAATAAATAATATATGAAAAAAAACTATACCGGTACAGAAAGTTACTTGTCTGTGAACGAATGCTGTCATATGTCACATTATTATCTGAAATAGATATGTTTATTTTGTAGGTAGAATAATAACAGGTGTGGGCCTGGGCATGACGATGAGTGTACCTCGAGTCTACCTGACGGAAATCTCCTTGCCCAATATGCGTGGCGTTATTGGTTCCTTTCCTAATGTCGCTATGTCTATTGGGATCACCACTCAGGTATAATGTTTTTGCAAGCAGAAAATGCAATTTGGCCACGTCGTTTCTGTGACGGATTGTGAAAATGAAAATATGTTTATTTCATTAACAATACAAAACACAAACAATATTGAGACTGGGGTCTACCTAGTAGGTACTCGTGGTACCCGTGGCAGGAGACCCCGCTCTTATAAACAGTATAAACATATGTAATTAGTCTAGTTTGAGCAAACCCAAATACAATACAATAACAATCAAAATGGTGTGTCTGTGTGTGTGTGTGCGCAACTCGTACTCTCTATTCTCAGTCACATAGAAACTAAATCAGCAGGTTCTCCTTCTCGATTGTATCCTAGGATTCTGAGTGCCATTGCGACCCTCATTTTATAATCATAAGAATAAATATTGTGAAACTTGTGTAACTTTAATAAGTTTTATATAAATCGGGCGATGAGCCAATACCGTTGAAGCTACTGCTTGATGTAGTTCTAACTTGTTATTTGTGCCTACACATAAGAGTGAATGACACATAAAGGTACTCGAATATTGAGTGTTTTAAGTCGTTAATTTTCACTCGTTAACGATGGTCGTTTAAATACAAATTATTAGGTTACGACAGATTTTTTATTGATATATGTTATTACTAGTTAAATCTCGTCTCGTTGGTAAGAAAGTTTATATTTCATTTCAGGCTGGTTTAGGTGCTGCATTTCACTGGACAACCTTATGCCACATCGCGGGCTTTTACGGATTATTTCTATTTTTCTTGAATTTCTTTCTGCCGGAAACACCATACTTTCTACTCGAAAAAACAACGATGGACGACGCTGAGAGTGCTTTGAAAAAATTTCGATGCAGCAAACACAATATCGATGCGGAAATGGATGAATTATTGGATTTTAAAATAGACAATAATATAAAGAAGTAAGCCAATTGTCAACTTGGGTATTTGGTTCCTTATCAATACTAAAATTATAAATGCGAAAGTAAGATGAAATTTGGTACGGAGATACTTTTCGCGAAAAAAGGGTGAAAGGCGTCAAAATATCTTTATTTTGTGTTTGAGTTTGTATAAAATTTCACCAAAGCTCTGCCATTTATGAATCAATTTTCCAAAATCCTTTTGTAGTTTGGTATCCTTTTGTGTTTCCACGAAGTCGCGGGCAAAAGCTAGCTAGCTATTCTATATTTATTAAAAACAACTTAAATATTATTTTGGCAAGGTTTGGCAAGATTACGTTTGCAACCGATCTAAGTAAGATAAATATCACAAATATTACTTTCTATAATATTTTTCTTCAATATAATCCCTCGTACCTATAAATACTCCATTTCAGGCTAACTTTAACCGAGCAGATTATGGCATTATTCCGTAAAGCCTCTTGCAAACCATTCTGGATTGTGATGATATACATCCTGATAACTCAATTGTCCGGTGTCACGATTCTTATCATGTGGTCTGTTGAGATTTTACAGGTATATACGTCAACGATTCCAAATTAACCTAGTATGTCCAAATATTCACACACTTTTGCATAAAAAAGTGTAACAAACTAAATTTGACTCAGTTATCGCGAAATTGAGATGCCAAATACCCCTTGTTATAGATTTTAGTTATTACTAAAATAACTATGCAACTACGCCTCGTTTATCTTCAACTTTGGATTCTCCTGTATACAGTGTATATATCTCGGGCCTATAATTCTGTCAAAACCATTAGTAATAATACTGATATATTCTTTAATATTTAATAGTTTGCGTCTTTTATTAATAAGGTTTAATGTCGGTTACTTTAGTATGTCTACTTTTGTTTTTTTTGTGCCCATTTATTCCTTGCTTTTCGGTGTTTAATTTTAACTATTTATTTTGATTTTTTTATGTTTCTAATGAAATTGTGTGTGTGTATATGAGTTCATTCTGTATTGGAACTAAAAAAATAAAATGAAAATTTAGATAACGTTAACGTTTTTATACGATATAGAACTCAAAGTCATCGATTGATCCTTACGCGGGAAATATCATGCTAGGCCTAACAAGGCTTCTCTCTGGAATCGTAGCTTCGATCCTTATCTTTAGAACGGGAAGAAGACCACTCGCACTTATATCAGGTATATTTATTTTCTAATTTATTTAATATATCAGTCAACTAGGACCATAGTATTAGTATTACAAAACCATACAATTTAGCTTCATTAAAAAAATACAAAACAAGAATTAGTTATAAAATAGCTTAATTGCTTTAGTATTTAAGTGAACTTCTTTATATTTCATGGCAAAGTTATATTGGTTTTTATTTTATAAGGATATTTAATACATAGAATTCACTTACTTACATACTTACAAGTGCTCTAAAACCCCACATCGGGGCAGTGCTCTATTCTTCTCTGTCTGAAGGCGAGGCGAAGTCCGAAGAAGAATTCACTAGCATACCAGAAAGTTTGACGCCATCGGCTGGTGAAGCCATTTTGAAAATTGAGTTTTACTTAATAAAAGAAACAACAACACGTGCCTACACGAATATTATTTTTAGGTTTTGGTGTGGGCATCGTCTGTCTGATGCTTGGCTTTACGATTCAATATAAGAAATCACCTTCAGTATACCCTCAAATCGGTTACATTTTGTACGTGGTTTTTGGATCAATTGGACATTACACACTGCCCGTTCTGATCATGTTTGAGCTGTACCCTTTACAGGTATTTTTCTATTTTAAAGAAAGGTCATATTTATGAAATATTTTATGAATCAGGAGATCAGGTTCTCACCGCCACCTATAGACACCTCTGATGCTGGGAAGCATACAGGTGTGCTGGCGGATTTTGAGGGATTTCATGCGGTGGCAGCTGGTTCCACGAAGGTGGTGCGCGGTAGAAACTTCTCTTAAAAAACGCTCAGTTATTATTATCTTCTTGTACAGTAAAACTAAATTTTACAAGTATATCTGATTCCGAATATTTTAAGTGATATTTATTCCATACTATTGATTGATTTACGAATTTATAAATAGAGGATATAAATCTGATTTAAGGTACGCGGCATGCTTGGCGGAATATCAATGTCCATACTAAATTTTATGATATTTGGCGCGAACAAGTGTTATCCGTATGTACGAGATGCGCTCGGTTTTCCATACACCATTATTGGTTTTGGGATTTGTTCACTCGTGGGTAAGTTCAAAGGTGAAAAAAAATATTTCAAACGATTTTTTTTCACAATTTTGCCATTACAGTATAAAAAAACTTTATTTTTACTATTTTTTATTTTATTAAATTTGTCCCCAAACATCTAATGTGCTAAATATATTATTAAACAATAAACTTATAAGACAATAAAACAACACACAAAACAATTGTATGGGAACTTGAAACATTTAAGAGATAAAACATATAAGATACAAATGCGAACACAATCAGGATTTAAAGGTTTTATTTTTTAATGGCATTTAAAATTATATTTTAAATATTTAAATTTTATAAGACTTTATATACAATATAAAGTCTTATAAAAAATATAAAATAAGGCAAGTGATAGTTGCACACAACCACAGACAAAACTCGCATGGTTCGTTCGCTCGCATAGTCTCATCGTTATACCTTGGAAGAGATAGCTTATGCCCTGATTGTTTAGTTAAGTATCCCTTCTGGTCACATTTTATGAATGTTCCTTTTATTATCGCAGGTTGTATATACCTCTACTTTTACTTACCTGAAACAAAGGGGCTGACATTACAAGAGATAGAAGAGTACTATAAGGATCTCCGTCCCACTCTAACTTCACAACGTCGCATCCGCTCTGAGATGTATATACAGGGTGTTAATAGTGCGAGCAAGTCTTTAGTACGCGTTGACAGATTTAAGGATAAGTCATTCAATATCAAAAAAGGGGCCGGTCGGAAGAAGGACAGTAAAGAAACGAAGGAGGACACTTCTGATAAGGATAAATAGATGTATGTCTGATTAACTTTCCTTTAATGCATCAAAAGTCTTCAAATTTATTTGGCCAAGAACTAAGCTTCTATAAGTACTGAGAAAATTATTATTATTTCCTGTCGTGTTACACCTTTCATACTTAACTATTTAGCAGTATTCCCAAATTAGTTTGACTATCGAATTCAATGGCAACTTCACTACTCCCAGTACCCTGTTTAAAGAGATTGAGTTTATCGTAAAAGTTATATAGCCTTTCTGGATCCATTCGAATAATGTAGGTACATGATATAGGATGACAATGATTGGTATCCCGATTCCAAATTGGAATGTTTCCCATGATTCCTAGGTTAAAGCTATCATAGAACTATATCGAACTTGGAAAACCGAGCACCGAATGGTACTCATGCAATAGCAATTTTTTTAGGTTATTTTACAATGTTTTGTATCAAATTACGTTCAAGTAATAAGTTGAAGTCGCATTGTAAATTTGTTTAGATTTCTTGTAAATAAATATAAGATTTAATATAATTTTGTAAAATTGTAATAAATATGTAGAAAACTGTAGTGCGATTTTATTGCCGCCGATAAATAAGCATATACTATATTCAATAATACTTAAACTTTAAGGAAATTTTAATAATTAAATATATTTTTCTTAAGATACAAACCAAGTGTGATAAGTTGGCGGGGCTGGCTATAGTTTCCTCCTTAGGTAACCTTTCCCAATGGCACATAAATGATTATAAATTTTGATATCCAATTCAATTATAATAGGAAAGACTTAAACATAAGAGGAAGCGTAAATGATGTCAAGTTTTTAATATCATGTAACGAATAATAATACTTTTACAAGAGGCTGTTTTTTTTTCAGAAACTTTTCCACTCTCCACTTAAGTACCTTTTCTGATCTGCCTTATTTATCTAAGTCACGCGTAGAATATATTACATAGTTCTTGTGCATGGAAGAAGTGTCAACGATACAAATGCCCGATCTACATTATTTCGCAAAAGGAAATAAGATTTCACGTGTGCTCTACTTATACGATAATATCTTAAAATTTATATTTTACACAATAACCTTACTTCATAACACGCTATGTTCTGCTGGTTTATAAGATTGTATTGCAACATGAGGGAAAATACATTTTCTTTCGTAATATAAAATATAAATACTATATAACAAAGTTAATTACAAAACATCATAATTAACAGTAAAACAAAATTAAGGTCCAAATATAATTTGGCAGAACAAAAGACCGACCACATACCCTCGATGTTACCAAGTTTTTAGTCCGTAAATAGTTGAAGGGCCCAAAGTCGTTCAAGTTGGAGGAGAATGTACGTATGTCCAAAAACTAACCCAAAAATGGCTATTCATGACGAATATATAAAATTAATAATTATCAGTGATTAGAAGAAAATTTCCAATACCGATTATATCGTATATAAATATAATAAATATAAAAAATATAATAAATTTATATATAATATATATATATAAATGTTTTCACTGTTTGTTTACAAATATCTCTGAATATATTCCTAGTCTATTTTACTTTATTCATGTTGATTAAATAGTGTTGTCTATACAGTTTTGCATTTAAATACTGTCAGGAGTTAAATGGTAGTAGATCGTTTCTGTAGAAATGTAATTAATCGGATTTGGTTCAATTTACACGGGACTTAGCAGGCGGAGTCAACTTTTTTATAGTCTTCAAAATATTCTACTTTTAGGCTTTTAGAATCTTAATATGTATTAAAAGACTGTCTATTTAAAAAGAATTTAAACGAATGTCACTCAAATTACAAAACCAATCCAATTAGCACAAATAAGGTTAATTAATTACAATTAATATTATTTTTATACAAATCGTTATTCTCCATACACTTTGCATTACGGAACGTATGATATTAGCGGGCATACGTACGCGGGCCTTTCGAATATCGCATTCGTGAACTGTTATCTGTCGCGCCTTCTCGTTGTTGGGATTTAAAAATCAAATTTTGTGTTACAGATAAAACATAGTGTGTGAAAATGTTTCGTGGCTTCTTGTGTGTATTGTTGATTATTACTTTGAATGGAGGTTCTATATCTGCTGAATCCGTAAGTAATTTCAAAGTTATACAGTATATTTTTCAGATAATATGTGTAACATAATTTTGTTATATGTGACTTTTGACATTAAAAGAATATTTTTTTACCGACAATTTAATACTGAATAAGCTGAACGATACTTTTAATAATTAATAATTAAGGCACTCGTATAGACTTGTACGTAATTAAAACTATTATATATAAACAGATGTTACTATTAAGTAAATAAAATATTAATGAATAATAGAAATGGTAATTAATAATATATCCTATATACAGCTGAAATTAAAGCAGAGACGAATTTTTAATATGGAAAAAAATACTACATCGATATTCATTCGTAACATGGCAAATATAAATTGGAGATACATATTTCAGAGCCGGTTAAAAAGTTATGCAGACATATTGTTTCGTGCATATATTATACAAGAATACTCCAGTTTCTATTTTAACCTTGAAAGCGTGTGACTCGACATAACTCGACACAAACTGTTCCAAAGACAATATATTGGATATTACTGTCTTATTATTAGTATAGATAAACGCATTACAGGTGCAGTACTCATATAAAATTAGTGATTAAGCTATAAAGGTGTAATCTTCATATTAATTAATATCACATTAGATTTTAATAGATGTGCTCTTTTAAAGGAAGGTGATAATTTCAAATATTGTTTTAGACAATTTTGACTTTTGTCTATGAGCCTCATTAAAACTTTTTGGCCAGGGCCACCAGGATAGACGTTAATGGGTTTAAATGCCTTTCTAATTTATACCAAAAACAAATTAATATTTATTGTAACGCTTTCTATATTTATTACAATTATATAAGACTAAATAAACTATTGATTAATTAATACCTGTCAAATAATGTTTAATAAAATTATATATAGCAATAAAATCCGTACCAGAAGGTTAGTCAGACATTTTCTGGGAAACTTTTCTTGTTACGGTATACACAAGCTTGATCACGGGATCACGGGCCGTTCATAATGGATGAAACAAAAAATGCGCATCACTTTTTGATTGACGCGCGTTTGATTCCGAGTCGAGACTTTTTAATAAGTTTAGGTACTGTACTGGGACTTATCCAACTAACTAACTACCCTAAGATGTGTACAAAAGCAAGATCACCAGCGTGTCTGTACAGCAAACATATATTAGCTATATCTTCTAATAAATAAAATTCTCGTGTCACAGTTTTCGTTCCCTTACTCCTGCGAAACGGCTTCACCGATTCTCATAAAATTTTGTGAGTATATTGAGTAGGTCTGAAAATCGGCTAACATCTATTTTTTCAACCCAAAAATTTCACCCTTTTATCACCAACCCCTATTTATTAGTAATCATTTGGCAAAATAACGTTTTCCGAGTCTCTAATCTATATATATAATCTTATCAAACTAAGTAAATGGTGTAAAGGTGCCGTCAATTGGTGCGTGGAATTGTAACAGTGCATCAATGCCGGAGAAAGTGTTCACGGGTCGTTGGATTTGATTGAATAGAAATCGGTGCATTTGTGCGATGTATCGATTATATTGAACTTTACTGACTACGTCAACACATATTATGCGACCGCAGTATAACGTTCAGACTTGAGGACCTAGCCTTAGATTCTAGCACCTATCTTCCTCCGCAATGTAATCTTGTGGTGGACAAAATAAAAGGTTAGTGAAGGCGAACGTCGGTTAGCAATCGAAATCAGAGCCTTTAGAAATTTGTTAAATATTTTACGTCCTAAAGAAAATACTAAAACATGAACCAATTATTTAGGAAGTTTATATACTTATTTTAATCAAATCAGACGCCGTTTTGTTTGCTATATCTTGTCAACGTAATATGAAGTCAAGAATTAGTCTCACAAGTATAACACTTTCCTTAATCCTAGTTCATATTTTCGTATGATGATAATGGTAGACGACCAGATGGAATGACTTTGATCCCTTGGAGTATGGGAGGGTTTGGGATGCCACTTGTGTGGACACTTTAGCACCGTCCCACCTTCCTATCATAAGCCCCAAAGCAGGGGGGCTGCAGAGCAGGCGGAAAAAAATTAAAAGCTGAAAGTTTTTTTCCTTTTGGGGTTGAAACTTTTTGACCATGGGTTGCAAGTGCACAGGCATTAAAGAATTAAGTAGGCGCCTGGTAGTTAGTACCGGTGATCCAAGAGCTGGTGCTTTCCTTGCTCAGAGTATAAGCATCGCGATACAGTGAGGAGATGCCGCCAGCATTGTGGGTACTCTGCCACAGGGACCAAACTTTTTAAATTTGTTTTAGTTTTGTGGTTTAGTTTTATTTTAAGTTACTTATATTAGTGATATATAGTAGATTTTGTGTTTCTTTATTTAACGATTAATTTTCGTATTATGTTTAATATTGACCAATTTTCCCAAGAATATATTATGCGATTAACCTCTTCAATTGCATCGAGCGTAACCATCAAAGGAATCAGCGAATGTTTCCTGCATTGCGTAAATATTTGCTCAATGCGATGGCGGTTGCATGCTTCATTAGTGGTAACCCACTTAACCAGGTAAATCAATTAACAGTTGAAACAGACCATTTCGTTGTGGAAGAGCATGCAAATTGTAATGATGCAACGGATAACGATATTGATATAATGCGTAACGATTTTGTTGTCGTTATAAGAAGGTTGTAGAACAATTTGGAAGGTTTTTTTTTGTTGCTTTTTAGAAGTATAAAGCTGTTGAGGTAGATCGCACAAATATCGTTCGAACGACACATCGTTTTCATGAAAGATGTTATTTTCAATCAAAAGAAATTTGTCGTATTCGTGAAGTTAACAAAAAAATAAAAGCAAATATGTTTCTCTAATAGATTCGCAACAATACTTTGGTCAAGTTTACTTCATCAGATTGACAAAGGTAAACTGCGGGACTGTACCAAGCGGATATCAAGATATTCGTTAGGTAACGAAAAATCACCTATAGTTAGTTATCGCGAGGTTATTCATGTTTTGCGACTAACGGAGCTTAAAAATGTCCGTAATAGTTAAGTAAACAGCCCACACAATGCCTTATTTAGTTGCAATGACATATCAGAAGGTTAAGACTTGCGCCCACTATGTATGACTCAAGTGCTTACGTGTGAACGAAGATTAGATTCTATTAAATATTGATTCATTTTTGTAAATCTGAACGTAATTATAACATTATTGCTGGAAACATTTTTGCATGGTTTTATGCGTCTTCTTGCTACCACATTCTCTATTATATCTTTTTCGAATGTGATCATTCACAAAAGAAATCACTTATTTATTTAGGTTTATTTGATAATAAACCTAAATAAATTAAAATTGAAATAATCATATATACAATTATTATCATCGAGTTTCTTGCTAGTTCTTCATGGTATATAACTGCCATCAGAACCGGTGGTAATGTAAAAATTGACGATTCAAAAGATTTTTCGAGTTAACCCGCAATGGTTTGCCCAGTAGTGGTCTATTGAATATAAAAAAGTACAGGTTTTTGAACATAGTTAAAGTATCAAGTGCATAGAAATGAAATATCAACGCATAGATTGCACACAGACAACTTGTGAAGAAATTATTTATCTACAAAGTATTTAAAGAAAAAAAACCTTGAATATAGCCTTAGCAATATAATATAGATTTAGCGCAAAAATACATTCATGGCGATACATTGCACGGATGAATTACGCAATCAAGGTGACTTATTTACTGAGCCAAACCAGACTAAAGGCTACTTGTCGCAATACTTTAGTACTTATGTAACCTGTTAAGCGTTTTGAAACCTACATCACAATATTCTTGAGGGCTTACAGAATACCTATTGCTTAGATAACATACCTTAACATTTATGGAGAAATTTTTAGCATCATCCGCATATTATGAAGAAAACAAGACATTAAATTCTAAAATTTAATGTCTTATTTGTTTTAATTTGCAAACTAACAACGAATAGACATAGTAAGAATATATATATAATATAAAATACAGTTTTTACATTTAATACAAGATATCTATATCAAATATTCATATTGGAAAAGCTTTCTCTTGATTTTATAATTGTAGATAAACTACAATAAACTGCACGCATTTACTTGATCGACTATCGAGTTTCAACTTCATTTGTCGCTACTTAACTGGTTATGTTGTTAAAGGAGTTCTAATATTGTTTTAATTATGTTTACTTTACATTGTATTGTTTGAATAAAATAACATATGTTTTCGAATTGATCTTTTTTGTTTAGAGTATTTAGAAAAGAATATGTCAGAATGTATGTAAACTGTATATCACATGTAGGATAAGTAGGATATGCTAAAAAATTAAAAACTTTTTTGCTTTTTCTTCCTCCTCAAGTGAAGGAGTTGTGAGGAAAAATCTTATACCTAATTATCAAGGTCGTGCATCAGGCACAGGTTTTCATACTTCCCTAATAAATAATTAAATATAATTGATTCATTCCGATACCATCTGTATAGTCTTAGACTTAACCAATCTAAACAAAATATCTGGGTCAATAACACTTATAATGTTTATTATGGTAACTTAAGATTATCGTGTATTGTACATTGTTTAGCGCATGATTTCTCATGACTATTAAGTTATTAATGGAAAAAAGTAAGGTTAATCAGTAACTAAAATCCAAATGACAAAATTCTAAAGTGATTTAAAAAATTGTTAGTTATTTTAAATCGATTTGTCTTTTAACAATTTTGTTTCAGGTTTCATTTGAGGATTAACACTTTATTGTATATTCCATTCAAATAGTTATAAGCTTTCAGCCAAAAATTAGCATTATCATAATAATAATTATCTTTACCTTATTACATAAAACAATTGTCGTAGAACGAATAGTTATGAACTTATATGAATCACCAACAATAATAGATGATATTTATTTCAGGAATCGAGATGCCGAAATCCTCCCACGGCACCGCAGAAGATCGAACGAGTGATCTCTCTCTGTCAAGATGAAATTAAGCTTTCTATATTAAGAGGTACATGACGAAAATGATAAGGCCTTGTTGATAAATATTATTAAATAACATTTACTTTATTAACTAAATAAACAAACGAATTACACATCTTGTATGACATTGATTATACTGACTAACATTTAAAGTAATTAAATTAATAATTAATTATATTTTAACGTGATATAGTAAAAACTATTGCACGACCTCAAATCATGTCGAAAATTAGATCTTAAAATTCATACACTTGTCTCTTACAAGTCCAACTTCGAATATTTAGTTTGTCTTCCCAGTTTTCTGGTGATTCTTATTCTGTCATCAACCAAGGTTTAACTTATAAGTGTTTACGCAACAAAGCGCTTTAGAGAAAGTAATAGGCAAAACAATATAAGCGGCACTAATATAGGAACAATAAGTTTGGAACTACTTTAACAGAGTGAGGCATTCCTTTGTCATTTCGTTTGTTCCATTTAGATACAACCTTATGGATTTTATTCACTCGTATAAACATTATTTACTCTTATATATGTTGTGAAAAACCTTATATATAAAAGCAACTCTCTTTATAAAGCTTTAAAACTGTCTTAGGTTGCTTCATAGTAAGTTCGCAAAAGATGTCCTTTTTTAGGCGTTTACAGAATCACGCTACTGTCTCAAAG
Source organism: Leptophobia aripa (assembly GCA_951799465.1). Lineage (NCBI taxonomy): Eukaryota > Metazoa > Arthropoda > Insecta > Lepidoptera > Pieridae > Leptophobia > Leptophobia aripa. The sequence goes on along the minus strand of OX637278.1, from coordinate 5,205,588 downwards.
ACGTGTTTAAGGCATAGAAGTCTCTAAGACTTGACAGTTAAAAAGGCATTGAATACACTGTAGTAAAAAAATAGATAAATATTTCTTGTTTCCAGTAGTTTAAAAGCTTTTCGTACAACCAATGCTTAAGCGAAAGTATGGTGATGTTATTATATAATCTAAGTGAAAACTCGTTTTTAAAGCCACTCATGTGTAACCGTGTTAATCCAAGGTTAACTGTGAAGGTCACCATAATGACAGTGAAAGTACACTTGCATTACGGCGCACGTAATATTCGGTAATACATATTAGATCACTTAATTTGATAGAGTAGTAATTTGATAAAATATGACCGTAATGTTGTGTGTCTTTTGGGCCTAATGTATGATTGGAACTTAGCTTATTTAAATATGATTCATTTATAACTAACTTAAGTTGTATTAAAATGTCTAATATATAGTAGTTGTTCTGCACAATTAAAAAGATAGACAAGAGAAGAAGACATCGGCCTGTAAATGTGTTTCATATAGTTTACGACGGTCGCCATATACATAAATAACGTATTTATTAAAAAACAATATCTACAACCTTATATATATTCGTTTTTTACAGCGTGATTGCTATTCTTAAAGCATTTTATTCAGCTTATCTTTAATAAAGCCTTAATATTTACCAAACTATCGAGTTTGTACGCCAATAACCTTGCGCTTTATTGGAAAGGTTGCTCATTCTCAAGAACGATCTGTATAGCATAATAATTTGATAGTATGGTACTAATGAGCAATATGTGAATCGTAACATTATAGCCTGATAATATTTTGGTTGTGAATATTTACTTACTAGAGTTGACGTCGGGGAAGAGGATCAATATTATGTACACTAATTATATAATCTTAAGTTATTTCGATTATCAGGGTAGTTTTTATTTAGCTTTATAAGAAAACGAATTCTAAAAAATTATTGACAAATACATTTAAATTCGTTGGTATATGTAATAAACAAGGTTAAAATTCTTAACTTTACTGTTCTTACATACGTAAGACTCATTGAACAATATGATTCATTTAGCATAGTGATAATCAACCTTTGGCATCTCTCGTGATATATTAAATTGAAAAGTCAATAAAACAATACCCAAGCATAGGTATTCCCGAACCGTTGTAATTTAGAGGTCTTCAAGAAAACAGCGTACCTCATGACCCAAGATCTGGTCTATTCTCGGTCAACATATAAACATTACGATACAGTGAGGAATTATTTTTCAAAACATCTTTTTTTTAGGTTTTAGCTATCAAAGCTTAGGTTATTTACATAATTTAGATATAAGTGGTGTCTAGTGGAATAGGCTAAATCTATCGTTTATGTTTCTTTCAAAATAATATAGTCATTGTTCATCGGTGATAACGTCGACCACAAGCATTATACTACTGTATGCGACAATTTACTTAGGTTTAATGCGATACTTCAAGGCTGAGCGTAATGATACCAGTGCACTAATAGAATATTCATACATTACAATGACTACATTTACAGATTCTTCATTTGTATCACTATTGAACATTGAATATGATAGAAAAACATATTATAATACAGTTTTTATTAATAAAAAAAGAAGCTACAGGCACTGAACATTTAAAATTTAATTTACAACAAAAAACAATCGACAATTTATCTAACCAAGCAATCAAATGGTATTCATATATTAATTGTAAGCAAATTTTGTATAAGTCATCGCGAAATAAAAAATCACGATTAGTGATTGCATATATCGTGACCATACTTACATAACATCTTAAAGGTTACGCGATAAAACCCAAAACACTTAAACAGAATTTAATAACATCCGCGTTTCGAAAATACAATAAGAGAAGAGGAGTTCGATTTAAATCCTAGGATAAATGAAAAACGAAATCGCTGAGACTTTTCCTAATTAACTTAAGTATTTCTTACTACCAAATATTTTTTTTGCAGTAGTACTTAGTGACAGAACATCAAATGTTCGATAAATCGCTTCTCAGCGAAACATTTACTACAAATAAAGTACTCTTAACAGAATCTTAATGCACTGAAGTTTGACCACTTTAAAAGTTTAAAAAGTGCTTTTAATTTAAAAGCACCTTTTATGTGCTGTTTTATAATCTATGTCAATTGACATATCTGATTTGGTACAACTTGATTTGGCTGTCATGATGAGTGTAAGTCGATACTTAAGTGCATGATTATTTTTTATATCTGTATTAAATTTTGATTAATAAATAATTTTAAACTTCTGTAACAAAATTTTAAACTGCCATCCAAAATTATTAAAAATCAATGCAACGTTTTATCGCATCGATGTGGACGGTATGTTAGTTGCCATGGCTAAGATATTTCCACACACGATAAAATGGTTACCATGGTTACGAATAACGTGATCCAAAGTCTACACGCAGCCTCACCGACATATATTATTGTAAATATTTAAAAAAATTTGTCATAAATTGTAGCTATTTAAAGGAAAACGGCATTTAAAAAAAAATATTTACAACGAATTAAATAAAATAATTAACACAGAAATTATCGCATATAAAAACCATGTGATTATTTGAATGCCTCTCCCAAATTATCACCTTCATAACGGTTTGAGATCGTGAAGTACAGTTATGAAACAGGATAATTATATTTTAATATGACTTAACATACTCATGTATACAACATAAAGCATTTTTAGTATGTATAAAGAAAAAACACTTAGTGGCATACATATAAGGTCTTATGTCTTACTCGTAACAATCGCCAAGACTGAGTTCAATTCAGGAAGTAATTTAAAATAGGAAAAAGGAAAAATTAAAAGTTTTACCTTAGCAATCTACTATCGACTACAGTATTTAAATATTAATTACTAATCGCAAGTGCGTGTAACGAGTGCTCAATTTCACAGCGACGTATAAGCCGTTCTGTGCAATATGAATATGGGTCAATAGGCAATAGTGTAAAGAAATTCTTTCTCAATCGCGTTGTGGAATCGTCTGAGAAGTGTTTTGTAGTGTTTACTGTTTAATAATAAATTATGAATCATTTTTGCCTACATAAATAGGCTCACGGTAAATCTAAGAGGCTTTACCTCATAACCGTCAAATCCCGTATTAACTCATGTTAGTTCAAGCAATTTTCTTGTAATAATTTTTTTTTTCATTTTAATTATATATATACTGAAACTTAATATATCTTTATTCAAGTAGGCCTTTATAAAGACACTTTTGAATCGTCTGATACTACTATCGGTTCGGAAGGCAGCTATATACCGAGAAGAAACGGCTGAAACTCGATAGCTGTTCCTTTAAAAAAAAAAAAAATATAAAATGAGATATATATTTTTATATATATACATATATATATATATATATATATATATATATATTATAATGTGATGTTCTCTATTAACCGTTAATTCTTATCGGTCCATTGTCCAACACTATGTATATATGTTTATAAAACTGAGATAAACAAAATACAACTGTATAATTACAGAAGCCCTGGATGTCATCAAAGAGGAACACACAATGCCAGCAGAGAGAAGAAGAAACAAGAGAGAAGTACCGTTCACACATGATGAGAAAAGAATAGCCGGTGTAAGTTTTTTAGTGCATTTATTTAACATAAGGAATACTTTTCAGCATTGTTTATGCTAAAATTAAGCATCTCGTTCATGTGTATTAATTTCTATATAAATGAAAAATAATATACAATCAAAGATAATAGTAAACAGTTCTGTTAAATAGGAATATAATGTAATGAAAATAACTAGAGATATAATATAAAGCGTGTGTTTTTATAATTCCAGTGTCTGCTCCAGTGCGTGTACCGGAAAGTGAAAGCTGTATGTATTGAATGTATTTTATATTTTACGCCATCATAGTATGGTTAATCTAACCGTTTCATCTATAATATGAATTACGGTTTCACTTTGTATTGTAAGTTAATTTGTCGCTTTTTGTGAAAACTGATACCACAAGTTTGTAGAGACGATTATTTTAACCGAATTACAATGGATGAGGATAACAATTTTATGCATGTGATAAAATTTCGTTAATTTTAATAATATTAATATATATATGTATAAACATACATAAGTATATCAATTTTATAAATAATAAATTAATATACGTTCTTCAATTTAGTTATATAAAAATTTTTTTTCGTACTTAGGGTAATATTTTTTATTATATAATTATACATATCCTGTAAGAAAATAATTATTTTGAACTGGGACAACAGGGGTATTGTATTAGTTATTTTAACATAGGTTTATAAATTCACAAAAGTATGTTAAACCTTGAGAAGAGCCGGGAATTAAAAGCTAGCAATCTTGACATACGATACGATTAACTTTTATGAACGTCATAAACCAAGGCAAGTTAAGCAAAGCAAAATAGGAAAAAGAATGCTTTATTACTTTATGGTCGTCTGTCGAGTTGGTCCAATTTGTTAGTATGAAAAATATTTGAACCAAGACGTTAAATATATAGAATGTTTGCGCCTGTTATGATATTATTAGCAAACTTCTATTATTATAAAAGGTAAATGTTATTTCCTGACTACAGGCGAACATTGGTGACTTCTTCAGGCTAAAAACCAACAAATGTTTCTCTAGAAAGCATATATCATTTAACAATATTTAGGTTCACTTAGAAAAAAATAGAATTATTAAAAAATATATATTTCTAAATCACAAACTCTTTAATAATATTTCGTCAGTTTTCTTGATTTGAGAATGTTCCATTAGCAGATGTTCACATAAAAGAGTTAAACGCGTTCTTCGCATCACGTGACCTATTTCATTACTGAAACCCTCGAAGCAATTAAGATAATTTAATATTTACGACGCACTCGTAAAACTTCGAAGGGATTTCTTTCAATTATCAATTGAATGTTTAATATAGCTCATGGCGACACAGATATAATAAAATGTATGCTGTATTTTATATTATTACGTAAATTTCACCTTTTTTGGTCTGTCGTTTTTACATTTTTTTCTTATTAATTATCTTTGAAGACTTCAATTCTTCAATATTGACACAATTGCAGAAGATACTTACAGAATGTATAATAACTAATAAATACAGCCCCGTTATCCCTGGTATACTGAACTTCTTCTAGGAATCCCTCTCCAACAAGTGATGGTTAGCAGTTGGAACTAGGTTAAACTTGGTTAGGCTGGGTTAAAATATTTAAGAAATTAATACCATTCGTATTCCAAATAAATGATCATTTAATGCGAGATCGCGCTTTTTCCAACATCAAAGTTTTTGACATCTTTAATATCTTCTCTCAATAATCACAATCAATTGTAATAGTTTTAGAATAGTATTATTTTTCTAAGAATAAAAAATAACCAATAATGTTATAATTCAGCCAATTACATTTATTTATTTCATATAACAGTCAACTATGACCAGAGTGCAAGTATTATATTTATGTTATGTATACTTAGTAATATAAATACGAAGGTATAAGATACATCCCTATACTATGTGTTATAATATATCTCATAATAAATATCTTGTAACTCTATTTCTTAAAATATTTGTGTGTTACTTATTTTTATTAAAATTTTTCAGGTAGACGGTTTTGGATTTCCAACATTGGAAGGCCTAGTTGGCTTATATTCTGATGGTGTCAACGAGCGTGGCTACTTCATGACCGTGCTAGAAGCATCAAGGGAGTGCTTGATGCGTAACCATGATAAATTCTCTCGTTCAGTACCTATGGGTATGTTTAAAAACTTCTAAGTCTTTGGTTAGGGTGGTTCGAACCATTCTAACGTTAAGAGGAATCTTATTAATACAAGTATTGGTGCATATACGTACACATCATCACAAACCCACACGAATATACATTCAGTAGTAGCTTATATTATTTTCTTAAAATTATGCACCTCGGAAGAGACTGGACAACCATAACATTTTGTTATTGTATAATGTCTCAAGTTCCCATTTAATTGTCTTATGTGTAAACCTAGTTGTGTTATCTAATAAGTTTACTGTTTTAAATGTATTTAGCACAAAAGATGTCTGGGGACAGATATAATAAAATAAATAAATAACACAGGAAACCGGGTCCAGTGCCCGCCTTATTAATAACATTTATTTTTTGTTTTTGTGATACAAAAAAAGAAGACAATACGAATAAGAAGTTAGTACTAAAATGATTGACTTGTTAGATTGGTTATTTTTTTCTAATAACGTTGATTTAGTGTTTGTTTAAATTTACATATTCTTTATTTCAAATATTTGCTGCACACGTTAAATATCCCATCATTGGTAGGATTTTGATATATGGCCCTTCTTACCATAACATATGTTAAATAATATAAAAAACAATATTATAATTTTAATCTTGCGGTGCGAACAGGTATTATCGATTTTGGAGTTTTCTTTCTTTTGTTTTTTTTTGCAGTATGTGCTATATGCCTCACTTTAACTTTTTAAAATTTTTATTTCAGATAACGGCCTCAATTGTGACATCTCATTCGACATTTTCGAATGTATTTCAGACAGAATAGGCGAATACTGCGGTACATCTGGCATTTAGGAAACCTGAATACTCTGAAATGTTTACCTTTAGTTACCATATGTTTTTGAAAAACTAAAAAAATAAATATAAGTACATTAAAAAAAGTGATAATAATACTAAATTGTGATGCTCAATAACGTATAATTAATAGAATATATAAGGAAGGGTATCTTCATATGTTTTCCGTGGATGTATCGGTAACTGCATATGAGTTGCTTGAAAAAAACATTTGATTGTTTATATTTTTTTTTACAAATTGTTTTTTATAAACAAAATATTGCATTCTCCGTTATTATTCTCTATCAATAAACTTTTAGATGTATCTGTTCTTAAAGGTTGTATTTTTATATAAGGTCTGTGGTATTTCGTACATATATAAAACTGCAATATGCATTAACATGTATAAGCTGTGGCCACGCACGGCCTCGAGAAGGTGACTAATGTTGAACTAACTAAATCCAGTTAATTCATTAATTCAACTGAATAAACAAACTGTAGCTGCGATAGCCAATGTTTACCCTTCCGTCTACGCTGTGTAATTAATCCTTGTACTTAATTCTTAAATATGTAAAATTATAATGAACTGATAGTATTAATTTTTTTTATAAAATTGTAAATATACTTAAGTAGCAAATTGGTGTTTTATTTGTCACAAATATTTAAATAAGCTAAGCCGAGTCTCGATTCTAGCGTTTTGTAGTGGATGACCAGCTTTATAAGTGAATGCCCAAATTATCTAAATCAATGCTCTTTGATTTAAGAGTCATATATATTTAAATAAAAAAAAATCGATTTTTCATTTACTGCCAGTTGCCAAATCAAGGGTGTCGTGCATATGAGAAGAACTGGCAAGAAACTATACGCCACTCCTTTAAATCGCCAAGCATGTTTAATAGTACGTTTGTAAAGATCTTCAACCATTACACCATGCACCACCGAATGCGTCAGAATCTATATTAAATAGAAACAATTAGATAATAATAATAACCTTTATTATCATTGGTGGACATAGCGAAATAGGAGCACACATTTACGTTATAGTGAGAACAACCCGTAAACACACAGTAAACCGAGATTAAAAGAAGTTAATAAAGGTTTAGAAGCGGTTAACATCCTTACTAATTTACGATAGTACTATTATTAATATACTATAAATAAATTAACAACAAATAACCTAACTAATATGACTTAAAATAAAAAAAAAACACAAAACTAAAACAAATTTAAAAAGTTTGGTGCCTGTGGCAGAGTACCCAAAATGCTGGCGGCATTTCCTCGATGCATCGCGATCCTTATACGCTGAGCAAGGAAAGCACCAGCTTTTGGATACTATTATTTATTATAATTACAGATGTTATTATGTGTAATCTTGGGTTACTTACTTTAATTTCAAACGTTTTCAATTATTATAAATGTAAAAGATCAAATGACAAAGGAGAAATAAAATAAAAGAGTGAAGGAACGTAAAATATTAGTGAATCATCACCAAATCATAGGCCAAACTACGAGAATAAAGGTTATCTCTCTTCATCAGTACTGCCTACCACTTACTTTACCAAAGTCAACAAATTCAGATCAAGAGTCTTTTTTATTAATATTGTGTGCCTTATTGCATTCTCCTCCGCCGCATAATTTTAATTATTACATTTTATTACAAGACTTGTTAGTTTACATAGTTATTTAGCCACTTTCATCTCTTTAACTAGTTTTACATGATTGTATTCATGTTTATTAAAACGTAACGTAAGCTATTTTGTTTTATAATAAAACCTTGCCTTTCTGTTATATATAGATGAATACACTTATAAAATCGGAGAAAAAAACTTCCTTTGCAATGTCTAAGGCTTTTATAAGTTTTGGATGGGTCCTTTTTTTCCTGTTTATGCAGTAGGCGCAAAAGGGATTTTTTTACGTATCTACCAAGGGGGTTTCCCTTACGAAGAATACTAGTAATTTTAGCCGAGACTCGATGCGATCTTCACATTTTATCAGAAAACCTGTAACACTTAAATATCACAATTAATTTTTTCATGTTTTCTTTAATTTACATTTGTAGGTGATATCACGTTCCAGTAGAGTTCTACTTTTAGTTCTTGAAATAATAATATGTTCAACTGAAGAGAATGCTAAATAAAAAGGTTAAATGTATGAATACAAATGTATAGAATGTCTCCTGCATCTCCATATACCATCGAACACCAAACATATACAAAATTAGACAGTTCTACAGTAAATTACCGACAAATAAGATGTAATAAGAATAATTAAGATATGGAGTTATTATTTCCACAAATCAAGATGCTTCCTGCTTATAAACTAAAAAACACAAAGCGTGAACAAAATTAGCGATAATAATCACCGATTGTACAGTGTCCCACGACCTCTGAGTTGTAAATTTACAAAATTCAATTGTATTATGAGATAATATGTCCATATAATTATACAAGTTTATTAACGAGATGTGATAAAATACGGAATACGTACATGTTTTTAACTATTCACATAATTTAAAATTCTATTATCGCACTGTGCATTTTAGCATGCCTAATTGGGAGTTTTGATTTCCTAGTTTAAGGCATGGATGGTCAAGGATTTTGTGAAGGAATCAAAAAGGGAGAATATTCGACCAGTTAAAACTATTGAATGCCTCATTAAATGTTCAACTTAAACGTAAGCGCGTTTGATGAATTATTTGTCAATGCAAATATAAAGTTTGAGATAAAGAATAATCATTTTCTAGTCTGTATCAGTTAAAGTTTATGAGTTTGTCTAAAAAGTAAAGCTATATTGTATATTGCTTTGGCATATTTATTTACTTGTGCATGGTAAAGCTTTCACATACGTAAATTATTAATGAATAACTTTCCAAAAAAGCTAGATTGATTTATAAGGTTTACTATAAGAAATAATGTAACAATAGTTAAACAATTTCACAACTAAACTATTATTAACAAGCCCCAAGTGTAATTAAACCCATCATCATACCATACAAAAAACCATCCCATACAGCGTGTAGGGCAAGCAAGCGTAAAGATGGAAGATGCCCTTCGTAGCTCCATTGTAGGAATGACCTCTGCCTGACTTAACTTATGATACACATGACCTCTTTTATACATCGCTTTTGTAACTAGGATTCAACACTTCAATGGTTTTCATTGAAACACTTTTGCTCCACCAAAATTAACTATACCGGTGATCCAAGAGCTGGTGCTTTCCTTGCTCAGCGTGTAAGCATCGCAATACAGCGAGGAAATGCCGCCAGCCTTGTGGGTACTCTGCCACAGGGACCAAACTTTTTTAATTTGTTTTAGTTTTGTGTTTTGTTTTATTTTAAGTCACTTATATTAGTTAGGTCAATATTAAGAATATTTTGTGTTTATTAATTGATCTGATGTACTGAACTTATATGTAAAAATTTTGCTATTGTAACTATAAGCATCCGTCTCAGTATGGAGAAAAGCCATATTTAAAACTTTAAAAAGGGACTTCAGGCATGTTCAATAAACTCGTTCAAATCTTTTATATGGACAGTTTTGTATGTTTTGTATACGGACATACGGGCCATTTTTTTCAAATACTGAATTGAATTCAAATCATAAGCAGTACGAATACTTTAATTATAATTTATACATATCAAAGGATATCTTATTTTATCTATTCCTAAAGGCTTATAGATGTTTGTATATTAAAATACCCGCAATGTAACAATTGTTTTCGTTGTTCTTGGCGGAAAGACTAATTTAATTGGATATAACACCCAGACACTTTTATTGCAGTATTGTAAAGCATCTTCAAGGTTTCACAGTCGACACAAGGAAATAATCACAAACACCGGATGATAATAACAAGTTTTTAGTTAACTACAAAATGTATACATGAAAGTTGCCATATTTATTTATCAAACGTTAACAGTTGAAGTAATGGTACACCATAAGCCGAACGAGGGAACGGGTTTAATTCCCAGGATAGTCCATATTTGATATATATAGATCCAAAATCCAATTTAGTACCCACAAGACGGATAAGCATACATCTTACGTACTCAAAGATAACTATGAGCAGAATCGGTACACACTGGCGTTAAAGGAAAATGAAAATGTCTAAAAATTTACGACGTATATAATACATAGAATATACATAAATTCAAGATCAAGAAGGGCTGTAGATACAGTAGATTATTTGTAAATGTATTGATCTAAATTATAATCTATATTTTAATAAATATTACTAATTACTATTATTTTTTGTTTTTTTTTATGATTTTATAATTAAAAAAAAGTAAAATGACCTTAATATTAATTAATAAAATATTTTTAATTAGACGAGGGCCAGAATAGGATAAACCTACAGAACATTCTGAGAAGAACACCTTTCAGAGATTATATTAAGATAAAACTCAATAAGCTTTCGTTAATAATGAGAACAAAACATATTGTTCCTGGTGCATACGGAATCGAGGATGTGATGGCCCTCATCTAACTATGTTACATCTTAGCCTTAAAGATTGTGCATAGAATAAGCTAATATATCGAATCATCGCAGTACGCTCTACAATCGTTAATATACTCAGCGTCTCACACGGCCAAGCACATAAATAACACACTCTCGCTTAATCATAATAAAATACAATTTAATAAGAGCTTTAAACTAGTAACCCACAACACAAGTGTTCCCGCGTGGGAATAGTATGTACCAAAATAATGTGTGTTAAAAATATTTTTTCATTTACATAAGAGTGTACTTTAGCTTTAATTCTAAATCGTACATGAAGCTTTATAGTATTATGTCAGTGGAATAAACACCTTATATTAATAACAATGATGTCCGGTCATTTTCACGGCGTATAACTCTGTGCGTTAGCTATATCTATATAAGACGAATTTGATTTTCGAACATCATAGTTCACAGCGAACCAACCACCTGCGGTGTTAATTATGTGTTGTTGATTCATCAGTGAAATACAGTGAAAATGTCTTGGACTTTGTGTGTTAGTGTTTTGTGTTTATCTGTTGTAGTGAGGACTCAAATTATACCTTCGAAGTCTAGAGCCAACGATGGGGAGTATAACAATGTTAATACGGATGGATCGTTTGATTTTGGGTATGTAGAACAACTATTCCGATTAGGTGAAACTAATTTAATTTCACTGGGGTTTAATATCACTGGTTCATTAAATGGCTGTTTTAATAAAACGTTGTTTTGTATTGTATTTGTAGCCTTTGAGATCTTTTTTAAATTTATGTGTTGATTTTTTTATTTTAAGTAGTTTACTTGGTTTATTTCAATTTACTTGCTTTAATTATAACTTTGCTTGGTTACCTATAAATTTGTATATTATTATCAGATACATAAACAAAGACCGCGGGTCAAGTTATCACTTAGCTAAAGGCAACGCCAATGGTGTAGTGGGAGGTAGATTTGGTGCGAGAGAACCTGGTACTGAAGAGGTGAAAGAAACAATCTATACTGCTGGTCCTAGAGGGTAAGCCTTTTAATCGCCCTTTTTAAGACATTTTGTTTTATTTTAAATAGGTTAATTTGTTTATTTAAATCTTTTACGAAAACTAGAGCCATACAAAATGAGTTTATTTTATATATATCTGTCCCCAAACATCTTATGTGCTCATACATTTAAACATTTAAACAAATAAACTTATAATATAATAAAACTAGGTTTACACATAAAACAATTAAATAAGAACTTAAAACAGTTTAGTATATTACATATATGTTAACGTAAAAAAATTGTTTAATACATTGTCTATTCTCACAATAATATTGCATTAATTTTTGTATAGCTTCCGAGCGAAAGGGCCGAATGTTCATCGCAAAATAGACCTCGACCAACGTCCCAGAGGTCCAATTGGGAACAAGGACGATCCTTATTTTGACCCAAGTGAAGATCCAAGTTATTCCTTCAAAATTGATACCAGGACATACACCAAGAATGAAAATGCTAATAGCAGAGGCGACGTCAAAGGTATATTATTCGATTAAGTGTTTGTTTTTTTTTGTTTAAAACATGAGCATTATTTAATTCCACATTAGAAAGAAAATACATATACTTAAACGCTTAGGGTTTAACTACTAAAGGTTGCTAAATTATACTTACGCTACCTTGTGATATAACTAACTCAATCATTCATAATCGTCAGGAAACAGGCATTTATTAGAACTAAAATCCATGACAGGACTGATCTTAAAGTTCTTGCATGTGTTTTGAAGTTTCGTATTGCATCTTACATTAAAACTTAAGAAATGTATATAATACAATGTTTTTAGGTCATTATTCTTTCGTTGATGACATTGGAGAGCGCCATGATGTCTCTTACATAGCCGGTAGAGATACCGGTTTTCATGTCTCCTCTGCAATCCCCGATTCTCCAAGAGGTATCGGATCTCCCTTCCATAGGGCTCCTTTGGTCCGGAATGAGAAGAACCCTAGAGGGAAGACTGCTGTGCAACGGGGCTTAGATGGTTCTTATAGGTAAATGAAAGGCGTGCCTGCCAAATAATTTATCACGTTTTATGACTTGTACACCAATGATTTTATTTATCTATAAAATGCTATCATAAAAAAAGGAAATGCTTATAACAAAAATTTGATGCAGTCTTAAATGTGTAGAGTTAAGATATCTTGCTTCCTCAGTAAGGTTTATTAAAATTTTCATATTAATTATTTAAAAATTTAGATTTATTTCGGCTGGACCTGACCAAAGAAGAACAGAAACGAGTGACTCACATGGTAACGTTCGTGGATCTTACACGTTTTTGGATGACAAAGGAGTTCAAAGGTATTCTTTTTTTTTCGTCAATAATCACCGGTGTTTAAATGTAAAATAAATCATACATATAATTCTATAATGGCTGTATGTATAAAACTAAATGATTTTCATGTATCTCTTGTATTGACCCAAATACAATAGAAAAGACAGAAAAACAAGAGAAAACATTTATTGTATTGTCAATGCTGTCCTTTGTTTATTTTATTACTATTGAATGGATATTCAACTTGTTTCTCTAAATTATTTAATATTCACTCTTAATTTATCTTAACAGAACAGTCCACTACATAGCTGGCCCCGGTATTGGATACCGGATTGTGAAGAATAGCAATGACCCATTCATACCTTCGTATTTCCCAACGTTACCCAGCCAATACGACCCCGATTTTAATGACATAAGTCCAGTTGGCCCCTCCGTAGCACCAGCAGGCTTTGCGCCGAGCGATGAAGGAACCGATGATGTATTTAAAGGTGAGTTACTTTGTGATGATATAATAAAACCAGTTCTTCCAAGCAGAATATAAAATTAATATTTTTTGGCGTCTTAGATTTCTATCAGTAGGTAATCAGTAGAAGACAAATAATGTTCTAAAGAACTTAACAATGTTATATGAATTATAGGCCCCGATGGTACAGCTGCCTCCGGCCACGTGAAGCCACCACCTTTTCCATCATCGGAGGATAGACCTGATCCATCCGCTTCTGACGTTAGTAGTTCTGAAAATGCTAGCAGTGATACCAATTACGGTCAAGCACCACCCTTTAACCCTGAAAATGATAACCAAGACTTAAGCTATGTGGATGAAGAGTCAACTAGTTTTGCAGTTAAACCAACCCAAGGAACAGGTGATGCATAGCACGCGTAGCAAATGGTTGAATTGGTGATCTTGCTAGAATCAGCCTTTTGTGTTACGAGCGTTCTTTTAGTAAGGAAAGAACTTTTATAACTATGCAAGATCACAATTTTCAATCGAATTGCACTGGAGAGAGCTTGGAATGACTTCTTTTGCTTGCAATAAATTATTGTACACAACCAAACTGGTTTTTATTACACCACCAAACGGCACCGCACAACGTAAGCGCACAAACAACTTAACAATTACCACTTGCAGGCAAACCTTGGCGTCCAAGCAGCAAACCTTTTAGGCCCACGAAGAAGCCTTATGTACCGCTAAAGCCTTCTCAAGTGCCATTTAATAATGAAGACGAAAACAACAGTGGTGAAAAAAGTAAACCACAATTTGCTGTAGGATACAATGTTCATAGTAAGCCTGGTACGACGATTATTAAGAATATTGGGCAGAATTATTTTGGCATTCCACCCGGTGTTTCGGTACGCGCCCATGTCCAAAGTATCGATCTTTATCCGTTCGGTTCGAAGCCTTTATCGCCTTCAGAGGCTTTAGAACATGACGCGTTAATATGATTATTCGATTACTCGTAGTTAGTGAAACAATTGTAGAGTATAATTAAAAAATTTATTTGCACTCGACTGTTAACAAAATGCAAAATAGTAACAAGGATTTTGGATGTTTATTGTGTTATCTTATTCTAACAGATTGCACCTATGGTCTATCTAATAAATTTGATTTACTTCGCTTAGTTTACAGAATAACAGCTTTACGCAATGATCTAACTTATTTTCTATAACAAATAGGTCGTAACAATTATGCCAAGTTTATTAGATAGACGTTATTAAAGTTTACCAGTTTTATATGAAAGTTTATAAATAGGAAGGATAATTTGGCAATTTTAGTGAATAAACAGGAAAATTAGTTCTAGTTAGGCCTACAATACGAACATTGTGCGAGCTTGAACAGTGTCTAAATATAAGTGTAAAATATAGTTTTAAATTTAGAAACAAGTTTCATTTCACTTAGGTTACCGTGCGAAATGCATATTACAATAATATTAAGTATATATTTAATAATATATAACAAAATTTTAACCATCAAAGTAGGTAAGCCATCAAAAAAAAGTCGATAAATTATACACAAATACTTTTTATGACGTAACATAAAAAGCCAGGCTTTAATAATTCGATAAAATTTCAACAAATTTATGGTATTCTAAAATTATAAATATATTATTAGTTATAAAGCGTATATTAGAATATCGAAAAGATAGGACCTTTTTTTAAATAAGCACGAAATTTATTTTTAATCTATGTTACCATAGACTGCCGAACGACAATTGTCATCTGTGGCATTTTTTTTTATTTCGCGCGTTTATATAAATATAATCAATTATAGAAAAAAACAGAAGCCTTGCTCCGCCCTACAGTTTCATAAAGTGTATATTTAAAAAATATGAAGCAATTCTTAATATAGGAGGTTCTAAAAGGCCAAAGAGCAAATCACAATATAAAGCTTATTTAGAATATGAAAGTGCTGATACTAGGTATATAATATTTACAAGATACGTCATGGGCATATAATTTTCTTATATATTAATATAGCATTAGGATAAATTACATAAACACAACTAAATTTTAGGTATATATACGATTTAAATACATATTTGTAAAATATACCACAATGGAAGATAAATATTAACAAGAAGTGTACCGTAAATTACCAATATATTTTATTGAAAGTAAATCAGTATTAATACATCAAATTAAAAGGTAATTTACGCAAGAAAACTTCAAAGAGCTATTTTTAAGCTGATTCGCTTCGTAATTAAAAATAAAAGATTTTTTTTAACGACGTAAGTCAAAAATTATTATGAAATTTTTACGTTTTTTTTTTCATAATTCTCGTAAACCTTAGTATATATTTAGTATACTTACTCTAATACAAATAAATTATATATTGAAGCAATATGAATTAAGCCTGAAAATCTATTATTCACATTAATTTTCACAGCCTTCATTAAAACCTAGGGCTTTAACACTATATTAATATTATTGAAGTAACAAGAATTTAATTTACCATTCTTTTTTGTTATGGCTACTTTTACATACTGCAGAATCATGACGATAAAATATAACACCAATTTTATAATGCCGGATTATATCTAATTCCCTTTAACATATCGTAAAGTAGTAGTAAAATCGGACCATATCAAGGGTTTCTTTGTATTTGTTAAGGGTTAGCAAATCTTACTAATTTCACTTCAAAAGTTAGGGGTCTGCCTTTTAATTACTGACCTCAAATTTTAAATGTCATTTGCGAACGATTCGTATAATCAAATATATGAATAATATTAAAAAAAACTAAAATAAAAGAAATAAAAAAAACTTAAGAGAAATTTAATAAAGCAAAAAATCAGTACACAATCAATAGGATAATCATAATGTAAATAATTATAAGCACCATACATCTATGCAGTCAACATTAAAAACATGTGCCACAAACTCACATGACAGCGCTGTCAAATTCGCAGTACCACATATAAAAAAAATGTTTAACCATTATAATCTATATAAATATATTGTGCTTACTCGGCTAAAACATACTTTAATAAAACTAAATTGCTTTAAACATAACAATGTGCTATTCAAACGAGTGGTTTAAAGATCTGAATCGGAAAACCGGCAAGCAACGAAAGGAACAACTCTATTATTTATGAATTGTCGATTCTACTAATTTAACTCGGGTAGGCTGCTGTCAAAATTAGGCATATGATTTGAGCCGTATCACATTGAATTAAAGTTTGTATTCCTTGAGTAGGCCTTAAAGTCTGCTAAATTACCAGAATCTGACCTTATAAAAGACTAGATTATAACTTAATAGTAATAGTAACTAATTCTGAGCGTTGTATTAATAAATTATTTTTAAAAATAACACGTTTTATTTTAATAATATGTTTTGGCGCGGATTAAAATGTCAGATCTGTATTAAAATAAATGATTTCAGACAAAACTCGTACTAATTAATACTTATTAAGTTAATACATTACTTTTGTAAATATGACCCATTTTTACTTAACACCTAAACGATTATTCTTGTTGTTAAACTCTTAGGCAAATTACTGTGTCATACTTAAGTTGACACTGACAGATGGCAGTTGACACTTGACACAATTTGACGTTTTGTCAACACACTGAGTTACACTATCTCGATTTTTTTTTAATTAGACACAAGTTGTCAACTGTCAAAAAGAGATAAAAGACACGTAATAACTAGATAGAAGCAATAGAATTTCAAATAAAAACATATTTCATAAGAATAGATTATAAATTAACTACTACAATATATTGGTACGTTTGTGCATGATTATGTACGTTTATAAGCGGAGTTATAGATAATTTGTGCCTGATTTAGTCTATGGTATTTTTTTATTGAAAAAGACCTGTCAATTGTCAATGAGAATCGTTTACACGATGTTTTGTTACACTGTTAATATTACACTACGAAAGTTTAGTTTAGTTTGTCAATATTTAACGTGTTACAGACAGTAGATGATTTATATTAAAAGCCCTAATCTAGGTACAAACCAAAGTAACATTTATGTGTTATCATTCGTAAAGCTATTGTATTTTGTGCCTCTGTTATTTATTCAACTAAATGGCGAGCCTCTATTTCAACAATGTATAAACAGCAAAAATTATCTAAAAAAATTCGTCAAAATGTCTACTGTGCCACGAATGATATATAAAAAAAAATAAATAATGAAAATTTATTTCATATCGTCATATACATAAAAGTTTTATTCGCGAAAACTCTATATTGTATGAATTTTAATATTTTAAATAGGTCACAATTTGATCGTGTATTGAAAAGCAAATGCTTCTTTGTCCGAGTTTGAGTTGGTAAAAGTACTGGTTCAAATTGTTTTTATTGATTATTGTATACAAGTGGACTTTTAATATTATGAGTTCTTGGGAGACACAGTAAACATTTAGTATGAGAATTGCAAATAACACTTAACCTAGCATCAATGGACGCATCAGTGGACGCGTTGTGCGCTTTTATTACGTCATCTTGATCTTTTTGGAGGTCTCCTCGATCATGTCTTTGATCTTGGTGAGCGGGGACCGTTTGGCATCCACACCCTTTAAGTGGGCTGGCAAGTGGATGTTCAAGGGGTCCCGGAGCTTTGTTAGGTCGTTCTGGACTTTGTCAATCTGAAATTTATTACAGTAGAATTCACTTACTCGCACTAGGTGTGTTTTATTATGTACTAAGTATGATGATGATTTAAGAATTACATCACGAATTGATAATGTCGTAGTACGAATGTTTTTCAAAAACAAACTCAAATAACAGAATGTCTATGTTTATAACACAGAGCTTTGTCTGTATTAATTGAATGTGACTTTAATTCTTATGTATTGAGATGGTAAAAATTAGTTTTTTTTGTTTCGAGGGTAGGGATCTATCTATGCTATCCCTTTTAAATACTAGCCTTTTTGCCGTGGCCTTTAATTTAGTCGCTGGTAAAACACCAGGGCTCATGGCATTGGAGATGTCCATGTGCGACGGTCTACAACTTTCTGTAGTTCGCCTGTTCGTTTGCCCATAAACTTACTTCATCCTTAAGTTGATTATACTGATGAATATCGAGTCCAATCTTTTTTGCTTTCTTATGAAGAGTGATGAGGTGCTGCCTATCTTTAACTTCTGGTAAGACATATTCCTGAAAAAAAAAAGTATAGTAAAAGTATATTGCGTATTCAGTATATGTGTTAACACACATTGTGTACGTATATTTTATTTCGATTCAAACGGCACCCTAAACAAGCAACAGTTAAAATTTTTGTTACGTTACCAAGGTAACCGAGCCCCTCCCATTGTTGAGCCAAATGAAAACAAAAACTGAAACCGAAAATATAAAACCACGCAGAAACTGAATTGCATATCAGATAATAAACAATAACTGTGTCAACCTTGCTATTTACTCAACTGCGACATAAAAATAGTAAAGTATTTCGTATAATTTCGGCAATTATATCTCCGGGTCGGAAATATGCGGGTTTTCAGCGCGGATTAAGTACACAGAGCGCCATAGTCAATGTGTTAATTAGGCTTCGCTCAGTACACTAGCCCTGGTTATTCGGACTAGCCTCATTACCACATCACTGATAGTTAGCGAAGACACAAGCACAAAGTCATAAAGAGAACAATAAAATAATATTTAAAAAGGGTATACCAGAAATATATAAGTAAAATACACAAGAAATCCAAACAAGTTAGAAGAAGAGAGGTCGAGATAACTTACCTGTTTCGTTAGCACGAAGTAAGCGTACGTGGCCATCGCAGTGCCATATGTAACGAAGTAGGTCACTGGTTCCATGATATCCCAAGAGTATTCCCACCAGGTCAGTCGGGCTAGTACACCAAACTGAACACCCATAAGACCAAGCCCCACCCATGTGAGCAACGAGGTTTTTCGCGAAGTTTCCACTTCTAATGACATGCGTTTCTGAAAATATGATTTGTCCATATTAATTCAAAACGGGCCGCTTGAAATGAATGAGAAAAGAAAAAAGAATAAGAAAATGCATTTTGTCGTATATCGTCATAGTCATATTTTTAAAGTCAAAAGCACACAATTATCCCAAATTAACATAACATTGATATACCTGTTCTAAAGGCTGCAGCTCCGTGGACAGCTTTTCAAGTTGAGCCCTCAGCTCTCTTTCTTTCTTAATCTGATGCTCTCGTACGTTGAGTGCCTCATACAGCTGGTTCACGAGATTCCTAACGTCACTCAAGCGTGTTATCTCCTCAACACTAAGACGTTCCTGGAATATGGTTTAATATACGTTGATATAACTACGTATTGTAAATTATAGTATCGTTCATATTTGTTTCAAGTTTCATGTATTGAGTTTCAATTAATTACTTTGAGTTTTTATTTTTATTTATTATTCATTAACATACTTGATGATATTAAAATACATTAAACAGTAATATCAGGACCCGTTTCACACGTTACGTATCCACAAGGTAAGCGATTTATAGCTTGCGTTATAACACCGAGACCACAGTTAACCAAAATGTTCATCACATAACCCTTTGTTCAGCAGTCCGGTAAAGTAAACATTAAGCCAACCGAGTATTCAATATCTATGACGAACGATTGGAATGTCATGAAATTATATTTTGTTTGTTAACCGATTAAAAAGGTTAAATTGAAATATTAAACGTACGTTAAATAAGCTTTCAAAATGCTTAATAATAACGTTTAAGTATTCACCTGTGTGAAGCAGCAATTATAATTAATAAGGAAAACACCGTTGATAAGAATATGAATAATTATAACTTAACTATTAAAAGCAGGTTTGGCTCCACACTAGGCTATACACAAAACTAACGTACCAAGTTCGATATTTGTATTGAATAGTATATAATATTAGAAACTTACAATAGCTGTGTTTGTCTGATAATGTTAACATTAGGCAATGTCCCCTACTTAACGGTAAAACCTTATTGGAATTAACGGTTTTCAGTTGGATATTGATTTCAACAATACCATTTAGGCATCCAAGAGATGGTTAAATGTATAAATAAATAATGTATTAGAATTATGTTATATTTAATAATAAAAAAAAAACCTTGCGTTTGGTAAGTGTGGTTCTTATTTATTTTGTACGTTAGACATCAGTCGCAAAGTAATATTTTTTTATAAACTTTTGAACGTCACTGAAACCCACTTTAAATGGGATCACTGCGCGCCCACAACTGAGAAGAACCCACAAAATCTTAGTGTATTGTACTCATACTAGCTGTCGATTCTTTGAAAAATAAATCTTAACACGGTTGGAAATTGAGTTTTGATTCCACTGAGTTTCGTTTGTGAGAAGGAAAGAAAACTTTGTAAAGAAAATAACAAAAAATATAAAACACATTAATTTATTATTCCATGTTGCTTGTGTGTGCTATTTTTAAGTTGTTCTATACGCGTTGACAAATATTTGGAGATTTTCAATAATTGATCAACTATTAAATACAAATACTAAACCTCGCTGCAATAAGTTACTTTGTTATCATTGCACTTATAAATATTAACGTCAACTTCAAAAAAACATTCCTTAATGTTCCATTGCGTTTAATAAAAGCTCGAATCCAATATAAGCGTTAAATTACTGAAGTCCAGGAGTAATGCGTGATCCCGTGTGAAACGCGACCCAATAAAATTTTATGACATTTTTCACGTTACAAATACGCATTTATTAACAAAATTTTAATTAAGCATTTAAGTGAAGCCTTTGATGAAATTTCAACGGAATATTGTGTTCAAATAAATTTATAACCGATATAAACATGAATTTATTACATTATTTAAATTAATCTTTCCAAAAGAAAGTCAACTATTACCTTATTATATCAAATATAATATCAAACAAATAAACTTTTGCTTCTAATTACCCGTAATTTAATAAAAGTTCGCAGGGGAACAGGTCGGTCGAGAAATTAAATGATATAGTTTGTAAATTTAAAATATGTGCGGTTTTTCAAATAATACATGTGTATATAACACACATTAATTATGTTATTATGACAGAGGCGTACATAAATCATATGTACGCCTTTGTCATAATACCTCGTTTAATAAATGAACCCACAACCTTTTCAACTGAAACAATTACTCAGCCTTTCCACAATACCTCATTAGACAACCCCATTGAGATCGCCTAACGAACGAGGAAATAAAAGTTTCATTAGAGCTTTTCAAAAGATTCCAACACATTCAATTTCTAACGTTCACACATTAACGCTGTATCGTATTTCATGTGATTGAAAGGCTATTATTGTTTAATAATAGCCTTTCAATCACACACCACATATTACTATGCGGTTTAATCTAAAGCACAAATTAATTTAAAAGAACTAAAATGTGTGTATTATCACATGTTACCACAGACTATCATTCCCTTGAACAATAGAAAACTTTACTAAACAATTAAGGATGGATGACAAACCCAACTAAAACTAATACATGGCTGACCTGAAAGCCCCTATGTCGTCAAATATATGCTTAACATTTGAGAGATATTCGTTAGCGCAATTAACTATCTATTATATATTACTGATTGTAATCATAGATGTCGCTACACAACTAACCAAAGCTTTGCTACTGTGGTAAAATTTTACTCGGCATTCTTTATATTTATATCTTTTAGTCGTATTATTCTGTACTCATAAATTAAATGAATACTTTTAAGTGTTTGAGAATATGCATAAAATATTTTGGTAAGGTTTTTTTTATTATTTAAAAATATTTATATTTTCATCTGTTTGTCGGTAGGTCTATGTATAATATTTATAAATGGAACGTACACAAAAAAAAATATCAATAATCATTTACAGTACATAAAAATCTAATAAATCGTAAATTTACAAAATCTTTTTATTTATACATAGGACATTTTTAAATCGTCGGGAACGCTTAATTAACTAAAAGGATCATAAGTCCCCCTAAACTAATTAAGTAATTGGCCCATTCACACAGTCACGAAATCTAAATATTCATATTTTATATTCGTTTACATGAATTTCAATACAAATATATTTGATAAGTAAATTTTAGTTATTCTAACCTCTCAATAAATAAATTTAGGACTCATTTGCTAGCTAGGCCAAAGGTAAGCAATTTATAACTTGTATAGGTGCTAATGAAACTGAAAAATTTACGTAGTAGTATGTATAACTTATAAAACTGTAAAACTGATATATGTATGTATGTAGATATACTTTTAATTTTTATGTCACGCTATGTAAGTAATTGCCTGAAATATATTTATTAATTCGGTCCTGGTACTTTTAGGCAGGCAGGCAGGCCTGAATATTATACATTTTTTGCATGCTATATTGGTTGGCTGATTGTGTAGCTCAATAAGATTTATACTTGTTTTCTTACTTTATATGTACCGAAATCAACTCCAGATTATTATTATAACATCAAAACTTGAACTTAATTTATAGCTCAACACTTGTTTCTAAAGGTTTAAATCAATTTATCTCAATAATAAAATCGATGTTATTCATGTTAGCCTCCTGTCAGTTAACCCTACCCAATTTTTTTTATCACCATCGTGTAGTAAACCTAAGGAGTCGTTAATGTGAATCAAAGCTCTCAGCGAAAATCAATTGAGGAACAACGTTAATTTCCGCCAACGACAGGTGTAGACTAACTTTTGATTAGAAACGTAACTAGTTTCCGTACTATGAACAATAGACTTTTCAATCCTCTCCAATACACGTTTGAAGTTAAAAAAAATCTGCTATATATTTTTTCGAGCTTACCATAATTAGTATAGCCGGATATGTAAGTATAGACATATATAAACCAGACAGACCTAGTTATAGCTGGATCGATAAAGGAGTACCTTCACCTTGTGGAAGTTTCTTGTTTTCTGCGATTGATTTTGGATCACATAGAAATATGAAATTAAAAAGCAAATATCTCACCTGAGGTGGAGTCTTAACATAATATTCGGTATCGTTGATGACTAGTCTAAAGTCATTCTCCAGTAAAGCCTCCACAGTATCGCTCGACGCGATGCGCACACGCTCGTCAGCCGCAATTGCTATGGCCCGCTCTACACCGCGATCTTCCGCTTTTAACTGAAATATAAATTAAATAATAAAGAAGAGATCGAGCGACATAGATTACCTTGCAAAGGTAAGCGACCGATCGCACGTTAACATTTATATATAAACAGACAGTTGACAAAAGCACAGATGATTCAATAAAAATCATAGCCCCAAAATATGTAAAAAAGTATACACAGAACAGAAATAAATCAACAAGCATAACAGGATAGAAATGGAGAAACTAATGTTATACGAATGCTTTCTCTTTTTAAACAGTTTTTACTAACATGTCTAAGTGCCATACATCTTATAGTAATATCTGTTCTAATTCAACTTAAAATTGTGATACTTACAAATTATTTGTATTATTTTAATAAAACATTATATTACTTATATACTTATGGTATATAATAAAACTATAATTAATGTAATAAATTATATAATAGCAAAACATTAAATGCTTTTTGTACTTATCAGTTAATAGTGTAAATCATTTTATTCAATTCAATTACTGCTACGTGTATAAATTGCGAATGCATGAAATTAGCCTAATGAAGACTATTCAGCGCTCATTAAATGTCATTCATAATTTTATTAAATTTCTGTTGAATATACAAGTGAATATTCACTAAAATGTATTTTACATGACCGAATCGTAAATAGAAACATTTCCTGATCTCCAAAAACACAGTTTTTTTTAAAAAAAAAAACGAAGATTTCTCATATTTAATACCTATAATAACTGTTGTTTGTGGCGATAATTTGACATATTATATTTCATTAGGGTATCATATATTTGAAAGGGTCGACAGCAATGTTTTTATCGAGTTATGTAACTTGTTCTCACTTGGTTGGATTATTTATCATTGTTTTCTTATGTATCCATATAAATACACCTTTCAAAATTGCAAGACAATTTGTATATTAGAAATTCAATATTAAGTGACGTGACTTGGTGTTGATTTGTTTTGCTTTTTGCCTTTAAAAAAAATATATACTAATGAGTAAAATTTGAAAATCTATTATTTGTCGGACAATCGCGGTTAAAGCTTCCATTTAAAAGCAGCATCAGACTCAGACGAACTTTGATCCTTTTGCATAGCTCAGTACTAGCACCGTAGAAAAAGAGACTTCATTAACTGCTTGACGGTCCTATCGCGTCTGCATAAGAATTCAGTATGTATTTAACATATTTTTTGTCCCACACCAGTAAATTAATAAAGCTTAAACCCACCTGTTCCAATAGATCTCCAACGGATTGTGATACTGGCCGCAATGTGAAGCGACATTTTTCGCGACGCGATGGAAGAGGTACAGTGATCACTGGTAGACCACGACGATATGTTAACGATACTTCTGTAACAAAAAAAGTTAATTTAATTATAACACAAGTTACACACACTTGGAATGTGTCAGCATTAGCTAAACATCGCGAGAGTTAAATTCTTGAGTAGCCAACGCAAAGTTGAATTTATCATCTAACATTTATGTGCTGTTTTTATTTTAAAGCTATCGAGTATCTGGTCGGCTCTTCTCGGTAAAATGACGATCCAAAAGTGTCTTTATAATTACCTTCTTGAAAAAATATATTTTGAGTTTTAAATATTGAAATGTTTATTCAAGAGTACTCAATCGGAAATTGTGACTTGAGATACGTATTATACGATAGGCCTAAAATTATTAACGGCAATTTAAGAACAAGCTACGCCTTCGAATTACGTAAACAAAAATAAATACGAACACTTAGTTGCCAAACATTTATGGAGGGCAAAAGATTTGTCTTTTATTCTGTAATTATATCATTGATCATATTACTGTAGTGTCAATGAATTACGATTACGTTAACTATACATACTCTTTAAATTAATTACATGGTCGAGTGCTTGTACCACGAGTTACTTTTTCTTATTAAAAAAACCCCCGAATTAACCAGAAGCTTAAAATCAAACACCATAACAACTTTGCCCGTTTTGGCAGTGGGCTGTCATTATATTAAAAAACGCTTAGTGAGAAAAAATTGGCAACAATATTTACTATGTATGAACCATATTCAAGTACAGAACCCGTCTGTAAATGTCGGCTTAAAAAAGACAAATCAGTTCAACACAGAAATGCACTTTAGTTTAAAATGGAGCACCGCCAATTTGCAAGCAAAAATAAGAAGCTTGTCGCATGGATTTATAAAATCGTTAAAAATGGGTGGGTCTTATTTATTATTGGAATCGTGTCTAGTAGCTAGACGGGCAACTCTCAAGTCGTAGAAGAGACTGATGGCACTAGGCATAAGTCCCAATAATTGGTAGCAGATCACGTGTTTTTCTAATAAAACAATTATTAAAATCTAAATATACTAACTAATTAATAATATTGTTCACATTACATTTATTTATATTTATCTTCTTAGAACTACGACAGTAATTCAACCAAAAATCCTAGGTTTGAATGTTGTGTATGTTCTGTAGGATGCTCTATTATCTACATAAGTCTGAGTATCCGGACATGGTTTCCACAAACAAAGCTGCAGGTATATAGTAAATTTATAATTATGATAAAGAAATGATTCCATTAGCGAGGTGGTCGTCGTGGACTGATTGCTAACACCTACATAACTAGCCGACTGTTACATTTCCGAAGCAAATCACTATAAAGGGCTTACTTGTAAAACTATGTGTTATCTAATTCCGTGTTTAATTACTTTTCAAGTTATGTTGAAAGTTAACCGTATGATATTAAGAGACTTGAATTTGCATAAAAACATAAAGTAATGCGCGTACCGCATTTACTATAGTCTTTTATGGAGTGAAATGAAGAAGTCTACTGAAAGAGAGAAATATTTATTAACACATATATACACTTAATAACGAAGATGAATAAAAACACATTAAAAAGATACTGCGCCGTTAATTAGGCATCGCTCAATTAATGTAGAAAGCTATAAAACAAATCTTAGACTTAACAAGAACTTGCGAGATATTTAAACACATTACAATTAAATATTTACCTTAAGAGTATCTGGAATATCCATTTGTCTCGTAAATTATTCCATTAGTCTTATATTACGAAACACAAGAGATTTTCTAGAGCGTCGCTGAAACGTTCTTAAATATCAAGTCTTGCTTTAAGTCTCACTACAAAGAAACTGAGCGGTTCGTTAAGGCTCTACTGGTGGTTGCTTTGGAAATGCTCAAGTATCAACTCAACCAAAGATGAAATACGCTGAAGAAAATTTTCCTATTTTATTTATTGTAAAACACACTGCAATGTTAAGACAATTTAAGATTCAATTTAATTTAATTTCACCCTAAAATGTTCAGATATTTTTTCGTAATGATTCCGTATTACGGTGAATGACTCAAGGACGACTCTGACTCGACTCTCTACAATCTGGGCTATTGGATAAAAAACTTCTAATAAAATCATTAAATTCGTTCACTTGGTTGCCTGTAAGCAATCACTCATCAGAGACAAGGCCCCTCGTTGTGTGTATTTTGCGTTTTCTTTTTAAATATGTGACGTCCGACAGCATCAATATCAAATTACGACAATTTAAATTCACACGCGTTATCTTACGCATACATTGACTTTCAAGTAATTTCACGAATTCTTCCACCGATATCAATATTATCTGGATCGCATCTAAATAATACATTTATGTTAATAACATCAATTAACTTGTTTGTTGTGTGAAAGTGTAGATGTTTGGCTCTTTCCCATAAAATATATGTGACGTAAAATAATTATTGCGTATGCGCACGAAGTTAATATAAATATAAAATTTCCAAAATCTACACCACAGTGAGAGGCGCTAAATAAAAACCCGTGAAGACACAACTCATACCAATAGCAACCTGATTGATCATGACGCTCAGATATGAGCTGTCTACCCTTAACTGAAATAATTCTTATAATTTCAGTTAAGGGTCTTCATTCACAACCATACCACGCACAGCAATAACTCATTTTGAATCAACAAATTATCGTAGTAGAAAACAAATGCATACTCTTTTCACAATTAATTAGTGAATTTTACATATTACATCGACTATATGTCAACCAAACGAAGATTTAAAAGCACGCAAACAATTTACGAAAACGAATAAATTTACACGTACCTACTATCACGCTATAAATCGAATTCGTCAAATCACTATAAGATACAAATTTCTACTTCTACTATAATTGATTATATTATATTACTATTTAATTAATACTTTAGGACGCAAAAGCTTAATACAGTTAATATAGCAATATAAAACAGTAAAAGAATAAAGATTTTTTATATAATGTCCTTAGCGTCTGTTTTAACAATCCATATTAGTCTGTATGAATATGATTTCGCCACTGGCATATTTTTGAACTGGTGGATAACATTCACAAAGTATTGACCACCGCGAAGACTGCAGTATGGATAGTAGAAGTGGGGAAGGTTTTTGAACTACGCGAAGGGATAGACTCCAAAAATCTTCCTGACTGGAACAGGATAAACCTAAACATCACTTCACATCGATTTTCTGTCGTATTTTCCGGTATCTGAAACCCGAAGGTAACATTAGGCAATCAAAAACCTAGTGCCTGTTATAAAACATAAAGCCTGAGTAAGCTCTAGAAAATAAATATTTAGGTATGTACAATATTGTTTGCATAGTATGAAACTTTGGTGAAGAAGTAGGTTAAGTAATTGATCATTTAGATTGATCCACTTAATTCAAATTAATTGCCAGTTAAGGGAAGGATAAAATCTCTCGCGTCAGTCTTTTTATCCGCTTCACCTTACAATATCTCCGATATCACGTCCTTCGTGTCGACCCTGCCAAATTCAAAGAAGCATCTGGAGAAATATATGAATCGTTTGAATACCGACACGTAGTAAATTCGCTTCACGCTACCGATCTTAAAAATATATTTTTAACCCAGCAGATATAAATGAGTGCTGTTTTTTAAATTGTAAATGTCTTGTTAACAATGCCGTTGTTAATGAACGTATAATTGTGATATTTTAATATCAGCTGTCTGCTAACAAGAGTGCAGCTTTATTAATGCGAGTTTAAAAGCGCTGTGTAATACGATTATTAAACTTTTCATGCCCGTGTCACTGTAGAACAAATTACGAAAAGTTTTAATGAGACTAGAGCGTTTGTGTGACACACACACACACCAACACTTTTAGTTGTGGAGAAAATAAATGAGACAATTGACGTTTTCACATAGCTTTTTATCATAAACATAATGATTACAGGTCAGTTGAAAACAACTAATAGCTAATGAACAACTATGCGGCTAATTAACTGGACACACAAATCGTTTAACCACGCTTAATTCCCAGAACTACATCGACTAATTCCACTTAGCAGCGACAAAGCTATTCAAACTTTGATGTACTAATTAATTAATTGGGTATGTTTTCTCTTTTGTTAAGTTTATGAGCATATTAACTTTACACCACCTAAAAAGTACCTATGTGAACTACCCTAAAAGTAATGTCTCGAATCTTTGATATCTGTCTGATATCTTGAATCTATTTTATTAGAGAAACATGGTAAAATATATATAACAATATTTATATATTTTGTTTATATTGTAATTAATAAATGTTACGATATTTATAATTGTTACTTTAGAGGTAAGGACTCTGAGCGTAGACAGTGCGAACTACAGCCGTGTTTAAAATCGTAATATGACCTAAAAGTCAGTTTGTGTTATGACTCAATTTTGAAACTTAGCCAAATTGCTTTAGTAGGTTAACGACAAGAGGCTTCTGAATCTCGTCTTAACAAGCCCTGGCACTAAACTCATGTCAGTTTTAACCTCACACGATAATACAGCTTAGTGTTAATGCTTAGAATATGTTTAAGCTTTACTTGAATTACGTATGGATAGAGATAATTAATATATAAACGGGGTATCATTCAGCATAGTTTGTATGGGTGTCTGCAAAACTGTGTTAATTTTGATGAAATTTCACATGTTACAATTTAAAGGCTTATGATGTCTTGGTACTAATATACTACCAATAGTCACTCACACATTGAAATTACATGGTATACATATAAATTGGAAAAATCAAAGAAAATGTAATCATAGAAATTTTCTAAGAACCTTACTGTAAGTTATATCTATATATATAGCTATATAGTAGTTATATAGCTGTATATACTGGAATTTCATACAAGCTTCCAAGCTACAATTATATTTGAGGAAAATTTTAAGTCTACGTGTATTTTTATGGGCCGGTGGAAAACGAGCAGACGGTATACTCGTACATAAAGAAAGTGTTGACACTTGACACATACCTTTACAAGGGAAGAGAAGAATTTAGTCAGTTTAAACCGTCAGATTCATTTTAATTCGACAAGTTAACACTTCTTTTAATACTTAATGAAATCAGAGGAAAGTTGAGAAACAAACTATGAGAAAATCTAACGAGGGAACGATGTCTATCAAAATGATATAACGGCGGTCGTAGAGTTTGAATTAAATTAAAATGATGAATGAGACTTACTCAGCAAATTTATTTATCAGTACGTAGTTTACTAGAATTTAAACACAAAGCCAATGATTATTTATAAATCGAGAATGCGTTACTAATTAAACCTTTATTTTCTTATGTTATTTCTAAAGAAGGATTCAGGTTGAATTAGAGATAATTGATCGACTTATTTCGAACTCTGGTTTTTAGTGACATGATCTGTCACTAGACAGTTTTTCTAACGTGATTTTTCTGTATGTCAAAACAACGTTTGTCCGGCTTGTATCAGCTAGTATCGATATCGATAACACGTTTTAATAATATAAACGTTATTGAGTAAATAATATCCACAAACTAATATTCACTAAATAAATAATCCATTAAATGAGTTCGCTCGCCGGACACAGTTTATTTTCTCTGGACAAACTATTTCTCTTGTTACCTTTACGTTTAGTTCTTGTCCGTACGAACTCAAACTACATTTCCACCTCTTTTAACTTAGCGAATATTTAAGATTTAATTGAGAAAAACTATCTTCTGATATCTCTGCCAGGGCCGATGTAAATGTTACGTACTTTATTTACTATCCCGTGAAAACAAACTTACCTTCAGTCTTTATATAACAGATTTATACGCCTTAGGTGTATTTGACAATTGATTTAACCTTTCTGGTATAGACAAACAAGGTAAATAAAACAGAGAAATATATATACTATATTTAAAAAAAACAAGTTACATATTACTGGTTTCTTTATAATATAATTAATACGCAAAATTATTAGCAGTAGTAGTAGTACACACAAGCTTCTTTGTGAAGTGTCGTAGGTCAAAAGAATAAGATAATTTATGATGGTTAAAGTAAGACTAATAATTTAACCGTGATAACAAGCCTCGGAAATGTTAGGCTATTAATCTAACACCATTTAGGATCCCATAAATAGCATCAAAGTGTCAAAAGACCCTATTGAAAAAAACACCTGCAATTTTCTATAACCCGTGTCGGGTAAGAATTAAAGGTAGGGTCGGGTCTATACGGTTAAGAATGTTTTCAATAATGTATTAAAGAAGGGCTATTGTGATGTTGGTACTAAACACCCACTTGAGTGCAAGTCTCGCTTCCGGTTTTATACGCGTATCGTTTAAAATAAAACACGTTTGAAATAACATCTTATTGCTATAATGGTAGTGTAAAAATGGACGATTCAAAAGTGTCTTTATAAAGACCTACTTGAATAAAGATATTTTGAGTTAATAAAACAATATATTTCCGTACTGAAATCTTCGAAATATAGAACAAAGCGAAAGCGCAAATTGAATCGAACACGCCAGTTCTAAAGTCGATATTTCAGTGTGCTTAGTGTGAATTATTAAACGAACTCGGTTTTTGGTAAAATAAATATGAATTTGTATGGAATGGCTTATCCGCTAGATCAGCTTATTCAATTGAATACAAATTCAATTGTAAACTATCGTAAATGACTGCACTGCATTAGTTCCCACACAGTCGCTAGGTGGTTGACATATAAAAAAAGTACATTATATTCTAATATGTGCTTTATGTAAGCCATGACAAATGTCTCTGGGGGCCATTGGATGGACAGTACTAGCGTTTTTTATTGTTTCTATATAAGCAAAGATTTTTGCATACACACATTATAATTTGTTCCTATTGTTTCGAAATATATATTTAATATTAGAAACGGATCTGAATAAAATATTGCATTCGATGAGCTATTCTTATAAGCTCTAGTTAACAAGAATAGTTTGCTGCATATGCAGTCATGAATTTGTGATAGCAATTCTATTGAAATCAATTTTTATTTTTAAAACTGAACATTTTTTAAAACACAACAAAAGTATGACGAAAGTGAAATAGTAAGAAATACTTGTAACATATATATATTATTATTTTTTATAGAAGAGGGGGCAAACGAGCAGGAGGCCCATCATAAAGGTGAAGTTGCCGCCCATAGACACTCATGTGGCAGGGAGCTCGTGAGTGCGTTTCTGGTTAATTGTATAATTAATTTTAGAAAAAATGGTTTCTTTACTATAATCACTACATCAATATTTTTTTAAATAATTATAACTAATGCAAGACAAACCAAAAAAATAATTACATAAAAATATTAGGGTAACCGTTTGGTTAGTTAATATTTTTATGTGGCTACATAGCCATAAAGGAAAAAGCCTACCCTTCTTAACTTAACATCATTACTATACATGTTTGTTTTATGAATTGTGGATGTGTAACTTTGTGTATCCGAATCACACACACAGGTTGAACCTCCTCATATAAAACGGTGTCTGTAGTGTTGAAATCTCGATGGCATACATATTATTTTAATCGTGAGCGCACTGACAAAGACGAGTAAAAGTCGAGTAGATAAAAATGTTCCGATAAACATAAGGAAAGCTAATTTATCACAATCAACGCATTATTAAATAATAAAACTGTTACTGTTTCATTCCCACATTGGTCATTTACTATAAGAGCGAAAGTAATGACGATATTGTATCCGGGGCAAATCTACAGACCGTGACGAAAAGCGCAATTCTTTTCACTAATTGAGATTTGTAGTGTAAAGTCATTTTAGCTGAGCGTGATCTACAGTTGTGATTTATTTTAAAGACTACGGTTTAGTTAAATACATTGGTAAATGTGGCTATTGGAATGTTATACTAGTGAGCTACTAATACTGTTACTAGTACTATAACTATTGTTGTTTTAATTACAAATACAATTTCATTATTAATTATTTATTCAATACACTTATTTTCGTAATGGACATAAAAGTTTTGACATCGACATTCGAGTCATTTAATACACAAAAATACCCGTTTTTATAAAGAAACATTAAGTTCTGTGAAAACGACTGTTTATCAAGCATAAACTGAGCGAGTTCAGGCAAGCGGGTCGGTTTTATTTTTCATGATAACAACCTTGTCTTATTGTGTCTTACGATGAAAGACAATATACGTTAATTTAGTAAGGGGTTGTTTTTATATGTAAGTTAAGTAATTCGAGTTAATAAATGTTTAACTATAGTTCTTAGAAATTATACAAATAAAACAACATTACAAACATTGGAATTAACAAATATTTTTTGTGTTATTCATATATTTTGTTTCAAGCATTAAGGTACTAAAATCACAAAATGTTCAATACAATTATTTGGGTGTCTGAAAAGGCTTAAAATAAAGATTATGATCGCTTTCAATTAAATTTAAAAACAAAGAACGTAAAACGTACAATTGCGAACAATCACAAAGACATAATAATTGTGCAACGTTTTCGAAATACCGAGCAAAGTAGTACCATGCACTTGCAATATTTTCCAATTGCATTTTCCAGCATGAATAATTTATAATGGTCTTTAAAATTATAATTACTTTCAAACTGGGTTATACTTATTTCTTGCAAAGTCGTACACACTTAACGTGCCTTAATATAACCGCGGAAATTCCACCCAAATTTGAATGACACAAAGGGTGCGTTACCGACCCTTTAAACCTCGCTTTTTTTTAAACTTTCGGGATGTTTCTACTGAGGATGGACATTGTATTCAAATACTGTTCAAACAATTAAATCACATCTTACAATTCAGAAGCTGTTCTTTAAATTTAGACATTGTTATAATCCCTAAATAGCTTATCATCAATGAAATTGTCCCCAATTAAATAAAACGTCATCGGGCTATGCTCGCATTAATTAACACAAGTGGGAGTACGCTCGCGACGGTACGCTTCACATAGCCGTTCGGCCGAGTAACGCACAGATGCTTAGCGGTTGTTAGCTGAGATCCGGTAGTGTGAGTGACTGTGTGTGACTTATGGGTTAAGATGGGCGCTGGACATAGTGCCGAAGGCGATGGTGGACCCTATGCGAGCGACCCGCCCGCTAGTGCGAGGAAAAAGGGTCACAGCAAACGGAGGAGGTACGTCTACAATAATTTACACAGAAAAATTGTTCTTTACTTTCTTTTCATTAAATGAGATGAAAGCAGAGTATGTAGTTATTTGTAAAATCACAAAAGTTAAAAATAACGTCTCAATTGAAATTTGAAAGTCTAAAAAGGTGAAACTTTCTTTTGATTTAAGTCAGATATTTCACATTACGTGAGATACGGTGATTAATTATTTTAAAACAGATAATTATTTTTAAGTTAAAATTAAAATTGCAGTAACTAAATGCAATAAATTATACCCTATTACTGAATCACTAAAATTATTTAGTAAGTTATTATTATTATACTAAAAAATTTCATGCTTTTTAATCATTATGAGAGTTCATTAAAATTTATCACGCTAGTAAAAGGCACAAAATAATAGCGTAATTATGAAAAGGCAAAGGGCGCTACGAATCTCGTAGTGTTTTGTAGGCCGTAGCCACTCGTAGCGTTGCTACACAAGGGCTGCTCTTAAAGCCTTTTGACAAGACCCAACAAAGCCGTTAACTGAAAAGTTGTGTACAGACAATTTCTTTTCAACGGGCTTATATATTTTACTCTTTATTGATAGTCGTACAACTTACATACAAATTATATGATACGAAATAAATATTGTCTTACCTTAGACAATAGTACAATTACCTTAAATCATTACCGCAAGCTGCAGCGTCGTCGCGACGAATTGTTAATACGAACTGTGTTTTCTCATATTATCATATAATTTTATAAGCGAATTACATAAACATGGCATATTTCTGGTAATATGTTCAGATTCGAATAACACAATTTGATATTTCGATACGGTTAACCAAGCATTTAAAAGTACGTATTTTAAATGAACAACATTGCGTCGTATGGTTTATTCCGCGATTTCTTAAAGCGATTAAGACAGTTAATTACCAGCAGTGTTGAAGAGCAATTTGTGAAATTGTGATGTTTTTACAAGATCACTTTTACGATATAATTCCTGGCTTTCACCGTCATTTTGTTTTCACGTTAGGTGTGCTATGGTATGAAGAAATGTTAATTACAATCTACAGTTACCAATCAAGCATTCATTGACGGAATAATTAAGCTAGCACAGTTGTTACGGCTATTGAGTGTTGTTAGTTTTTGTGTTGTAGGAAATATAACTAGTCGAAGATAATATACTCAAAAGAGCACTGGAATATCGCACCTGTTTCGCGCTGTTGTTTTATGTACCATAACTTCTCGTATACATTTATATCGAAAAAGTGTTTTAAAAACTTTCGTTCATAAACTGACAAAAACCACAGACAGCTCTAAAAACAAAAAGGTTTTATTATACCCACGTGAAGCATTCAACTGAAAAACTCACCAGAATGGTTTTCGAAATACGAACGAAGATTACGCGACAGGTGGACTAACTTTTAAATCATCAAACCATTTTGAATAACCTCGCTATTCTGTTGTATGTAATATAATTCCAATTAAAGTGTCTTAAAAAAGGATTCCTATGATTTTGATACACATTTTTGATAAAATAATGACTTAATCATGGTATTTATATGTTGAACTTAACCACCTTTATAATGCACACTGCTACAATAATTAATAAACGTATAGAAAAAAGAAAGGCCGGTTTTATTAATTCTGTGTTAATATTTCAAAGTATTATACAATTTACACATTCAGTATGTCATAATCGACTAGTTGAAACTAAATAAAAAAAACGAAAAGCATGATTACAGCCCTCATTCGATCAATTGTTATGTCGTTAGACTTATTTGGAATCTAAGTCATGACAATTTCATGAGTGCCTATTATTAGCATACAGTCCAATATAATATCTTTCCTTAGAAACAGTCGATTAAACCTCGAGAAGACCCTTATAAAAATTCTTATCTATATGCAGAACAAATCTTATAAAGTCGCATCAAACAATACAACTTTTATCATAAAACCTGTTACAACTGTTACCATCTGCACTCATTGCAATCCTTGGAAGTCTTTCGAAAGTATACAAAACGTATTTTACGTAACATTGTTTAACGAAGAATTTTTTAATCTAAATAGTACAACGTCATTTTTTGACTGCATTTTTTAAAGAAACATTAGGCGGGTCACGTTAAGTGCTAGCCGCCGCCCATGGACACCTGTAACACCAGAAAGCTTATAAGTAGCCTTTAGGCTACACGAATTTAATGACTCAATACTATAACCCAATCGGTACTTAAATAGAGATCATGTGAATGTTTAAACGGTGTTGATGGTTAAAGATATAGATGGATTTGCTATTGTTATTTGTTGTAGCTCTTTACAATCGTTCTGTTGAAAATACTTGGCGATTAAGATCTTGTCAACTCTGTCCATTTTACGCCCTTGATTTGGGAATTTGCAGCGAATGTAATTGTAATGTCAATTCAATTTCATTTTACTACAGAATCATAAAGTTATTATGAATAAACTTTGATTTTCATTGTTTCGATGAGATGTAATATTCAAATAATATTTGGAATATATAAACACATATATATGGTTAAAAACAAAGCCTGAAAATGTTCTATCAGATTACTGACTGACTGGCGTCTTCCATACTTTGTCTTGTCGGATTCCAACATATTCCAGTGTCCCGCTATATTTTCTGTGTTCGGATTGTTTATACAGGGATTACTAAGGACATAATTCGGAATTTCTTGTTTTCTTATATTACTTTATCGCACTTAAACACTAGAAGCAAATGACATTAACAGATGTTAGTACATATAAGAGCAACGGGCGGCCTTATCGCTAATAAGCGATCTCTTCCAGACAACCCACTCCACTTTTATCTTCAAGTAAAAACAACAAATCGGCTTCGGTTGTTCTGTTCGGGAAGAGTCCAATATAGCTTTCGTGATTTAAAAGTATTTTCGTCTTAGAGTGTTGTGTTTACCCTATACTCATCGCATCGTAAATTTAGTTATAGTTTAGTATAAAATAATAAAAAGAAATTATTGTCCTCCGTTAGAACAACAATTAAAAAATAATTACCGGGTATAAACGTGAATTTATCACGTTACTCGGTGTGCCAATCGCCAAGCTAATAATGATTTTTCATTAACTATAAGATTTTGTTCGTGCATATTAAAATTTTCTTCCGATTCTTTTAAAAACCAACTAAAAAGCAAACGAAAAATTTATTTTTATATTTTGCTTATTTCGTGATACTTTTCTCAACCCGTAAAACAAACATAATTTATTGATGTTTGTTTTATAATGTCTCTTTACTGAGTGAATATTAAAAAATATTAATGTTAATTAAATTTTAAACCTTATGTATGTTACATTTAAGCGGATTTTGTATTGAGTGACTGAATGTATTGCACACGGTAAAGTGTTGTGCATCTCTGAGTAACTAGAGCGTGCTTTAACTGGACAATGCTAGCCGTTATCAAGGAAAATTAGAGATACTTACGCTCATGCGAATTATATCTGATTTTAGAAGAAATATATTACAATACATTCATACAATATATTTCATTTTTTAATAATAAAAAAGCAATAAAACACTACCTTTAACTAACGTCTTAACTATAAAAACGTATAGATTAAAAAAAAAATCATAAATATTGGGCATGTAAATTCGATTATTCACAAAACATCCTTTGAGGTCAAATTAAAATATTAAAACAAAATTAAATCTAAAACAAACTCGGCATATAATATTACCATGTTTTTAACAACTTTTTAGCTCAAAACGACGCAGACATATTAAATCAATAAATCTTATATCGCTTCGCAATCAAATTTCCCAGTGATCACAACGCCCACCGCACGTGGTCACCCGACCGTGACCGCTAGCGTTTCACCGCACCATTTTTCTACTGAGACACATACGCGCGTCATGCTCACTTGACACGTTATATTTTTAAAAGAATTCAGACAATCATTCAACATGGGCAAATATTGAAACTCAATTATTTTTATTCGGCTTTTCCTTGCTTTATACAGTATATTAGGACCACCACCAAAAAAACCAACCAAGCTTAGTTTCTTGTCTGCTTTCCTCGGTTTGGTCGCGCACAGGCGTAGTTATTTAGACTTTAGACGATTCAAAATGGTCCTATGTACCTTAATGCATTAAGAGATTTCACTTTTCTATAAAATCAGATATTGCTCATACCACCACCTACTCCTATCGTAGGATACATCCGATACATTTCTTTAGTTACATATGCTTTATGTAAATTTTATTTACCTTAGGAATTTTACTCTGTTGCCACCGGAGGCGCATTGCGACGATTGGGTACTGCTATCAGTAAACCAATTTTCGCAAATATCCTGAGTTGTTTCCCGATTATTTTACCCGCGGACTGCGATGCAAATTATTTCGTTCATATTTAATCATAGTCACAGTTTTTAATCACGTATGTATATATTTCCTTTTATTATATGTATTTTTAGTTAATTTTAAATATTAAATTAAACTATAATAATACTTAATTAAGTTCTTCTTTTGTGCAATGTGTTGTTGGAAATTGCTTTTTTTAATACTGTTAATCAGTAAAACTTTATTTGATATTTGAATTGCCCACCTTTGGACTGTTATGTAATTGATGTTTTACGAACAAACATTCCACTTTTTAAACTTTCGAACAATGTTCAATCTTAAAGAGAACTTTGCTAAATAGTCAAGTAATTCAATGCTTCCGTGACCTTAATTTTCAATATAGACATCTGGGGAACCTTATGAAAAATGTAACTTGTCGGCTTAAATTATATCTCGCTATTCAATTAACTATGTACTATACATATGGTGAACAGAAACTTTCTAAGTTAAATTACAAGGCTGCCAACTCAATATAAAAGTAGCCACCGACTCGATTTATTGTTTCATATTAAGGACGAATGAATTATACGTGAAACTAATGTACATAAATCTATATTTGCATATGTATACTGTATATAAAGCGATCACACATCGTAACCCTTGTCATCTCCTTTACAATCTAGACCATTGTTAATCTCAAAGGAACAAAGGGGATATAACCGAAAAGAAAGTGCTTTTACGAGAACTTTACTGAGAGACATTTATGAATTGGTGATATGTGATAGCGAAAAGCTTTTATTATAAAAGCCTACTGTGATAATGTAAGAATTTTTCTTTCAATTCCTTATAATATTAATATATCATATTTATAAAGTATGACTTAACTCTCTATAGCTCTTTTAAAAATTCAAGATTTCTTAATGACTTCAAAATGTCTTCATGAGTGTATTAATAATTATGAACACAAAGCAATGAGACATTTGTATTAATTGACCGCTCCTTAGGTGGTAATATATTGCAACAATTAGTTTAACCTGCATCAGGGGACAGAGTTGGAAAGAGTCGACAAAGCTTAGTCAGGCATAGCTAACTTTAATCCAAGAGTAAGACCCGACGAACAATGTTTTTAATCTCCGCCTCACGTACGAAAAAGAGAGACAGAATTGTGTCCAAAGTTTCGAGTCACGTGTCTATCGTATAAGTGAGTAATTCACGTCCTTAACGATATAACGAAATTTCAAGGAATCTTGGTCGAATGCAGACTATTTAGTTGGCGTATAGAGCCAATTTAACTTATATTAATACTTATATAAATTTAATTTATATTATATATACTGTTTCATTTTATCTTCTATAGATTTTCTTTTATTAATGAATGTAGCTTATTTTGCGACATAATTTAATTATATACAAATGAAATAATAATACAATATGATTTCGGTTCAGTGATCAATTTCGAAGACTAACAACACAATATAGGGTTATGTAATAATTTTATGTACAAATCAGTGAACATATTAGGGTCAAGGATGTTGTCACATGAGTTCAATCAATTATGGAACCATTAGCACTCAACTATTAACTCGAGTACGTCGAACTTCTATTCTCCAAATATAATCTGTGACAAGTATTGTCTATTTATTTTACAGCGTATTTACTGTATTTACTGACAGTTCCAATTTTAAAACTGTTTCGGATTGAAAACCATATCTTATAAATACATAAGTAGGTATATATTAAATTTAACGAGTTATTGCTATATATAAGTGTATAGTGTATATAAAGAAATATAATGATGTAGTTACGTACTTGGAAATACTAGTATTATTACAGTGATAAGGACTATTTAAACTATAAAAAGGCTTGGGAATGAGACCTAAATGTTACAAAAATTGATACGTTACCAGCTGAGTGTGTTGTTTTTGTGAGTGAATTTTTTTGTTGACATTTTTACATATACAAGTGATAGCAATCAATGAGGAAAATATTTTTAATTAACTCAAAAAATTACGACGAATTATACTAACACGACGAAATATGCATCACATAAACAATAAAAAAACGTGACAAAACGCGGAAATTATATCCAACTCATCGTTTTTCATGTCAACTGTTCGTGTTAACTAAACGATTTATGTAAACTAATATAACTTTTAACGTACGGTAATGTGTTTTAGGTACCGTTTATTTATATGAGACAACAACAAAAATGATTTATAATCCTTAGCACTGGCCTTGTGAACTATTTTTCTTTTCGCCTGTCTTAAATGTATGAAGATATATATTTTCGTTCATTCAGTCGAGCTGTCACATAAGCAATTTTTGACAGCTCTAACAAATTTTCAACGCGTCGATAAAAAACTCTAGTATACAGGCTATACGCCATAATATACTTTTACAATATGTATATTATAGGTTACATTTGATAATTAAGGGTACATTTTTGACAGTTCTGTATTAGCTAATTCACATACTTAATTAATTAGCCAGTAGATTCTATACTAACTAACCCTCACAGTGGAAAACATTTCAATCAAACGCAAAACTTAGATACACAACATAAAATATTTACATAGCGATATGTAACTGTGAATAGCAAAGATGTGTGTAAGGGTCAGATTCATCAAATATACAACTGAATATACTAAACTTGTTTACAATGTCGCCTCCGTATACCTTAGACTTATGAATATATAAAAATATATTGTGAAATACTAGCTTGACTTTTAATAGTGATAGGTCTGATTTATTTATTATGAAGGTCTAACACTTTAACACTATGTGTATTCCTTTCTATTACAAAAGCATCGTAATTTTGTTTTACTTATGCATTTCGTATCTAATTTAATCAGTAAACATTATGTTCAGGGTTACAAATCTATAAAGATCCCTTTAATGTGTCGGCAATTGGCTCAGCATCGGGACAGTTCAATTCTTGGGTAGCCTTACAATACTTTGTTATTTTAATTGTCAGTAGCACAATTTTGTATTAATTGTTTATTTAAAAAGAGCAGCTTTCGAGTTTCTTGCCGGTTCTTCTCGATAGATGACTGCCTTTCCACTACCACCGGGGTAGTGTAAAAATTGACGATTCAAAAGTGTCTTTATAAAGACCTACTTGAATAAAGACACTTTGAGTTTGAGTTTTATAAGTTTAAAGAGTGGCTAAGAGTTTCTTGCCAGTTCCTCTAGTCCCCTCTACACCTTAGAATTGGAAACTGGCAGTAAATGTCGGAGTCGAAACTTTTTTATGTGCTAACCTAGATTATCTAAATACTATGTTAAAAATTGTACACTTATTTCAATATTGGGTTAAATATGTGAATAAATAAATATAAGTTCCTTCTTCAAAAACCCCACCATTATTCGTGTCACGTAAGTAAACTCGACATCTCCTTTACCGTCGCGTCGACGTATTCATTTATAAACCGTGTTTATATGATTGATTAACATTCCTCAGCTTTGTTATGAAACGATGTTTTTTGTAAGAATAATCATAACAACAACCGGTAGTATATAGTAACATTTTAATGCTAAAGTTCTACGTCTCAGGAAGAAATGTGTGTTCAGAGCGAGCTTAACAATTTTTCTGAAAACTTTTTATAAAGAACACGTCTTCAGACGTTCATAAAGTCTTATCAAAAAAATATAAAAGTCATACTAAGAGTAATACTCGTACGTCAATACACTTTTATTATATGTGCTATAGTTTTTCGGACAGAAATAGGTTATATATCGCTACGTGATAAAACTAGTCTAGGTCTTGATAAAACTATTATTTAGAAACAAAAGAAATATTTTGAATCTTCTCGAAGAAGCGGATTGCTACTTATTTATTTTTAAATTCTAACACAGAATTTAAAAATAACACCAAATAAATATGAATATAAAATATTAGAAAAGGGATTAAACTTTTTTATTAAAAAAAAAATAAGTAAGCTAACGTAACCTAAATCTATATAAACTACTACTGGTTAAATGAAGTTTTAGTTTAGTTGTACTGAAGGTACATCATTAAGAAAACTGTAGTTTAGATACGTCTTGTAATTTACTTGTGGGTTTAACGTTATGTTAGTATTTACATAGTAAGTCATGTTACAAATTTGCTACAAAGACGAGGATGTAGCATTGAAGATCATCTCTGTAGGGATAATATGGAAAATAGTGAATATTGTTTGAAGTGCTGCATTCTATACGGATCATTATTTATGGTAGGTTAATAAAAGTTTTGCACAAAATACGTTTTATCGTGACTTGTCAAATACAAACAAAAATCTTAGATAAAATAACATTACATTTTTAAAAAAGTCATAAACAAAACATACTTTCAATAGCTTAAATTATTTAATAGTAGATTAGTTTTTTTTTGTGAGAGCATAAGTTTATGATCTGTGGAGAAAAATCCGATTATATTAGTGTACTTGATTAAAGTGGTGCTTGTCACAAAATTGAATTCGGTTCTTTGTGTGTACCACCTGCACAAATAACACTTTTGTGTACCGAGTGAATTTTCGTAGCGTTTCAATATCCTTCAAGATATTTTAGGAAAATTGTAATAGCCGTTGTAAAGATTGCAAATATGTATAAAAACCGAATAGAAACATTGTTTTTCAAGATGAGACCGCTGGACTTCATATGTTAATTGCAAAACTAGGTTAATTTTATACGAACACGTAATATTTGCAAAATATGCAAACGTTAAATATTTCTATGACATACAAGAAATAACTCGTTACAATAATTAGAAATTATCTCGGAAGACAATTTTCCTTAACAAGACTATGAATAATTGAATGAATATTCATAGGATCTTACGCCCGAGTAATGCTGAAGTGCTATTTGAACGTAAATATTACGGTATTATTTAAATTTATTAAAAGTATAGTTTGGTAGTTATATGTAAGAAGGGTTTGGATTCTAAGTCCGGCTTTCTTATTGGAATTGAACATATCGCGAAATAGCTACGGCCATATTACATCATGTGTCTGGGCTCTAAAAATCACATTAATAGTCTTCTACATTTAGCGTTATGACTGTCAGATTGTATACCTTAAGACATTTAGTCCTAACCTGGACTCAAAGCTTGCACGCTTTGTTTTTAAGTCTTTAATAAACAATGCTAGTTTGCGTCGGGTCGGGCTTATTTTGT
Source organism: Leptophobia aripa (assembly GCA_951799465.1). Taxonomy (NCBI): domain Eukaryota; kingdom Metazoa; phylum Arthropoda; class Insecta; order Lepidoptera; family Pieridae; genus Leptophobia; species Leptophobia aripa. The sequence continues at coordinate 5,161,944 of OX637278.1, read as the reverse complement.
ATTTGTTTAGTGAGGTTCTAAGTTAGCTTGTAAAAGTAGCTTTTGAGAGTACGCAGTAAGGTTTCAGAATAGACATAAAAATAATTATGTGTATCGCCACAGTACCTACCTTTTATTTTGTTTAAAACGTTTACATTACTTAAAGATACTCATCGTATTCTTATTACTACTTTTTAATATAACATGTTAGTAACAAAATGTTCAAATATGAGCATATCAGTTAACCCAATTTCGGTTACACATTTGGCTTTTCCGCAATACGCATTGCAGACGCACAGTATCGCATTTGGGCGTACTCAACGTGTTACGCCAAAGTAGTTCTTAAATACTAGTAATTTACCAAAACCTTCTTAACATATTAATTTAGTTGAGAACATTAGATGGCAACTAATGTTGTTTTTGCACTACAACAAGTACAAAATTTTAAAAGTTGAACTCTTCAAATTGTCCTGAAGATATCACATGTAATCGATATTACATTCCACTCAGCATTTATAGTTATGTATAGATGTTATGATAACGCATATTGAACTACTATTCCCAAGTGCTTTTAATTGATCACATTGCTGATTTAGTTCAAAGCTTGATCCGTATCCGATCCGTAGTAGCAACTGTTAATTGCACACATTCAAAATATTGTACATAGTCTATACAAATATTAATTCAGCTGCAAACAGATTAGTTCCCATAGACGCTAGTCTCATAAAATATAATAAACATATATAAAAATATATGATAACATAAATAATTAAAAAACGAAAAAACATTTTGTCACGTGTAAATCAAACGGGCTTAAATAAAAATTAAACATCTAAACGAATCGTAGAACAGCAGTCTATTCTATTATTCTATATATTCTATTATATACAGCAGTCTATTCTATTCTGTGTATATACATTTAAAAAAAATGGGGAAAACGTATTTCCGCATTATGTTAATGCTGTGTCAGATTGGCACCCCGTGATTTATGTAAAGTAAAAGCAATTAAAAGTGAAAACTTAACGTTACGCTCGCGGCCCTTTCCAGAAGAGTGACTTCAGTGAAACTGAATACCTTCACACAAAAAACGGTTAACTTAAATCTTATACTTACCACAACTACATTAGGTAAGCCAAGAATGTTTTTTTTAAGAATGGACAAACGAGCAGTAGGTAAACCATAAAGGTAAAGTCATCTCACACTAACGTGGCTCTAGCTCAAAGCGCACGACATGATATATTATGTCAAAGCCCAACGTTTCGTTAGAGTTAATCCGTCTGCAATAACGAATTACTAAAGAACACTTTGCGAATTTAGCGTATGGAGCCCATATTACTTCTGTGTAAATATTTTATCTAAAAAATTAATTATTTTATGAATATTATTATAAGAAATTTTATAAGAATACGCTCAAGTCGAGGGTACAGACTGGAGACTCAAGTGTTTTAGTTGTACTATTGAACAACTATTTCAGACTTCTTTCGAACGCTTTTTGCACAGAAATGTTTTTTTAATCGCACAACCAACTTTACAAAAGTTGCGATCCTATCTTTTATTTGTACTTAAAAAGTACTAAGAAATATATTACATTTTTATTAAGTTTCACACTTAATACATTTAACAGAGAATAATATGAACAACATGACACACCATTATATAACAGGCGAGACCGATTTCTTCCAGAGATATAATAAGAATTGTTGAGTTTGAATCCAATTTTTGATTACATTACAAAGATTAAAATCTACATCTTAGTGTCATATATAAAACAACAATATAACCTCTTATAAAAACTGTGCTGAGAATCTGCCATTGCCTGTCCACAAGGAGAAAAGTCAAAATGAGCAGGACTTTTAGTTCGATAATTATATAAATTCGAGTTTTACCGACTCCAAAATATGTGAACAATAACAGAGCACTCCACAACAACCTTTTCTGAAGCCAATTAAATAAATAAACACATTGTTATGTATAATAAAACCGGAAAGTATTTTTTAGCAAAGCTATGAATAAATCGTTGAAACTTTCAAATTGTTGATAACGTCAAACAACTCGCAATATTCCGACTCGATGCGAATTTGAGATTTTATAAAATTTCCACTTTTGTTCAATTCCGAAATATTTGCATTTAAAATTTATCTCTGACCTCGTTCTTTTTGAAATGAGAGGAAATGTTTTCTGATTTGAAAACATTTCCTCCAAACTACAACTAATATACATACATTTTAAAGTGAAGTGAGCTTTTACATTGTCATTTAAAATATGTACCACAATTTAAATAGGTTTATTTATTCGAAAGAAATATACTAAAAGCAACAGACTTTTTTATTATTTAATCGTTTTTTTTTGTTACGTTTTATTAATAAACGAACCTATAGGATACTCCCTTTACGGTTAAAGGAATACAAGTTAATTTCACAATTAACTTAAACTTATGTATTCTATATTTACCAATAACTCTAGAACAATTTATTTTCTCATATTCTCATATATATTTTCTCATATATATAAGATAACATCAATATATAAGAAACTAAAGTGAAACTTGGCAAGTGTTATCATAGTACAAGAATCTGTGTCGCGTCGTGAATCTACACAAGTTGCAGACAGCTTTATGTAGTTAGAGAACCGGATGCAAACTATGTTCTTGTTAAACTAAACTAATTTATCGCTTTTCGTCCTTGATTCTCGAGTTAAAATGTTAAAATCAATTTATCCTCAGTAGCGAATGTGAGACCGCATTTGAGCATCTCACGCTTTAACCATGCAGCTAAGTGTTTTTACGTCTAACACTGTCTAATGTAAAACAAACGAAAAGTCAACGGCCGTATGTATCAATCATTCGTCGTTTAGTCAAACACGCTATGTTCACACGCTATGATTTCAATAAAGCTTTATTTAGTAGAAATTCTTTATTCTTAATACATTTATTATAGACGTTTCTATATAAAACCAACTTAACCTACTACCTAACATTAGGCTTAAGTCGACAAGACATAGGCCAGACTTTGACCGGATGGTCTCCATGACGGAACACTCTAAAGTTTAACTTGTGTTACATAGGGACAGACAACCCGGAAGGTTCGGTACAGTTAACAATTGTGCTATTAACATATCTATGGTCTGATTGAGAATTTATGTATGTGAAACTTTTTAGTTTTATTGGCAACCATAATGCAAGCCATTAACGCTTGGGCCTAGACCTAACCTTAAATAACGTCCTATAATAAAAATGTTATGACAATGTTCCATCTTGTACTTAGTTGTATTACATACACATTTTCTACGTACCTATAATCTAATTATCATAATCAAAAAAAATTAATAGGGATATTAGGATTACGGGATATTTTAGTCATAGTTAAAAAAACGTGATAAACTTTCTAAATGTAATTGTAGATAGAAATAATAATAATTTTGTTCCGACCATGACGATGACAATAATAAGTGAGTTACAATCAAAATTATCGAGACAAAAGTTTTTTCAAATCTCATTCATACATGTTTGTGGAAGATAACCTACATATATACATTTGATATAACTTTTGAAAATGTTAATAGAAAATATAATAATAATATCTGAGGTCCCGCAATCTCGTTATGGTCTGTCAAAAGCAGTGGCCAATTTAGCCGGTATTTCGTATATCGTATTTCCTCTAGCAGTTCGGATATCCCGTCGTCCTAAAGCGCTTAGTTGACACTCTCATTAGCTCATAATACCAAAACAGATTAACAAGATACCATTCGGGATTAACAGTCATTATCTGTGTAATAACGTTGTCTTGAGTAAAATAAACCTATCAATAAATACTTTGATTTATTAATGGATACCGTAGTATTAATAACATACACGACCACAATTGAGCAACAAATATAAGAGATACGACGCATGTGATACGAGATCTCCCAAAAAAACTTGAGCCAAAAGTTTTCGGTTTTCCGGCGAAAACCAACGAGAAATAAATGTTCACTGAAAATAAGAGCAGAAAAGAATAAGCCTTGAGGAAGATAAACAACAAATTAACTTACTTTCCTTTTTCTTGCCACTAAGTTTAATAGAAACAAAACCATATTATCATTTTCATAGTCGTTGTAATCTTAGATAAATATTTAATCAATAAGAGAAATGGTGCGTACTATCATAAAAATGTCACGAACGATATTAAATAAATTCTACAAATCGCGAATAGTCTTAATCTCTAAAATGCAGGCAATATCGAACTGTCGAAGCTGGGATAAAATCTTGGCCTAAATCGTTTTAAAGATATTAAAGGCAAAGTTTATATCGTTACGAGACAGCATAGATAGGAAACTGAGTTACCCACTTCGTTTCCGGTTAGATTGCGTTCTTTATTTGACTTCGCCTGAAAATCTTTTACAAACAGAACGAATCTGAATTAATTACATTGTAGTGCTTTTTAATTTGAAACTAAATCTTATATAGATGTTCTCTTATTGACGCCATGATCTGGTATTTACCTTAAGAGACATGATTTTACAAATGAATCAACCTTTCAATTCATATTAGGTGTTGTAAATTATTCTTTTATGCGGAATAAAAGTTGTGTCTTTTTAAACATTCTCCATTAAATCTAACACGGCGAAAACTATGCGGAAAGAAGCTAACTAAATTAAAACGTGTTTGTAAAAAACAAGTAGTGAGCCTAAATTTTTAACGCTGAATGCACCGCGCATTTTCTGTAGAATATTTTTTGCTAATGCAGACATGAAAGATTCATCGAGGTCGTGGTAAAGCTGGCTTTCTTATTTGAAAGGAAATTTAACTTTTAGAATGGAAAATTCTTAATATATAAAATGTTTGTAACATGTTAAATTGTTTAAATTTGTTAAAATAGGAAATTGAAAAAAAATTCCGTTCCTTGGAATTTTATGAAATTAATATATTTACATTTCAATATATGAAATGAAATATATCATATTGATATATACTTGTGGCTACAGACTGATTTTTTATAGAAATGAATACTGAATAACTAAATTCAACAAAGACGATCACTTATTTAAAAACATTTTATATTCTCTATATTCTCTACATTATCACAATTACGCGTTTCTAACTATAACTCATGGATATTTGACAATTAAATAAAAAACAAATTAATTAACGCTTGCAGCAATTAAAACTTAATAAAGTTCAGATTTATTAACTTTTTCTATATCTATCTATAAACTAAGTTGGGTTGTATTTAATATAAATAATAATATTGTATACAAAATAACACCAAAACCTTTTATCAGCGCCAATTCATTAGTCTATCTACAAATAATAATATAAAACTTTCTTTAAATAACTTTAAAACATAAAATCTTCAGTCTAGACGTAATCAAGTGACGTATTTGTTTTAAGAGTCAAACTTTATAAATAAAAGGACATTAATACAATGAAAAGTATATATTACGCCTCCTCGAGAAAAAACAATTTCTTTATGAAAAGGTATTGTAGCAGGTGCGTCAAATAAAACCTTTTGTATCGAAAGAATTTACGTCGTAATCTATAAAATCGCTATAGAAAGTTTTTATCGCGCGTCGTAAATCGGATCAAGCTGTAAACTCACAACAAAACACGTCTTTAAAGTGTCAGTAACAAAGTAAATTTAAGAGTCAATTGGACAAAAACATACGTATTACCAAAACCAATACCTAACGTATGAACAATTTATTTATTTATTTATTTAATAAGGCACACCAAAAACACACATACAAACATGACCCGAACAAAATTACAAAAAAAATACACACACACAAGGCATGTATATGCATAAATTATAGGGATGCACAGCATTACAGGTATACAATTTAAAAAAAAAACAACTAAACAATCATATATCAAGTAGTATTATCGTTGGGGATAAATTCGCGTGCATCAGTTATTTACATTATTAACAAATTTTCATCTTTTGGCGCTATTGTCTAATACCAGATTTGTAAATATTATAACGGGAATAACGTTTGAATTATTTTAGTATTATCTCTTTTTCTAAAACAAAACATTTCTAGACGACTGTACTTAAGTCACTAATTATAAGAGAGTTTGTGAGTACGCTCGTTGAATCTGCCAGGTGTATTCAGCTCTCACTCATTATTTTTTTATAACTCTTAAATCTGTCGAGTAGTTAACTCATCTATATATAATATATTAAAGAAATTCTATTAGTTACACCACTTATAACTCAACGGCTGAACAGATTTGACCGAAAATTGGTAGACTTTTTGATACTAATGCGGAACAAAGTTCGCCGGGTCAGCTAGTAGATAATTATAAGAATGTAAACGTCAAAAGTTTTATATTTATCGTTCACTCGATAACAACTTACAATAAAGTTAGAATCTTACATTAAGAGATCCATAACAGAATTTTATTATATCATGGTTAATTCGTATTTTTGTCAATGGACGTATGTTAAAACATCAATATTTCATTTAATATATATTTTATTACTTTTAATAATCTTATAAAACATTTGACACGTATTAAATCGGATATTCCCGGGTTGGGTTTTCTTAATTACATTCTAATATTGTGTAGGTAATAATTTCGAGGAAATTTGAATTGAATCTTCATGACGGTATCCGATTCAGAACATTTTGACATATGAGATAATTAGCGAAATGAACCAATACTCATTTTACAAGACGCGACTATGTGCCGATTAAAATAAGTGAAATATAACATTTTGAAGTTGGTAATGTTAATTTTGGCCACACTCAACACTTGGGCTAGTCATATAAACTCAGCAATAATTTCAACGCCCATCGAGTGTTTATGAGCAGGTAATAAAAAAACATACAATTCTATCAACGTTTTTAACGTTGGTGTACAATCCGAATGGTGTATGTGTAAAATCGAAAACAAATTATTTATTAATTCATACAAAAGTATGGTTGATTGATTAGTTAAGACTCAACGTCTGTAACGAGGTTCCAATCATGCATTTCCAATAATTACCATATCCGTATGATTAGCGAAAAACACTATACACTCGGCACGCTGAAAAAAGCCTACTCCTCTGATTAAATTTTCACATTAAAAATAATGTATTTAAAAACAAAATGTTAATTTATATTTTGCATGTATTTAAAATGTTCAGTAAGAAATTATTGTTAGTAACATAAATGTATGGAATTTTTGTTGTGAAATAAAGAAATTGTTATTACAATTATTAATGTCAGGTACTAGATAAATACTTGTTGTATTGCACTAATCCAAGTAAGTATATTATATACGCTATTACCAACATATTACTCAACAATGTTGCAAACAAGTGTAAAAACAGCCACAGATCTTTATTAATTAACCGCAAAGTTTTATGTTTAAGATAATATATCGCAATGACTAATGATTAAAGATGAATTATATAGATATTACGAACCACAATACATTTAATACTTATTAATATATCTATATATATATATATATAATAAGAAAGTCGGGGATATCGTCATATATCACAAAAAACCTAATTAAGAAATGTATTATGATTATAAACTATTCAGACCCTTACATATAAAAACCACTAACACAATTACGTAAGCTTCCAGTGAAAAAAATAGCATAATGGGAGCGCCAGTTACAATTTGCATATCCAAGTACTTCTCTATCAAATTAAACGTCTGTACGAGAGCTATACACATAAATGTGTAATTGGGGCTTGCACAACGCGTATCGTACTTAAATGTTGTCAAATAAATTATACTCAAGATTACAACAAAGATTGTGCTTTTAATTAGTTTCGACATTTTTAAGTACTGAATTTTTTTGTAATATAATGTCATAACTGTAATCAAGAATCTGACAAATGTAACTAAAACGTAACTTAAAGAACTAAGTTTTTTTTTTCAATTTTTTTAATGTTTACTGGTCTCTTGTGCTATAGTTAATTATGACTCTCATTAAAGAATAACGAAATGATTCACTTACAAATGCTTGTATCTATATTAGTCTAAATATTTGATTTAGTGATCAGTGCAACGCGACGGTAACGCATGGCCAGCTCATCGAGTGAGAGTTTTCGATTTATCGAGTCTTTAAATCACAAGTTATAATTAAGACACATATCTACATAACTCTCAATTATTCATTAAACTTTACATTGTTTGTTTTCTTGTAATTAAAAGGTTTAATTAAACTTCATCATTAATTCATAGTTATTTACATTTATTTTATTTACACTTTATTGCACTTAAACACTGGAAGCAAATGACGTTAACAGATGTAAGTACATATAAGAGCAACGGGCGGCCTTATCGCTAATAAGCGATCTCTTCCAGACAACCCACGTAACTGTAGCAGAAAATCCGATGTGATATTTATTGCAGACTTTAATCTCTGTCAACTTAAGTTTAAATTAAAAATGATCGAAGAGTCCTGAATTCACTGCATTAGTACTGCAACTACAAAGCTTTTAAAGAGGTTCTTTTTCTGTGTATACCTACAGTATTCTAACATTACATAGCTTAGTGGCAAGACTTTCTCAGACTGTCTCAGTTAAAAGTTCAGACCCCTTGTGTAAACCAATAAATCGCGGCTCGCGGTACTTTGTGAGCGAAAACTACAAAGCCTTAAACAATTGTATGCCATATAGAACATAATTAAAAGTCGTATACTAAAACTTAAAAGAAATGTTTGAAGAGTAACTCATTCCTAAGTGTACTCTGGAGACGGAACATAAAATTGTTGTTTCGTAATAATCATTTTCTTCATAATTGTTCTTTGTAGACTTACTTTTCACCCAATATATACGAAAATATACCTTAAAAATTAACTACATCTGTCCAAATCTTATTAAAAGACTTAAGATATAAAAATTATAATCGAAAATTACAAAACAGATTTTTCGATATTTTCGTAGATAAAAGTGAAAATGGTACGTATCATTAAATTTTCAATAAATCACAGACGTGCTCTCTATAAGCCGCATCCCACTTTACATGAATTAACGTTGCGTTCAAAGGTCTGAATTTTATAAATAATAATTCCCTACAATATTCTCCATTTCATAATACCTTTAATATGTCACGTATCTAATAAGATGTTAATTCAACAAGCACGATAATATAATAATGCAGGTATTCTTCCGCACCTTGACCTTATATACTCATGAACGGTTCGTTACGTCGGTCACTCACGCGATTACTAAACAACCTGCTGCTTACTATCGCGAACCTGATAAAATAATAGTCATATTGATAAGTTTATTCAAATTCTCTTATCTCAGAGAGTAGACACATTTTTTTTAACGACGAGTCATAACTGTACCTATGTAAATAAATTATGGATTCAGGTGATATTGGTTCTAATTGAAAAATACTTTTGTATTGTCTTTGTATTTATCTAAAGTACACGAAGGATACATACTACATAATACTTAATATTAACATTAGTCTACAATATTGCAAACCCTTTTTTTTATCTGTCTACAAGTCTTAATTATGGCATGGGACCGCAGAGTTGTTAGAATGTTAATTTATTGTCAATTTGGTCAATATATATATATATAGGTATGAACATTATTTAATAGTGTTATAACTCTCTATTTTAATCTAGAAATTACAATACGTTTTCCTACTAAATACAGGCCTTTTTGTTCAAGAATACACACGTCAGCTACACAATATTTTTAACTTCCAGACCATGCGAGACTTATGAAAACTAATGCGCTTGTCAAACTTTTGCTGTTAAATTGAAAAACGGTAGTTCTTCAGAGATTCTTTCAGTATAGCAATAATAAAACATCGCTTTAAATCTGACAAAACAGTTTAATAATTGATAAAAAAATCCATGTTTCTCTCTTTTTTCATTTGACCTTTTAAAGTCTCGATACATTGATGACTCAAAAAAATAAATCGGTATAAGTAAGTTTAAATGTTTAGTGGAAAATATAGAAAGCGTTCGAATGATTTTCTTAGGAATACACAATGTAATTGAAGTTTCAAACTAAAATAATGCAATTTAAAATGCAGTAACACACCAATATCAACTTTATAATTCACTGCACTGCAGTGGTGAGAGATATAAAAAAATATTTCAAGAATTGTTAAATTTATGTCCTGCCACAAAACTCGCGTAAAGTGAAATTGTAAAAAGTAATTTACCAAAGTGCGCTTTCGCCACATAACAAAAGATAAAGTCCTAGCTTGTACTAGACGGAATTAACACCATAGATAACCGCTAGCGTAAGTCTCATGTTAAAGAAAAACTTTCTGAGAGCCATGGTATCCTTCAATCAAAAGATCAGGCGCAACCGACCAAAAAACATCTCTTAAAGAAAAGCAGCGTCAAAGATCCAATAGGTTAATCCTGCTGTACCTACTTGCGTTTCATGGAGTGAGATTGATGGAATCCTTTATATCCCGTTTCCTCCAATATCCCTCCTCTCTGTTCTGTAAAATTCTTCCCTGCTCTTTCCCATCGCATTCATTGCTTTGATTCTCATATCAGCCTACTTCTATTATCATTAAACACAGGATAAACGCAAATTCTATAAGGAAAATATTTGTTTTTTTCATTTCCTTAAAATTAAATTGTCAATGTAGGCCTGAGGACAAGGTCTCATTTAATTAAGCAGATAAATCCCGTATCGGCCATGGAACAGCTTGAGGCTACGTGTATATAGTTCCGATACTGAGACGTTAAAGTATAATTCACAGAGTGAATAATTAACAGTTTCCTTAACGTAACCTAAGTTTTAGATATAATTTATTATTAATGCTCTTGAAACTAAAGTATTATTTTATTTCTTTCTGTGATTAACACTAAAAACATATTGAAATTAAAGTTAACTCGTAAAATGTAAAATCTATTAGATTAGGAATAGACGTAACAAAATTGTGAGTACACTTTATAAATAAAAAGATATTTAACACTACCACAGCATAAATTTAAATTACCTCTTACCTTATTTTCTTTTATATTACCGTGTACCCTTATAATCAAAACCGAGCTAACAAAACACCCTCATTAAAGATAATGATCCCCGAAACTCAGCCAAATCGTCCCAATTAAACGGTGCGAATAGTCAAAAGAAAGTCTGCCTTTGAGATGTCCAAGTACGATTGCTGTATAAATTATGACTACGAGGTCTTATCGTAAAGCAAATTACTTGCCATCAACTATAAAAAAAATATTTTGCATTTCATAATAAATATATGGTAATATAAAATGTATATATCGGCTTTAATGGTGTGGAATAGAGCCATACAATAGCACTTAAGTACCTACTCATCTGTTTCCTAATCACAGAGTAAATACGACGTAAATGATTATTTGTAAGAATATATAATAAAAGGAAATATTGTAATCATGGTTATGTCAAATGGTAACCATGGCAACAAACTCTGATAAATCCATAGTCCACCTCCACGGTTATATGGTCTTAGATACCGGAGGTCTATAATACAGGTCTACAGATGAAAAACCAATTAACACACATTAATTAAAATTTATTACGGTAATTTCAAAGTTAATATAAGAATAAAGAAACATTAACGCCTTAACACCTTGCCGGTGGCTATTGCGGAAAATTCTCGAAAAACACCAGCAAACAAGACGTAATCTTTGCTAATAAACCTTTGGCGTCTAAGAAAATTTGTCGACCGTTTTCGCATTTCCTTTAAAAAAAATTGCTTGTATAATTTTATAATAAAGTAGCGGAGGCTTGGCCGCAATTTGTATAAAGTGAATTTTCAGGAAAATGTTTTAAGCTCGCCAGCAACGTCAATTTATGAGCTTCTCGGAGCTTATAAATATACCTGTGCATATGGAAAGTTGAAGTAGAAATTACAATGTGTGCATTTTTCATAATATACGGTATGGACATACGACAAAATTCGATGTGGTTTTGAGACAGAAGGCCAATTTTCATTGCGCCTTCGATAAAATTAAAGCAAAGTAGACTAAATGAACAATGGCAATGCTTATTTATTTTATATTTTAAACCCATCCAGCGTGTTATAATATATAGTTAATAAAAAATTATATGGCCAATACTGGGAAGTAACACATAATAATGTAAAACTGATAGTGTAATTGTATATTAATTATATTTATAGCTACACTCTAGCAAACATACTACAAATTAATTCCACATAGACAAACCTCTCGTAACTGCAGTGTTCATTATTAACATATTCATGATTTACGTGACATGTCAACTGAATTATTCTAATGTCGACTCTCTTCGCATATATTATGTTATATTATATTTTTATGCCTCCAAGCATTGTCAAAACTCAGTCCATGAACAAAAATAATAGATCTATTATAAATCAATCCATTATAATAAATCAGTTCGTCTCAGTCTCAGATCAGACAGATAGAGCGATGGCTATTTATTTGTTTATGATATATAGAAAATATATGTTATAAAGGACTTTATATTATAATTGACTTATATAGAATTATACTTATAATTTTTTCTCAGGCTGTTACAAATGCTTAGCCTCTCTGACGTTTTAAATAACCTATTACAGACAGCCATCCTAAACGGTTATGTAACGAGACGTTTCTAGATATATAAAAGCATTTTTCTATACGTTTATATACTTATAGGTATGCGCGTAAAGAACTTTAAAAAAAAACTTTTATCGCAACTTGTTTTTCTACCAAACATAAAATAACAATTTTCTTATATCTCTCTTTGTTTAACAGTACATAGATATTAAGATTTAACGGTAAATAACTGCATCAACACCATAAATCACCATCGATTACTCTCATTAACTTCCGTAAATATTAACCGCACTTCAGTTAACTCTATAAACTACCAGTTTCCGGTCACGACAATCACGTCAGCCTTGGCTTAGATTATCGTAACTGTAGGGAAACAAAATATGCTCTACTCGCTAAGTCGGCAACACTTTGAAATACGCAATCAATGTTAAAGTGCCCATTGACATAATTTAAAATTGATATTGGATTAGCAATATCTTATGAGTTAATCTTCGGCGATCATAAGACGTGACGTATTTTGCGAATCGATCGACAATATTGCTATGACTAAAGCAATAGCCCGGTCGTTCACCTCTTGTACTGGCTTATAGAAATTGAATTCTGTCTCATATATTGGAGATTTAATGGAAATACGTTAAATTATATGAATTACCCAACCGATAGATGCCTACAACTCACTCGGGTTTTGAAACCCAAAATGTGGCTATAATTAAAATATTTTCCCTGGTATTATTTAATAAATTGTTAGAAGAATGTTGACAGATTGGTGCACTTGATTATGACTATTATTGTTATTAAAAAATTCTATATAATAATTCTACAGCACAGTGTGAGTCTCTTTTAAATATGTGAAAATATAATTAATACATTTATTTTTACCATTTAGTTAAAGACTGTTATATACAGGATTACAAGGGTATATCTCTGAAAAACCAGTCCTATCTGCAATAACCGACTAAAACTCAGACATAAAGACATACTACTATCCACAGACCATTTCAATATTTCACGTAAATCCAAACCCTCATACATTTTGATTTAAATATGCGTGAAAAGAAACGCCTCGGCCCAACATTCATTTGGTATGAAGCCTGAATTCAGCATCCATACTGAATCTTTTTGAATTCAAAATGACGTTAGAGGGAATGTGAATTCAAATTTCTGTGTAATTAAAAGACTACGTTCACAGACAAAGATAGCTGGTGCATTTTTAACATTTCCTCTCAGATTATTCATGTATGTCGTATAGAAACCGCATCTGCTACAGCTCATTATATATAGCTAAAGACTCGGCAGGTAAATACATCGTAGTACAGAATACAATAATCGAAAAAAAATACCAACTATTCGTCATTATAGTAACAATAAATTAAAAAAACACGATAATTCCTTCTACCTTAGAAGGTCGTGAACCTTGTACCAGAAATGAAATAAGCTTTTAAAATAACTGGAAAGAAAGAAATTTAGTCCGTTCAATTTAGCTATAAGGAGAAAGAACCCTGCTTGTGACTGTGATGTCTTTTACGTAATTTTAATGTGAAAATAAAACACTTTCACAGAATTTATCCTCTAAAACCATAATTATATTTCAACTAAAAGCTTTAAAGTTAAGATAAAGTTATCTTACTTGCGGTCAAGAATAGACTGACTTTATCTCAAAGCAGTATAACTGAAAATATACTGAAATGTGAGTTAATTAAATCGAGAACTCATCGCGTTCAAGTCTATGAAACTAGGCTTATTATAAAACTTTGATTTCATAACTTCGAGTTAAAATAATTACATAGTTAAAAACTTGAAGCTTTCATAAATATAAAATTAACCCTACCTCAGATTATTTATATATATTACAGATGATTACGTTTTGGAAACTTTTTCATATAGATTTGACAAATTAACGTAATAATCGCGAACGATCTAAGAGTTGATTAAATAAAGAGATTTTGACATTGATTTTGAATAAAATAATTATATAACAGTCAGTCATTAACAAACCCGTTATAAGCATTAATATCTCGCCATATTTCTGTTGACTTACCTGAAAAGAAAAGAAAAGTATTTAATGAATACATAAATAATCCAGTACCGCTACAACTAATAGGTTCTAATATCTAATATCCGAGTCCTTTACTTACGAGATCAGCAAAACCCGCCAAATACCTATATTTTGAAACCCAACTTTTACTTCTGAAATCTCTTGGAAACGATGAGTTAATTAATCAACTATTTACTTCAAAAGCATCTGTGATATAAAAAGTTACATATATACACCAAAACCAGGAAAAATCTTCAGTCTTTAAACAATTTACGATCATAATTCACCTATCAAATTGTTAACACGCGATTTCATCACGTACGCACAGAGAAATGAAGAAAACAATTACAATGAAAAGTTAGCCAACAGTACGTGTGTTCTATTGTTTTTCATTTTATTTGTAATTATAAATAAATATTAAATTTACCTATTCAAGGTCAAACGGTACCAAAAGATAACATTAGCCAAAATTTCACTAGCCGATACTTATTTGTTTGAAGAAAACAAAACAGACCTCGCAAACATATTATACTATATATATATATATAAACACTTAACGTTATTTTAGCGTACACAATCCCTGAAACCCTGAATTGCGTTAACTTTTAGTGGAATAAGGTTCTAAAGAAAACACGGACGTAGCATAAGCCATTACATTTTCTTTGCGATGACCTGGCAGAACAATTCTGAGATAATTACTTACATCTAAAAATCTTTTCATGCCTTCTATACCGCTGTAATCATGGACATACACAAATGAAATATCGATCAGTCGCCGATACGACGTAGCAGCAAAAAACAAATGGAAGTAAATGAAGGAGGATTTTATCCACGCCGGGATTTATTCTAACAAAGAAAAATTACACTCATTTAAGTGAATCTCTAACATTAACTTATCAATAATAATAATGTTTTTTATAAGTAGAGACATATATAATAACACTTAATATTTTGTACTGGTCATTTAATTGAAGAAAAAATATAAGGTATGTATTGCATTTAAGCATATGTATAAACTAATTATACATTAAAACTAAATCATATTTATGAAATCAATATACAAACGTATCGAACGACGCGAATTATTAAAACGAAAAATTAATAAAACGAACTAATGAAATTCGATTGAAAGCGAAATGGAACCAACATTCGTTTATTAAAAGCAAAAAACTATGAGCAAATTGAAAACTAATAGAAGCGTGACTCGCGATTTATGAAACCTACTTTTAAATGGAGGACGCGATTCTTCTATGTCTGTATATTGACCACGTTTCAAATGTTATTAGGAAATATAGATTCTATTTCAACGGTATTCTTATATCAACGATACATTGTTACGATTAAAGATCAAGTTTCAAGCTACCTCTCTAGAACAACGCCGCGTCTAGAAAAATCATTTGTACAATCTACGAATTCAGCTTATTTCTAAAGAACACATGCCCTCACAGGTCGTAGATATTATAGGCGAAAGTGCTGAGAATGGAGTTATGCGAATTATTCGCAAGCACGTACCAATTCCAGTTAAGTCGGTCATTAAATATCGGATATAACTGAGTTCTTAATTGGAAAATAGGGGATTTAACTGTGTTCTTAATTTAAAAATCGGGATTTTTCTGTTGTTTTTAAATTAAAATTGAAAAAACTGTTTCTTAAAACGTATGCTAAGAGGAAATATTTCTATAATTTTAGTGGCCTTGTTCATGAAGGGCTAGTAAATTAGCCAATTTGCTGTCTATTGTCTAAGCTTATTTCTCGCACCGATGATGGCCTTGGCGTAATTACCAATTACCACGTCAACAATACACTTTCCTTTATGCGTTTCAGTTTTGTATTGAAAATAAGAATAATTAAAAGATCGTAAAGATCGTTTTTGTTAATTTTTATCTTTGAATAGGCTTAAAAAAGTATAGAAATAACGAATTAATGACTTCTTTATAATTATGTAATATTATCTTTGGTTGACGCGAGTAATTAAAAACGTTTATATTAAAGACGCTAATAAGATTTTGCGACAATACGAAACTTACTATTTATTTCAAATCCACATCAAAATATAACCAATTTAACTTTATTGCGTGACTACTCTAGTATGTGGAACTAGTGGGAACAGCGTGGAATATGCTTGTTAGGAATACGTGAAACATACATGTGCATATTATTTTGCTAAGTGTACATACATGATTCATTTTCATATTTTATTATAGCTTGATTATCTATGAAATGGAAACTTTTTGGGGTACCCTGTTGGCGTAAGCAATTTACAGCCCGAGGTATTATAAAAAGTTATCTAACGTCGCTTTACGTTCAAAGGTAAATTTAATTTACAATAAAAATCCTATTGTTTTAACAAACTTGAACACTTAAAATCTATACTAATAATAAGACAGTAAAAATCGAAAATCTGTACATTAAATATTTTTCCAAAAAACTGAAAGGAGGCAATTAAAGAAGAGTCATAGAATCCAAAAAAACATTTTTTGGAATTCTTGTCTGTCTGTCTGTCTGGTACGTTATAACTTGAAAA
This sequence comes from Leptophobia aripa, assembly GCA_951799465.1. NCBI lineage: Eukaryota > Metazoa > Arthropoda > Insecta > Lepidoptera > Pieridae > Leptophobia > Leptophobia aripa. The sequence goes on along the minus strand of OX637278.1, from coordinate 5,144,937 downwards.
CTACTAAACGGATTTGAACGCGGTTTTCACAGTTGGATTACATATAATTGGGAGCATTGTCAAAAGTTTATTTCGTCAAAATCGGTTAAGGGAAAAAGAAGTTATGGTCAATTAAAAATTTACTTCAACCACTGCTTCAAATTTTTTAAACACTAATATTGTTAGTTATATATTGTTAAATATGTTCTAATATAAGTTAATCTTAACATTAAAACTTATGAGAGGTAAGAAAAATAACAAATAAAGCAGCGCGCGCGGGTGCGATTGAATTGTTGAACAATGTGCGCGATAGATGGCGTTGATAAAATTTGTCATCAACCTAGATTTATTTTATTTTTTTATTTCTTAAACCTACACAGCTTATCAAAAAAAGTATACACAATAATAATAAAGCCAAAATAAGGTTAAAATATAGAACCGGAAATAGAATCTAAGATCAGAAAAAAGAATAACAAAAAAAATACGAACAGAAAAAAATAAATAAAAATATATATATATACACATGAACAAGTGGAGTATATTATGTGAAGTACGAGCATTTAAGTTTATATGTGTAATAGTGTGTGCAATGGTGTTGCTGTGTGAGTGAGTGTGCGAGGTTGAGTCTTAGTTTTTTTTTATAGAACTTCTACTTAGGCCAAATATATCCAATAGATCGCGGTATTAAGATGCTCCATTGTGTAATGACTACCATGCAGTTCAAACTTTCATTAACGTTTTACCCTATGATTATTTTGAGTGAACACTACCTATACAAACAAGTAAAAGGAAACGACTGAAGAGACGTTTATCGTTTGTCCGCATCCATTTTTCCTCCTACGTCCTTAACTGTAATGAGGTTTACCTTTTATTATTTGGTCAAGCTAATAAGTAATAACCTCACAAATACGTATGTCGTACTCATAACTTCGTAAGAATTTTCTTTCAACTCTTAACCGCTGAGGAGTTTTACCTTCCATCATCAGCTCATCCACATAAGAAGATGACTATCAGAATATAAAATTGTCAGAATATTAATTGCCTGTAAGTTAATTTGAAAGTTGCCTCCGATTTCCCTGAATCATCGGATCCTGACTACGGGACCAACTTGAAAGTAACCCCAAAACAAAATAATAATCACGTAAATGGTAAATAAACATCAAGTCCACAGAAACAGAGGATGTTGACAACATTTGTACATGTAAAGCTACATCATCCCTGAGTAACACAGGCTATATATAATACCAATTGTAACAAGATTTTGTAGAAAGCCCTGTCGAGATCATTAAAAACGCCAATACTTAACCAAATTACACGTGGGCGAAGCCGCGGGCGGAAAGCTAGTTATTAATAAAAAAAACAAACCACAAAACTAAAATCATTATTCTTATCTTGATAATAAAATAGTAAGTTAATATGATTTTGTGAATTTTCGAAGATTCCAGAATATATACCACCATGATTTAGTGATCGGGGCATTTAAACCTTGGAAACGAGCATTGCCACTCATAAACTATAGTGACATGGTTTCGAGTTAATAATCTGTTTTGTCATGTATATAGCATATTGTTCTTAAATTATCATGACATAAGCATTGTGAGACTCAATACTAATAATATTTGACGAGCGTGTAGCGCGTGACTGATGCCTTCTTTACGTGATATTTTGTGATGGACAATAAATTATTTCAACAAAGTACTCATACAGTTCTAACAAAGTAATGTACAATATTATATCGTGACATCAGATTAAGTTATAATAAGTTATAAATTAAGTTGTCCTTGTTCTATACACTACACGGAAACGTTCGTAAAGTTATGAAATTGTAGAATATGATATGAAATGAAATTGTGTAGTGTACGCGAGGATGACAGAAAAATACAACAGTTATGACAGCTCTAAACATTTTTTATTCACTCGTTATTTTTTAGTATCGTTTGTTAAATAATAGGGGGAGCTAGTCTACGGGCTGCCAAGACACGCTACAGGCCATCGACACCCAGTCATTTATCTAATATTATCGTATGATAATATTAGATAAATGACTTTGAGTATTCATATACATAGTTACAACAATGAGAACAATTCGATACACGAACGGGAGACAACATCAAATTGCAAATAAACGGATCATCAATCCTGCATAAATTAAATTAAGAAAATACCAATTTAAATTGTGAAACTTTCATTTAAGCTCCATATTTACATTGCAGCTGTGCGTTCAGAGTAATGTATGTATATATTGTACGATTCGAAAGCAATCATCATTCACTTTACAGTAATCGTTATAATCTGTCGTAGACTATATTTCTTATATATAACTATATATATATAGGACTTTATATTTCCAGATTCGAACGCACAAACTCGGGTTAAATTACGCATGTATAAGCCATAGTTCTAATTCATAATTAAATCGGTATCACATTGAATATTGTTTACGTATATTGGACATTTAAACCGACAACGTGGGTTGTCTGGAAGCGATCGCTTATTAGCGATAAGGCCGCCCGTTGCTCTTATTAATGTCATTTGATTCTAGTGTTTAAGTGCGATAAAGTGTAAAATAAATAAATAAACGTTAATGACAGACATTATACCTCGACTTTCGATAATAAAAATAGAATACAGGTTGTAATCCAAATAGTTTTTACTTCAGAACACTCTCCATGATATACCTATGCGGTAGAAGGTGCACAGAGAGCCTACATCTACGAAAGGATTTAGCTGACCAAAAAGAGAAAGGCTGCTTGCGTCAGGACTGCATTGGATGCGGCCAAAGAATACGAAGGAGCTGGTGTCGATTAAATGTTGGCCTGAGGTGGGAATAATGCTTAATCCACTCTCGAATCATATTGCTATGTATATTTTGTACGATATTGTAGAGATTTAAAAGATATAGACCATCAAAAATTTCTCACACACAAATCAATACTTTAGATAATGAATAAAAAATAAACAATAGAAGCAATAATATCGACCGAATGACAGGTATCTATAGAGCGTGAAAGGCCGTTAGTTCCATTTACATCCAAGTGCACGTCAGCGCCAGTCGCACGTGATGCGCCCGCGCATACTCCGCTTACAGACGACCAACTCTCATAACTTATATGATAACCAAACATAACGCGCGTAGTGAAGTGTTAGTGAAGTGCTACAGCTACAGGATGTTTGTCAAGGTAACCTTGCACTTGACTTAGTAATTTGTGGTATACCCATTGTTTTATAGCCATAAGGTCGTGTTATAATAATACAATAGAATAGTTCATATTTTCCCAGACCCAATCAAACACGATTTATTTAAACTAAAGTATTATATAATAAAATTAAAAAAACAAATATTATAATATAAATAGGGACAGCCAGGATCAAATTAAAATTAATTGAATGTGACATACAGTTTATAAAGTGAAATAACTTAGTAAATTTTAGCGACAGGTCAAAGGGCGTTGTGCATTTCTATAGTAGTCCATAGTTACGCTTGTGGACAAAGCCATTTTTGATTCTTTTATACGGGTCCCGCATTTGTCTGTATTTTATAGATAACAATAAAACCGTTTTATTCGTTATAACGTTGTCCTAGTTTATGTTATTTACAAAATTTCTCATACATGTTTACAATACTGATTATCCAAAGTGTCTCAAAGAATATTTTAATAACAATAATATTATCGCAAAAATATATATGTATCGATGTATATTTAAAGTAAAGTAAAATGGAATTAAAGAATTATTTAATTCAGTTCTTAACCGTCATATCGATTCCTACAGTATTTCCGGTTATGCAAATATTGGCGACGACAAGAAACATTTCCGATACAACATCAGCTGTGTTTGCTCTTTTCGATAATAGAGTTTTTCTCGAACGCTTAGATATGTTATCTGATAAGATGGCCCAAAATACGGCTTGAGTCAATTTCGTGTTTTAATATTTAAAACGAATAGGCACCGCATCCGGTATTACATTACTAATGATCTCTTTAACTAATGAAAACAATCTAATAAATAAATACTAAACATACTGTGTATCATGTAATGGTGAGTTGGTTTATTCTGCTACATCCTCTTTAACTGAACTCAATACACTATATGTAAGTGATTTTTAATTAATTTATTATTTAAGTCAAGTAGGTATTGTTCACACCATGTTTTCTAACTTAGCCACTTTAAATAAGTTAAGTGGGGGAGACCTTTTAAGGAATGATGTTATAACATTTTATTGTATTCATTAGATTAAGACTAACAATTGTAATGGATAACCCGATTAAAGGCTTTTTAGTTACATCACACACATAATTTTCGGGTCTAGATCTGATTTACTTCACCAAACAGATCACAATCAATTTGCGATGTGATTCAACCGATCGCACAACCTATGGTTTTGAAGTCCTAGGTTTAGAATTAACTTTACTTCTGGCAAAGTATAGTTCATTCTCACATAAGCGTGTGAGGTACTCACACCACAAAACGTGAGTGTTAACCTTGACTAAGAGGAAATCAACAAATCACGTACCTCTAACCAAACAATACTTAGACGATGCGCAAAATATACCCTGAGATTATCACACGCAAAATCACCGTATTGTTAATTATTCTCACGGTAAAAACTTGAATCAATACCAGGCGTTAACAAGTTTTTCATGACCTTATTGTCTGACACATTCATCGATTTTATGGCGGATTCCTGACATTGTTCTCCTTCACCGTAAAAATCGGTGCACAGCATCGAACGAACGAGTTAAGCACGCTTAATGAATTTATCAATTTTCTTTAATCGTACTAAAAATCTCTCTTATTCAGTCCAATAAATCATTTTTGACTACAGTATTCAGAATACGTAGGATGTAATATGAGGTAATTCAAGTGTGTATACAATTTACAAGCAAAGCACGTACCAAGCAACGTTAGTGCAGTAAATTTTACAGAACCGATAGAGAAAGTAACATTTACGATAAAAAGGTTGAGGATTTAATTAAATATAAATTATACGGACTAATGATGCTTAACCTTTCAATCATTCGGTGCCCATCCTTTTCCCCTTCCCTCGTCCCTAGAGTCTATGGGCGGCGGCTTCACCTTTATGGTGGGCCGCCTACTCGTTTGCCCCCTCTTCTATAAAAAAAAAAATAAAAAAAAAACCTTTACGCGTTCATTCTACGAAGCAATTGTATCCAACAATTTTTTAGAGTTAGTGGGATTCTAATTACATTGCTTAAATTAAAAACCGAATTTGGAACCTTTTTTTAGCAACGTTTCTAGATAAATAGACTATATAATGCATAGTGTTTATGATTTTCAAACTAGTAATTCATCGGGGCGTACAAATAAACATACGCTACTATAAATAGTCGATAGTACATATCAAGTCGATATAAAAGCCGTCTACAAAAATATCTATTTAAAGTATAATATGATTTTTAATTATACAAAATTATAGAATCATTTTAACACATTATTGTTCATGACTTTGAAATATCCATTTATGATATCATATAATGAATGCCAGTTGTTGTTTATTACGCTTTCTTGCTTACACGGTAGTTCCTTATAATTGTATTGTATAAATGCTTATATAAGAATCGGTGAGGTTCGATAAATTTCCGTTCAAAAAACCAACGAACTTAGTACTAGACCAAGTTCGTAGATCATGGTTGCAATTACTTCACTATCATGCTCTGTGACGTTTATAAGCGTGTTTCAGAATTAAAATCATCAGCACTTCCTACAAAAAAATACATAAAGAAACATCTTGACAGTAAAGGCAGACTAAAACACACATTTTATTACCGACTTCAAAAATCGTATTTTAAAAACTTTCATTCGACAATCCGTTTATATTAACATCCTTTTGTTGATAATTGCCAATAAACTTTGCCAACATTCTTCAATCAGATTGAATATGCATTGCGTGGATATCCTAAATATAAAGTTCCGTATAACTTTCTTTTACGATACACATCGGATTCGACTTCGGTAACTTATATTTGTTCCAAAAAGCTTATTTGTTTTCGAAGCTTAGGTACATAAAATTCCTGAGGCTATATAAAACATAATTAACTATATAAAACCGACATACTGAACAAAAAAAAAATATAAAGCAAAATTTTCTCCACCGAATGCCATATTATATGCAAATACAAAATGAACCTTCTCTGTTACAACATATATGTGACTTTTGTCTCAAAGCCAATTCAATTCAATACTTGTCTTTCAAAATATTCGTTTTATATGTGATAATAATAATTGTATAGCCAAATAGTAAATGGCCAAATTTTATATATAAGGCCATACATGTACATCCATAGTTCTATCATTTCGTCACTATACGCGAGGATAACACCGGGTGCTAATTCCATTTTGTTAATAGACCACTACTACACTTCTACCCCAAGTTCCAATATTTTTTTATGAATAATTTTATTTCATAATTTTAACAAGACATATTCTTAACGGACACACAAGATTTGAAAGTGGGAACTGCGAGGTAATTGCATTTAATGAACCAGTACGTGACCAACTAAGGTGATTACAGTACTTTAAAAGTAGGTTACAATACATAAACATACAAACATAAGGTAAATCGTAATATGTATGCCCATAATCTTACACGTACACAAAATGTTTAATGGTCAAGATTACAACAAGGCCGATTACAGACTTTTTGACCTGTAAGGTTTTATATACTTTATACATATATGTTAGCCCACATTAACGATTAAGACTCTATTCGTTCACGGGTCCCGATTCCATTTCTCCATCGAGCGTGGGAAAAAATACAATACTGCTTTCCGTGCCTAACAACCCATATATTATCTTTATCAAATGAATCTCAGATAAGTACCTACGCACCAACTAAAAACAAACAATTTGTTGAATAAAAATGGAAGACATGTAGGATAATATTGACATTTAATATTAATACGTGCGTGACATCACCACGGATTCATCTCGTATCGCTTATCAGCTTTATTGAGGTAAGCCCGGCCTAGGAACGTGTCGTCAAAATCAACAAACATTATAATCTTACATGATCCAAATGTAGGAGCAAAATTAATACATAAACCGAACTTATATAACCGAGTTATATAAAGTTCTCATGTCACAATGTTCGTTCCCGTACTCCTCCGAAACGGCTTGACTAGTTGGTCCGAGAATAGGCCAACATTTTTCATACTCCTAATTTTTTAATTTAATTTAAATATACATGCAATTCTCAGGATTCTTAAGATATGTATTTGACATTAATATAAAAAATATAAATATAACTCTAAATTTTTCACCTTTCTACGATGAAGGCCTATTTTTACTTCACGATTTTTTTAAATATATAGCAAATTAACGTTTGCCGGGGTCAGCTAATCAACTTCTAAAAAAAAATATTTAAACCCAAATCTAGTCTAAAATCCATTTGGCATTTCCCACTATACGACGCTTTGCCATTAGATTATTTCACGCGCGGTTATCACAAAACAAATCAATGTTAGAACAAAGCGACAGGAACTACGGTACGAACGCCCAAAATCCCAACGCCAAAGCAAAATATAATTACATGAATTGGCATCACGTTTTCGCAATTGATTAACATAATTTCATTAATGTACATTGTTAATTACATATGCTATTTATTTAAAATGTTTATTATGTCTAGTAATAATGTACCTCAAACGTGGAGAATAAGTTTTCTCGCTAATGTAAATATAGAATCGGAAAATTTAAAACTTATTTTGTTGACGATTCATAATTAGTTTTTTTTTGATTTTGATAGCGGATGTTCTCCAATAAAGAGCGTGCCAATTATAAATAAGTAAGTGCTGTAAGTAATTATACACAATTATCGCTCCGTTATCAATTAATTAATTATCCGTCAGGCTTTTGGTGCCTGTAGAAAAAAAAATGATTAAACCCTAAAATAGAAAATGATCCATACCGGAACACTTACAGCGCCATGATATTTTACAAAATCAGTCTTCACGATTTAAAATTCTATCAACATCATATATATATCATAATATACTACGTAGTTGTAAATGTATATCATATAATGTAGATAAACATTAACAACTACGGTTGGAAAAAATAACAATATTGTAGCGGCTTAAAATCTAACAAAAATCAAGTATTCGCAGACCATTCAAATGTAATATATGGTCTCATGGTCCATTTGCACATATATTTCAACATCCCAGCAATACTTAAGACATGTATTAAAATGATCACATGTAATCGGATATAGCACTTATGCAGTCAAATTACGAAAGCGGTGCACAGTATGAAAGTGACAAGTGTATAACGACCACCTTACAACATTCATCTATAACGTTACGTTTATATAAGATGTATTTATGTCATGTGAAATTAACGACAACACTTTATAGCTGAAATGTTTTGTTTAACACTGGACTTCTTGTTAGTTAGTCCACTTTGGAAGGAAGCTTTCGCCTTCATTATTAATGGGAAATCATTCCGTTTGAGCACAGCTAATAATAATAATCTAGCGACACTACAACCCAAGAAGGTATCTTGTCTTCTGATTTCCGTTACTTTCAATGTGTATTATTTATTTATAAATATATGGGTGATCTTATATTCTTAATTAAGACATGCCTGTTTCCCCTCGATGTGTGCATTCACCATATGCAAGTTTCACTTAATTCTTCTTCTAGGAGTGCCTCTCCATCAAGTGAAGGTCGGCAATCAGCTTCCAGTCCACTCCCGAATATTCAGTATCAATTGCGTACCATAAATAAAAATCCATTGGTCCAGCCGAGATCTTACCTACGATTTGGCCAACACTGCTAGCTACTGAAATATATTTTAGGACAAATTTGATAAAAGTTATCCAACACTCAAATTAGAGAAATATATCAGTACATATTATTTAGAAGCCGATGCTATGCAAACCTGTTAGTCGAAAACAAATATTTTAAGACAGAAAATTATAAAAAAAAAGAATTAAAGGTGCTACAAATATAATTGGAATTACCAATAAAATATAGTATATTATTTATCTATAATACTGTTGGTATGAAGAAATATAAATGGATCTATAAATGCTGAGGCTGTGAAACAGTGAACGGGTATTTAGATCAAATCGAGCATTATCAGTAATTTCTCAACATTTTACGCATCATTACATCGTCTAATATAGTCCTATTAGGCGGAGACACTGTCTGACCGAGATCGTGGAAATTTACTAGACAACAATAAATTTCACAAGAATTAAAGTTAAAAAAAAGTAAATTTAGATGAAATACCATTATTTTGTACTAATCGTACATACAAAAGACAAGATAAATAAATTCAATAAATATATTTTTTGCCCCATCTAAGCGACACAATATCATAGATAGACATTAAACAGAAATAAACGAGAAAAAAGATTGATTTAATTATTGAAGGTGCGCAGAAAATCTTTTGAAAATTGTAAAAAGCAAATTACTCACATCTACCTATCGCTAATAAACAGGCTTTCGTTAGATTATCATATAACATGAGACAAAACAAGAACAACCTTCACGAGTAGGTAGGTACACGAGACTTAATTAAATTACAAATCAAAATCAAACAACGAGTTCAATGACTTTAGTGAGAGCGTGATACTATCAATTAAATATACATAGCAAAGCCCTTTTATGAATGAAAATAATTTCAAATTACTAATATGTTGTTTGTTAATTTATATGCCATTATTAACACTATAAATACGAGTATTTATTTAAACGGGTCACTCTTAAGTACAGTACTTGACTCAATTATAAACTCCAAAGATCTCCTATATTTCTCTCCGGACATTTTTCTACCGTTCTCCAAGCGGAAATAAAAATACTGTAAATGCACTCATCGTAAAGAAGAAGAGAAGAGTTGCCTATAGTATGCTCCCTAGTTGGACTAAACACAAAGTTAGGGCAATTCAATTATCCTAATTATATTTACAATCTTAAATCTAGATCTACGAGTGTTCCAAAAAACACCAACAAACTCGGGGTTATATATCAGTTTTTAAGCGGTTTTCTGTGATTATTGTCATAACGCTACGATGTATTAAACTATTTAGATGGTTTGTAACTTTTATAATAGATAGGGCGCGTTTACACTTGCGCAAAGTAGCAATTTAATCGTATGTAGCTCGCTTTGAATTATTAAGAAAATACGTTTATTTGGACACTCACACGGCAAATACAACAAAAAATATGACAAAAATGAGAATATATACATACATATATTATATATTATAAATATAGTATTGCTGTGTAATAACATTGTATAGTCACTAATCTACATGGTTATGCACGTGTTTGTATGGGAGGATAATAATTACAAGCAAAAGTTGTTGGCTCGCTGGATTAGTACTAATAATGAGTGTTAATATCGTAGCCAGTAGATATATATGCCCAATTCCAGTATGTATACTTCTAAAAACAATATTTTTACAATAAAACAATAACTATTTTAAAACATAAATGACTTTATTATCTTAATTAGAATATAATTGTGTAAAATTAAATCAATTGATAGATTGTTGAAGCATGTAAAACGTGATTTATGATAAAACCTTTTTCGTTCAAGGACGTTTAGTATATACCTAAATATTATTCAGCCTCCAAAGCTTATTGAAATATTACTTTAATAATTTCGAGGCTCCAGAGTTTAATGAAAATAATTTTCAAAATTTCACTATATTTATTCAGCAACATGATAATTAATAATTTTAGCCAATCACGCCTAACCTTGTATAGATCACGCTTTCGCAAAAAAATACGTGTAATTTATTTACAAACGTGATCTTGACATTATAAAGATTCCTTATATATTACTTAGCTCAAAACATATGTACAAGTTTGCACATACATTGAGACATAATTTTGTCAATGTTTTCCGAACCTTCTGAATAATAACATTTCGAGGCCAAGAAGTTGGCCAGAATCATATGAAAGCATATAGATTAATTAGTATCTAGTTGTAGTAATTCTGACTTATTGATCTGATTGATCTTTCCAAAACATGAAGAATGAATGAACATCATAAAACAATATTATTACATTACATTACCTGTACGCATACATCCTCTTCGCGTTTTAGTTAAACTCTAGTTTCCAGTTGCTAACGATATGCTGATAAAAAGCATTATTAACATATTGTTCGTGTCACAAACAAAAGTTTTTGAGACGTTATTTGTGAGTTTCTAGATTTAACTAGAATATTTATATGCTAGATATAATCTTTAACTTTTCAACCTTCATATTTCAACCTTAACACCGTTGTGAATTTAGGCGACAATCACAATTCCAGTTCAATGATGCGGGCTATCAATTTTTACGGTCTAATGCTGTAATTAAAGTTAACGATAGAGTTTTTTTTGTTCTATTCAAGACCAAAAATCAAGACTTGTACATCGATCACCGTGTCTGAGTATGAGTAGCTAATATAAGTCTTTAAATTTTTATTTCCTTGCATGTAATGTGAGAATTAGGTTCTCATATTAATCTATATTTAAAATAGCGCTAAATTACAAAGTAAATATATGGTTATAACTATCTTATCGGCGTTCTAAACGAGCACTTGTTTCAATTATTTGCTAAAGAGGAGTGTATTGTTGAAACACGAGTATCATAATCCAAATACTATTATGTATTCAAAAATAATAGAAAAATATTAAAAAGTAATTGCTTTTTATTTTACTATTTTTAAGATAACTACACTGTCTACTTCTGTTCCGTGCTTTTAAATTGAACGCTCTTTTGACAAATACTGGTGTACATTTTCCCTGCTTTTTTATATATCATCCATTTTAAATCTTCTTCCCTCCTTTTAAAATCTTCCCAAGCATAAATTATTTTTATGACGTAGCAAACCTAAAATGTATCTTGATGATTTCATATTCTAGAAATGTTTTCTAGAAACACAACCCAAACGCAATGCTTTGTGAAAGTAAGAGCGAGCGGGTCACTAACATACCAAGAAACGCCCCACAGTTTGAACCTAAGCTCTTATTAATATAATAACATTAATAACATTATTCAGAGCAAACGGCTATATTAAACAGCCCAGCTCAGGTGATATTGACCAAGCAATAAATCCTCACATAATGTCCACTTCAAACACGAACATTAATCTGTTACGCTTATGTGGTTTGTCACTAAATAGCTTTACTCAATACAGTATGATATGTCGGTACAGCGGGACCGAATAAAACTAATTTATTTTAAGACTCATGAATATTAAAATCACCTATTGTTTCGTTTCTCACATCATCTAACTATATAAATATAAATGAAACTTTATTTTATTGGAATATGGAATCAGAAACTAATACAAAATTATAGCCAATACACCTTTATAGGAATCCTTTTACGATTACCCTTTTCATAATTTAATGCGAGTCCGACTCTGAAATTCACAAGCGAACAACGAGAGTACCTAACAATTGAGAGGACTCATAAACAATAAAGACTATGGATACACACAGAAATGTCTAAAATGTAAACTTTTACACCGTTTAAACAATATTTCTTATATTTGGCGGGACTCATTGTTCATACATTTCGAAATAAAATACATTTTATTTGTGTGTTGTCAGGAAGAGATCGCTTATTAGCGATAAGGCCACCCGTTGCTCTTATATGTTCTAACATCTGTTAATGTCATTTGCTTCTAGTGTTTAAGTGCGCTAAAGTGTTAAATAAATAAATTTTATATAGCGGTGTTATTTCGAGTTGGCTGTGGGGTCGAAATGTTTTGAGATGATTATACGTACCTAGGTAAAACAATATATCACACATATCTAACTTAATATGTATATGTTTTCGGTATAAATGTAAAAATATTTCTAAAGCAATCATCAATTACTAGTTTTACGATGAAGGTTTCAGTGCTATAATTCCTTCACACCTCCAGGCATCTCAATTTCAATACAGTTATTTCGGCCTTACAGAGAGCGCAACATTGATTGATTCATTGAAATGTCCGCGAGCACAGATGATAACTGGAGTGTCACGGCACAGAATACATAATAGTACTATTAAAGAAAGGCCGCAAAAAAGCAATACCAATGATATCACGTTCACACGCTTATCATTTTTCATCATCGGTCATTTGGTTGCATTCATTTTTTAGTTTGAGATATTGCATTGAAAGATTGTAATAAATTTTATTAGGATTAATCGTGCAAAATTTATATGAGAGAAGTGGTACGATCTGCACTGTAAAGAAGAGGAAAGGTCGATCTTGACGTAACAGCTGGTTCTTAATCTTACAGATACGGATGGTCTTCGTTTGAAGTTTTTTAGTGCCAGTATTTATGTTGCTATTACGCTTTTAAATAATTATTTTAATTATACTTTGGACGAGTTTAGTAACCACATAACAACAACTTTACGAACTGAATATAGTCAATATTTAACTCACCCTGATCATCACGTCTAATAAACAATACTTTCATCAATTATAGAGTAAAATAGTAGTTCTTTTACTACAAGTTTGCAAGTGAAGCATAGAAGATAGTTTAAGCTTAAATAAACAATAAAAATACAGCACGTGATTTAGATAAATTACTATAGAATAACAGAATACTGCGAATCCCATGTCCCGAGATCGCGAGCCTTCAACAGTTATTCGAATTTATAAAACTAAAATAAACTATAACGTCCAATACAAAAAAAAACTGTGTGAATATGCAAATTTTATTGATATGCGTTTTCGCTACCAAATTGCGCAATCGAAATTTTTTTCGTTGTTTCATTTCGATTTATAGAAACAACGGGTGTTATTTATTTTGCACAAAAACAAAGAAATCAGTGAACATAAATTTAATAATTAAGGGTGATAATGCAATAGACGTCCGATCGCTTAAAAGTAATTTCTTCCATGCCATCCGTGCTTAGTAACAAGTAAATTTATTTCTTACTTGTAAAATAATAATTTGTATTAAAATTATATAACCTACATCTCCCCTAAAATCTAACCGGAAGAGTTAGCGAACCATACAGACCGAGACATAACGATCGCGACGATAAATCTTAACGCATGTGAAGCTTTTGTGAATCTCTTTCGTGAAACTCTTCACTAATTACGTTATATTAAATTTTCGAATCCCACCCAACAATACATACAACCACTGCAAAAAATATTCGTATAATGCCACACATTTTTAAACACTGACAATAAATTACAGGCAATGTTTACATTACGCGTAACAGATAAACATTGCGTATTTCGTTTTAAAATAGTTTAATTTAATAATTTGTGCCATCTGGTACATTGTCGTTACAACATAGAGTTTCTTAAATCAGTCGTTAACAAAACGTATAATTAGTTTTTATAAATTAAATTGGATATATCATTTTAATTACATAATGTTCTTGTTAACATATGAAGCGATTACATTACATGCTGACGGTATTCACTGAAGTAAGATAATTGTAAAACCACCACCGTAAAATGTCAACCCCACTGAGTTCCATGTGACTTCTCAGCTGTGGGCGGACAGTGAACCCGTGTAAACTTAGTTTTAGTGACGTTACGAATAATATTGATTCAATAATAGTGAATTTCTTTGTACGATCGTGTTCCAACCATAGTAGCTAGAGATATAATTTCTTTTATATTTCTTTTAAAATTGCCTCGCTCGGTTTCGGTAATTAGTTATTCATTCTACTGGCTTTTAAATTGAAATATAGGTAAAACTGTATTTAAAAAAACAAATATTAGTCAAAACACTTAGTTTAGATTTTTTGTAGATAGAGCTACAATCAAATATATTATAAGAGACTGCAGTAGTTATTTACAACAGTTTATAGTAATGTAGTTTTTTTTTAAATAATTATACAGAATTTAATATATCATACAATGCGAACTTATTTACTATTGCTACCTCTTAGTGGCAAGAATGGAATAACGCAAATTAGTTTTAGGTACTTTCTAACTAAAAGTATAGTTCGCATGAACACCGTACGAAAAATGATATTAATATTAAGTTTACGTTTAATACATTATCTCATTCCGACACGGTCATTATCATGAAATTTCAGATTGGAAAATAACCTTGCGTCACCTTGAACGAAGGCGTGTTTCTTGTATAAAAATAATTTACAGATTCACTAGACGTCAACCGTCCAACCATCGTTTTAAAAAAAATTCATTTTACTAATGAAGCAACCGGATTTTAAATATAACGAAAAGATAGATAGACACTTGAAGTAACGACTTGTAGGTATAATTAGAAACGGACTGACGGAGACGGATTAAAGAGTTTTAAAGTCTGACCTAAAATTGTATTTCTATGTTTCAAACTAAACTTTTTGAGATAGTTTGCAAAAACGGTTTTTGGGATAGGGGCAATTCAAGGAGGTCGAAGGTCTCGCTCAATTAGAGTTTAATAGGACATTTTTGGCTATAAATAATTGTGACAGGGTTGTCACAGACCTCTGGCAAGGACCTAGGCTTTATTACATTTAAATCGATAATAAATAATATTTAAAGCAATGTCTCCAATTCGTACGGGCAATGACCTGAAGAGAGTCCTCATCGTACGGATCTATAAAAAAATTATCCTACTTTACACCAAATGCGTCCACTATATACATTCCCTATATTATACGGCCAATACCACAATTTCGGTTTCCGGGAGGCTTTTTGTACAATGTCTTCATCACATTAAATATTGAAACGCTTTTCCGCACGCGCATCGTAAATTCTCATAAACTCAGAGCTCTGCCTTATAAAAAGCCAAAGTGCATTAAATTAAATTTACAACAAATATATGTAAGGAACGTGGATTGATTTTGATAATAAGTAATATTGTAGGCCGTTCGTACATATAAAGTTTTAAAGAGTTTTTTTAAGGTTCTATTTTACCTCTTAGCTATATACTTATTGGCTTAAGATTACTTCAGTAATTACCACTTAAATGCGATTTGTTTAACAATCAGCTATATATATCTATAGGTATATGGTAAATACAACATATACAACAATATCAATATGTATTCAAATCAAAATTTTAATACATATTGATATTAATCCTATTATTTTGGCTTGTAAGACGACTTTGCTTGGAGCAAAGTTTCAATGTATGAAGCGACAATATAGATTTTTAACTTATTTACTACGTTTTACACACCTAAAAAAATACTGCATTGTAATATTAAAACCATTTTAAATATCCTCGTAGCGTAGTACTTATTCCATGATGTCATTAACAATTTTTTTCTTGGCGTTGTTTCAATAACCCATCGATTTATAGCCTCTCAAACGTATTGACGCGTTATCACCAAACGCTTTGAAACATGGCTGGTCAAATGTTGTCATGTACTTGTAAATATCAAATCCCGTGCCAATAGTCATTAATTTTATTCGACTGTCATTTGCATTACACAAGGCGACCCTTTTATTGTGTTTAAAATAGTAAATATATTTTCATTTTTACATAGGGCTTGTATTTTGAATATAGACTGTTGAGTTACACTATATTGTATGACATTTACCCAGTTTCTGAAAGAGCCGATCAAAGTAATAAATTATGATCATACAAATCTTTACTTATTGGGTTCTGGGGTATTACAATGGGATATATATATATATATCTATAAGTAAAAATAATTTAGAATGTATGTATGGCTGTTTTTTATATGTAATTTCTTCCTATATACTATATTTATATAGTAATTAGACGTGTCTGTTTGTTCTTGCTAAATTTTTATGATAATATTTTATTACAAGAAGTTAAATGATATACTGGAAGTTTTATATTGGATTTAATAGTGTAATCAATGTTTCAGTAATTCAATTAGTTAGTATTAGTTGATCAAGACCACTTTTTTTGTAAATTTGTGCAAATAATCAAACAAAAATGTTAAATAATATAGACGTATTTAATTAATTCGAGCACAAATTTTACGCTTAAATAGATAAACAACACTTGTTCATAACAGACGCTCAAAGCATTGGCGCTGCGCCAAAGTCGACAGTCGGGCGAAAAGTGACGATAGAAAGCCAATTAGACTGAGAACAGACTAGCGAACTACTTGAACTAAATCATTCATAATTATTTCACACAATATTTATCAATATGTACTGAAGACCAATCTTCTCCAAACAAAATTTATCTTTGTTTACCATACATAATCTTATCAAACACGTTTCCCATTTCAGACACTCGGTGGACTCGGTCGCGTCGTATTCTAGCCAGAATCACGTTGACCGAATAAGGACTCAGAACTTCTCAGCGGCTTCTTGTCAAGACGACAGCGATTTCGGATCAATAAAGACAAGTCTCTTTAGAAGATCGTCTTCCAATTTAGAATATCCGATTAAACGGCCCGACAGCGTCACTTCCAATACAAGCTCAACAAGAAGCCGTCTTCGAGAACTTGTCGAGCGGAAATCGAGTCTGGACGAACACAAATCCGCTGCAAACACAGTCGCTGACATACAATACTTTGAAAATCCCACAGAGAATTTAGAGTGCGATAGCCCACGTAATTCCCTTGACTCAAAGAAAAAGAACGACGAAAGGCCACAGAAAAGGAGGTTATCTAAATGTAAAGAGAGCGATAAAAAACAGGAAAAGTATCAGAGTAAATTGGCTGATTACTATAAGTTACCAGTCCAATTACCCCAAGACGAGTTTTATCAGCACTTGACCCGGTCAAGGGCGGCAGAGGAGTTTCTACAGAAGCGTTTCTCAAATTCCGACACAGAGTTTAGCGGAAGCTACGGCCGATTGTGCAAACATAGGGATCTCGAAGGGTCTAACTTGCGTCGGAGTCGAAGTTTAGCTGTGATTAGGGAAGAAACCTTTACGGATCTCCAAATTCAGAATCACGGCAAGAATAAAAGATCTCAACTAATACCACGGGCCCGATTATTTGATAAACCTTGCTTCAAAGACAGGTAAGACGTCCAAAGCAATTTATTAATACGGGTTTTCATATACCATTTGGGATAATGTAAGTATAATGACATGAAATATATGATATACAATTATGTATAGTTTAATATTATTTTTAATCTCACGAAGTTATACCAAATATGTGTAGGGTACAATATATATAGATAGATAAGTAGATTTTTTACAGGATAACTATATTATCTTTCAAATAATAGTATCAATAAAATAAAGTACAGTGTTCGTCACGTAAATAGCTACAATTACATATCCCCTTCAAAGTCGTTCGCTTTTTTTACGTGATAGAACTCGTGTGATATTAAGGATACTAAATAGCCATAATATTTGTTCGAATGATCACTGGAAAGCCGGTTAATATATTAATATAATAATAATTATAAAATATTTATACCTTACTTGTCCCTATTGCAGATTACCCGGACGAGCAAAGTACCATTCAAAAGAAGAGGTTTCAGAAGGCATATACATCGACAGCACAGTGTCTTGTTTTGCTGATATTAATAGACAGCATCAAGAAGAGCCCATCAGCCTTCCAAACACTAATGATAATCATTCACAAAAAGAAAAGTCACCGTGTAATGAAAGCACCCGATCTAAGTCAGCAAATGGTAGTTGGGCAAATTTAACTGAAGATACAAAACAAATAAATCTTTCAGAAGATAGCATTGGTCATTCGCGAAACCCAAGCGAAATCGACAGTTTAGATTCAAATTACGTGAGAAAACACTATAACTTTGAGGCGCACAGAAAGAACTATAAAGAGGGATCTCCTGACACCGAAGGTTCTTTAGTTTCCCCATCTTGTAAAGATCTTTACATAGCAACTGATGAACACGATAGTGACCCTGAATTTAGAGGAAATTCAAAGACATCTAATCTATTAACTGAAGAACAATTAGAAAATTCATACAGTAATAAAGAGTTAGAGCATTGCAACGTTGAGGATCAAGACACTTACGACATAATATCGATTAAAAGTAAAAGTGGCATTATTGATAATTGTGCCGATGTTTATGGACACTTAGGGGAAGATAGAAATGAAGAGAACCGATCAATAATTTCAGAAAACGACGGCACTGTATCAAGTCCACCCGACAGTATTACATCTTATATATCTATTTCAATAGAGTCATCTACAGACAAATCACACAAATTAGAGTATTTAACTCATTCTTTAGCTGAAAAAATCGACGAGTATTGTGATTCTCAATACCAAGACCAGGTCTCTCAGAAATCTCAAACGGTAGATTCGGAGAGTCAACCACCCGATATCGATCCCATATATACAACAGTCCCGAAAAAGAAAACATTCGCTGATATAAGAAAGGAATCATTTGCAAAAAAACAGAAACCATCTATTGAAAATAACAAGGTAACAGAAAGTAACAGTAATCTAACTGAAACATACGTAAGCCGAACCTATATTGATACACAAACATATGATAAAAAACAAGCATCAGCGTCTAAAAATATTACAACAGAGCCTTTTGTAACGACTTTACTAGAAAATCAATACTATTCTTTACCTGATATTAATATAAGTAAATGTCTAAGAAAATCTGAAAGAATAGATGCCAAATTAAGAGAGGAAGACCCAGAAGACCACACCTGTGAAAATACGTACGAAGTGGCCCAAACACATTTTCGTCAAATATTAACTTGCAACAATAGTGAAAACTACGGACAATTAAATAAAACACTTAATTCACCACATAACAAAACTTCTGCTCACAGCGCCAGCATTTATTTGCCAGAGTACACTGAGCCTCAAATTTTACAGAATTGTACAAAACTTGAAGACGACTTAAAATCAATAATAACTATTACAAGTTCCAATCCGGATGACTATTATACTGATAACCAACAAAACGAAAGAGAAATAAACGAAATCGAAGGTACCATAAGGAATACTAAGCTAATATCGAAAAGTGAAAGCTTAAAAATCTCCTCAAATACTGTTTGTAGACCTGAAGTTGCGATAGTAAAGTCTTATTCCAACGACAATATTCATACCAGTAGGGCAAAAGGAAAAACAAATATTAAAAAACATTACTCTCTAAGGCAGCGTGATCCTGTTGATTCGGTAGATATACCAAGCCCGGAGTCTGTTGTTAAAAACTTACAAAACACGCACAGGGTCTTTTCAAAGCCATCATTTGCAGAAGAGCTACGAAATCATTGCCTAATATCAAGAGTGCAGTCTTTTAAATCATTAAAAAATTCGAGTATTGACATTATACCATTGAGCGGTCACCAAACGCTTGTAATTGATCCTCCTCTGCAAAGTGCGGACGTAAAAGAAGATCAAAGAGCTCCAAAGCATTTAGAAGCTGAATTCTGTGCTAAGACAGAAAGTGTACTTAAACCGATTTGCTCTGAAGATAATATAAAAGACACAATTAAAGAAATTCAATGCGACAAAGAACAAGACAACATAAATTTTAGAGAGTCATTCATAACGATAAAATTAAATAAAGTAGTAAAGAAAAACTTACAACAACTGAAATCAGATACGAGCGATTTAAACTCACTATCGTCAAAAAATAAACCGCCATCAAAACTTATAATAAAAGATAATAAAAACTATTCTCTTACACGAAAATTCGATACAAATAAAACAATGACTCGTCCACAAATACTGCAAGTAGTTGATTCAAAAAATACAAAAATGAAAGATCAGCAGCAATCACTACCATGTGAAAAAATAGATTTAACTGAAAATTCAGAAACTCAAGTCAACAAAACAAAATTTATTAACCATGATACTCTGGAGCCCACAACAAAGGTGATAAAAGGCGAGAGCCAAGTGACAGAAAGATTGGATGATGCTATTAAAACAGACATTGAATATCAGGAAAAAATTAACTCAGTTAAAAGTTATTGGTCAAAATTAATAGACAAAACTCCACCAGATATTATAGTTAACGTTGAAAAAGAAGAAAATATAAAAAACAATTGTGAATATTTAAGGCAACCAGCTAAAGAAGTTAAGGAAGACAATTTCTTACACGAAATTTCGGTAGGGAAAATAATAAAATCATTAGAAAGTGTTAAAATTGTTGATAGTATAAAAAAAATAAGTCAAACTAAGTTGCAATTATGGAAAGACGATACAGAGAAAGTTAAAAGTGATTCAGAAATAGAGGAATCGCCAGTTGAAAAAGTTGTAAAGGACAGTAATTCCCAACAATTTTATCCAAAATCTGAACAAAACAATATAAATAGTGATTTGTGTTCTTACCGCAATACTCCAGAAATCGAAATTGTGGAATTAAGCAATGATAACAATCAAAACGAAAAGACTCAAGCTACTTTAATAAAAGCCAAAGGATACGAAAAGGGCTGTGACGACTTTGATCATGTTCGTTATAAGGTAATGAAGTCAGAATTATTTAAGAATAGTATGATAGCAAATTATAGAAAAGAGGCCCAGTTTGATGGATTGCTTCAATACTTACAAGACTATAGTTTTCAAGAGTTACTCACTAATAACAACATTGTTATAATTGAACCTGTCCGGACCAAAATAGAGCCAACACCTCGTAAAGAGAAAAATATCGATTCATGTAAAATACATGCATCCTACCTTAAGAAAAGTGACGGTTCGTTACAAACTGAAAAATCTAAAAGTGCAGTAAGGAGGCACTTTTTTTATCATCCTATTAGGGTAAATAAAGAAATTATTGAGGAAGAATTACCTAATCCGGATACTGTGAAAAAAGTAAGGAATCTATTCGAAGATACCTTAAAGATGAAAAGTCCGATGACCCATGACCCGCCATTAGTAGATGAAAATATAGGGCTGAGCCGGCGTTCAACATCATATAGAAATATAAGTGAAGAAATAAAGACTAATAAAAATGTTGGAAGAAAGAAAATTATACGTCAATTAACCATAGATACTAATTTTGGTAGTAAAAAATGGGACAACGCAAGTCTTTCCAGTGGTGTATCTAGCGGCGACTTAAGCTCAAATAATGATTACGAAGCTGAAGCACTGAGCCCTTATTCGAATAAAAATATAAAAGATAACATATACAGTTCAAGCGACGAATATCTGTGTGATTCTGCTAATCAAGATTTTTGTTGTGAGAGCCAATATGTTAGTCCGGACATTCTCAAAAAAATTCGCGAATGTGGAACTTCAGTAACATACTATGGTGGGAAAGTATTGAATTCCAAGACTGGCTCCAATGTAAGCCCGATGACTAAAGCGATTATGGAAGAGATAAAAAGTTTACAAAGAAATTGTAGCGCGGATTGTTATTCTTGTCAAACTAAATGCAAAGGAGATAAATGTGCATGTTTAGTCGCAGATAAGCATAAGCTAGTCCCAGAAAAGCAGGCCTCACAGGCAGCTGATAATAAAAATGACGTGTTTCAAGAAATGTCAACACCCACAGACACCTTTCCGGGTTTTAAATTCAAACTGGTGAAATCAAATAGCTGCAGCAGCAGATTAGAATTAACCGGCACCGAAGAAAACAGAAACTTAAGGTTTCGATGTAGAAAACCAAACTTCAGCGGCGATCCCCCACTTACGCAAGATAAGGAAAACTCGGTGAAAAATAAGATTTGTCGTATAGAAAGTTACAATAAAGGGCAGATTAAGACGCCCATAAAACATAAACCAGTCGATGATTTGAAACGAATAATTGAAATGGAAAGAACAGATATCATTGATAACGATACTATAACAAACAATACTTGTCGTGAAAATAATGAAACGAATACAGAAAGTTTAAAAAACGAGCTGCAAGACAAAATTTCGAGTGACAACCACAGTTTTGAAAAAAAGTTTTACTATGTCAATGACCACTTAGAACAGAATAAGACTATGTCTACTGAAAAATTTGGAGAAATGGTATTTGAGGAGTTCGAAGTTTTAGACAATTGCTACGACAGCTTAAATAGTAATAAGTCTTATAATTAAATTTTTTGTATAAGCGTCATAATTATATCAGAATATTGTGGTCTGCATTCGAGGATTACTATTTATTACTAGTAAATGTAGTAGATTAGATATTAAAATTATGTTATTTCTAACGTAATTTACTTGCTTTGTGTAATTAATAAATTAATTTTACGTTAACAACTACATACAATTTTCATTCGTAATTAAAAACCATAAAGTCCTCTTCGGTGATGGTTTATAGGCTTATAACATTAATTCAAAATAATAAATCGAAATAAAAATTTATGTGTACAGTTAATTTACTTACCGTCAAGTTTTTCCTCAATCTTTGTGGGTGTTGATTTTGATCCATGCACGCAAATACTTGTAAAGAAACTGCGTCGGGTAGGCCGCCATCTCCAACACCAAGATTCCTTTAACAAAAATATTCAAGTTTTTTTTACATAATCTCTCGAAAATACGCGTCTGTGACACTCAAAAACATCTTAGTCAATTTATGTTAAGTAAGATCTATTTTCAATGCCTTCAAGCTATAGTTTTTTGCATCCTTGCACCCACAAGTGTAAATTATGTAATAATAATCATAAACATTAGAACACATAAATTGGGATTAATATGTACAAGAAATATGTGAATATTTAGTATGGCCCTTCATTTCATTGAGTATGTCATTCATAGTTGTAATGAGAAAGCAAACAAGTCAATAAAATTCAGACATGTTGAGTATATCAATAATGATTCATGATTAAACATTGACTTGGAAATTGGCATGAGTTCAACGTTGAGTCAGAGACACCGTTTAATTAATCTCAAATTAACAGACAATACTTCTCAAAAATATAAGAAATAACTTAAAAATATAGGTTGACAATAACATTCTTAGTTTAACAAAAACTGCAATTTTACTATACAAGAAGTATTACAAGAACATTGTTGTTTTAGTTTTACAATTACTTCAAACTTAATATTTTGTGTGATAGTACCCAGATTTATTTTAATAATATACATTTAATATATTTATAAAATATATTAATATATTTTATAATATATTTTATACATTTGCCATTAAATTTTTTCTTTGATGGCATATTGGATCTCATATCCCGTGGAAAGTTTTTGGTACAATTTGTAAGATTTATTGACTAGTACTATAATAACAATTATTTTTTCTGTAACAAAAAGTAACAATAGAAAAAGTTATTAAAGGATCTCACATAATCCATGGAACTCAAAAAAAAAATTCTGTTTAAGAAATATAATTCATTAATAAAACTATATAATACTTTTTATTATATTACACATAGTTTATTATGGCCTGTGTTAAAGAAACTTGTTAAAGCATTTGTCAAGAATTATTAATCAAAGACGAAAAATTCTTTGACACTATTAATTTTATATTTATTTATTTCACTTGAATGGTATACAAATTGATATTATTATTAAATACATTTAACCTAAATACATTTGCATTGAAATATCGGTAATATATTAGAATAAAATTGTTATAATATTTTGAATAAGTATTTTAAAAACAACTGATAATAATACCGAGTCATTACTCAGTGAGAATAAACAAATACTATTTTTCTAGACCCCTAGAGATTTACTACTTCGTTCACATTTGCCACAAAGTTCCTAATCCTAAAATCTAACGTAAGATGTTAATTGACAGCAGTTAAAAATAAATTATTGTGGTTCACGTGCAAATAATAAAAGGTTTAAAAATGAAATACATGTATGAAAACACATTAATTTAGTATGATAATGTGAATAAAACTGTGCAACACTTACTTTATTATTTAACAAATCCCGAAATATTGGTGATAAACACAAACCACGATTTATTTCTAATTTTGCTAAGAGTCGGCACCTAGAAACACACACCGTCGACGCCATCTTTTACACTACATGAAAACATGACGTATCACCCGATTCTCGATAGGCCGTGGCCGGTGTGTGAATTCTCGAAACTTATTTTTGTATGATTAGTAGTAAGGTAAAGTTACCGTACAGTATTAAATTTTTATTAAGAACAATAATTATATGATCACTTTAACCTTTTAAAAATTCAAATATATTATTACTACTACAACCTATTTTTATAGATGTTAAATGAAGAACTTATTTATACCATACGAATACAACAGCGGCTTTGGCTATTGTATTTTCGAAAAAAAAATATTTTCATTGGAGTTATAACTTTTGTTTAATTTCATTAAGAATTTCGTCGCAGAGGGTAAAAAAGTTGAAGTCAATAGACGATAATAAATTTAAATAACGCGCCTTTTATCAACCATAGAACCATAGCCATAGAGTATGACTTATATTAATTTAGTTTACTTTTATTTATGTACTACCAACATCTATCAACTTTACATTTTAACAGGGATTACTTAGACTTAGAAAAAAATAAATGAAATTAAGATAACAGGTGATGAGAGAGAGAGTAAAAAAAATAACAACAAAAAATTACAGAAAATATATACCAATATGATTCGCTACATATTCGTGAAACGCTCTTGACACTTATTACAAAAAAATAAGGAAAGTTGTATGTCACAGTTATTGTCATATCTTATATCTTGTAAAGTTTTGTCGATTAAAACCATTACTATAGTAAAGTTATATCTTATTTAAAAATTTATTCAGTCAGTGGTATACTACTTATCAATGTCACATTTTTGACATTGATAATTTACATTTCAAGATAGCTCAAACTCAAATTCAAAGACAAAGTTTGTTTTAATTTTTCGTTCCGGATGATTTTGCTGTTTCGGCGTGAAAACTAAAACCAATTTGTAACATATTTATTTTCATTGTAAGGCACAATGGCAATTCCAGATTATAAACTAAGCACAGTCCTTTGCGGGCATTCCATGGACGTACGATGTATTTCTACAACTAAAGATTATTGCATATTATCGGCTTCACGAGATAGGACAGCTAAGCTGTGGCATCCAGAAGGGTAAGACTTGTTTCGGAATTGATACGGAATGTTTATTGCGTAGAGTTTATGAAAAATATATTTTTACAGCGTAAAAGATTATGTCAATGTTGTTACTTACAAGGGACACCAGAACTTTGTTTCCTGTGTCTGCTGGCTATCACCATGTGAAGCATTTCCAGAAGGATTGGTAATAACTGGAAGCAATGATAACACAATACTAGGTTATACTCTTCTAGATGGAGCAGTTCAAATTAATTTAAAGGGCCATGAAAATGCTGTTTGTAGTGTTACCCCTGGACGAGACTCGGGCATTCTTTTGAGGTACCATTAAACCAATCAATTTCTATTAAAGTACATTAAATGTTTCATTAACTTAATTGTTTAAAAATATCATATGTCAGTTCTAGTTGGGATAGTACTGGAAGAATATGGAATATAAATTCTCCTCAAATGGCTCCCATTGTATTAAAAGGACACCAGGCAGCTGTGTGGTCACTTGTGGAACTAGCTAATGGAACTTATGCTACAGCTTCTGCTGATAAAAGTATCAAATTATGGAGAAAGGATGGTGGCTTATTAAACACATTAACAGGTTATATACACCAAATTATAAAAAAACTTAAATATTATTGCTAATTAACTTAACTTTCAACAATATATTTTGATTGATTTTATGTATTTTGTTTTGACAAATATATATAAAAAATATAAAATAGTGTCATAGTCTTTATTTATGTATATTTTGTTGCAGGTCACACTGACTGTGTGCGTAGTTTAGTTGTCTTCAGTAATGAAGTTTTTCTTAGCTGTGCAAACGACGCTTCCATAAAATTATGGACCAATAAGGGGGAATGTCTTAATACTTATTATGGTCATACTAACTACATTTACAGGTAAGACTAATAAATTAACATAATAGATTATTTTTCAATTAATCTTGTTAATGATGTTTCAATAATAATTTTATTTAAAAAAAATTATATAATTAAATATTTGATATCAATGTTGAATAATAATCTACATAACAACACGAGGAGCAAATGTATCATTTTGCAATAGTTTTTATGTAAAATATGTTTATTTGTAAATTGGAAAATAAGCCCATAACCCAAAAACCAGATTAAGAATAAAGAGCTATGTTCAAAACACCTGTTTTATGTTTATACTTGTGTAGATTATTAATAAAAAGTTGAACTGTTTTTAGCATTAGTATAAATCCAGGAATGGAGCAGAGTTTTGTTAGTTGTGGTGAGGATGGCAGTGTACGCATATGGGCCAAAGGCGACTGTGTCAGAGAGTTAAGACTTCCTGTCCAATCTGTATGGACTGTTGCTTGTCTGGAAAATGGAGATATTGTAACTGGTGAGTTAAGAACATAATGTGACGTACAAAAAAATTTAAACAAACAGTATATTAATTCAATTTAAAAGTAATGCAACTACCATTACATTACTGTCAGGAAACATGTCCCAATATTTGGGTATGGAAAATGTAAGAAGCTCCTCATGTTTTATTCAAGTTGTAGTCAATGTAGTCTCAAATTTAATCCTTCTACTGAAATTTTCATTTCAGGTTCAAGTGATGGTCTTGTAAGAGTTTTCACTAAGGATCCTTCTCGCTATGCTGAAGAAGCTGCACTGAAACAGTTTGACCAGGAGGTGGAGAAAATGCTTCTTGCTTCGCAACAGGACTTTGGTGGATTTAAACTTTCCGAGTAAGTTTTTGAATGCTCACTGCATGTGGATCCTCAATTAAATCTACACCGTAATAATTTATTTTATTGGCATAATTCAGATTACCAGGGCCCGAAGCTCTACTAGATCCTGGTAAATCAGATGGTCAGACTAAATTGGTGAGACGAGGAACAAATGTGAAATGTTATTCTTGGAGTGCTGCAGAGAATACTTGGAATGAGATTGGAGATGTTATGGGAGCTAAGCCGGCGAGTGAGGGAAAAACTATGTATCAAGGGAAGGTAATATTATAACTGTATTGAATAACCACAGTACAGATTATGTTTTAAATAGATGAAAACTGTTTAATGAAAAATACCATATTATAGACAATAAATTTACCAAAGTTGTCAATGATGTTAATATCTTTAGTCTGTGCTTTCAGTTGTGTCCTCTATGTATAAAACCTGTTCCATTTGTCTGTCTCTAATGCTTTGTGGGAATTTTTTATCTTAGTTATCTCAGTTTAGCTGAGACATTCATGATTACAATGTCGGTTAAACAATCTTTAAAATATTCCAGGAATATGATTTTGTGTTTAGTGTGGATATTAAAGATGGTGCACCTGCTATTAAGTTGCCATTCAATAAGACTGAAGATCCATGGGTTGCCGCACAGACATTCATACATAAGTTAGTTTTTCTTTTTTTTAAGCATAAGATCTAATGGACTTTTACTCTATATATAGTCCAGACTTGAAGTGCATGACTCCAGGGTTCTGAACATCTAGCTAAGGTCTTATTGTTGTCTTAACAACTTTATTGTCTGTATTAAAAAATGCCTTTTCCGTTTTGTTAACAGTGTAATTGCTAAAATGTGTTTTTTTAAATAATTATGAAGTAAAAAGTTAATTTATATTTCCAGGAATGATCTACCGCAGGTGTACTTAGAGCAAGTAGCTAATTTTATCATAACAAATGCTAAATTAGACTCTTTGCCAGCTCCAAGTAATAATGGGTGAGTTGATATTTAAAATATTGAAATTCACAGTTAATACTAAACAGTTTTATCATATTGTTAAACTTGTTACAACTATTACAGTTATGCAGACCCATTCACAGGGGAGTCCCGGTACGTCCCAGGGTCTACTGTACCTGGTCTTCCACCACCCTCGTCATCAGACCCCTTCACCGGTTCTGGAGCCTATACAACTGCCAGTGCTTCTATAACATCCACAGACAAACCAATGATACCACACGACTCTTATATAAGGTATTTTTAAATTATGTTTAAAATTTATTCACAGAATAAAATATTTTTTTGTGTGTGTGATCATGGATTTATAAAATCAGATTATTCAATATGAATAAACTTTACTTGTTTCTGATACATTTTATAAATAAACACCTTGTTTTTATAGAAACAAAAAAACACATTTTTCTCTTGTCAAAAGTGTAATAATTTGAATAAATCTCTTTACAGGTTCGACCAAGCAAATTTAAAATCGATTTTTGACAAATTAAAGGAATTCAACAGTAAAGTCGGAGTTGGCACCTTCACAGAAACTCAACTAGAAGATGTCGTCAAATTAGGAGAAATGGTATGGCGTCTATTATTGTTAACCCGCCAAAAAAAGAAGGGAAAATGTCTAGCCCTCGATTAGTATATATTATATAATTTAAATGTGTTCTCAAGTACTTGAACTAAAATTTATATTGCATTATTTTAATAAGGCAAGTAAGGGATCACTGAAAGTGTTGACAGCCGCCCATGGACAATTGCAACGCCCACTGACTAAATGGGAGAAGGACTAAAAAACGGGATAGCATGGAATTGGTCCCGGAAATCCGTCTTTTGTGAAAGACTGGTATTCGAACCATTGATTTATATTTTAAAAAGTCCTAATTATTATTTAAACCACTAAATGTTTTAGAATTGTACATACAACCCTGAAGCTATACCATCATTAAAGAAAATGCTGGAGTGGCCCAAAGGTAATTTATTTTTAATTGACCTTGAGAAAAGTATTTTTTTTTTAAATTATAATTTTTAAATACAAAATTATCAACTAAAATATCTGTTTTTCCAGAAATACTATTTCCCGTATTGGACGTGACCAGACTTGCAGTGCGAAACAAAGATATTAATGGTCTAATGTTTGATACCACGTTTGGACCAACACTTGTTAAACACCTTCTGGCATTATTGTCTTCAGGTAAGCAAATATATTGTTCAAAAGTTTTATTATTATTTTAAAAAACTAAGGTTTAAGCTTGGTGTCTGGATTAAGAGTTTTTAATTATATATTGGGAAAATATTTATTTCTTTTAAAGATATATGATGACTATTTAACACATAATTTATGTTACTTAACTACCAATGGTAATTTCTCTATGTCTAATTGCATATTAGCACAGGTCCAACAGTCAAGTCAAACATAGTAAATGGTATATCTTGCATTTAAGAATCAAATTTCACCCATTTAGTTGTTTATGTATTTAAAAAGATTAAAAAATCGCTTTTTAAATACTTTTAACAGTTAATTGTAACTAAGTGTGATATAATAATATTATTTTATAAATGTTTCAGATAATATAGCAGCGAACCAAATGTTGGCGATGCGTGTTCTCGTGAACGCGTTTAGTGACCTTCCTGGCGAAATGTTGGTGCTCGCTGCCAGAGACAGTGTTGTGCACTCGATCATCTGTCTCCCTCAGTTGAATAGCGGTGCCCAGGTGAGTGAGAGGAACGGAGGCTAAGTTATTCTAAATTTAAAATGACACATTAAAATTATAACAATGATTGAAAAATCATTAAAATTTCAGATTGCAGCTGCATCTCTACTTCTTAACTTGTCAGTGGCTCTCGGCCAACAAACTGATACTATGGAACTGGTCGACTGTATAATACACCTTCTGAACCGAATTACTGATAAGGAGGCTTATTTCAGGTAAGTCAAATTTATTTGGCACGTTTCTCGTGTTACTTTCTTAAGCAATAATGGCGTACTTGGGATTGGAGACAGCTTAGAGTGGCCGACTGTTTCTTGCCAGATCTACTCGTTCGCTCTACGCCCTTGATTTGGCAACTGGAATTAAACTTATAAGGGTTTTTTGACGATTCATAAGTGTAAGAAAGTTTATCATACTTTTGCTAAAAATAGATGTCGCTACACTAAACATAAACAGATACATCACAATAAGAAAATACAAGTTATAAGAATAGATTTGTTTAGAGGTAAGATGTATCCTAAACAAATAAACAACTGCAAACAGAAAATAATTAACAAGGAAGAAGCAGGAGCAACCACTGTCTCTACCTTAGTGAAGAGAGTAATTGCTGCCTCAACTCTCTCTTAAATGAAACTGCTGAGGAGTGCGAAAACAAGTCAATGCAGGGATGTGATCCCACAGAGAAGCACATTCTATGAATGGGTGTAACCCAATGTAGTATAGACCTGGCAGGAACATATCGAGTGACATATGTTGTTTTGTAGTTCCTGAGAATTGTTTGAAACAAAATGTATACCACATACAATGAACAATTATTTATAACTGTTTGTGAATTGATACTTTTAGTTTATAAAGACATGCAAACTGAATCTTATACCATTATTGTGTCTTAAAGTCATTCTTAATGTGTACATTGTAATGGGGAGTTTGACAATTGATACCATTTTTTTTTCAGAGCTTTAGTAGCACTGGGAACACTTCTGGCGGAAACTCCCAACAAAGTGATGATTCAAACTAAGATTGTCTCAAACTCAACTCTGCACAACAGTATGAAAACTGATAGTACGGCAGATCCAAAGAATAAAATCAATATTTGTTCACAACAAATACTTCGGATGTTATGAAATTATAATTAATGCATGAAATGAGTATCGCTTATTCAGAATATGACTGATTTCAAGTCACAATTTTTTTTTATAACATTTTGAACTCTCAAGTATAAAATTATGGTGCTTAGTGTATTAAAATAACAGTTTCGGATATGCTTTGTTGGTTTGTAAGCAATTATAAAATTTGATGCTATAATTTCCATACATACTAAACTTATTTATTATTTCGTGGGTATTTATTTCTCTACAATATATAAGATTGTTACTTCAGTACTTTGCATATTTTTTTATGAACCTTTCCATTAGATTAGGTTCATATATATCTGTAGTATAACTGAAATCTTTCTTTTGTTTAAAATACACAATAATTCGGTTTCTATATTATCCTTAATAGGATCTCGTAGAGACCATGTTTCGGAATACTGTTTTCAAACTTGAGTCGATTTAATTTTTAATGAAAAAGCGGTTATATTGCCTTAACCAGTTGCCTGTTGAGATAAGAGTCAGATCTGTTATTAAAAAATCTATTAAAAGCAATAACTGCAAGCAATATTGAATAATAGTTTATTTGATAAATGAATTTTTAACATATTGTTTTATTTTATTTATCACATTGTTACGTGAGTAAACCTTAACCTATAAATTAAATATAAAATAGAACATCAATATATATTTACAATAACCGTGTTTTTGAAATTGTATAAAAAAATCAGAAATGTAAACTTTCAGTGGAAATTGTCTATGTCCAATTTCGTTAACAACTTATTGATGAATGTTGTGACATAATTTTAAAAATTAATGCTTTGAAAATATAAAGCAATGATTCACTTTTTCTTTTTCAATTCCTCAAAACGTCTGTTCAGATCTTCGAAATCAATCTCATCGGGTGCATTAGGCTCATTTGAAGCATTGGAGTTGGAGCTATGTGGGACTGAGGGTAGAATAAGATCTGACGGAACGGATGGTAGTTCTGGAAGTTCCGGGAAATAATTTCCTGCCGGTTTAGTCCTTGGTTGAGGCTGTGGTGGATTACTAGAACCAAATGTTCCAACATTCGGCTGCTTGAAATGAGAATTAAATCATTTTAATTATATGTAAATCTTATAATAATAATAAGATCTTATTTAATTTATTACTATTAAGTTGTTGTAAACTAATTATTTTAATTAGTTATAATAAGTTAAATTACAATACCAAAAACATATCATATATATAATAAAACATGATCAATTTAAAAAACTAATACAGATCTTGATAGGTACTGCGTAGTGGACACAAGCAATAATAAAACTAACAAAATATTGCAAATCAAGTAATATAGCAAGCAATCAAATCAAAAAGGTTACGTTTTTTAAATAAAATATTAAATTGTGTAGTGTTTTAAAAGGGTTTACCAGGGAATGGTCAATGCTGTCATAAGCTGGTGGAAGATTGCTCATTTCCTCCTGAAAGGAAATATAGAGTGGGTGAGATCAATCTCAAAACTCATGCGGTGAAAGGAAATCAACAATTTGTTAAAGCAGAAGTGTGCGAAGACAACTTTCATAATGTTTGAGGTATATATGTGAAAATCCTATTTAATTATTTTAAGATTAATTAATTATTATGTAATGATCAGTTTAATTGTTAAAATGTTACAAATAATAATTAGCTGTGAGTTATTGTTAAAAGTATTTCTTTGTGATAAATGAAATAATTAAAGCAAAAAATAGGGCAAACAAAAACTAATGTAATTTCTACTTAATTAGCTGCAATGTTATACCACGAAACGTGATATTTGGAAAAGTAATTACCTGTATAAAAGAGTTGTCTAAAGTCTTGGAGTCAACACCCGGTGGTACTTTGTAGGACATTGGTTGGCTGGGTCCACCGTAATTTGGACTTGCAATAAAACCACCAACCTTTCCACCAGATGGCATCTATAAGTGCGAACAATAATTTTTACTTTTGCTAATCAGCAAAGATAATAAAAATCAGAAATCATAAGTATAGGCGTTTGCAAATCATAATCTTGTTGCTATAATTATTGTAAATGGTTGTAACATACCAATTTAATTATAGTCAAAATAATTTCAAAGAAAACCTTACATATTCTCATGTTTGATACATTTCTGGAAGAAGGAAGGTTTGTGTGTTTGTTCTACTAAAATGGAGAATTTAGGCATTGTCCAGTCCCAAAGACCCTTAGGACACTACACCCAGTAAATCAATTCAATAGTCTTCTTGTTAATGCTGTGTGTAATCAACGCTATAAAACATGTATGTAACTGTTTATACTTACAGATGGATAATTAAAGGGAGTTACAGTAGGAGGTGGAAGGTTAGGCATCTGTGGCATTGATGGTGGCTGAGGATATCCAATAAAGCCTGGTGGATTTGGTGGCCCGTTAACATCTATCAACATTGCATCTCGACCTGATATCAAAATAAATTATAAGGTATAAAGTAAATTCAAACTTTTTAGTACCAACAGATTACTTTAATCATATTATACTATACACTAGATTAATTTGGATTCAACTAAACACCCACATTAAAAAATTCTAAGCTACCTAAGTCCAACAAATTGTACTGTGGCATTATTGGTGACAACATTATAAAAACTAACAAACCTTCTTCTTCTCTCATAACTTGCTCGTCAGGTGTATATTCAACATTAAAGTTCTTAGCAATCTCTATAAGATACTTTTCAACTAGTATCTTAGGCGGGCTTTGAACAGATAACTTGTGTCTCAGCTTCTCGCTAATAGTATTTACCCTCTCACTATGACATGCTTCGGCATAAACTTTTCCATACTTAGCAGAAAGTAAATCAGATATAACTTTAAGCTCCTGAACATCTGTATGCATTCT
Source organism: Leptophobia aripa (assembly GCA_951799465.1). NCBI lineage: Eukaryota > Metazoa > Arthropoda > Insecta > Lepidoptera > Pieridae > Leptophobia > Leptophobia aripa. Next base: position 5,110,824 of record OX637278.1, on the reverse strand, counting down.
TGGTGCCACCCAAATAAGGCTTGATATTGCTTCAGCTAATCCCTCATCCAAATCTTTCATTTGTGTTACAAGGCCAAATCTAGCTAGGATCAAATCACAATACATTTCCACTATTTCCATCGCCTCCACCATATAATCTTCTCTGGAAAATACAGACAGTATTGCAATAAATAATTTAATCAATAAACTTTTCACAATGTAATTTGTACACTGCCAACTTACCGAATTATGTGTTCTACGCGAATTTTAGCTCGTTCTGGTTTTCCTGCCGCAATATATTCTGCTATTTCTTTACGTGCCTTCTGAGCTAATTCTGTTTTCTTCTTCTCCAATAGTTTCAAACGATTAATTGAAAGTCGTAAATGAGTTTTTAACTTGCTATAGTTTGGGTTTGTCGAAAACATTTTAACGAGACTGCAGAACTTGAAGATAAAATCAGGTACCTACGGTGAGAGACGAGTATGAGAAAACAAATATGAGTGTTTTATGTACGCTATACGTAGTTAACACAAAATTATTACTCACCTAATTATTGTTGTTATTTTTATGAATCACTACTTCATATTTCATTGTCATTTATCACCCCTCCCACAGCCCATACACACGCAGCCACACAGATTATATGTAAAAAGTGAGCAGTCGTTTACCACAGAAGCAACTATAGGCACAAGCATTTTTTTAAGCTCAACTCTAGGAGGGGGTAACAATAATTCTTTTTTCTTATTTGCCTAACCCGAAATCACTGCGTTTCAATAATATACTTATTTCTATCCTAAGTACATATATATATATATATATATATATATATATATATATATATATATATATATATATATATATATATATGCATTTACTGTTAAAGGAAGACAAATATATTTATAAGTATTTAATGCTAAAATACTTCGGCACACATTACCACCTCTAGCTGTGTGACTTGTGAGATTTATCCATACTAATAATAAGACAGTAAAAATCGAATGTCTGTACATTAAATATTTTTCCAAAAACTGAAAGGAGGCAATTAAAGTAGTGTCATAGAAAACAAAAAAACAATTTTTGGAATTCTTGTCTATCTGTCTGTCTGTCTGGTACGTTATAACTTGAAAACTACTGAACGGATATGAACGCGTTGTTCACAGTTGGATTACATACAATTAGGAGCGTTGTCAAAAATTTATTTCGTCAAAATCGGGCAAGGGCAAAAGAAGTTATGGTCAATTGAAAATTTACTCCAATCACTGCTTCAAAACTTTAAAACACTTATATTGATTGATTAGTTATAAATTGTTAAATATGTTCTAATATAAGTTAATATTAATATTAAAACTTATGAGAGGTAACAAAAATAACAAATAACGCAGTGCGCGCGGGCGCGGTTGAAGTGTTGAACAATGTGCTCGATAGATGCCGTTGATAAAATTCGTCATCAACCTTGATTTATTTTATTTTTTTATTTCTTAAACCTATACAGCTTATCAAAAAAAGTTTACACAATAAAAATTGATTAAAAATAAAGCCAAAATAAGGTTAAAATATAGAACCGGAAATAGAACCTAATATCAAAAAAAAGAATAACAAAAAAAACACGAACAGAAATAAAAAATAAATATATATATATACATACACATGAACAAGTGGAGTATATTATGTGAAGTACGAGCATTTAAGTGTGTGGGTGTGTGCAATGGTGTTGCTGTGTGAGTGAGTGTGCGAGGTTGAGTCTTAGTTTTTTTTTTAAAGAACTTCTACTTAGGCCAAATATATCCATCGCGGTATTAAGATGCTCCATTGTGTAATGACTACCATGCAGTTCAATCTTTCACTAACGTTTTACGCTATGATTATTTTGAGTGAACACTACCTATACAAACAAGTAAAAGGAAACGAGTGAAGAGACGTTTATCGTTTGTCCGCGTCCATTTTTCCACATACATCCTTTACGTTAATGAGGTTTACCTTTTATTATTTGGTTAAACTAATAACTTCACAAGTACGTATAACTTCGTAAGAGTTTTCTTTCAACTCTTAACCGCTGAGGAGTTTTACCTTCCATCGTCAGCTCATCTACATAAGAAGATGACTATCAGATTATAAAATTGTCGGAATAGTAATTGCCTGTACGTTAATTCAAATTAACGTTGCCCTCGATTTCCCTGAATCATCCGATCCTGTAAAGCTACATCATCCCTGAGTAACACAGGCTATATATAATTCCAATTATAACAAGATTTTAGCCCTGTCGAGATCATTAAAAAACGTTATTACTTAACCAAATTACACGAGGGCGAAGCCGCGGGCGGAAAGCTAGTATAAAATAATAGTCCTTAACCTAATAACCTTCATTATTGGTGACCAATTAAATATTTTTGTGAATATAATTTAGCTCAGCGGATTTACGAAGTAAAATAAAATGCTACGTTTTTTTTTTTTGCTTTTAGGAACGGGCTTTAAAACAAAATTGACTTGAAGGATAGCAAGTTATAAAAAAAAAACAAATTAACGTTACATTATTTTAATACATTTACTTACATTAATTATGTCATTCTAATTTCAATTCATATTCTAAACACCGTACTAGCTATCAAAATATACATTTTTTAGAAATCAACATTTCTAAATAACTAAGAAAACATTTGAACTATTCGTTTATTATGGCACACTTTATATTGTATCAAAATATGAAGTTTATTATTCTTTTAATTCGTAACATGTCGAGATTCTACTTAATTTAATATAAGTACAATTAGTGTGAATATACATTAAACAATATCACAAAATTTGGAGAGTATTTTTCACAATAAGTATTGATTTTAGACAAAGATGATAAAAATTAAATAGAAATATTCGCATTTTATATAAGTATTCTACTTGCAAAATAATACTTATCTTTTTAATTAAATATGTGATACTTGAGCAAAATATTTCAAATTGACGTACAATGCAATTTCTCCAGTAAAATAATTTCTCGTATAACAACTTAAATGAAGTGAAAATTCGTACCGATGTAGAGGACAGATGAATCTAGGGAAAATCGATATACAATGGATTATGTGAACAAGGTCTGCGGTTCTTATTGTCATATTTAACTAATAATACTGTAAGATCTCTTATGTAGAAAATAATACTTCAAAATGTTATTTTTTTAAATATAAACCTACATTTCAGTCATTTAGTAAATTAACTGTTATATTCCCTGTTTTATTCTCATAATCTTCGTGTAAAACCACTGTAGTCGCGCTAATATTTGATGGACTGTGCGAATGGGTTATATTTGTTCGACTACTGTCTGCTAGATGCTCTAATTCGTGACTCTCCAAATTAGGTACCCCCGAACAAACGGAACTAACCCTCGATACAGACTTTTTCTCATCGGCAACAGTCTCTTTGGTGGAATTTCGACCAAAAATCTGGAGGAGCGAACATAGAAAAAATGTTGCATAAAACCAACTAACAGACATTATCAAAGCAAGAAACATTCCAATTTGAGTATACGGTAGAATATTTGAGCGTAATAAAAATATACCGGCAAGGCCAGTTGTAAAAGCGGCAGCGGCTGTTGGCCCAGAAGAAGTGCACAATGCACTCTTGACCCTCGCCGATTTCACACCATTAGCATTAGTATAACTAAGAGCATAATGTAAACTGAAATCAACAGCTAAACCAGCTGATGTCGATATAGAAACACTTTCCAAAATGTTTAATTTCCATCCACTTAATACTAAAATTGCAATAGTTACTGTGGATGAAAAAATCATTGCCACAAGGGAACACACACTAACAACAAAACTGAATGTAGAAGGTATCAACACAATAAAACCCAAAGCTGCCGATAACATCAATGCCATAATAGTACCACTGGCGAGTGTCTTCTGCAAGTCATAAAACTGTAAATCTGAAACGAACCAACCGTTTGCCATACCAGGTGGTGCTGATAGCAATTCATACTGCGTCCAATTCTCAACTTGCTGATAAAAATTGTGCATTTCCGTATACGACATTGAATATGGCACGACACTTTCGAATTCAATAACAATAGCAGCAACCACAGGTGGATTAGCGCTTCTAAGAAATTTGGGACCCGCAACGCCGGGAATGAAAATTTCCCGTGGAGTTTGATACAGCGACTCCATAGCTTTTATAATACAAAAATCGAATACATCTTTTGTGTACGGAAATAATGATGATTCGCAGCAAGGGGTCCGATTCATTTTATCAATAACATCGATACAACGTCTACTCATAAACATGTTAAAGCTTTCGATAAAGCAATTAGGCAGTAAAGGGCCAGGGGTAGGTTGATAAAACGTTTGACTCTTTAAGTTTCTGCAGAACTGCAATAGCCACATTTGTGATTGTGGATTTGAAATGCTAAAGCTCTCGTCAAAAATTAACTTACCCTTAGATGCAGGATCCATGTGATTTCCATTGTCAGTTGCTTCTATACCCCAAATCCATCGCAATGGCATTTTCACACCACCACTCACATCTCGACCAAAATTTTCAAATATAAATCTATCACTATATTCAAAGTCATACATCTCAAATGGATGCGAAGATTGGAAAAGTTGAAATGTTTTACTGTTCGGAAGTTGAAGTCCTGGATAATAAAATACTACAATAATACTACAAGCCCCTATAGTGCCCAGAATAACAGCCAATCCTACATATAATCTCATGATACAAGTTGTGATGAATCTATTCAATATAACTTTGATATCATCACCAATGCTATTCAACGCCTTATTAAATGCACTTAAAAACATACAACTCGATATACACATTTTTACATCTAATATAAATACAGACGCTGGCAACCAAGTCATCATCAGGAAAAAATTTACCAACACAGTGGTGCCTGCAAAAACGCTAAAACAATTGATAGCTGGAATGTTACTCACATATGAGGCAAAAAACGCCACAGCTGTTGTTAAAGTTGTTATAAAAATTGCGACAACCGTATGTTTGAGTGTTTCTTCAAGAATTTGTACCAGTATTGTTTCACCGGCACTTGAAACATTTTTAAAATCACTCAGACCATTTTCTTGAATTATAATATTGTCCCTAATGAGTCTCTTACTAACCATTGTCCAAACTTTGACATAAATAAATGCATCATCAGCTCCAATTCCAATCACAACTACAATGACTAACAAATTCATGAACGGAAAAAATTCCAAGGTAAATATATAAATGTACAAAAAATAAGCAACACCAAGAGAATAACCAATGGCAATGAACAACAATACTGTTAATAATAATGACTTTGTGTACATCCAAACACCAATAAGTACAAAGATTCCTCCTAAACCCATTAGCCAAGCATCCTGGATAATCCAACAATCAAATAGTGTATTTCTTAGCCCAAAATCCATAGCAGGGATAATGAGACCATCACACAACAAATTTGAGCTTTGAAGGAGTTCATAATATGGCAACACAGTACTACTTGTTGGCAAAGGCATAAAAAGCATACCGTTTTTAACAAAAGTATTTGAAAGATTTTGTGGTGCAAATGCATCAGAATCTATGAGATAAAATAATAAATTATACACAGCATCATATTGACTGCAATATTTTGGTACTCTACAAAGATTAATTTCGCATGAAGCTTTTAAGGTGAAGTTGTGAAAGTAACCCGCACATTTCTTAATAATTTCTATGCTAGTGTCAACATCTTGCTTAGTTATATTTGCACAAGTACTTTTACCAGAAATTAAGGCAATGTAGTTTGGAATACTCCAAATGGGACAACATAAATCTTCAGATTGCATGGATCTCTCACATAGATTAAAATAAACCTGGCCTCCCAGTTGTACTAACTTGCTCTGTAATTGGCATACATTTTGTACATTTTCAAAAGTCAACAAAGATGATCCATCTGTGGCTTTAACAACCAAATGGGCATAATCCACTAACGGTGCTCCACAAACACCAGATGCATAATTGTGATGTCTGTAATCTCTAGATGTAAATTCCATCTCTTTTAATGATTTCCATTGCTTCCATGTATGATTTCTAAGAAAAGCGGTGTCTTCGTTCTCATATGAAATATTTTTACCAAAACTCCAATGAACATGGTTTACAGAAATATTAGAATTAGATTTATATGAAGTCTTGGCAAAGGCAGTGTTATTTTTCTTATTTTTACGACCCCTCTTACGGCCGTGGTTTGGTTTATTTTTACCTTTAACCACTTTACTAAAAGTTAGGTTCATTCGTATTTGATCTTCTATTTCTTTAGGATTTACTGCAAGTCTTCGAGATGGTCTTGTTTCATCAATGAGATTTTCCCAAGCTATGAAACGATTCGCTAATGCTGTTCCGCGCGTCTCAAAACCAATGATTGGGTCAGAAAACGAAGGCAGGTCATGGCAAACAAGAGGAACAATTGTAAGAACTGTTGAAATAGTTGCGACTCCAAAAATAATAAAATAAGAGTATCGGACTATAAACCTGGCGTAAGCAGATAACATCTTTATATCTTGATATTCTTGGCTTCATATTTGATTATTACTTCATCTTCTCCTTCCACTTAACTATTCTTTTTACTCACTAATTTCAATAATCGCATCATCCTATGGTAATATAAGATAACAGATGAGTTACATTATTAAAGAATGCATGTTATTTCGTATAATTACATTGTTGTTAAGTTGTTAAATACAATCATTGCTATTTAAGTGATCATAATTTCTGCCTAAATTATCTAAGACTTTAAAGACTCATTCTTTGCTACTTTGATCTTTTGCTTTGTAAATTTTATATTGAGTTTTCGGGTGTTTTAAGTTTTTAACTTGTAGAGCAAATGACTACAGAGTACAGACTATGCCACTTGCCAAATGACAACTTGTTGTCAATTAATCAGCTGATCCCTATTGAATCATAGATGGTCATCATACGATTATGCTGCGCTAGCAGATTTGTTACAATTTAGAAGCATTTTTCGGAGTAAAAATAGAAATTTCATACCTTCTAAATTATTTGATATGTACTTTAAAATAAGTTCTTCGATCGTAAATTCTATTTTTAAAAGTTTTATATTATGTATTTAAATTTACTAAACATAACTCTTCAGTTTAATATCATTATAGTTTGTATAGTTATCGATACTTTCAATTAACTCTTTACTTCAATTCAAAAGAAATGATTGAATTCCAAGTTTTAATATAGCGTAAACTTGAAAAATAATTATCAATATTTTTTAAAGATTTTATTTACTGGTAACGTTAATATTTATTAGATTAATAATAAAAGACTGGAGTGAGATATTATCAACTGTGGCTAAATATACAATTTTTTTTATAGCTGGTAAGATCAATTGTGTCTATGACATCTTGTGATCACAAGACTTCTTCGTTTTTGAGTTTTCTGTCAAGGCAGGAATTGGAGAAAAAAAGGCCTTCCCATTTGGGATTATTAGGTTCAGTAACTCCAATTGACCGAAAAATATCTCAAAATGAGATACTTCCTGACTTACCTGTTTGTGCTGCTGGTGGCGATCATCATACCTATATTTTCTATGTACTATCTTCTCAATGGAAAGGGTGAGCAAATAAGTTTTGGATGGTTCCTAGAAAACACATCCCCGTACATGTGGGCGACATTGGGAATTGCCTTTTCCGTGGCTTTCTCCGTGGTTGGCGCTGCTATGGGAATTCACACAACCGGAGTCAGCATAGTAGGCGGTGGTGTCAAAGCCCCCAGGATCAAGACCAAGAACTTAATTTCCGTCATCTTCTGCGAGGCCGTGGCTATCTATGGATTGATTACTGCTATCGTGCTGTCGGGAATGTTAGAGAAATACACAGAACCATTAGTTGACATTAACATCAAACAACAGAACTGGATGGCTGGATATGTTATGTTTGGTGCTGGGCTGGCTGTAGGTTTAGTAAACCTCTTCTGTGGTATTGCTGTGGGTATAGTGGGCTCAGGAGCAGCCCTAGCTGACGCGGCTAATGCAGCTCTTTTTGTGAAGATTCTTATTGTTGAAATTTTCGGATCAGCTATTGGTCTATTTGGCCTGATTGTCGGCATATACATGACATCAAAGGTCAAAATGGGTAACCAGTAATTTTGCAGAAAGCATAACTTATGTGTAAGTAAATTTGCATTACTATTGTTTTATAAAAATAATGCTCTAATTAAACTTTTGGTTAGTTGTAGTAAGTAGTGAAAAATAGATGTTTTGCTATTCAACCTTGTGTATTCAACATTATAGATAATTACTAATTAAAAAAAATTGGTTTTACAATTCTATTTTAAATCCTACATTTTAAATAGTGTTAAAAATACAGAATATACAGTTCAGAGATCAAAGCTCGTAGTTCTACTGAAATTTATACAAAAAATTTAATTCCAACATTAATACATGTAAATCACATGGGTATTTATTTCTACTTTTGTTCATATTTTGGACATAGTATTCTTAATGTGAAAATGTAATGAGACTAGGTAAATTTCACAACTCTTCAAATGCGTCTGTTTAAATATATATTTTTTTAATTTCAGCAACAAAGCACTGGACCTACTATTGGACTACAAGTGGCCACCATCCCAACAGTGCTTAAATCTATATTTATTTATGTAAGAAGCAACTTAAGCTTGAATTATAAAATAAGTGTTGGACTTCTGATAATGTTTTATTGATGTGAAACTTTTAATGTATTTAATTTATAAATAATTTTGGTGACCATTGTTTGTCAAATATTTGGTCTTAGCCTAATGTTGTTTTTCAAATTTTTGACATCTAATACCTACATTGTGAGGACTTTTATGAACAGAATATATAGCTGAGGCCTGATATTTTAATGAACAGGTCCTAATTGTATCGGAGTGTTTCTAGACATCTTTATTACATAGATTTCCTTAATTTATCACCAGTGTGCTTTGTTAAAGTGACTAGATATACAGTAACTTCTCATCATGTATATTACATTTTAATTTCTCTACATAAATTCACATTTTGTAAATTAAAGCACAAAAGCTGTTGTATCTAATCATTTTAAAGCTTAAACATTCCATGAAATCGTACAATTTTGGAAGCTTGGATCAATTGATATTTAATCTGTATGAAATATTGTCGACACAATATTTTATTAAGACTCCAAGGTGGTGGCAATTATCATAAATATTGCCAATGTCATAATAACTATACCGGTTTCTGCAATCCCCGTCTATATATCATATTCTATATAAAACTTTCAGGACATTGTAAATATTACTTTGCTTTCTTATACTTATACCATCTAATTTATTGTAAAGTATTCACAAATTATGGGTGTTGACATGAATGCCGTGCCGATTGAGACAAATCGACTCACATGCGAGCTCAAAACAAATTGAGTAAATAAACGAAAAAAAAAGTATTATGTCAGTTAAGCCGTTTACTGATTTTTAAGTAACACATATTTGTGCAAATGTAGATATTATGTATGTTGATGAATAAATAGCTAAAAGTTACTATTGTGTTTTATTTTACCTATCTCCTACAAGGGTAGATAAGACAGTTTAATATTAAAATCACGAGTTTGTTACGAGACAACAATCTCGGCACGATAAATCGTGCGAGATGACATTTGACAGAGGAGTTAAGTTGTAACTTGTATAGATTGGCAAATATTGGCGAATTACATTAACTTAACTCTGTAAAATAATTAATTACTGTAATCACAAAGATATTTTTGATATTTCAATGACAGTATGTCGGCCTTTTGTGTTTATTACATTGGTGAGATTTTAATACGGACCAACTTAACGGGATGTTTACAGTTTTTGAATTTCTCTTTACATAATTATTTCTGAACCGTAATTGGGCTTGAATCATTTTGTATTGATTTATTTAGTCACAGTGGACTGCTAATCTATTCTGATCCTTGAAAACGTATCATGTGATGCTCTGAATGTATAACTCACTTCGTAAAATAATTCTACGAATATGAGCAGGCTTTGTGGATCTGGCTGGACGAAGAGAACTCCGTTATTTTTTATTGTATTATAGAAAAGAGCCTATAAAAGACATGGCTTACTGTTACCCAAGCAATATATGTTGCAGGTTTGTAGACACGCTGTAAACATGCTTGATGATTGAAAGGAGTAACGGAGTTTCTTGCTAGTTCTTCTCATCTGCTTCTACGCCCTTGATTTTTGTAACGTCAGTAAATATTATAGAAACAATTTTTTTTAAGTTTTGATTTTATTGACAATCCATATGGACCATAGTTACCTATGTTAATATTATTAATATTTTTATATTGATTTTATGGATCCAATGTAACATACAACATGTATATGTTATTTCCCTGAACTGTGTCAAAATTATATCTTCCGTACGTACATGAGAAAAGTTCAATAGTTATCTGTCAGGATCCGGGTCAAGATATTTTGGGGGAAAGTTATTCTGACACCAACGCGAGACACCAATCAAAACCGCCGACTGGTCGGAAGGCACCAGTTGCTGATGTATAAATTGTATATATGGTTAGCGGTCGGTAACTTCGTTAGCGAGATTCAGAATCTTTGACGTCATCGTACTGATTACAGCTGCAGATGTCGCTACAACATATTTAGAAATGATCGAGTATTTTTTTTTGTTGTTTCCGCAGCTGTATATCTTCTTCGTAACAGCAATTCAAAGCATCCCAATTCTATGTTAGATTTTTGAGAAATACCTAGGTTAACATTTTATATCAATTTGGTATTTTATTTCTCAAGCTTACGCATCTCTGATTTTTACGATATTATTTATTTACCTACACTTTATTGCATTTGAAGAGTTGATGTAAATGACGTTAATAGATGTAAGTACATATAAGAGCAGCGGGCGGCCTTATCGCTAATAAGCGATCTCTTCTAGACAACCCACACAATAAAAGAATACTTAAAATACAATTAGACTGGTGCAAAGGGTGCGAAGTATACAAAAACAAAACACAACATATATTAAATTAGGTAAAAACGGAAAGATATGCGAATTTAAATCTAGAATTATACATAATTACACTGTAGACAAGAAATGCTTACAAAGAAGTGATTTAAAAGATGATAGTGAGGAGGCTGATCGGACAGGATCGGGAAGTGAGTTCCAAAGCTTTATAGCGGACACTGTGAACCAGTTTCCGTAAAAGGAGGAGTGGTGGGGTGGAATTTCGCGGATATGTCTGTTGGATGAGCGCAGGTTGTAGTCGTACGGACCCATAAATTTAAAGCGATTTTTAAGATAGGACGGAGTTATACTTACAGGTAACAATAAAACACCATAATTTTTACAATATATTTTAATTTTTATAAAATGGAATGTGTTTACAGAATCTCTATTAATATATATTTCATAATTTACGTGTACATTATTAATACTCTTCTCCATTATTCTGTGAGGCTAAAATGTCCAAACGCTACATTAAATTTAAAGCATAATACAAAATTGTATAGAATGTATAAAAATCATGTTTTTTTTAACTTGAGCATTAAAATTGAGAATACACTACGCAACGAAAGCGACTAACGCTATGCAGCTTGCATTTATCATTAGATATCTATTGTTTCGAGACATAGTTTTAAATCTATGTGAAATATTTATTAAATACTTAAAAAAGTCGAAATATTGTTTGTTTGGTTAAAATGACTGATTCCAAAGCGACAAAAACTCGCTGAAAACTGAAAACATATGTTTGATTATAATAATATATTTTTGATAGCAATAGTTATTTTTAATAAAATTATTTTTTTTTAGATTTAATACCATTAAGTTTAATTTGACTTTTACAGTAACATAATGATAATACAATTTGTATAGAAACATTATATATCTATCTAGCTTCAATACATTAATCGGCACCACTGAACAGAAAAACCCATAGAGTGCACTCAACTATTATGGCAAAATATTTATCCTACATAAATAAAGCTTTTGAATAATTACCTACTTAATTAATTCCTACAATGCAATGCGTTAAAATAATTATTTACATAATAGGTGGACTCTTCGTAAAACATTAAAAATGCACACAACACGCTCATCCATAGATATTTACACCAAGAGTATTATTTTAATATTATAATTGCATACAAACTTACCATAAACTACGGCAAATTAGCGTCAAACTTTAATACCCCATGAAGCAAACGCAAATTTACAGAATCAGAGACAAGGGCCATAGAGATTGTAAATGTTAGAATGAGATTAAAATATTCTATTATTGTTTTTGGTATGTGAAATGTGAATTTCGATCTTAAAGTTTGAAGCTAAATCTTTTGTATATTCTTTTGGTGTTATACAAAAATATCTTATTTATACATTTAATGTTAACACTAATTCATTTTATTTACACGACACACTGACTTTGGATTTGATTTTATATCATGTTATATCGTCTTCTATAAATTTACTTGAACAGCGGTGGAACTGATAAATCACTTTACACACGTTAAATTGTAAGAGCAATATTTAATCTGCAATACTCGCTTTAATATTTATTATCTTGACTTCTTTATCAGCTCCACAGACTATGACAGATAGACCTTAGAATAATTCTCTATTAAAGCATAGACAAAACTAAAATAACTATGTTCTAGCTACATTATGGCAGTGCCTGTGGGTACCAATGACAGTCTTTACAAAAATAAGAACTATCTTACTTAAATGTTATACACAGTAAAAAATAAATTACTTAACTAATTGAGATTCATTGGAAATCTTGTACTATTGTTCTAAACCCTAGTTTCGGTATCGTCCTCAGTAGTAGATTTCCTGTGAAGTATAAATATGACTTTTTAAATATTTACAAATATAATATCTTACCTTGCTTAGGAATCTGTGTTTTATTCAATTATTTAAGACTGGCAAAGATTTTATACATAAGTTAAATTTATGTCATCATGGAAATAGTTTATAAAATATAAAACTAGAGTAGAAAAAGAAATATAATCATGCAGTGTTTGTGTTAGAATGACATATATAATAAAGTAAATGTTACCTCCTCCCTATGTCGGTAAAGATGATTTCGCGTGCGGCAACACCACCAGTTAGCAAAGCAAAAGATGATTTACAATGAGTGTTTTTCATACAACCGCCACCATCTAATAACAATTGTATATTATTTGTTTCAAACACAATTTAATTAAAAGTATGCGTTTGATGTTCTAAGCTCTCGTTTCCCCGGTTTAATTAAAGCACTTTCGTATTTATGTCATTTAATTATTATCATTATTTTATTATATTTTTAATTATAAACGGCGTGTTCTCTAATATCGTTTAAAATGATTTTTTATTGATACGAAATTTAAACGAAATGCATTTTTGATTCACACAATTTAAGTCATAAAGTAAATTGGGCTTTTTATTGGTTGTATTGATAAACATAAGCTTTGTGTGAGTTAATTTCCCTAGTATAATCTACAGTAAACCAATATTGTTACACTGTTTTAGTAAAATCTCTTTGCACCACAAAATAAACTCAATTATACGACCCCTCAGTTACAGGATATAATCAGATGTATTTTATGATTAAGGTTGATGTTAAAATAGCCTGTAATCATGCATAATTTAAAATGTATTACTCACTCGCTGGCTTCTCCCATACTCGCTAAAGGTGCCCCCACTTGCTGTTGTCCGTCTGCTACAAAAAACATAACTTATCTTTTGTCAGAGGGAACACATTATAAATGGATTAAAGAATAGTTTCAAACTCAAAATATCTTTTGTCTTATAAAGACACTTTTGAATCGTCAATTTTTACACTACCACCGGTTCGGAAGGCAGTCATCTACCGAGAAGAACCGGCAAGAAACTCGATAGCTGCTCTTTTAAAATAAACAATTAATACAAAACTGACAATTAAAATAACAAAGCATTGTAAGGCTACTCAAGAATTGAACTGTCCCGATGCTGAGTTAGTCCTTCAGTCCGGAATTTGTTTTATGCGATGTTTTAATTATTGACAGTGAAAACAATAGATAATAGACTCGTAGATATAAACCCGTGTTACGTACAAACCCAATGTAGCGACAAAGCAAAAAATCAATCTAATTTAAAAAAAAATGATTCGCAAAAATTATGATTGTTATATATAGAACCTTGTCCACTACTAACTTAAATATATATGTAATTAATACTACTACTACTGAATAATGCAAAATAATAGGAAGCAGTTACCTGCGCTATCACTACTAGGAGCTTGTGACGAGTGTTTTAACCCACGCAACGCTACGTGGTCTTCTTCGGCTAAAGCAAAGCAAAAAATTTACTAAATATTTACATAGGAATGAAGTTTGCTGCTATGCTGAAATAATGGAGCTCACTTTTTTGGAGTCCCAAAATATGTTATACAAAAGCATACTCCATTTCTTAAAAACATCACACACTCAACAAAAAAAAAACAATTGTGTCGTAAAAGCATCGTAAATATATTTTTTCCAAAATGGTGGAATCCGTAGAGAAAAAAACCACAAACAATACCTGTGTATGGAAAATGGTATTTGTCGTGTGTATGTTTGTCTGAACCGTCGGACATCCGTTCCGTGTATTCCCCATAGTGACCCTCTATTTTCCGTTGATAGTCATTCTTAAGCATCGTAGCTATCCCGGAATCCCGAAAATCCCTCTGGTAGCCATCGTGCTCCCGGGTCGCCCCCGATTCCCGGAAATCCCGGGACCCGTAGGTGTCCGTGTTGAGGTATTTTGTGGGACTGTAACCATAGTCTGATGTGCGTGACGATAAGTATGTTTTAGAGCCGTAGGGGTTCGTGGGAAGGCGATACATGGTTGGTGATATGGGATATGTAGGGTCATATGGAATTTGTTTGTCACCATCAGCTGGATGGACTCCATACATGAGTTCGTCTTCCATTACTCCGTATCTGAAAACGTTTATTTAATGGTGTATCCTATAAACTAAATACGAATTGTTAACTAATTAGAGATAAATATGAATTTTCAAAAGAAAAAAGAAATTTATAGAAAAAAGAGATTTCTTTTTACTCTTATCGTGTACTGCAATAAAAAATTACTGAAAGAAAAATAACTTATATAATTATAAATTTGTGGGTACATTCCAGTTTTGTCATGAATGTACCCTCATTATACAGTAGAATCCGGATATAACTACATTTAAGGGACCGGCGATACTGCGTCGTACTAAACGGGTTACGTACGAAATGGACGGATTATATATGAATACTAGCTGATCTGTCTAACGTTGGTTTGCCATACAAATTATTTATATATCTATTTAAATGACATCGAGTGGAATGAAAAATGATTAAATTACTAAAATGGTCATAAAAAATAGGTGTTGGTGATCAAATTGTAAAATAATTGGGTTGTATGTATTTGCGAAATACTAAAAAAAATACAAAAGAATTTTAAAAATAATTAAGGGTGAACGACCCTTTTAACGATAGGGGTATGGAAAATAAGGTTAGCCGACTCACTGAATACGCATATAAAAATTTGGTAAAAATCGGTCGAGCCGTTTCGGAGGAGTACGCTAACTAACGCTGTGACAGGGAAATTTTATATCTATACTAATAATAAGACAGTAAAAATAAAAAATCTGTATATTAAATATTTTTCCAAAAAACTGAAAGGAGGCAATTAAAGAAGAGTCATAGAAACCAAAAAAACAATTTTTGGAATTCTTGTCTGTCTGTCTGTCTGGTACGTTATAACTTGAAAACTACTGAACGGATTTGAACACGGTTTTCACAGTTGGATTACATATAATTGGGAGCGTTGTCAAAAGTTTATTTTGTCAAAATCGGTTAATAGAAAGAGAAGTTATGATCAATTGAAAATTTACTTCAACCACTGCTTCAAAATTTTTAAACACTTATATTGCTTGATTAGTTATATATTGTTGAATATGTTCTAATATAAGTTAATATTAATATTAAAACTTATGAGAGGTCACAAAAATAACAAATAACGCAGTGCGCGCGGGCGCGGTTGAAGTGTTGAACAATGTGCTCGATAGATGGCGTTGATAAAATTCGTAGATTTATTTTATTTTTTTATTTCTTAAACCTATACAGCTTATCAAAAACAGTTTACACAATAAAAATAGATTAAAAATAAAGCCAAAATAAGGTTAAAATATAGAACCGGAAATAGAATCTAAGATCAGAAAAAAGAATAACAAAAAAAACACGAACAGAAAAAAATAAGTAAAAATATATATACACATGAACAAGTGGAACTATGTGAAGTGCGAACATTTTAGTGTGTGTGTGTGTGTATCAGTGTGTGCAATGGTGTTGCTGTGTGAGTGAGTGTGCGAGGTTGAGTCTTAGTTTTTTTTTAAAGAACTTCTACTTAGGCCAAATATATGCATCGCGGTATTAAGATGCTCCATTGTGTAATGACTACCATGCACTTCAAACTTTCATTAACGTTTTACCCTATGATTATTTTGAGTGAACACTACCTATACAAACAAGTAAAAGGAAACGAGTGAAGAGACGTTTATCGTTTGTCCGCATCCATTTTTCCACCTACATCCTTAACGTTAATGAGGCTTACCTTTTATTATTTGGTCAAGCTAATAAGTAATAACCTTCCTTAAACCTAACCTTGAATTTTCTTTCAACTTTTAACCGCTGAAGAGTTTTACCTTCCATCATCAGCTCATCCACATAAGAAGATGACTATCAGAATATAAAATTGTCAGAATAGTAATTGTCTGTACGTTAATTTGAAAGTTGCCCTCGATTTCCCTGAATCATCCGATCAGGCTATATATAATTCCAATTGTAACAAGATTTTAGCCCTTTCGAGATCATTAAAAATCGCTATATACATAACCAAATTACACGTGGGCGAAGCCGCGGGCGGAAAGCTAGTATAAGATAATACTATACGAAACCAAACTTGAGTAAATTGTAGTCGCTAAAACCGGTTAGTCGTTACAAGCGAAGTCGTTATAAGTGAATTCTACTGTATATGGGTTAAGATATGTTTTAAATACCTATTATCCAAAGGCAATCTGGAAGCATCGACGCTGGCAACATATGTGTCGTGCACGTTCTCCAGTATTGACGGTTTCATGCGGTGCCTGCTTAAGTGGTATACGTCAGACGTCAGATCTGGATTGGGCAAAGGGTTGGGAGATGGGGATGCCTGATCGTCCGACCCTGTCTCTTGGGACCAGCGACCTTCTTGCCTATTCGTTTCTGTAGACGGTAAGATGCCTATTATTTTAAAAGCAGTATCGGGAAAGTTAGCGAATATTATTATCGTCTAACGTTGGACTTAATGTAATGTTAATGGATTTGTCTATGGTATTTTTTTATGATGAATTCCAAAAATAGTGAGAACTGATATATAAGCACACGATAAATGTACCTTCAAGATGTCAATAATATTGTGCTCAGCATATTAATAAAATATAAGCGAATAATTAATCTATTCGTTTACTTATTGAGATGTTTACGAGCGGAATTTAATGGCTTTTATATGATTATGTAAGTCTTTCAACTTGATCACGTGACATAAAATCTCAATTAGCGTGTATTCCTCTATTGTTATATTCAAGAAATTAGTTAGCCTTGATAATATTTGGTTAGATAAAGACGTACCCTCTCTGACGTGCGAAGGCCACCGTGGCGGTATACCTAGAGGAGCGCCCTCTGTGATGTTTGGTAAGTAACTCCCACCAGTACTGCTGCCTCTGTCCCCTGATAACATATAGGCTTCAAAATAAATATATAATAAATTGCCACAAGGAGCCAACTTTTTAAATTTGTTTTAGTTCTGAGTTTTCTTTTATTTTAGGTTAATATTAGGAAGATTTTTTTAAAAATAAACACTGACTATTGACAGATGGCGGATGCTCCGATCTTCTCGTACTGGTCTCGTCGTCATCAGAGGAATGGCTAGAGGCGAGATCCAAACTTCTCGCGCTACCCTCGCTTTCGCTGTCCGTGGCTTCTGTGCCGTCCCCCGTCTCTCCGGTCGTTTCATTGTCTGTGGTCGGTTTGCGACGCCGGCGACGATCGTCTGAATTATTTAATATAGTTATACTTAGTCTTGCCATAAATATTGTTATAAAGAAAAGCACGATTTTTTTTTTATACGTAACATTTATTCCTTTCATAGTGAGTTAGTTTAATACATCAATATATAACTATTAAAAATATACAATGTTTATTCGAAGTGGTCTCCATTGGCTGCAATACAGTCTTTTAAACGTTGAGGCCAGTTATCAATAGCAGCACGAACTCTTTCTAGAGGAAAATTCTTCACTGCCAACCGAATGGATCGTTTTAGGGACTCCAAATTATCATGGCGTTTAGAGCAAGCCTTACTCTCTAAAACTGACCATAAATCATAATCCAATGGATTTAGGTCAGGACTTGACGACGGCCAGTTTTCAGTGCTGATAAAGTCCGGAACGTTAGTTTTCAACCAAGATTGGGTGGATCGAGCTCTATGACCCGGTGCCGAGTCTTGTTGAAAGCACCATTCTTTGTTATTGAACATGGTGTTAGTTAAAGGCTTAACTACCGTCTCAAGAATGGTATTTTGATAAACTTGTGCCGACGTTTTAATACCTTTTTCACAAAAATATGGCTCAGTCACCCCTTCATAGCTAACACCCCACCAAACCATCACTGAAGTGGGATAATGCCCACGTTGTACTCTGTTTACTAATTGCGAAGCTTCTTTAGAGCTTCCAGCATAAATACGGTCATTTTGTTTATTAAAATACTGCTCAATTGTAAAAAAATTCTCATCCGTAAACAAAATTTTTTTGTGACCTCCCTTTGCGTACCGCTTAAGTAGTTGTTTGGATTTTACCACCCTATTCTTCTTTAAATTATCAGTTAAGAAGTGACCAGTACGTCTCTTATAGGCTGCAAGTCCTAAGTCATCTTTTAATATACGCGACATGGTTCTAGGAGCTATCTTCATCTCCCGAGATAAAATCTTTTGCTTACGGACAGGATTTCTTCGAATTCTTTCCCTAACTGCTTTAATCACCTTTTTCACACGAACGGTACGTGGACGGCCAGATCTTTTTCTGTCACAAACAGAGGAGGTATCATTGTACCTATCAATAGCCCGGTAAACAAACATTTGACTAATACCAAGCGGGTGGAGGGTTTTAAAAATTGCACTTTTCTCCATACCTACTTTATGTAAGGCAATCACAGCGATTCGGTTCTCTTTATCACCCCACTCCATTTTAATATAACAAAATATTTAACAATATAATGGCGCGAAAATAAGAAAACACATCAAGCAATCATATAAAAATGACAGATTCCAAATTCAAACGTAATATTTTCTTTTTTTGAATAGTAACAGTATTTATGGCCAGACTAAGTAGAATTTGACTTATTTTATAAAAAGTAGACACATTAAAAAGTCGATGTCACCACGTTTGAATGCGCTGGCGGCCATTTAAAAATTATGAATTTATTATATCGGATAAAATTAAAGTCATATTTCATATCCTATGTTTATACTGATAACAGAAATCTGTTGTTTTAACCTAAATGAGGGTAGTAATATCTCACCATCCTTTCTTTTATGTAGCGAAGAGTCGAACCCTCTCAAATAAGCGGGCATGTCGCTGGCACTGGTGTTATAGTTGGATGTGGACGTACTCGTATGTCGGAGTTGTCCGTCGCTTCTGTCACACAAGTGTTACAACGTTATTTTAGTTAAACCACAAAATACATGTTACATATAAAGAGGTTGGACTCCACATTACAAAATCCGTGTTAATCCTCTAAGGCGCATGAAAAAACACACGAAAGAGTGTGTGTGTTGATATTGATGGTTAGAATTGAATTGTAAATTGGGAGAATTGAAGCTTAATTTATTTTTATTTTGTAACTCAAAACCTCAAGTCATATATGCTAATATTTTCAGTTTATTTTTGTCCAACTGGAGCTTGGAATTTAAGGTATGGTCAGGCAAAGATGACCGATACAAAACAAATAGGTCTGACATTTTTATTTTGATATGAGAATATAATTTAGATACTAAAGTTTCACTAAAATAAACCGTACTTTTTATAGTGTACACAGAAATTACCAGAAACCTTACTCTTACATAACTCAAGTGAACTATATTGTTTAACATAGATATATTAGGGCCTTTAAATTACCTGTAAGGACTCGAGCTGGTCTTCGTCGTGGACCTGGACGTGGTGGATGATGCAGAGATGCCGATGTTCCGAAGTTGCCGACCTTCAACACCGCTGTGGTACGCCAATGACGATCTGTTTATTATTATATATTTATATTTATTATAATTTACTGATTCAGTTCCTGTCAAATTCCATCTTCCAAGTGATTCAGTTAAAGCTAAATCGGATTCATTCATAAACATTACCTGTTCGTTTGTGATAGATTCTGAGCACTGGTGCTTATTATAACTGATGTATCAGCAAGTGGTACCTTCTTTCCGAGACATCGTAATATGGTCCTGAAATTATTAAAAAGATCGATAGTCAGAAAAGTTCAGAAAGAGACGGAAAATCAATAAGATGAGAAACAGATAGAAAGTTCAGAAAAAAATGGAAAGTCAACAATATGAGAAAAAGATGGAAAAAGAAAAAAAATATTTAACTTGATAAAAATTACCTTTTGAGATTATCTCGCACCCGTATGTTAAAGGCGATGTATCCGAGTGAAGCCGCAGCCGCGTGCAAGGCCACTGCCCCTGCCAGGATGGAGCTGAGGAGATTGCGCCTGTCGCCTGCCTCACTGCCCAGGATAAGTCCACTTGCCCACGCCAGGCAGACTAGTGGCAGGCAGATAATGCTCACTGCTAGTAACATCCTGAAAAAAAAAATAGATTTTTAACATCAAGCTTTTAAGGTTTTTAACACGTTGTATGCCAAAATAATATGTAAAACATTTTTTGTCTGTTTGTTAGTTAATCGAGCGTGTGTGAAAGGTTTTAACTATTTTTTAATAACGAATACACTTGATTTATTACAAATAAAATAAGTATGTTTTGTATATATTTACCGTAAATTTCCAAACCCGATAACATGGTCCCGTACAGTGAATGCAGCCCTCGTAGCGCCCGCGAGTAATACCACAGCCGCGAGTGCGTACGCGCCTGCTGGGATCACCACCCACCACACCACCGCTTCGTGACAACTCACCCAACAGCTGAAAACATTGGTTTGTTAATATTCTACTTATAAAGAATATATGAACCCAGAATGGGTTTCCTTAAGTCGGAATAGGAGACATTTAGTCAAAGGTCAGGAGTTTACAGTCTTATGTACTAATCCAAAATGAATTACGTTACTATAAATACAAAATCTAATTTAAAATATATATCAAGCTTAGAGTGAAAATAAAAAATCACTTAATCATTATTAATCCGTCAATTCAACATCAAAATCAACATTTACTTACAAAAGTGAATTTCCATATTGCTGCTGATGGTGGGCAGCGGCCAGCGCCAAGGCTACAGCCGGTGCCGCATACGCAACGGCGAGATGGGCCGCGATCGGTCCGTGATTGACGTCCCGCACTTCGCGTACGAGCCTGCGCACCTGCCACGCGTCGCACGCGCTCCACGCGAGTGCGGACACCCACCAGTAGTGGAGGGACATGGCTATCACTTTGCATGCGAACTGAAATTATTCATTAAAAAGGTCCTTCAGGAACTGGAACAGAAGTCAAGACGAGAAGAAGAAGACGCTTTCCTTACGTTAAATAAAAGTTTGTTCTATCAATGGTACAGCCGGAACAGCTGTCCCACTTTTTGTATAAAAGGGGATTTATTTTATCTATGAGCATAAATTAATTCTGTCTTTTTAGATAGACATATTGTTTTAATTTTCAACCAAACAAAAATAGTATTTTTTTATGATTTTTGCTTTTTCGAACTGCACTGCACATGAGTATATAACTCACCTCATTTTGTACTAAGGAATTTCTTGCTTTCAACGCTATTAAATACAGAAGCTCCGCCATAAACACACAGAAGATTAGATGTTTATGGATAGAGTTGGAGACAGTCGCTGCACCACCGCGCATGAGCGACAGCGCCGCCCATGTGCAAAGAAGCAATGGCAGGGATATACTGAATCCCGTGTATGATGTCACGGACTCGAGAAGTGACGGCTCCGGGATAAACTGGGAATTAATTTGAACATTATTTAAAAAACAAATTGATTCAACAAGATTAATTTAAAATAGATTCGTTATACTTTTTATAACAATTAAAAAAATATTTTAATACTGACTGTTTTTCTAAAAATCTATGGTTTTTTTATCGCTAGCAAAGAATAGACAATTAAATACACACACACCTCTATATCCACTTCATCCACTAACACTGCGAAGGTTGAGAGATGGTTACAGGTACAGTTGATGAGAAGCGGTTCATTGGAGTATGGAGACCAGTTATAATCTATTTCTGTGTGGCATCCTACGCGGGACCACTCTCCTGACCTTTTTAAAAATAACACTTTTTAATTATACTAATAAGCTTAGTAAATTTTAGATACAAGTACACCTTATAATAATTATATATACTTAGTCTGGCCATAAATACTGTTACTATTCAAAAAAAGAAAATATTACGTTTGAATTTGGAATCTGTCATTTTTATATGATTGCTTGATGTGTTTTCTTATTTTCGCGCCATTATATTGTTAAATATTTTGTTATATTAAAATGGAGTGGGGTGATAAAGAGAACCGAATCGCTGTGATTTTTTTAAAACCCTCCACCCGCTTGGTATTAGTCAAATGTTTGTTTACCGGGCTATTGATAGGTACAATGATACCTCCTCTGTTTGTGACAGAAAAAGATCTGGCCGTCCACGTACCGTTCGTGTGAAAAAGGTGATTAAAGCAGTTAGGGAAAGAATTCGAAGAAATCCTGTCCGTAAGTAAAAGATTTTATCTCGGGAGATGAAGATAGCTCCTAGAACCATGTCGCGTATATTAAAAGATGACTTAGGACTTGCAGCCTATAAGAGACGTACTGGTCACTTCTTAACTGATAATTTAAAGAAGAATAGGGTGGTAAAATCCAAACAACTACTTAAGCGGTACGCAAAGGGAGGTCACAAAAAAATTTTGTTTACGGATGAGAAATTTTTTACAATTGAGCAGTATTTTAATAAACAAAATGACCGTATTTATGCTGGAAGCTCTAAAGAAGCTTCGCAATTAGTAAACAGAGTACAACGTGGGCATTATCCCACTTCAGTGATGGTTTGGTGGGGTGTTAGCTATGAAGGGGTGACTGAGCCATATTTTTGTGAAAAAGGTATTAAAACGTCGGCACAAGTTTATCAAAATACCATTCTTGAGACAGTAGTTAAGCCTTTAACTAACACCATGTTCAATAACAAAGAATGGTGCTTTCAACAAGACTCGGCACCGGTTCATAGAGCTCGATCCACCCAATCTTGGTTGAAAACTAACGTTCCGGACTTTATCAGCACTGAAAACTGGCCGTCGTCAAGTCCTGACCTAAATCCATTGGATTATGATTTATGGTCAGTTTTAGAGAGTAAGGCTTGCTCTAAACGCCATGATAATTTGGAGTCCCTAAAACGATCCATTCGGTTGGCAGTGAAGAATTTTCCTCTAGAAAGAGTTCGTGCTGCTATTGATAACTGGCCTCAACGTTTAAAAGACTGTATTGCAGCCAATGGAGACCACTTCGAATAAACATTGTATATTTTTAATAGTTATATATTGATGTATTAAACTAACTCACTATGAAAGGAATAAATGTTACGTATAAAAAAAAAATCGTGCTTTTCTTTATAACAATATTTATGGCAAGACTAAGTATATCTCGTGGGTAACTCTCAACGGCCTAAGTGGGTTATAACGTCATTATACGAGTTATATGCGAGGTGTATAATGCAGGTACAATATAAATCAAACACACAATTTAGTAAATTTAATTTTCTTAATTTTCAAAAAGCAGGTTTTGGGCACCGATCTCACAGTTAACGGATGTGTCAAACGAACGCACTGCCACTACAACAAGATGGCGCCCAGACCCACGAAGCACTAGCTCTGATTGGTTAATACTTTTAAATTCAATACAAATGTGACAACAAATAAATAATTAAGCAGAAACTAATCAAATAGAATGAAATAAGAATTTAAACAAATGAAAAATGTGAATAAGAAGAAAGAACTCACCCCCTTGCCAGGGACCAATGAACGCACTGCGGATTTGTCCTTGAACCAAACGTCTCTCGGCTAATATCAAGCCACATTTGCAATCGTATCGGCTTCTTCAAACGTATACCATTCAAACTTTTATAGATCAATTTCCTTCCGATTGTCACATTTGTTTCCATAGACAACGCTAATGCTTTCGGCTGTTCCAACTTCTCAGCGATTACATCCTCCTGTGTGTCTGTGTATCTCTCCTTTTTGAACGCCGGCTGTATGACTATCGGCCCGTGAGTGTCCTGTGCGGAGTCTTGAGACCATGGATTCTTATCGTTATGATTGTTTGGTTGACCTTTATTTACGTACGCGATGCCTAAAATATTAGCTTTTTAATTGTAATGTATTGAATAAAGTAAATAATAAAAATGTGCCCATCGATTCATTATCAAATTTCGGAATCAATGTATTTGTTTAAGTCAAACTGACATGTTTACAGACAATTTTAGTTTAAACTGAAAAAATCATAGAAAAAACCTCTTTTATTTTAAACTGCATTTTTTACCATCAGCATCTTCCATTGTATCGGAATCCTCAATGTCTTTGGCTTCCCTCATCCAGACATACTCCGGCACGAACAGGGAAACCTGAAGTATGGGCGAGCCAATTGTAATGTTAACCCCCCAACGTCTACTAACAGACTCGTCCATACGCAACGGCATCAGCTGAGACGTGTTCCGCGAATATTGGAGGTAGGAGAACACTGCGCGTGATTCCATCGTATCCAAGTTATCTGTGAAGTATTGATAGGTGATTTGTATAATCTGTATCATTAAAAATATAGAATACAATTGTTTAGGTGTGGCAACACGGCTGTTAATATCTGTGGGGTATTAATAGGTGATTTGTATAATCTGTATCATTAAAAATATAGAATATAATTGTTTAGGTGTGGCAACACGGCTGTTAATATCTGTGGGGTATTAATAGGTGATTTGTATAATCTGTATCATTAAAAATATAGAATATAATTGTTTAGGTGTGGCAACACGGCTGTTAATATCTGTGGGGTATTAATAGGTGATTTGTATAATCTGTATCATTAAAAATATAGAATATAATTGTTTAGGTGTGGCAACACGGCTGTTAATATCTGTAGGGTATTAATAGGTGATTTGTATAATCTGTATCATTAAAAATATAGAATATAATTGTTTAGGTGTGGCAACACGGCTGTTAATATCTGTGGAGTATTAATAGGTGTTTTGTTTGTATATAATCTGTAGGATTCAAAAAGTTGTACGAAAATTAAAATGTGCTTATGTGGTGTGACAATAAGCCTGTTTACATTATCTGGGAAGTGTTTAAATTTTGCTATATTTGCCGAATGCTTAAATCTGTATATGTGTATATTATGTATGTTATAGGATGGAAAAAGTATGTCATCTAAATTAGAGTTATCTGAGAAGTATAAGACATATACAATATTTTTTTTTAAAAGTTTTTATAGCCTAAATATTGCTTTTGAATGAATGAATAGAAGACTTACCCTGAACATTATTAATCCCAATCAAATCCAACGGTAACAAAACTCTTGAGAACGTATCGAACTTATTCTTGCTTTTAACGTAATTATTGTACTTTGGAAATGAGACAGTGGGGCTGCTGGGTTTCTTGCTCTTTGATTTATTGATTCCATAATAGCCCATGGTCTGTATTGGTGAGTGTACAAATGATGACGTATCAGGAAGCACAACCCTCTCCGTCGTATAACCCTCTATGAAGCGACTGAGTTGTGTTGGCTCAAAGCCATAAATTGATTCTGCTGTCACTATATCTACACCGATAACTGAAATATTTTATTGAAAATCTTTTATCTCTTTCTGACAACTTGCGTTTGTTGAGATAGATATATTAAGTATGTATGTATTCGTTATGAATCAATCGGTAAACAGAGTCAATTTACATCATAATAGTTTTAATTTTTTAATGATCTCCAAATTAGGAAGTTAGCGGTGTTTGAACTTTGATATTAATCCGGTCATGTTATAGGTCGGAGTATTAAAGTTATGTAACGTTTTTAAATACCAATTATATATCTATTAAATAAAATAAATCCAATAAAAACTAATGTTTTCCTTACCCATATCCCTGGTGACAATTTCAAAGGGGCTAGTGTATGTGTCGTGTTGACTTTCAGCCAGTACAGATATATATTTGTCAAACTGTTGGATCAAATGTTCTGCGCCCTTCCCTGTTAAGTCGCCGATGCGTCGCCACTCTTTATGATAGTTTATGTCGAGTATTGTATTTGATGATTTTATTATGTTCTGTAAAAGAAAATCGTATACATTCACGATACATGTACGATTATATGGAAAAAAGTCAAAGTGAAAGTTAAAATATCTTTATTCATTAAGGTAAATAGGACCATTTTGAATCGTCTTAAATCTTAAGTAAAAAACATGCGACTATAAACTCCAAATAACTAACATGTCCTAATTTTCTAACGGTTTTATCATCTTACTCATAAACAAAGACCCTAAAAGGTCTCGCGATTCTCCCGTCTCGATTAGACACTTATCTACAATTCGTTAAGGATAAAACAATCATAAACCATACAAAATCATGGAATACCACTTATTTCAGTATGTTTCTTAAATAATAATAAACTTACCCGAACGTAATCCTTGTCCTGACTATGCGTAAGATTCAATCCGGCTTGTCTCAACTCGTATTGGATAAGCTCCAACAGAATGCCCTCGGCCACTAGAATATCCGCGCCGTATAGATGTAGCGTGTTCGTGCACGCTGTAGAAAGGTCCTCGGCTAAGCGTACGCCAACGAACGTGTTCATTGTAAGTTCGCCCGTTTCTATTTTGTGAAGCTAAATGAGAGATATATCATATATTTTTACACATTTTCTATAACACACAAAATTATATACAATATCAACGCGCCATATTTTCAATAAACTCTCACACACAAGACAATTTGAATGTCATAAAATTATTACTTTAAATAATTTCGAACATATTACGTTAATACAAGGTGTATTAACGTAATTAATTCTCATATATTTTTATATTTCTTCTTGTTGGGTCATTAATAAATACAGTGTTGTAAATATGAATCATTAAATATATTCAGTACGTAAAAAAATTAGTGATATAAAGCTTAGGGTGAAGGCAAAATAATACTAATGTTAATAAAAATTTTTTTATGAATTTATTAAACCTTATAACAATGAGTATTAACTAATAATTTAACATAATTATTAAATAAACACAAAATATTCTCAATATTAACTAACTAATATAAGTAACCTAAAATAAAACAAAACACAAAACTAAAACAAATTTAAATTGTTAATTTAATATTTTAAATATTATATGAATGAATATTGATGATATTTAAGGCATTAAAAATAAAGACTGACCTGTTTCCGTAACTGATAAAATGTTGATGTCGTACAATTGAACATGTCCGGTTCCTGCCAAGGGACGACTTCACTTTCGTCGCACGTCCGCGTCGCCTTACCACTTGAACCTGAGAAAAAAACATATTTATTCACATTACTATTACTTATAATAATAATATCTTCATTTCAGACAACATAAAGACGAGAGATATTATTATTTATGATTAAACATATTAATAAAGTCAAAAATTAATAATCCATTAGTATTATTTACAAACACTTTTGAACGCTACTCAACTAGTAACTACTTGAATAAAGATGTTTGAGGTTACTAAAAAAAATATATGTTACTCTAACATAGTGACTTTTTGTTACATTTAGAATAATACAATTTTAAAGAAATCATGATTGTTATTTTTGATTATTTATTTTCGTTATTAACATTTCGTTGCGTACAACTAAAACTGGTAGAGCAATTGCTGCCAAGAGTGACTTACGGAAAAAAAATAAATAAAAAATGAAATGCGAATGATATTTGAAACATACCTGAAGGACAATCAGCGATAGCCTCTGTACCAAATTTGGTTCGTGGCCACCAGACACCTGCCGCAAACGATTTCGGACATCCGTCATAGACGACTGGAAATAATTTCAATTAAACTAAAGATTTTCATTTTGTACTCATAAACCCATCAAGCGTACTCTAACACGTGACTCAGTTCACAAGACGTTCCTAATTTTATAAAGATAAATATGATTTGTCTTATTTGTCTTTCTACTTATAGGCAAGAATAATTGTCTACATAGTGTTACAGTATTATCAATTATTTGAACCACTCTGATATAGTTTTATCATTCACAACTACATTTAAAAAATGCTTTTGAAATACAAACAGGCGATAATTTCTCTGTTTCTGATTAAGTTGAGAACATCTTTTATCACTTATTGGAGATAAACACGACATGAAATTTGTGTGCCTGCTTCTCGCCTTAGTAAAGTGCACAAATCGTTTGTAGACATGAGCATACGTCCCAACACATACGTGATACCAAATTAACTTCTAATTTAAAACGCGCGTAAAGATTATTTTGGTTGAGGCATACTATACCGTAAACGAATATTTAGAGGACAAAGATCTCTTTAATGTTTTGACAATTGGCTCAGAATCGGGACAGTTTAATTCTTGAGTAGCCTTACAATGCTTTTGTTATTTGAATTGTAAGTAACATCATCAAATCATTATGTATTAAATGTTTAATTTTAAAAGAGCAGCGACGATTCAAAAGTGTCTTTATAAAGACTTATTTGAATAAACATATTTTGAGTTTGTTTTGTGGATGACTGTTTAAGCCAAAATATGAATAACCAATAATATTTGTTTTTTTTTATAGAAGAGGGGGCAAACGAGCAGGAGGCCCACCATAAAGGTGAAGTCGCCGCCCATGAACACTCATGTGGCTGGGAGCTCATGAGTGCGTTGCCGGCCTTTTTGAGAATTTCTACGCTTCCGTTTCGGTTTTCTGTTAGTTATAATAATGTTTGTCTTAGTTATAATCAGTTAACACTTATTAAATGCATGACTTATATATACCGGAATGTAATGTTTAACTGACCGCGTGCTATATATAGTATTTATTTTTTAATAGTATGTATAGTGGTCAAAAGATGATAATTTAATTTTACCTTTACAGCCCGTGTTAGGCGTGACCTCGGCGTATATGTTTGCGCAGGAGTCGCAGGCCCTGCCAATGACGCCGTTGCGACAATGGCACTGTCCCGTGAGGCTAGCACAGGAACTGTTGACTGATCCTGCCGCGTAGCATTGGCAAGGGATGCAGTCCTCTGATGCTTCGGGCTTATAGTGGTTTTCCTAGACAATCAACTCTACTTTACTTCTCACGTCAAAAGTACAGTGGAAGGGATGGACTGGCGTTTATTTTTTGCAGCGATTTGTCAAAGTATAGGGAAAGAATTATGAAAGTCATCTACGCTTTTTTCCCCCTGTGTGTAAAGTCGTATTTTATAAAGTTATTTTAGTCGTTGCAAATATTATATTATCGATTTGCCCATGTCAAGTTTTATTGAACTTTTAAATTGTGATCCCGACGTACCTAAACTTGTGTACGAATTTATTTATTTAAAACGACATATTCCAAGTAAAAAAACTGTGTTACTTTTAAAATAATGCTTGACTGTAAATCATTAATATCCTCTTTAACGGATATAAACGCGAATTTATGACAACTCTTAACTCTATA
The DNA here is from genome assembly GCA_951799465.1 of Leptophobia aripa. NCBI lineage: Eukaryota > Metazoa > Arthropoda > Insecta > Lepidoptera > Pieridae > Leptophobia > Leptophobia aripa. Next base: position 5,081,031 of record OX637278.1, on the reverse strand, counting down.
ATATAAAATCTGTTACATTGTCAGTACCTTGCAATGACAGATGCCGGTTTTGGAAGCGCAATAGGGATGTAGGCCCTTCGAAGCGTCGCAGTCGCAAGGCCCACAGGCCTTCACCCCCCACCACCCCCCTGGACACTGCTCCTCTGTGTTCTCCTCCACGCACTCCCCCTCTAGAAGATCAAATGTATCACACGGGTGTCATCATGTCAAGTTAATGCCTTGAAAATTGAACCTGTATTGACGTGACAATTTTTTGTGTTAGTTAATTAAAAATTAGTTGGCTAAAAGGTTTTAATAGACTAAAAACTGTCTCAAGTTCCCATTTAATTGTCTTATGTGTGAACCTAGTTGTGTTATTGTTTTAAATGTATTAAGCACATAAGATGTCTGGGGACAGATATAATAAAATAAAATCTCAACTCATTAGTAAATTAATGTATCGGCAACTAGAATTGAAAAATTAACATTCCTTAAAGAAACTAGTTTTACCCATAGATGATATACACTCACCATTCATAGTATATCCGACGTGACAGTTGCAAGAGTAGCCCTTCTTGCTGTCATCGGGTATGCAAGTGGCGTGCTCGCCGCAAGGCGTTAGGTCGCACGCGGCCACGCACAACGGCCCGAAACGACCGGGATCGCATTCGCACTCTGTGGTGTCCCACGCTGACACACATTTACTCTGTAAGTTATGAAAGTTCATGTCATTAAGCTCTTGTCTATTACTTTTCTACTATCGTCTGCAAGGCCAAACATCGGTTGTCGTGTGCCATTACAAAGAATGTTTAAAACGTTTATCGATAACTTTCTTGATTCAGACATTTTTTCGTGCCCATCTGCTGCGTTCAGGTGTTATGTAGAAACGAAATTGAAATCACTGTTATAGCAAATTTGAGTGTATTAACAATATATCTTATATTTTACTTCTTTTATTTTGTTTGTGTTATCTTTTAATTTATCAAAATTTTTTTTTGCTTTTCTTCCCGTGGATTTTTGTTGTTTCTGTACTTGTGACTGTGTAAATAACATATTTTATCTGTGTAACATGTTTTAGTATGCTTCTGTATTTTTGTCATATATCTTTTTATTTTATTTTACTTTTGCGATGTGTCTGTTTTGTTTCCGTAATATTAATAAATAAACGTAAATAATGTTAGGTTATGTACCCAGACATTTTGGGTTTTTCGTTTTCTAATATAAATAATGAATTCTTGACTATTTTTGAATGAGTTATTGTAATATTGTATTGTAGTTATATCAGTTATGTATAGAATAAAGAGCGTCGTATTAAATATTTAAGTGCATATACTTACGTATGGTGGACAAATAGACAACATACAGTCAGCTCTAGACTGACAGCCATCACGAACGTTTTCTCTGACTGTTGGGCGATTGAGCAGAGATTGGGCGGTTCCTACGCGTACATCCTGAAGGTTTTATTGCAATAACATTTAATGGACGTGCAATTTGCAAATAAGAAATAATGGAACATTGTTTTATCCACAGATAAAAATATCTATACAATTATAATTTTCTGTGGTAGTAATTAGTTGTAATTCAAAAATTAAAATGTAAATACTATTAAAGAGTGTGTTTGCTATCTGTGGGTAGATAAAATGCTGTACCTGAATACATCCTTCAAAATAACCGATATCAGATGATAAAATCCCAGCCGTAGAATCGGGTCCACCGATCAAGATTTTCCCAATATACTGTCCCTGGATTTTATTCGCCAGCATCGGTAACAAGGCGTTTCTGAGTCCGTAATCTATGTTCACAGATATGTCTGTGCCCAACCATTTAATTTCAATTCTATGCCAGTTACCATCAGCCAATGCTGTGGCCGGCAGAAACATTGTATCACCGTTGTATGAGTAGTGCAAAAGGCCATTTTTTAGCTGAAATCAAATTGAATTCTTTTCAAATTCTGTAACCACGTACACATATTTGTAATTATTGTAATTTTGATTTGATTTATAGTGATTTAAGTGTTTTATTTCCGTAATAAATAAAAAAATAAATTAAGGAGAAGAGAAGATCAGCCATCGTTTATTTATGTTGTCAATTTTCTAAATTGTAATAATTATTATATTATGTTCAAGTGAATAAAACCAATTATAATATACAAATAAAAAAATTCTTGTAAAATTACTGACATCTTATGCGTGGGTCATTATTAGAGGTATTTTCTTTACATACACAAACTTAAATAACAATAATTGATATGAATATATGATTATTATATAAAACATAGAAATAATTCACACACACACAAGAAAAATGCAATAACACGAATAAATAGAAAAGAAATAATACTCACAGTAACAAGTATAGTACTGTTCTGTCCCACTTGTATGGACATAAGGAAGGCGTCATCTTGCCTCGTTCGTATGGACAATGCGTTGAGCCAAGGCAATTGTATGGGACGTAGCAGTGGGTTGAAAGAGAGCATTCCATCTCCGTTGAAGCGCCATGGTGGTGCCGTTGCTGGAAAGATTTTATATTATTTGAAATAAAACATGTTTAACGTGTGTCTGAAGGAGTCTTTCCAGTGATACGCGTGGACCATAGACAATTTTTTGTTGTATTTGCTATACGTGAGTTCTACAGATTAAACCAAAAGACAGAAGAATAATAACAATTTTCATATATTTATATGCTTTTCCAGCTAGATTCTAGAGTATAACAAGAAATGACAGTGATGAATATAAGAGCTCAGTCATCTGTCACTATCAAAATAACTCTATTACGAGATGTATTTATATCATTTGTAATACATTTTTAAAACTTTTGAACTTTAATTGCAATTCTGTTGTTTAATTATGACTGCGTGTGCTTAAATAAATAATTATAAAGGGTGTTATGTTTAGAGGCGTAGTAATTTAGGTGGGCATTACTTTTCAAGATGGCGACCGATTTACCAGATGTGAAGTGATTTATTCTCATTTAGATTTTGCAATTCATCATGAGTCATCATTAATCTATCGCGCATCAACAACGCTTGCAAATTGTGCCATTTTATTTCGATAATAATACTTCTGATAGCCTACCCATTATTATAAAAAAAAAATGACTTACATTCAGCGCAGTCCTTGCCTGTATATCCCTCGGGACACTTGCAGAGGTACGTGTCCCACAAGTCCTGACACTCCGCGTCGTTGTAACACGGTACACTGCTACACTGAGATCTCTTCTCTGGACAACCTGCTAGAGTACCATTATCCGCCACATAACTGTTAAGGAAAACAAAGTCACATATATTTATTCAAAGTACATAGGATTATTTTGAATCGTCTTAGATCTAAATGACTCTCTACGCCTGTAAGCAACCAAGCTGAGAATAAGCAGGCAAGTAACAACAACAAATTTTAATATTTTTGTATTAAAATAATTAGATATTTAACTTTTTTCAAAGCGCCTTTTCTGCAGCTTCTGTTGTATCATTTTTTTTTACATAGTCAACAAATTAATTCATTTACCAAGTTTAAATATTAAAAAGTAGTATTGAAATATACTTTTTACAGTCTTTATAAATGGATAAAACTTCACGTGTTCTTAGATCAATGTAATACTATTTTATTATATACAGAAATCAATAATACCTGTTTAAATCGATGAATTTATTGTCGATGTATAAATCGGATATACACCCAACGTAGTCCTTATTTTTAACTTGAAAACTGCTGGCGATATTTGGGAGACCACCAATCTGCAGAGGTCCGGTGAGATCCAGAAATCTGGGAACGAAAACACTGCACAGTTTATTATCTATGCCATTTTGACACATAACTTTGTGGGGACCGTGTCAAAAATATATAGACCATGATTAAACTGTTTGTTGTATCCATATAAAAATGGAGGTAACCATGGCAACGAGTGACGTTTTAAATAACATTTTTCCGTTTTGTAATAAAAAAGAGCTTTAAGTGAAGACAGTTACAAACAAAGAGGTTAAGTTCGCTTGATTTATATTACCATCTTTTTTTACAGTATCAGAATAAGACGTAATTTTCATCTAAATTATTTTCAAAGGATTATTCTAGATCAGTAGCAGTAGTTAGTAGTAATGTATGCATTACACATGGGGATATATATTTTTTGTAAAAATTCATTTGAAAAAAAAATCCTTAAACCAATTATGGGATAATGTATGAAAAAGTAAAATGTTTACCTATGACATGTTTCAGTGGGGACATCGCACCGTGGTGGTAATATCTTCCTTGTGATGTTGGCGCATGCGTACTTCACTCCGAAATCACCAGCCCCGGCCAAGGAAAGCGCTTTGTCACAGTTGTCCAAGATAAGCGTTGCGGTCTGTGACCAATTCGAGACAGAACATACCAATTAAATTCATTCATACAAATTATTATGTGAATGAATAAAAAAAATCTGTTTATATCATTATTATATTATATATTAATATGTCAACATTTGGACAGCAGTAGAGTTAAATTCTTATTTGTCAAACTCATATGACAGTTTATTCGCAACACTGACAACACTTGGGGCTTATATACCTAATATTTCTTTATTTATAAAAGCTATAATAGACAAAATTAAACTTCGGTTTAAAAACTCTATTCTCCATATATATGGAGAATAAAGTTTTTATATTTTTATATATATACAGAAAAAAACTTACTCTGTTATAATATTCAACTTCCACACTATGCCACACTCCATCAGCAACGTCTCCTTCTACCGTTACCTCAGTCTTACTCCCGCCAAGGGCAAAGGAGAATCTCAGACCTGGACCACCTCGACCAGCACCGGAACTGATCACTTCCAACGCCACAAAGTCATGGCGCTCGTTATATCTGCCGTTGTACAGCAAAAGGCCAGATGTGGCTTGAGTTGCGAAGCTGAAATGGATTGTATTGATTTTTCTTTAAACTTGTCATTATTCACTCTGTGAACGTGTCAGTTCTGTTGACATGGAAATGCATTCTCTTCCCTAGTCCCTGGAGAATGGGTTTTGTTTGTTGGACTTAATGCGCGTTGTCGTCTCTGCTTTTCGGAGACGGGGTGGGTAATACCCAATTAACCACCTCGGGTATACCCACGTAGAAATATGTCTGAATTTGTATTTTTATCAAAACAACTATTTGGACATTTATAACTTTAAAAGTGCATTCACGTACTTACTTATATACATTGTATAATAATTTAACTTAGTCGTGCAATTAAGGTTAATTAAACCTAAAATCATAAAAGCACTCACTCCATCTTCAAATGGAACCGGTGCCTTTTCTTCAGGCCGGGAAACGTCAGGAAAGAAGTTGCGGGAAAACTCCTGGCCTTCAGTTCACACATAGAAGTGGTATACGCCGCGTCGATGGTGCAGCCCTGGCAGAGGATGCCTCCTTCCCTCCTCGCTACGCATTGGGAGCCGCTGCGGCATATGGACCCGTCGCCATTAAAATCGCAGCTCGCTTTCGTTAGAACTGTTTCACAGTTCACACCTTTAACATAATACTTGTTAGTTAAGCATACTTTTCTTGTTTTTTTTTAAATTTATGTTCTAATATAATTTTTGTTTGTAAAATTGCTAACTCTTTTGGCTAATAATATTAAGACAACATTCTGTTTTAGTTTAACAATTAAAAAGTAAAAAATATTAACACCTAAAAGCCCAAACGGTGGGAGGTAAATTATCGCTGATGAGCGATAAGGAGGTAATTCTTTTTAAATTAAAGCTTCTAGATTTAGGACTGATTTACCTATAATGGGAAAAAAATTGTGTTACAGAAAAATGATTTTTTTTAAATATAAAGAAGTGAGTACCTCTGTATTTGTAAAAGTCGTAGCATCAACATTGTCAACATGACGATCGAGTCGGTCATAACAACCACTTATTTATTTAAAAAAGAGATTTATATTTCACTATTTGAAGAGAGGTCCGTTCCGTACAACGGCCTGAGCGCGACTGTGCAGACTACGTATTGAAATAGTAAGGATGACATTTGAAAGCGTAATAAACTTAAAGTATTGAACTTGTGTTTTTAAACTTATTGTAGGACAATTAAATGATGTATGAGCTTAATTATTCTAGTTAATTTAATACTAACTGTTGTAGTTGCGCCGATAAATAAAATACCTGTAAATCCTGGTGAACAGACACATGTGTATCCGCTCTCCCGTCTAGTGCAAGTGCCGTTGTTGGTGCATGGCGATGAATAGCACAGATCCACTTCCGTATCACACATGTAATGGTCACGGGATCCTAAAACGAAATTTCTTTATTTTTATTTTTTATTTATTTAAGGCACACCAACAACACATACAAACATAACCCGAACAAAATTACAAAAGAAAACACACAAGGCATGTATGTGCATATATTATAGGGATGCAATAAACAATTTTAAAACATTTCTATTAAATAGTATACTTACAAACTAAAATATCATAGTCATAGATAGCAACGTCAACCAAAGTTTATTCTAAAGTCAGTTTTAATTTTTTGTTTTAACAGTACTCTTTTGTCTCTGTCTAATTGGGTCATGATCAAGAGACAAAAGTAATTTGGTATTCAGAACAGGCAGGAGATCGCAGTAAGGTAAAAATAATTAATCAATAAAATCAGATCTGATTCTATAATTTGTATACCCTTTGTAATAACAGCAAAACAACCAATTTTGTAAAAAAAAAATATTTATTCTATTTATCTCTCTTTAGTTTTGTTGATTTTTTTTTTATTTAAGTGAAATGTATGAAAATAAATAAATACAAACAATTCCCAAATTCCGTTGTAGGGTTACGTTAAATGCATTCATAGACAAACCGAGAAAACTTTTGGTAACGAATTTTAGGATACTCTAGAGTCTATGTCGCTTACACAGAACATATATCACTTACCTGTAAAACCTCTTGGACATTGACACGTGAATGTAGTCACAGGATATATTGGCCTGAAGAGTACAGAGTCGCTGTTGATAAATCCCGAAGCGTTGCCGAACTTCAGTACCGTGAGACACTCTTCGAAGTTCAGACAGGGTTCGTGAACGCAAACATTATCGTCAAATGGTAGCACCTGGAACGGGAGGATAAAGGATTTGTGAGCTACGTAACGTTAGGATAACGCCATAGATTAATTCGGCAGACCATAGAGGTCACTGCTTTCGATTAAAAATAAATTAATATGCTACACAACAAGCTCAAAATAGTTCTAAATTGTTATTGTGATTGTGCCTCTTTGTCGCTCTCTCCGCGCTCTCGCTTGCATTTCTCCGCATGAGTCATGTTTTTTGGTGCGACGTTGTCACGTCAAAAAAACTACCAAAGAGTATTTAATGTTTCAAATACGATAAATATAATTTACGTAATATATTGGCGTATTATATACCTGGACAGTTGCGAGCCTTGCTAACGTGGTTCTATGTAAATAGACCCGTTCACGTAGATGCGTCGGCGTGTAATACGCAGACGTACCGACTTCGGCGTCGGGACGTACGGCCGATAATGACACGTTCAGAATGTTGCCAGATACGTCTGTGTCATCCTGAAATACAATACATGTGTTTATAATACATATACATACATGTATATTGTATTTTGTTCCCATTTAATTGTTTTATGTGTATACCTAGTTTTATTATCTCATAAGTTTATTGTCTTTTAAATATATTTAGCACATAAGATGTTTGGGGCAGATGTAATTAAAGAAGAGGCTGCTCAGTAATATGTAATTTCCAATCAAATGTTTTATATATAAAAAGAATGCTCAACCGCTATGATATGATTTTTTTACACTTATAGCGCTTGTAACACTTTATTGCAGTTTATACCAATATATTTAAAGCTTAATTATTTTTATAAAACTTTGAAGATTTAGGGTTAAATTATTCATTATCTTAGAAAAAATAAAGGCCCTTCAGAATATAAAATATTAATAAACCGTATAATAAGACTCTTAGTTAGAGTCTTATTATCATAATAGTGAACAACGATCAGAATGGTATTGCCAAATCATACAGTGTTAGTAATTATCCTTGTTATGGAATGTATTAAAAACATATACCTGTACACTGAAAATATAAATATTTTCCTTAGGGCACGGAATGATGGCTGCCAAGCCGTCAATGAAGAATCCAAGTAAGGGTGAGAGAAATCTCTCAGCGGTCATATCGTTCAAGCGGACGGTAATCGAATTAAAAAGCATATCCTCAGTAATCAAACGTACTAGGAGTTGCATCACAGCCTTCACTTCGTTAACACCATCTGAAAAAAAAATGTTCTGGTACAAAATCTTATAAATTAACGATATTAAAAAGATATCAAAAATATCTTTATTCATTAAGTCATAGTACAGTTGTGAATCGTTGAAAAATACTTTTTAGCCTCTTCATTTATTGTCAGTTTTCAAATCAAGGGCGTAGACCGGACGAGAAGAACTGGCAAGAAAAACTCCGCCTTTAAATCGCCCGACATGTATACAGTACGGTTGTCATTATGGAGATATTTTTGAACCGTATTTTTTTACATTATGACAAAACGATTTTCGTTAGAACACAGAAACACCATTGCACACACTAATACACACACACACACACTTAAATGCTCGTTCTTTACATAATATACTGCACTTGTTCATATGTATATATATATATATATTTTCTGTTCGTATTTTTTTTGTTGTATTATTTTTCTCTGATCTTGGATTCTATTTTCGATTGTATGTTTTGACCTTGTTTTGGCTTTGTTTTTGATCTATTTTTGTTGTGTAAGCTTTTTGTGACAAGCTGTATAGGTTTAAGAAATAAAAAATAAATAAATAGAAGGTAAGCATATTTGTGGGCTGTGTACTTGCCTAAAGTTTATTCTATCTCCATACCAAATTTCATCGAAATCGCTTCAGCGTGAAAGCGTAACATTCATACATACAGGCATACAGACAGTGTTACTTTATAATATAAAATGATCGTGTCATAATGTTTGTTACTTTACTCCTCCGAAACAAGTTGACCGATTCTCATGAAATTTTGTGAGTAGGTCTGAGAATCGGACAACATTTTTTTAGAGACATTTTTCTTTGGCAAAACGACATTTGTCGGGATCAGCTAGTTAATATGTATGTATTTGTATTTTCAGGTTTGTAATCTTTTGAGTATTTTTTTCATATAAGCTGTAAGGAAGGTTAATTATTGAATTTTTAATATTTTCTTTCACTTATTGTGTTTTTGTAAGTGTGTTTTGAATGATGTACGTGATTTTCAGTATAAATAATATTTACCAGTGACAGATATCTCCATAGTGGCCAACTTCTGCACGTTTGTATTGAGCTGTGGAGAGAGCGTCATGGAGCCCGTCGTTTCGTTCAGCAACACCAGATTTGCGTTATTACCGGAAAGTATTCGATATTGAAGCTGTAAATTGTATTGTATTATTATCTTGTATTGTAATTTATCATTTTTAATACCTTAAGATTTCATTTAGCACTAAGTCTATTATTTTTTATGAAATAGTATGTATGGGATGACATACGGCTTTAAAAGTCACGACTTATTACAGATAAATAAATCAATTAAATTAAAAATATTTTTCCTCACTAATTTTATTACATTTACGGATAGTAAAATGTTAAAAAAAATTAACTCTACCAATTACTGGCCAAGTAATTGGGCCAAATAGATGGGCCAAATAATTAGGATGAACCCGGAAAGCAGTCAAACCAAGCAATAAAGTACTTATCGGTCTACATTAGTTGAGACAAAAGGCAAACGAGCAGACGGGTCAAGTTAACATCTGCTCAACTTTAAGTATGAAGCCTTTAAGAAAATGGTAGGAAACAGGGGAAAGGATTAAAAGGGATGAATATAACGTCAAAATATTTAGCGAGTATTGCCGACCTATAAGAAAATGGTGGAATCGGTGAAAAATTGGCATTTCTTTACCTTATCAGCCACGTCAGCATCATAAGCCGGTACTCTTCCAAAGGGCCCAACGGGGAAACAATCTTTATAATTATTGAAGATAACTTGGAAATCCTTCATCATCGGTGCATTGTCATTGACGTCGGTGACCAGGATTTCCACTCTCACATCGTTCCAGAGCGGCGGACTGGCGGCGCGTATCACCAGCTCGTACTTCTTACGGGGACTCTCGTAGTCCAGGTCCACCATAGAAACGAGCTCGGCCTTGTCGGAGCCCTGACGGGTTTCGAGGGAAAAACTGTTGGAGTCGTCGCCACCTGAAATTTATTCATTCTAATGCTTACGTTTGAAAAAAAATATCTTTATTTATTTGTTTGTGAGATTTGTAGTTTTCAGCTTGTATTGTATTGTTTACATTGTTTATATTGTTTAATAATTTTATAATTCTGTTTCTTTAAGTTTATTCTCTTGTGGCTTGTATTTTTTTTTTCAAATATGTGTTTTATGGTATTTAGTTTGAATATGTTTCAAATTATAAATAAAAGTTTTTTAGCATATAAGACTCGTTTAGATAGCTTCGCTTTGTTTAATTCTTACATCAAATTAGTTTAAGTTTGTATTAGTAAATACTTTTGATTTAATAATTTACAGTCAAAGATCAGCCGTAATACATATTATACGAATAATTTATTATAAATCACTTTTTAATTAAAAACATTGTTGAAATAGTTTAATTCATTTAAAAATCAGTGCAAAAAAGGGGGAAAATAAAGTATGGAGGTGTGATTAGACAAATGTAAATAAAATACCTTTGATGGAATAGTGAACAACAGAATTTGCTCCTTCATCAGGGTCCCTTGCGTGTATTTCTCCAATTGTAGTTCCAATCGGACTATTTTCAGGAATATAATACGTAAGACAATCGCTTTCAAACACGGGAGGTGAGTCGTTGATGTCCTCAATCTTTATGTGAACTATCACCTAAAACAAAATTCATTATTACAAATAAACAGTGTAAACTCTATATAAGAACACTGAAGGGACTGCATTGAAGCTAAATCAAGGCTAAATAGGGTCAAAAATATGTCGCTTTGGAGAGTATGTCGTTAAATCGAGTGGTGTTACATGGACTTAAACTAAATATAATGCAAACTTTTCTTCACTAAAATACAATAATTTGAAGATATAAGCCTTATTCTGGTTAGGTCAAATCTTGCGTGACGGTTGCTAACAAAACTCATAAATGCATAAGCTTTTTTAGTAAATTAGTTTATTTGCTAATAAAAGATTAAACATAAAATTACTAAAAAATAGGTGTTGGTGATAAAAGAGTAAACATTTAAGGTTGTATCTTTTTTTTAATGTGACATATAAAACAAAAATCTCCAAAAAAATGTGGGCCGAATCGGTCAAGCCGTTTCAGAGGAGTACGGTGATATGGAAGATTTTTTCTATATATTGACCGAACCTTCTGTTGGTCATTTATATTGACAAAATAAATGTTATATTATACCAAGCGTAAACCAAATAACTATACATATAGTGTATATCTACCGTGGAGCTTTGCGGAGGGGATCCACCATCAATGGCCAGTGCCTTCAAGTCGTACGTGGCAACGGACTCCCGGTCCAAGGCCTTATTGGTCCGTATGACCCCAGACGCTGGATCTATCACGAAGGAACCCTCTTCACGATCGCGGGATTCCAATTCGTAATGCAGCCTGCCGTTCAGACCTACATCCGCGTCTGTTGCCCCCACTTGAGTCACAGAAGTTCCTGAAATTTTTATATGAAAAATGAATAAAAAAAACTTAATAACACTCGAAATAGCATAGACAATTGAATAGATTTTATAGCTAATGGAGTGAGTACCTCTGTAGGGTTATTTTTGAAAGGCGTTGGTAGCATCAGCATTGCCAACATCACGATTGAGTCGGTCATAAAAACAATTATTTATTTAAAGGAACATGTCACTGATATTTTCCAAGATTTATATTTTACTATTTAAAGAGAGGTCCGTTCCCTGAGCGCGACTGTGCGGCTTTTTTTTTGAGGGGGATCTAGCTGTTGGCCAGGAGGCCTTTACAGCTCAGCTCGGGCTTGTTGGCGACCTTAGCTCAGCCGTGATCAAAATTTGTTTGCCGTGACTTGCGCAAGAGCGTCTCCTGTGAGACTCGGACATCGGCTTGGGCCGTCACGGGGGGGGGACTAGCCTGAAGGGTGGGACGGAAGCTCACTGGAGGAGTGAGTGACAGCAGTTATAATGCGTCCGTATTTATAGTGCTCAAGCATGTGTTTACACAGACTACGTATTGAAATAATAAGGATGACATTTCACAGTTCAATAAACTTAAAGTATTCAACTAAATGACTTAATTATTCTAGTTAATTTAATACTAAATATTGTAGTTGCGCCAATATAGCTTCACTATTTCGCTCGGTAACTAATAATTCTTCTTTGTCATTTAATATACGTAATAATATATATTGGACCTACACATTTCTAATATATTATATATTGAGAAAATCTGAACAAAATACAGACAAATTTTGGTGAGATTATCATAAGATTCTATTTTATATTGATATTTTTGATTTGTAGTATGCTCTATGTAAATATTTCGTTTGGTACGTGAATTTTTTTCATCAGAGGTCGGCATCGCGGCACGAATTGTTTTTAGTGCGTAGTGTTAGTTTAGACAAGATTTTCGTAAATTTTAAAATTATATTTCAATTAAATTACAAATATGAATACTATTTTTATATATTTCTTAATAAAAAAAATAGTTGGCGCTCGCCAATAATTTTTGATTTAGTATTTCACTCTTTACATTAAAACGTTGCCGACCCCTGGTCTATATAAATGAAATATAAACAATTAAATAGGAACATATATGCTAAGCTAAGAAATTAATTGTTATTAAATACATTATTTCGTATTAACATTATCTACTATTGTTCTATCAAAATTAATTTTAGAAGAGGAGGAGCAAACGAGCAGGAGGCCCACCATAAAGGTGAAGTCACCGCCCATAGACACTTACGTGGCTTGGAGCTCGTGAGTGCGTTGCCAGCCTTTTAGGGTGTGGTACGCTTTTGTGTTGAAGGACTCGGTGAATAAAATAAATAAATATCTTATTATTTTGGATTGAAATGTTTAAAATTAATTGGATACTCACCGATTAAAGCATCCTCCATGATGGTGGCTGTATAAAGTTGTTGTTTGAAGACAGGTTCGTTGTCATTAACGTCGACTACAGATATCTCAACATCTGTTGTATCGGACAAGGCAGGCACGCCGCCGTCACGCGCTGTCACGGTTAGTAAGTAGCCTGGAAGATATTATTTTTATTGTAATTCTTTATATTGATAAATAATATTTAACATTATTTAATTAAACAATTTCTTCTTCTTGACATACTTATTTATAACAACTAATGTACCAATGAAAATCATAAATATATAAGAATTGTGTTTGTTATAAGTTAAATAAACAAGGCAGGTGAAGGCACTTCAAAGGGATAGTCCACAACGGACTCAGCTGGTAACACAATTTTTTAAGCCTGATTCGTTTCTAAAGTATTATTTATTATAAAATAAAATAGGGCTTGTTACAACTTTTTAATTTTTCGAAAGACAAATTTGGTACAAAAATATATTTAAAAAATGTATATATATATATGAGAACAAATATTTGCAGGACAATTCATATAAAAAAAAATCCACTAATATAAAACAATACGTACCACTCATGGTCTCTCTATCCAGAAGTTTATTGGTAGTGATGGCTCCTGTTTGTGGGTTAATCAGAAACTCTTGCTCATGATGCGCAACAGCCTCGTTGGATATCTCAGATGTGAGAGTGTATGTGATCTGTGCGTTGACGCCCACATCACTGTCTGTGGCCGACACCACTAGCACAGTTGTGCCTATGGGCGCATCTTCAAATACCTGTGTTTCAGTTTAATATTTAGTCTGTGGGTTTATCTGGTCATACCATATAGCTGGGGCTAGATTTGCGTCAAGGTAATAATAAATCAAAACAATTCAATCGTTATTAATAAGAACAATTTTTCGCACTTTGGTTCAACGACCACGCCCTTTAGACCCGCCTTTAATGAATCGATATTTAAGGCTCTGTTTGTCCTTAATTAATCATTGAGATGAGAGTGAAGGGTTATAACATAGTGAAAAAAAAATTTAAGCTGAATTAATCAACAAATAAGTCGTCGCAAAAATCATTATTAATTATTAAATCACGTTGTTAGAAATGTTGGTCCAGAACTGTGCGTTTTTAAAGGCAGTTTCTGCCGCGCACCAACTTTTTATGGAACCAACTGCCAGCGCAGGTATTCTCAAACCAGGAAATTCAGAAAATGAGCGTTCCTCTTCCTTAATGGCTGGTTACTCACTTGTAAGCCACCTCTTGCAGGTGTCCATGGGCGGCGCATCACTCGAAGTGACCAGCCTGCTCGTTTGCCACCTCTTACATAAAAAAAGCATTAAAAACTTACCGACGCTGAGTAAGGAGCATTTTCGAAAACCGGCGCATAATTATTAGCGTCAGTCATATTGATATGGACCATGGACGTGTCCGATCTTCCACCAGAGTCTGTGGCCGTGACTGTTAGTACGTATCGCCTTTCCTGTTTGAAGTCCAACGGCTGAGCCACAGTTATCAGTCCGCGGCCATTTTGCGACGTTATTGAGAAGCGTCCGCGCGTATTGCCACCCGTGATCTCGTAGTGTAGTCTGGAATTAAAAAAAATATTATCTTGCTTAAGAATTTTAATAATTTTAACTAATATTTAATAGGAACAATTTATAAGCGGTGGTTTGTTTAAAACTTATGTGCAAAACATAAATAGTTATAATAATAGCAATAATAGTTAACTTGGTGCCTTAAGAGACTTCTATCCGACAAAAGAGTTGTCGGATAGAAGTCTAATCAGTGCTAAATGATACTAATGGACATTGTAACTCAAGTTACGGTTGTGTTACCGGCCTCTCACTTTGTTTTTGTATTAAAAAACGACTCTTAATCAAGCACCAAATAATTTTTGGTGCCTTAATTGTATTAAGTTTTTGAATAATAATAAACAAAAAAATATCTTGAACTAAAGCTGTTTGAAGTTACCACTTTATTCTAAAGACATATTAAATATTTTACTGTCTTATTACAGTATAGATTATGTTTAACATTTCACCTAGTGAGTCAAAGTCTAAATCATATTTAACCAAAGAGTATTTTTTAATTTGTTAAGTAGCGATCACTAATGAGATCCGTTATAGAAAAATTGACAGATATAAAAAGAAAAATGATGGGCATAAATGATTCACCTATTATCCTCATCAGCATCTGTGGCTGTGACAGTGACAACCGGAGTTCCAGGCGGTTCGTCTTCAGCCAGTTCGACGTCATACTGCGCTGGAGAGAACACTGGATCGTTGTCGTTCACGTCTTGGACCACAACGACGACGGACGCTGTTGCAGATCGCGGTGGGCTTCCATTGTCTGTGGCCGTTACCTGTGGTATATCGTAGTATATTTTCATTATTTAGAAATAATGTCATATAAACTTGAAAATAGAATGTTCTTTTGTATAAAAAGTTAAGAAAAATAAATATAAGACTTCATAAATGTGTTAATTTTATTTTAATAAATCCTAAAGTTTCGTCACCTTCACCGTGGCCATGAATACTGGTTACCAAGTTATTAATGATTAAGCACAAAGAACCAAAAAAATCTACACAATTAACAATTGCTTAAGTAAAAATTGTATTAAGTTTGCATACTTTATTTATTTATTGATTTAATAAAATAAATAATAGTCGATATTTGTAAGGCTAGGAAATTAGCATGAAAAAGATAGAACTGGATTTTTTCCAACCAACCAACTTCCAACTTCAATTAAAGGCTTAAGTTTAAATGACAGTTATCTGTTTCGTTTTAAAGTACCTGCAATTGATACTTCGACTGGACTTCCCTATCCAAAGAACTGGATGTGTAAACCCAACCAGATCTCGGATCAATGGTAATTGGGAGTTCAGTGTTGCCATTATATTCCTTATCGTTTAACGTATACGTCAATTCGGCGTTTACGCCTTCATCGGCGTCATATGCTTGAACCTGAAATCATTTAAACCGAAAGTTAACTAATGAGTAAACTTAACAAAGCATTCACAAGTTAATCTGTATATTTTAGTTGGGTTTAAATACAAAAGGAATTTAAAAATCGGAGTTCTGGTCAAATTTTTAGACAAAATTTAAACTCCTAATTCAATCTTTTTTCTCATATATCCTTCCCTACAGTTTAGTCTATCTACATACAAAATATCATCGAAATCGGTTCAGTAGTTTATACGTGATATGCATACAATACAAACAGACAGAGCTACTTTTGCTCTATAATATTAGTATTTTCTATACTGATCCATTTTCTGACCATTCTATTATTTAAAATTTGATTGTATTACTAAATATTAATATTGTGTATTTAGAGGCTCAATAATAAACAACTATAAATATATAAAAGATTTTCATTTGTTTTAAACAGATAATTTATGAATATATGTAACGTAAGATCCACATCCTTTCAATATAAATTCAAACTTACTCTGACAATACTGTAACCAATTGGTACATTTTCACTGACAGACTCTTGAAAAAGAGATGTATAGAATCTTGGTGAATTATCGTTGACATCTTTCACGTTGACGAGGAGCTGGGTCGTATTTGATCGTGAGGGACTACCACCGTCTGAAAAGTTTTCAAATATTCTATCACATAAAAATACTCTTTTATAAAAGGCGTATCTATAATACATAAATTTCTGTTATGTCATACTGTATGTAATCATATATTTCTTATAGTGGTGCATTTCAGAGTTTAAATTTCTTAACAAATCAGTTAGCTTTGAAAACGCGTAAATTAAAAAATAAATAATTATTATATCACATATTAGTAAGTTTTATAATAAATTAACAAACCTTGTGCTCGTATCACAAGTCGATAGCTCCTGACTTGTTCGTAGTCGAGCGGTTTAACCAGAGACACGTCCCCACTCAAGCTGTCAATTGAAAATTGCATCTGTGTGTTCCCGCCAATTATCGCGTACCGTATAGCTGCATTGGCGCCAATATCCGCATCCTTTGCTCTGTGGACGCATTTGTAATCAGTCAAGCGGAATTTCTTTTATTGAATAAGAATAATCTGTCGAAATTGTTACGTTAATATTTGATATTTGTTTTGATTTAATAAAATCGTGTGCGTAAAAATAGCTGCAAATTGATTCGATGAAAAGAAAACGTCTCTAAGGTCTGTGCAATTATTCCATTTAAAAAGTAGACATACATATAGTTATTGTTAATTATTTCATTAAAACGACTTATTGAGATAAATGATATAATATAAAAATCATAAACAATACCAAACGATTTCCTACTTCAACTTAACTTAACTTTTATGACACCAAACAATTTTCTTTCGGGAAGTATCGTTTAGACAGCTGTCATAACGTTAGATTGCTATTAGATCTTTAATATTTATGGTATTTTATTGTTTAATGTAAAATATACATTTTCGAATTTAGAATGAACAGTCTTTCAAGTACAGTTCTTAACTCTATTAGCTTAAAAAAGTATTTATGCAATGCGAAAAAAAAATTATATCGTATTGTCTTTGTTTTAGAATTGTTAAGATAAAATTTAACTAACGAAATATATGTGTATGACAAAAGGTCTGTTGAAATATAATAATACATCTCTCAGAGCACTGCTATATTAATTGAGCGTTTAATATGGAATTTTGTATACCTCACGGCAAGTATAATTCACTTTGAACTGTAGGCAAATACAATATCCGTAAATAAGGAATCGCTGTAGACTTATAAATTCGCAAAGGCCGCGGGTGTTCCGACGTCTGCCGGAGATTCCAATATAAATAATTTTCTATTTGTGTTTTATTTACCAGAAAGTAGCTCTTTCAAAAATAAGTGGATAAAAAGGGAAAAATACCGTCACGATAAATTAGATTTTTTTAAATTAACGTTTTAAGAATATTTAAAAAAAAACTATAATTTCCTTTGAAACTTAAACATTGTAAATACTTATAAATGTGCTTATATTAAAAGTATTTTGTTACGATTCGGAACTTATTATGAGTGCGTTCCGGGGCAGAAACCAAAATCTTTTATCTTTGAATCGTTTTATTAAGTCCCAGTTTGACAAACATTAGCATTAGATGATTATCTGTTTACTAAAGACACTCTTTTCACAGATTATAATTTTAAGATTCCATTTTAAAAATGTTACTTTAGTGACCTATATGTCACTTCGTAATTTATAATGTACTTACTTGATTTTAGCGATGACTGGGTTATCCGCTATACTGATATCTTCTTCTACAGTAACCGTGTAAGTTTTCTCGCTAAACTGCGGGTAGTTGTCATTATCATCTAAAACGTTGACGTGTATCGTAGCGCTGAAATGAATAATTTATTCGTAAGAATAAATTTTACTTGTAGAAAATTAGAGTTACTAAATCTGTAACAAAATCTGTACCAGATTATTTGCTTTTTATCTTAGTTGAACCTACTATACAAAGTATTCCTTCAAATAAGGTTTGCTTTGACGTACCAGTAATAGTTCAACTAGATAGTACTTAAATATACAGAGACCATGAATACAAATCTAATGTACCATCTAGTCATGAAACACGCTTTCGTCCGCTTTTATGTTTCCATTTAAATGAATTTACGCGGGCAAGTGAAAAGCTTAATGAAAAGTTTTTTTCACTCACCTGCTAGATAGCCTATCAGATACGGGACTGGCTTGGTCTGTGGCTTTTACAATCACCGTGTATCTTGATACTTTCTCTCTATCCAGAGTAGATCTTGTAAGCAACGCACCACTTCGCCCATCCACACGGAACACATCTTGGCTGTCCGATACTTCTCTACTGTCTATGGATTCATTATCTTCCGAATTAAGCATATCTGCTGTTACTGAATCTATTGAATATTCAACCTGAAAACATACAAAAACAAGAATAACTTTCTGTAAACAGATTTTCTGCCGGTTTTCAAATAAAAAGCGTAAAGCGGACGAGAAGAACTGTCAAGTAACTCTCCGCCACGCCTTCAAATCACCAAGAATGTTCTACAGAGCGGTTGTAAACGTCTACGTTTATTAAAATCAATCTCTAAGTCGTCAAGACGAAGCCGGGGCGAGATATGAAGTAATTGAATTTTATTTTATTTATTAAAAATCAACACCATTTTACAATAATTAAATAAAATGGTGATATCATTCGGCCGAACAGAGTGTCGGCCGATCTTTATGTGTATGCCTTTATTAATTGCACATCTATGCTGCAATAAGTTTTGTATTCCTACAATACAGTCTTATCGTTGCTATCTGTCAAAGTTTGGTTATAGCTCGTACAGTTAAACTTAGCAAGAGATACCAACTATGTATCAAGTTTACAAAGGACAATGTAGTTTGAATGATTGTTATACTGATTAAATATTGTATAATTTGATATGGCTTATAGTAAGCTAAGTATGATAAAACAGTAATATTTTCTATTATACAGATAAAATCAAAGCATTTAATTTAATTAATTCTGTCCTACTACTGTTTTCTTTCCTGGATACAGTCGCGTAGGATGTTTTTATTTACACATCCAAACCAAACGTTACGGAATAGATTGTTTAAGTAAATATCTTGTTATTACAGTTCAGACTACATCTCCCAGTGGGTTTTTCTTTCAATAACTTATAGGATAGTCAGTGCAACTGTCTACTTTATTATTCAGTCTAAGCATCTTTTCGCAGAATGTTTCGAAAGGTAGTCATGAGCTGGGAGCACCCTCTGTTATATGAATGTCAAATGTCTTCTCCAGCTCGTGCCTAATGGCACCAAATATCGAGCATCCCAGTAGCAGATGTAGTTCAGTCTGTTCTTCGTCATCATAGCATTGGCAGGCAGGTTTTATTTTATATTATTTTCTGCCTGCTCTCTTCTCGATTCTTTCATATGTACTCTATTATAATTATCTGATACGTTATGCGTTCTATTAAACAATAACAAGCAAGTACAAATAAGCCAATTTAATATAATCGTTGGGTATAATTGAATATCGCATCCCAGAAATAATTTTATTATGTGTATTTATTAGCGATACATTATATATTCTGCTATAACAGATTATTTGTTATATATATTTTCACATATCGCTGCTTCAATACAAAAGCGCCATAAATAGAAATACCTGTTTTTTCAGGAAAGACGATTAAAGTTTATAACTATACTTTTGTTAGTAGCTGTGTTTTTCTAATTTAAACAATTTTAATATTATAAAAGTGTAGTGTATGGTATAGTTTCAAAATCAGCTATGCCCACTTTTTGCATAAAGATAAATTTCTATTGCATTAATAATCTTTTTACGCATAATTTCTATTTATCTTATTTTACAAAAACACTGCAATTTTCAATAGAAATTTCAGTTTAAAGTAGGCAGTTTGATTCAAAAACCGCTATGTCAGTTGACGGCCGAAATCCAGAAATTAAGAAATTGTGATGACGTCGCGCGATTCTAAATCTATGACGTCATAATCGCGGGAAGTTCTCACGATCGCATTTTTACAACTTCTAGAAAGCCTTTACAGGACAGTTAGTGGGTTCGAAAATCCATTTCGGTTGTATAAAGCTCTCATGTACAGTAGTTTTTAACACCAATTAACACAATTTAATTACTTCATTTGATCACACTCTTAATAAAACAAAAAGAGCAGAATAGAGGACAATTAACTTTACAACCTACAACAATTATCATTTAGCTTACCTCTGAGTTTTTTCCAATATCTTGATCGGTGGCTTTTAATGTTAAAACTGTTGTACCGGGACTGGCGCCTTCCCTTACGGAGGCTTCATATTGCTGCATCTCAAACACCGGTGAATGATCGTTACAGTCCAACACATTGATCTACATGATTGTATAAATATGAGAATTATTGTGAATAGATTATGAAGAGTTTTATGTCTAAGATTAAAACGTTCTACTCGACGCTCCATGAACGTGCGATCAAATATAAATCATTATTATTAGTAATTTGTAACGACACGGTGAGATGTTTAATCTATTTTTTTAACTTTGTTAATTTATATAGTATAGACCAGATTTATATAGTATATAAATCTGGTCTGTGAGCTTTAAGCTGTACAGTGATAAACTAATGTCGTATCACATATTTTGAAATTGAAGTATGAATCCGCTAAGAACGAATGAACGAACGATCGAACGAATTTTATTACGAATGAATTCGAATTCAGAACACCAACCTGTAAAGTGGTGGTACCACTTCTCGGTGGGAACGTGTCGTCTTGCGCGACCACTCTGAAATAGTGAACGTCTAGCCTTTCTCGGTCCAGTCTCGCCTGAGTGGTGACTACTCCAGTTCTCGTATCCACAGCGAACATTCCAGCTGACCGCGAGTCCAGAAGACTGGACATGGAGTATGTAACTGGACTGTTTTCTGGATCGCTGAAATATGTTTTTATTAATTGACAATTATTTATGTAATTTAGCATTTAGTGTGAAGAATCGTTCAATAAGCAAATAGTTAATAATAGTCTTTCAAATACTAAAGAAAACAATTTCTGTAGATGACAATAAACAAGAAATATAATATCTTTTATAACTTAAAAGTTCAACGTATGAAATGAATTTTATGAGATACGATGAAAGAATCTCTGTTACATTATTACTTGGAAAAAGCGATACCTTTGTTGGAATATATCGAAAAGGCGAAATTCAGTATCAAATATATAGTAATACGAATTACTGAACATTTATCTACGTGAAGTTTGTTTGCACTGCGTTCAAATTGGTTGAGCTGCAGTTGTTTGAAAATATCGGTAGCGATTCGGAACTTTTGAACACTTCAAAGTTTTTATTTTATTTTTTTATTCGTTTCTCGTATTTATTTACATAGTAAATAGTGTTTAGTTTGAAATTAAAATGTTTTATATGAATGCTGTGCTTCTATAAGTACTAAACTGTAAACTGATTACTGAATTTATTTATTCATTAATGTTATAAATTTACAATTTGTTGCACAAAAATAGTAGAATTGAATAATGTTAATCCTTATCGCTAACAAACGATCTATTTCAGGCAACCCACAATTTAATATGTCTGGGTGAATGTTACATAATACGTCATATTTTATTATAATTTATACAATTTAAAAACACTATTTTGCAACGCTACCAATAAATATAAGAATGACTAGAAGTGTTCCATGCACCAAGCTGTGTTTGGCATTAAATTACCAACAAGTTGACACACCCATATCTAATTACACGAGCCTAGATTACATCGTAAAGAAAATCCACTCTCCCTCGGATTGAAGTAATGTGGCGAATTCCTCTATCTTCGTCTAAAAAAATTCATTAAATCCCAAATTTTATTACTACATTATTAAGCTAAGCCCTTTCTTTTTAAATTTTGGCCGCATATACAAAAAAACACGTTATTTATACACACTTCTACTTAATAATAAACAATATTAACATAAAAATAATGCCCAGTAAATGCGATGTAGATTTTATAACGCGATTAGCAATAACTAGTTCACGATCATTACAATATAATGTGTCAGATCTGACATTTCACAAAGGTCTCGTCAGCATTGTAAATTGTGATATTTTAGCGTTATAACGCGCCATTGTCCGCTGTTGACATTGTTTCCGGAACACATAAAATAGATGACTTCATAAAATCCCAACGAGCCAGCTTAAAGTCAATTAAACCAACAGTTGGTTTATGATCGGGAGGTGTTATTTCCGTGACATTCATGATTCACTGGTTAGGGTAATGGTGTCTGGCGCGTTGGTTAATTGTCGCATTAATAAGGATATTCAACACTATTGGTCTAATTTGGTTCAGTTACAAAACAAAACGGAAAGAAAACGTAAAAAGAACTGAAAAAACTGATAGGTGACCAGCTGAGTCGTGGTTGTCTGTTGACCGGTTTATTTTAGAACCTTAGAGATATAATAATTTGACGAACACAAGTTATTGCTAATTATATAAATAAATAAAACGAAACTTACCGAGCTCTAACAGTCGTGACGATAACGCCGGGAGGTTGTTCTTCTGCCACAGATGCAACATAAAGTGCCTGCTCAAAGTATGGCGACTGATTTCTTAGTTCTCTTTTAACTCTTCTAGCTATATCCGTATCGTTTAACTCCTGATGATGATACACGATCTTGAGCCGATGATCCGAATCAACTATATTAGTTTGATCACAATTAAATGTGAAAAGAATTGACACTTTCCACATCGGTTCTAATATACACACATCATCACTGGCAACCAGATCACCCTGGCTTGCCTCTATTACGAATCTTGGGTCACTGACGTCAAGAAATTGCACTTTACACATTCTTTGAACCGTCCGCGGCAAGAACGCCGTCAACGAGTTAACAAATTGCGATTTCTTTAAGCATATACCCTGCCACCTATCTGTCGTTGGTATTGAGAAGCTAGCATACGTCTCGGTTATCCACTGCTTTGCCTCAGCAATCTTAACATCGATTGCCATATCGAATGGTACTAAGAGAGAACGTTTCTGTCTACTTCTATTTCTAGCGACATAATCTTCAAACATCGCGCTAGACCATGGATATGCAGTCGATAGAACATTATATTGACTAGATCTCATTTCATCTTCTTCTAATAATCGCCAGTCTATACTCTCTTGATATACGCTTCTTTTATCTCTATAGTGATTGTCTTCATACTGCGCAGCAGAATCGGTCTCATCATATACTCGATCGAAGTCTATATCGTACAAATCAGAATGCCGTCTGCTACAATCTTCGCCTATAACTAGAATTCTTATTGGTAAGCTGTAATAGTCTATGTCTCTAATGCGTTCTGAAGTAGAATCCACGTAGAATGTAAAGAGATTGGGATAAACTACACCATCGCATCGCAATCGTTTACGCAACGTCACCAGACCGTTTGTTCTATTGACACGAAGGATGTGATGGACGAAGTTGGCAGTTCGATGGACATCTATGGAGTATGAACGTTCAGAACCTAGTTTGTAGACCGCCGCGTCTAGTACTGTGTAGCCGGGTGGTGCTGTGTCCGGGACGAGGATAAGGTAGGCGCCCGCCACTGACAGCGAACACGCTGCTAGAACAACGTGCGCCCACCACGCCATGTTGATCTTCTTCACCTGCAACACCTGCGCCTCGTACGCCGATGTTTTAGTTGATCCATCTGTAAGTATTAAATCAATATACCAACCAAAAACACTTGTTTATCAGTAACTACGCAACAATATATCAGTAATCGTTAATTTAATGGAACTTTTCCCCATTTATACATATATTTTTTATACATATTTAAACACCAGCAGAGATATTTACAATCTTAGATGATTTACGGTTTATTAGCTTAATCCCGTATAAGCTGCAAGATAAGCAGTAATAACAGTTTTAATGTGAAATTTCGTCTTAGCGGTGAATTTTAGAGTTGGCAAAAATTGCAAAATATGGAATTTTGTTCGTTTTACGTTTGAATAAATCGGATACGCGAAAATTGGATTTGGTTGGACAGATTAATGTAATCAGCCAGTTCAGCAGCGCTTATTACAGCAGTAAAACGTCACAATTTGCGTATAGTTTATTGGTACACCATTTTAATTTAAATAATTTAAAAAAAACATGTGACATCTAAAAAATATAATATATTATATAAAAAGATCAATAAATTTGTCGCATTATATTTGAACTGGGCTATTACTATTATAATATCGTATGGTTAGATGAGACTGGGGAGCCTATTCAAGATGGACTGGACCTATCTATTGCATAGAACATGAGAGAAAGACATACTAAATTATTTAAAAGTTTTACAGTTAGATAAACAATTGTAAATCAATAATATTTAAGCAGATAAATATTACTTACGTTGTTAACTAATATAATGTTGTTAATTAATCATAATAATGTTTAGAATTCACACACTATTTCAATGTTAGCAAATGATGGTTATAAGCACTCGTATGTTAACTAAAGCTGGTATGTTCGTTAATTGCGTTGTTCTCACATAGTGAATGCTTCAGTGCAAAACATAGAGGATCGTTAACTGATGAATAGCTCCTTTGTTGAAATAAAAACATCAGAATGATCTACTTCAATTGTAAAACCTAAAAATAGAGATCGGAATTGAGTTGGAAATATAATGGTTAGATAACTGAAGAGTTCGATTCGGAAACTATTGTAGGGTATCCATACGTTTCAAACTTTTTTACAGTTGTATTGTATACGTCAATAATTAAGTTAACGGATAATATGGTTGACTATATTGTAAATAGATAAAACATAATATTTTTGTAAAATAATAACAGCATTGTTTTTATTAGTAAACTGAGCATAATTTAACTAAGCGGAGATATTAGAATAGTTGCAGTACTTAATAAGAGATATACGGTTAATTATATATATAACGAAAGAAGTATCTCTGTAGGGTTTTTTGTAAGGCGTTACGTCAGCATTGCCGCCTTCACGATTACCACTCATTATTAAAACAACACTTCGCTGATATTTGCCAGGTTTTATTTTCACTATTAGCCGTCATGTAGTTACAATACATCATCTTTCATAATAATGACATGTCCGCACTTGTTTTTCTTTCACAGACTACGTATTGAAATAAGTAAGGATGACATTTCACAGCGTAATACACTTGAAAGTATTCAACGTATGTTTTTAACTTTGTAAGACAATTAAATAATGCCTGAACTTAATTATTCTATTGATTTAATACTAATTGTTGTAGTTGCAATATATAAGATATATAAAAAAAACTCATTTGATTGATTGATTACGACCCAAAGGCGAGTGACATATGTATGCTTCCGTGCTAAGCTGTAGTATGGATACTTACGGAAACCTAATTATTAAAATAGAGTACGTAATCATAAAAAGCATGGCATTCATGATTCGATTTGATACAGTTGATTCCTAAATGCACTTTGGATGCACGAAGCGCGTTTTTTTTAACTCCCAAAATCCATTACGAAATTGGCGTTTTCATATTCACCCTAACGCTAATGGCACTATCTATTAAACGTGTCAGGAATTGCCGATTCGATTGCCATCCAAGCCGTTCCCGCCATTTGACATTTATTTATACGACGTCAATAAAGATACGACATCCTAAATGATCGGCGTTTCATAATCACATAGTCCTATGCTTAGCAAGATGGTGCTTTATTTAAATCATACTGTCGATGTT
The DNA here is from genome assembly GCA_951799465.1 of Leptophobia aripa. NCBI lineage: Eukaryota > Metazoa > Arthropoda > Insecta > Lepidoptera > Pieridae > Leptophobia > Leptophobia aripa. The sequence goes on along the minus strand of OX637278.1, from coordinate 5,054,836 downwards.
TATATCATGGTATTAATAAGTGTTATGTCTGTACCATTTTACCCTTTTTACTGTTAAAAAATATTTAGAGGACAAAGATCCTTATGTTAGCAATAGCTCTTGAATTAGTCATGTGAGTAACATAGTTTTATAAAATGTCGAATCTAAAGTGTATTTATAAAGATCTACCTAAAAAATTATGAATAAAATACCTTTCAATTATGGCGCACAATTCTAGTTGTCTCGCTTCATCTGTAACAAAACAAAATACTTAAATATGACTGCACTTTTTTTAAAATATGTATTCACAAATCGGAGAATCAATAAAACTGAATTATAACTTAAATGATATTTCTGAATGTTTTGTTAAAGAGTGCTTTCTTTCAGACTTCTATTATAACCATAGTAAAATAAAAGCCTTGTTAAGAGGCAGGGTAATTCAGAATAGAAATATGTCGTATATGATATCCCGTAGTTTTCATTACTCTTCATCAGTTCTATAATCATAGTAAAGCCTAAATTACCTCATGTATTGGTCTGTATTATTGACATATTTCAAACTCAAAATATCTTTATTCAAGTAGGTCTTTATAAAGACACTTTTGAATCGTCAATTTTTACACTACCACCGGTTCGGAAGGCAGTCATCTACCGAGAAGAACCGACAAGAAACTAGATAGCTGCTCTTTTAAAATAAACAATTAATACAAAATTGTGCTACTGACAATTAAAATAACAAAGCTATTTTATTTACTAGTTTGTCCTATTAAAGATTTTCACACGCGATTTTCGCAGTGTATTCAGTTTAACTTGGAAAATGTTATTCAATTGTAAGGCGACGGGGCTATTTTTTCCTAGAAGAAAATCTTCGAATGAAGATTCAAGGCACGCACGCCATTTTACAATGCGGACTTCACAAATGCGTATGCGGTCACATTTGTTGGAATTGACGTGAACCCTTGATGAATGGGGGACTGAGAGCTCAGACTGAAGTTCGCTCGTTTATCTAATGCAGTACGTGTTACATTTATTCTGATGTGTCTTAAAGCCACAAACTGACACTAATATTAAAACTGACTACATTTACTCGATTTTAACATAAACAAGCTTTTTCCCGCGACTTCACCCGGCGTTTAAATACAAAAGTAATTTGGAAAATCGGTTTGTAAATGGCAGTTCGGGTGAAATTATTATACACAATTTCAACCCCTTCAACCCGTTTTTTCGCGATAAAAAGTAGTCCTTACCTAAAGTCTCCATAAAAAAATTTCATCGAAATCCATTCGGTGGTTTAGGGGTGTAGGTGTAACAGTAACATACGTACTCTAACTATACATACTATAACTAACCTAACTGTTTATAAGTGCTTTGCAACTCTTGATTATCTCTATATTGGTTTTATTTAATATAACATAACTAAATCGTACACACGCAGGAAAGTATACGCATATTATTTTAGATTTACATTTATTATTAATCTCACCAAAGATATATTAATTAAACTGAAATAAAACACCAATCAACATATAAAAAAATAGAAATATTTGAGAGAAATTTCTGTTTGCGAAAATTATCACGCTAGAGAAAATTATATGCTTAAACTGCCAATGGCCACTGTCAATGCAACGCCAAAATTATAAAAAATATTTCAAAAAATAATAATTATATAAATCTAAAGACGTAATAAATTTTACGAACACCTTTTAACCGGGAGATTAATCGGACAGCTTGTTAATTATGATTTAAAAATCCCACACTTCTATTATCATAAACTAGTTTAAGTCCGATTATATTAATATCTGACATATTTATTATTATAATTATTATTATCTATATTTCATGGTTTAGCAAAAAAATATTATTTCAGGTACACATGTATGGTGAACATAAAATGTTGTATCTTTATATTTACATAATGCTAATACAAGGCGCCAGGAAAGGAGCCCAAGGGTCAAAATAAAACAATCGAAATAATCTGGCTTCCACGACACAGGGTGTCCTACTATATTGTACAATTTTTAATGTAAAAAATTAAATGATTGAATAAACGTGTTTAAACCCTTCTATCTTTAAATCCATACGTAATAATAATATTAAATAAACATTAAACAAGATTTCATATTTAAAACGAGACTCGATTACATAAAGTATAAACAATAAATCAAAGATAAAAAGTGATTCTTGATCTTATGAACGGACTTTTTCAATTTTACAAAAAAATGTAATTAATCATAAGGTTTCACTCAGAGAAGCAAACCGCGGTTAACCGAAACCACAGATAATCATGCAGATGGATATTTAAAAAAAAGGTTAGTTTATTTTGTCTATGATACGTGTATCCAATAAGGTGGTTTTGTTTTTATCTATGGTCAGATAATTCACCGCGAATTGAAGGAAAACGATGTGTAAAAAAGAAATTTGGTTGTTATAAGCTCTTTATAATTTGTATTTATAACAAGTTTATATGGACGTACTTACATGTACTATTACTTAACACCACACAAGCTATAAATAGCTAATCTTGAGCCTAACTGACCGGGTCTGAAATGTGGACATTTCGTTTGTTTTTGTTTATTAACATCTAAGATATGTATTTGAAGAGATTCTTCATTGGCTAAAAAACGGGAAGCGATCAATTTAAATTTGTAATTTGTTATGTACTTAAGGGTGTTATGAAACAATATATGCAAATGAACCAATATAAGCAGTTCAAGAGTGCGTTAGATATATACATTATTTTTTGTTAAAAGTAAATAAGAAAACAAATGAATAATAAAAACAAAAGCAATTTACCACGTACCGTAGCACATTTGGCATTCCCATTGCGGGTTAGCAATCATAGGACAGCGACCTCTAGTCATCAATAAATCAATACTATTGAATAATTCTTTTAACCAACTTTATTACCTATGTCCTACTAAAGAAACATGATTATTTTATAACTTAGTAACAAGTTATAAAAGATAGTTAACAAAAAAAAGTTATAGTTACTAATTAGCTACCAGTTTTCGTACTCCTAATCAATATAAATCTTTCTCTTAATATTGAACTTAGACAATCTGGAAGACAATCTCTTACACTTAAATGCTGTTAAAAATAGTTCTCGGTTCGATTAGTCTTTCGCAAAAATATCAACTCAACAGATATTATAGACATAATGACTTCCTCACCCGCCATTACGGCGTCACAGACTACAATACCATTATAAAACTTTGACATATGACAAACAGTCAGCGCAATGACATTACAAACACTGCATTTTAATGTGTTTGTTTTAAGCGTTAGTTAAGCGAAAGGAAATTGTTCTTAACACCTGTTTCGGTGTGCCTACAATGTTGACATATTACAAGTTTCAAACATTTCATTTACATACATAAAGTTAACTGTTTACTTGTTTAGTCTCCACCGACGTGGGTACATGTACCACCAGTATATTATTTATGTTTTAATACATATCAGATGATATTTTACTAATTATGAACTTTTATAAACAGATAAACAAAAAAATTGAAATGTATTGAACTCCAGACTTTCTGTTTGCCCTTTGGGTAGTGAATATATTTTGTGTTTATCTACTTTAAAGTATTTTTTCATTAATATTAGTTATAAATTATAACGGAGAAATCAATAAGTAAGACATAATTAATATCTTACGCTACAATCTGATGTTATTAATAATTATCGGAACGGTCGCCGGTAGAAGGAAGGTTGGCAGAAGAAAAGTTATGCAATATTCGATAATGTACCGGCGGCAATTAATCCTGCACCGAGAAATAATATCATATATGGCGTAGAAGTAATGATTTTTACCTGTTTAAGATTAGTTGAATTGATATAGAATTTGGCAGCATTGTATTTGGCTTGTTTCTACCATGAAAGTCACAGGTGTACTCACAAAAAAGGAGTTTAATAACCGGGAGAGCTTCGTTATGTCGATGTAGACGGCACACGTCTGAATGGGCCTTCGCGTCGGATATCTAGCCAAAGAGCTGGGGTGATTTTTGAATAGGAAACTTGTAAGCCGCAGATTACTGTTAAGTTGGTGGATTGTTTGGGAATTTCGAGAGTAAGAAGAACTGTAAAAAACCTTTATGGTGATGTATAAATGTAAACATTCTCCCTTTACGTATTTGAAAATGTTTATTAGAATGAACACACTCATATCATTACCAACATAGATATATTTTAAAAGAATATAGCCTTTCAGGTGTGTCCTAAATTCTATAAAAATCTACTCGTAAGTGGTATGTTGAAAACATACGTGGGCATTCTTTGTCTTATTAATCTTAACATATTAAACTAAACTCCTCATCACCATGGTAACGACGTTCTTGAAACGTGTTGTGATTTCCTGTAGTCATACCGCAGTTAATGGAATGAAGCTATAGCTTCCGTTTTGATATGATTCATGAGTAGTATTTCTTAATACCTCACACATGATACCTTCTAATATAAGCCTCTGGTTACCAAATTCAATTTATATGTGATGTAATTAAATATTAATCTGAGAAGCACCCAATGATGATGATATGTAAATTCAATCTCCTAATTATTTTGTATGAATTTGAAAGTCCTTTCAAGGCGTGGTCCTGGTTTCGTGTACAACATAGGTATCCTTATAGATTATGCTTATTCAGCTCCTGGGCAAAGTATTACCTCCTTAATTAAGAGGGACGTTAAGTGGTCTGCATCTCACAATGGGCCATCCCCGCCTGCGCAGGGGTGTTTATTGTTCCCGAATCGTTTTTCGTAAACTCATGTGGAAATTGTGAAAACTTTAGATCATTAAATGTGATTTTGTGTTACCAGTAAAAGGATTTCGTTAATTAATTGCGACAATTTAAATTTACTTTAGTATCTTTTAATGTCGTTAATAATATATAAACATTCTATTTGTATTTATATACAGTTAAATAAGGGTATTTTGGTGTATAATAACAATTTTTTATTCTCGAAATATCTTTATTCTTTATAAATTTATATTAAAGCGTCAAGTGAAAAAAGTAAGTGTTATGAAATAATAACATAATATGAAACGGTTTGAAGACGGGAAATATGTCTGCGTCATAGTCCATTAGTGAACACGGAACTTCACTTCATCTTTTTATGTAAGTAAAGTTGAAAATACTCTTTTACAGCAAGCAGTTGCCTCAAAAATTTTCTATAACCTTCCCTCCTATAGCGCAACGAAAAATTTCACTACATTGTTGAAATAAAACCAAATCAAGATTCTTTCCCTGTTCGATATTTTAAAAGCATTTCAAATATCGAATGATACTCGCACAAGCTTTATAAGAATATTAATAATAAGGATACTCAGTATTTTAAGAATATCACAGTGCCATTATTGGGTTACAATCTACGGTTACAATTGAAAGGGGTTCCCACTATTCACCAGGTTAGAGCGTTATATCAATGAAGATTCAATACCACCTTTTGTGCTGTCGAGAATAATGGTGCATTTCGTACCGTATACGACAAGATACTTTAACTCCCCTATATATGGTATACTTAACGTATCAGAAACCATCATATCGAAATTATAAAGGTTTATTTTTTAGGTATAAGCGCTGGTACTGGTGGTTCTAACTTGGCCTATGAAGCAGTGGACTTTCTTGACTGAGACTCCATCGAATAAAAAAATTTAGAATTTTAAATAGTAATTAAAAATTGTAATAGCAAAGTTTGAACTGATTGAAGTTCTGTTACACGTTTAAGCTGTAAAGCCTCAAAGGGAATCGTTGGTTTGTACATCATTCCATGTATTGTCTGAATGACGCAATTTTGACGCAGTACCTATCTGTTTCCATACCGTATTTGGGAACAAATTTCTGATAGAGTAGTAGACAGAGACATTCTTTGTAAACACTTATGAACCCTGTATTATTTTATTGTCGTATGTGAGAATGTTAATATTATATAATCGACATACAAAATCTAATGTATGGTGTATTTAATGAAAATCAATATGTAAAGTATTGGTAAACTTTATATAAGATATCCTCAAACAATCAGGGAGAAATTTATCTAATATTAATTTCTATTTGAACGCTAATAGATCCCCAAGCGCTAGAATGACCAAAATGAAAGCTGTATTACTCTAAGAGTGTACTGGAAGCAGTTCAGGAAGAATCCTCAACTGATAACCACGACCACTCCATTGCGTGAAAAGCGACTTTATTATAAAAATGAAGTACTTTATACAATAGAAGGACAGTGCCTCAGTAATGGTGAGGTTTTCGAATAATTATTTTTAATGAGAACGTAGTCTTTTTGTATGGGCATCGCTTTACCAAAATGCAATAGCTGCAGCTAAGTTTAAATTAATGTAACTCAAACAACTGAATATATGAAGATTGTTTCAATGACATGAAGTAGATATATTGCTCTCTAACTACGATCTGTATAATGTAAAATATCATACTTTAAAATTAACCTTCTTATACATATTACTTATTAGCTGACCACGAATGTGGTATAACTCGGAACGATATCATATAGGTTTATAGACTATTATTGATAAATACCACATTTTTTTTTTCCACATAATTATAACATTTTCTAACCAAACGTGGGAAATGTATGAAAACACTCGACTATATTTTTTAACAAATCCTAACTCTTGAGAAAAGCAACATTGCGTACTCTATACAAAGATCCTTTCATGAATGCCGAGAACCACTTATGCCACGTTTCTCGTATCGAAGGCTCTCCTCGAGTCAAGATCTCAAGAGCCAGCTAAACCCTATATAATTCCATACAGGTGTTCCTTGACCTTGTAATGAGAATGGTGATTGTAGTGTGGTATGAACGAAGTAGAAAGACTGTACTTCAGTAACACGTATATTTCTGCTTTTTGGATTTTTGTACTGGTGATTTTAACTGATTGAAGTGTATTCCTTTGTTTTAGAATAATATTTAGTATAGCTTTGTTACATACTAGCTATAGGGACAGAAAAAAGTACTATTATAAGCAAGACGTAACAATGTATACGACAATAATATGAATTTATCGTGCCCTGGATATTTAATACCATGATAAAGGTGCTTACTGAAGTTTTAAGGGTATTTTACGGCTTCTGTAAGAGTATACTTATTTTCAGAAATATAATAGTATTAAGGTTGTATTCGTTTTTTGAATGTTATTACTTCCTGTTATGCAGTTCCGTTTTTAAATATATATACTAGACATAGTGCTTTCGTTAAAGTTTTTAAAAGTACTAAGAGAAAATATATGCTAATTGGACAAAACGCTAACTCGTTATTTTGATTAATCAAATAGGTTAGTTACAAAATTGCGTCGCGAAATAATTGTTTATTCATCACTTAGCAAAGAACGTTATCTGCAATTTTCAGGAAGATTAATAGCTTGAAAGTTAAATTTGGAGTTGAAACAGGCACAAATTAGTGCCTCGCAAGCAAGCGCATTTAACCTAATTAGGCAAATACAAGCATGAAATGTATTTATTTGCTTTCGGGAGGTTACTGCAAATGATAAATCTGCCGTTCAAGGACTGACAAGCCACTGCTGAACCCTTAGTTCTCAGCACATCCAACTCATTACAATTTATTAATATAATTTTTTATCTGTATTATAAATAAAGATAATTCAAGTACCAAATATTAACAGATAAATGATTACAGATCTCTACTATACCATTCAGGAGCCATATAAAGCACAGCACTGAGTGTTGTCTATGAAATAATTAAAGCAAAAACTAATATTAAAAAAACTAATATAATACTAAAATTAATATTATATTTTTTTAATTTTAAATTATTTTTTTTATAATTTCCTTTCTGTACGTTTACACATATATATGATGAGCCGTTTGGTATATGCCAAAGAATGTTTCACTGAAGAAACAAGAGAAATGTGAATGTGTATAACAATTCATTTATTATTTTCACCACGGTATTCCCGAACCAATACGACTAAGTCTCCTTTAACAGAGCGTACCACTTATCAAAAGGCCGGCAACGCACTCACGTGCGCCTAGCTACGTGAGTGTGTATGGGCGATGACATCACTTTTATGATGTGCCTCGTTTTCTTCTATAAAAAGAACAATAACAAATATGAAACAAACAAAGAATAATAATTACATGTAATGAAGTGAACAAGTTGAAAGGTCGAAGTATTCGTTTGAATGTTGACTAAAAAACCCCTACGGTAACTGTTATTTGTAAGTTTTATTTATAGAAAAGCACTTAATCTGTTGTTTTCCCATAAAACCTCTCGTTTGTCATCATGAAATAACGATTTGCGCTGAGAAACGATCTTAGAATCTGAGGTAACGCTAAGGTGTATATCAATGTATTATGGTAAATAAACATATGTTATTTTTAATATATATCTTTTCCACATATCGTATCAACGATGACTGTACAACATACATTAGTCTTATATCTATAGCTATATATACAATCTCAGCTTGTTAACTATCATTTTTGAGCGTGATCACAAATGTCCAATTTTACTTATTTGTACATAATTCATACAATACTTAATAGTGTCCGAAGGCCCCACGTCGGGGCATAGGCATGACATTTCTCCATTCTTTGAAACCAATAAATGACCTAATATAATCAAGCAATGATCTTAAAAACAAATTAACGTATTGTCTTGTTTCATTCTTAATCTTGCAGTAAATGTCCGCTCGGTTTCATTTAATGTGAAGAGTCATATTAGGTCTTAAATTCATTCGCTTTGACAGTAAAATCATACTTATATGCAGAATCTTTTTTTCTCACTTTAGTCGACTGATAACATTTAATATAGCTTTTAGTATTATAATTTTATTGTTTAGTTAACTTTATAAGTTATTGTTATGCATGTATATCTCTTGTGTGATAATTAATGTATATTAATACAAATAAGATTTCTTACGGAAAATATTTGTTTAGGCCTTATAATTTTCTAGTTGTATTTAAAACATTGGTGGCGTTTTGATTTGGATATATGTATGAGATGGCAACGTCCTCAAGAGCCCTCGCAGTGTCTATGGACGGCCTCAACTTTCCGGGGAGCTTTTATAATAAAACAACAAAACTTTAGTGTTCATTTATGATGGTACGCTCATCTAACGAGTCTTTGTTATGTATTATGTATGTGTCCATTTTTCGGGGCTTGACGGATTGCTCCCTGGATTATCTCTGGACGCGCTACTGGGAGCTCATAGCGCGTAACAGATTTATTGATGTCATTTTATATCAGACCAATGAAAGGGAATGTAATTTCGGCTATATTTCGACTAGGAATTATATTTGGACAATAAATATAAGTTCCTACCGTTCCTTCAAACATTCTTTGTAATAGAAACAGGATTGGTGAAAAATTGAGCCTAATATAAATTCAAGCGATTGCTAAATTAAATTATTAAATCTGTTCGAATATTAGGTATATATCCAAAATGATAAATTTATTAATATGACATACCAGACAAAGTTTTAATGAAACACTGCAAAATGGAGCCGAAAACGCAGAAAACTTTGCATCGTGTTTCGTCATTACAGCAGACACAAGTTTTCACTTAACTACAGCTATTTGAAATTCAGTGAACGCCAATTACAACATCTAATAAACTGTTAGGATCCTAAATAAAGATAATCCATTACGCATTATAACTCGACTATTGTCCACGTGTATATTTACAATTTATATTTAAATAAAGTGTTAGTTTTTGATTATTATTATGAAAAATCAAAATTTTTGGATATTAAGTATATCTGGAACAAATTTATCAGTTTTAGTTTTAGGCAAAAGAATAGGGGTTTTTCTAACTATTTTGTGTCTACGTCAAACTGTATTAATTTTGTAAAAAGTTTTTATATGTTGTGTTGTTGTTATTTTTCGATGCTGTTTTTTTTTTATTATTTCTATAAGGAAGAAGTCTATAAGGCGAATAGGCATTATGGTTGAAACATGATCGACATAGGTTTCCCCAATCCTTTTAAATTGAATCATGCAAACAAATATATTTATCATTAAAATAACATAGAGCATATATAATCTCTTAGTTTTATAAAACTTGTCTAACAAATATAGTATAGAAAAGCTTCGAACTTCAAGCGCTGTTAAGTTATTAGCTTCAAGCTTAAAGCATAAGTCTATTCGGTTGACTGGTTCAAACTTAACGAGTGAGTTTGATCTTTTTTTGAGAAATTATTTGAATAATTAATTTGAAAGCTTTCCAACTGAAATAAGTGGAGTTCCGCGTCGTTCGAATGCACTTTGACGATGTTATAAAATCATTCGATAAGGTTAATGCAACTTGTATAAGCATTTACTATGAACACGAAGTACGGTAGTGCCCAGTTTAACTGCTTAATAATTAACTACTAATGTTACAAATATTTTTGTATTGCTTTGTATTGTGTTCTGGTTTACGTTTTGACTTAATGTATGTCCCTTTGATGGGGCAGAGGGACCTCTATAAGGATTACTAGAATTATTATCATATACAATCAGTATATTTTACTATAATGTGGACACAGAGAGTAAGTTACACAGATTCTAATAATAAAACCATCTTCGCCATCTTAAGTCTATGACTTCAATAGATCTACAGTAGTATAATTTGAAAGAGTAATGTATCATAGTATTTACAGTCACAAGTTTAAACACATAATACAGAAACCCTTTTAAGAGGATTAATACTTTTCCGGAACCTCACATAAAATGAAATGAAGTCTGCATCTTTCAAACCGCAAAGGGCTCATAACGAAAGCCTATCAAATCCCAGGGGATAATATTAACTCCGCCACTTTGTAAGATGCACGTTCAAGTTTATTAAAAGCTCGAAAAATGGAACCCCAATACTTTGCTATATTGAATTCATATTGAATGAAATAAGGTTTTGAATGGATTGAAATGGTTCGAAATACGAAAAGCAATTTTGTTGAAACTGGAACGGTTTAGTTATACGCGCAATCATCTTTTTAACATTCTTCGTGTTTAGCCATTTTGCTTTTTTTATAGATGTTTTAAATATTGTGAATTTGTTAAGAGCAATGTTACCAGGACTTAGCAAAAGCTAATCTAATCTTTAATCCAAGTTGTTATTGCAATATTAATTATTTAGATATCTTAGAAGGTGAAGTAAGTTTTAACCGAAGGCTGACGTCTTTGCTGTCACAGCATAAGTTACAGCAGGCATTACAGGCATTGTTAACAACTTGATTTTATAAATCCTAAATAAGGTAAAAAAATGTGAGAAAAAATGTAATGGTCTGTATATTGTTTATTAGAAAGTATATGTCTGATCAATACCCCAAGACAACAGTAATTTTCTCGTCTGTGTTGTCTGTATTTTCGCCAACAGATTAAGCTTCCGGAGCGTAAAATAGGCTATAATTTATTGGAATGAGTTACAAATAAATATTTAACGCTATAAACCTCTTTGGGATTGTACGGTTTATATGTTTATTTATCTTTACTTAGTTAAAAATGATGTGAGAAAAACAATCTCTTCAGCAAGAGAATCGTATAGCTTCTTTCAAATAATTTAGTTATCCTGTATGAATATGAATCGAGCAATTAAGTAGACATATAGATATTTTGTTGTGACTTTTGATAGTCAGAATTGAAGAGATATTTTAACAAGCAGGTGAGGTGCACAAAGGTTTTGGTATATGTTTGTTTGTAATATTGAAAAATTTGCTGTTTAAAATTGTGCGCAAAATAATAACCACTCTTTGGCCCAAGCTTGTCACGTCAAAAAGAGAAGAAAGACCGATAAAACAACTGCCACGAACACAGTCGCAGGTACGGTACATAAGTTGCTGGTAATAATAGTATATCGCAATACTCACGGCGGTCATCAAAAATCTATTAAGCAAGATCGCGAATTGCAAGAAAGCATTCCTCAATTATTGTGATTACCAAGCAAGGTATTTCACAATTTGTACTAAATTTGTATTCATATATCTTCATATTATATATTACTAAATTGTAAATTCTAGCATAAATGTCTTTAATTTGTATTATGAGATGTCAAGATATCAGACCAATGTGTGTCACATGCCGATCCTATAATGAACACACTGTTACTAATTAGTTTGATATTACCATCCGAGTTTATAAATTTTTAATATTCTATATTATTTACTTAATTTTTTTTTAAATAAATTGTTAATTGCAACTAAAAGGTTTATTTTTTAAGAAAATTTGAAATTTCGTGCCGTGAGAGTTGTTGCCGTCTGCACCAGATTATTGGTGTAAATTTTGAATAAAAATATTAGAATACAATGTATCAAGAATAAGGGATTATACCGTTAGATTCTATGGCGGAAAAGCTGCTCCGATCTTTAGTCCAAGTCCAAGCTAGACACAGAAAACTTAATTCGGAGCTTTCTTAAAACTATAAAATTATATTATATTTATGAATATGTTTACTGGAAGCATACTCGTTTACCTTGATTGTTGATTTATGATTAACTAGCTTTCCGCCCGCGGCTTCGCCCACGTGTAATTTGGTTAAGTATATAGCGATTTTTAATGATCTTGAAAGGGCTTTCTTTCACGGGCTAAAATCTTGTTACAATTGGAATTATATATAGCCTGTGTTACTCAGGGATGATGTAGCTTTACAGGATCGGATGATTCGGGGAAATTGAGGGCAACTTGCAAATTAACGTACAGGCAATTAATATTCTGACAATTTTATATTCTGATAGTCATCTTCTTATGTGGATGAGCTGATGATGGAAGGTAAAACTCCTCAGCGGTTAAGAGTTGAAAGAAAATTCTTACGAAGTTATGAGTACGAAATACGTACGTGTGAGGTTATTACTTATTAGCTTGACCAAATAATAAAAGGTATTTATAATAAAACCTCATTAACGTTAAGGGCGTAGGTGGAAAAATGGATGTGGACAAACGATAAACGTCTCTTCACTCGTTTCCTTTTACTTGTTTGTATAGGTAGTGTTCACTCAAAATAATCATAGGGTAAAACGTTAATGAAAGTTTGAAGTGCATGGTAGTCATTACACAATGGAGCATCTTAATACCGCGATCTATTGGATTGGATTGGATATTTGGCCTAAGTAGAAGTTCTTTAAAAAAAACTAAGACTCAACCTCGCACACTCACTCACACAGCAACACCATTGCACACACTGATACACACTCACACACTAAAATGTTCGTACTACACATAGTTCCACTTGTTCATGTGTATATATATTTTTATTTATTTTTTTCTGTTCGTGTTTTTTTCGTTATTCTTTTTTCTGATCTTAGATTCTATTTCCGGTTCTATATTTTAACCTTATTTTGGCTTTATTTTTAATCTATTTTTATTGTGTAAACTGTTTTTAATAAGCTGTATAGGTTTAAGACATAAAAAAAATAAAATAAATCTAGGTTGATGACGAATTTTATCAACGCCATCTATCGAGCACATTGTTCAACACTTCAACCGCGCCCGCGCGCACTGCGTTATTTGTCCTCTCATAAGTTTTAATAATAAGATTAACTTATATTAGAACATATTTAACAATATATAACTAATCAATCAATATAAGTGTTTAAAAATTTTGAAGCAGTGGTTGAAGTAAATTTTCAATTGACCATAACTTCTTTTTCTCTTAACCGATTTTGACAAAATAAACTTTTGACAACGCTCCCAATTATATGTAATCCAACTGTGAAAACCGCGTTCAAATCCGTTCAGTAGTTTTCAAGTTATAACGTACCAGACAGACAGACAGACAGACAGACAGACAGACAGACAGACAGACAGACAAGAATTCCAAAAATTGTTTTTTTGGTTTCTATGACTCTTCTTTAATTGCCTCCTTTCAGTTTTTCGGAAAAATATTTAATGTACAGATTTTCGATTTTTACTGTCTTATTATTAGTATAGATTTATCAATAGCTAATCGAGAAATAGCTCGCAAGATTGCGCAGGCTAAATAAATCGTGGAATGAAAACAGGTAGCCTGACAAATTTTGATAGTACTTTATATGACCATTTACATGGACGAGCTTTTAAATCTCTTACAAAGAAATTGTATTCTGTATCGGTTAAAGAGGTTAGTAACCTTTATAGGCAATGGGGTAAAGTCTTTATTAGAACTTCGCCATTCTATTATTGGATTAATTAAGACACTTTTTGTTCCATTTTTAAAAATTTAATTATATTGCAATTAGAATAGTAAATTGTCGTACCCTTATAATAACCGTAAACAATATGTATCATACGTATTATACCTTTTAAAGTATTAGCAACTGTTAATTCATAAATCTGCTTAGACTTAGGCATTAATAACATAAGTAAGCCTATTAGTTAAATGCCGAGAACAAATATCTTAGGGTTGGATCGGGTTTAACCGGAAATATGGTGAAGGGAGGCCGCATCCGGCGCGTTAAATGCAAACTGGATCTTATTTCATTTTGGTATGTAAAATTTACGTGCAAAACTCTCCCACAGGCGACATAAAAGTCTAGGCTCATAAATTACCTATGTTATCAAAGACAAGATTCTTCTTAACAATAATTCAAAATTATAATATTTTAAATACGTCTCTGAATAAAACTGTAAGGTCTTTAATTATATTAAGGTCCAATCTTATTTTTTTTAAATAAATCGAACCTAGTACTTATGGGATAAATAAATATTCGATAAAACTTACAAAAAACGAGAGCTTTATTGAATTCGTGTTACAATAAGGACGATTTTAAGTTGAAATAATGAAAAATCCATATAACTGGGGTTTTCCGTTAACTTATCATGATTTTGCCGCTTTGTAAGGTGTTTAAAATATATTGTAGCTATGATGAATTCATAGCTATGGTAGTTATCCTAATATTTATATAGTTTAAACTCGGGAGAGTCATCTTATATGTATGGTCGACAGATTTAAGTAAATAATTGAGATTATAGATGAGTCAAAGTTAAAAAAAAGAAGTCTTGAACGCCTTAAGTCAATTGATTTGATGACCATATAGAAAAATATTTTCATAGTTGGCCTTTTCATTTTCAAACTTTATTTCACACAATTGAGAGATAACAACAAAAAATCATAATATATGGTGTAACGGGCGGTTTTATCGCTGATAAGCGTATTCCTCCAGACAACTCGTAAGCTCCTAAAAAAATTGAGACTAAAAACTGTTGTTGGAAAGAATGTTGTTTTCCAACACTTGGCATAACAATTGAATGCTTCAAGACGTATTCATAAGCTAAAAGCTAGAATACGCAGATTAGCACTCCATCCCTTAAGCTTTGTTAGTGACAGCTTACTTAACATGACGTCACGTGACATCCGGCTTAGTTTGCAGGCTATAGCTCGCACCATTAGGATATACACTCAGTAATTACACAATTTACAAGTCCCTACTTGATATATTTTTCATGTTGCTACTGAATGATTTATGAAGTTTTTTGGACTCATTGAGTTTAATTTACGCAAAAAAACAGACACATCACAAAAATACAATAAAAGAAGATATATTACAAAAACATGTTTCACAGATAAAATATGTTATATACACAGTCACAAGTACAGAAACAACAATAAGCCACGGGAGAAAAAACAATACAAAATTAAACTATAAATTAAAAGTTACATACCTTAACACAAACACAATGAGAGAAGAAAAATATAAGACATATCGTGAATATTATATAATACACATAAATTTGTTATAACAGTGATTTCAATTTCGATTCTTACTGAACGCAGCAGAGGGGCACGAAAAATTATCTGAATCAAGAAAGTTATCGTTAAACGTTTTAAACATTCTTTGTAACGGCACTCGTAAACCGATGTTTGTCCTTGTATACATGTATACACTTCTCTAATATCGTTATATTAGTCAAGTGTATAAGTTACGCTTGTAGTACATATATATTTATATTTTACTAGGAAATATAGCAAATACATTTCTTCAAATTCCGGATCAAATTATAAGTAAAAAAACTCCTTAGCTAATATATTTATCACTAGCATGTATCAACAATGTATAAGAAAACAGTGTTTCATTATACAATTTAATCTTTACGGCAATAAGCCGCAGACTATACAATTATAGACTACATATAGTATAGACAAGATCTGTTGCGACGCGTTGACAATACGACTGGAGGGGGGTCTGAGTTATGTATTACTTTACGGATAAATGCATTTGATGTAAAAGTTTCGGAGCTTTTGTAACTAAAGCTATTATTATCTTGTCGGTTGTGTCGTAAGAATAATAAAAAAAAACAATAATACATTTGTAAATACTTGTATCGCAATTGTGTTGTTAAGATATGTTAATTTGTTAAATACAATGTTAGTATGAGAAATGGATTTTTTAAGTACGATAAATAAGATTCATAGATCAGAAGCTTACAACTGTCTCCTGGATTATCACATATTAAATTTATAGATTTGTTTTACTTAGGATTAAAACCTTTTTTATAGAAGGGAGGCACACTTCAAAGATGAAGTCGCCAATAGACAGTCGTGACTGGGATTGCGTACAAATGCCGTCAATTTTTACGCTATTTAGTCTATATTGTGGTTATGAATAATATATTTAACAAAATATTAATTATATTAAGTGCTGACTCTGTCAACATTAACCTACACATAATATAGGTATAATATAGACCCAACATATCTCAATTACGGTGAGACACGTAACACGGGGGACATTAATAGTTTATTGGTAAACTTGTCTGTTTGTTTCATTAGAGGGTTGTGCCAGTATTATAGACGTATAAAATGTATTGGTTTGTTTTATTAACAAATTTTATATAGATTTACTAATTGACTAACAAAAGATATCGATAGATAGCGAACAAAATAGAAGACAAAAGGAAGATATTATACTCTCTTACGACATGGAGCTAACGGGCTAAACCGACGCCCATGGGCACCAGCAACGGAAAGCTACTAGATAGCTGGAACTTTAACAAATATCAACACGATTATTACACTTTAACTCGAACTTTCAGTCAGAGGGTATTTTTAAGTCAAACAAAACAGCGTTTGGTTAATGCGGCCGATTTATAAATATGGAAAAGTTATTAAGATAAAAGAAATAAGAATTAGATTTAATTATCTGTTAAGATTTACGACCATAGAGATTTTATATCGTATGTAAAATTTGAATAGTCAAACAATGTCGCTAACTTATTCATTATTCGATAAGGTGATAACCAATTCTACAAACAACCCTTTACAAACCCTTCTAAATTAAAAAAAAATCCACAGATAAACATATTGCAGAACTGTCATTATGTAAATGGTGTATAGAGTTAACATAAAATATCTGAAATTATGGGACGTCGCGCCGAACTTATCACTTTATTGCGTTGTAAACAGCGTTAGGGCTTCGCAAATTTAACGCGAGCACAAACATTTAATGGACGCTTTGTTATTGATATACTTGTTTTAGTATTCGGCAGTTATATGGTACAACAAGTTTACACATTGTTTATGGAGTTATTGTTAAAATGTGTACAAAATTATGAATCAAAATAAAACTACGATGTATGAAATTAATGTATTATTCGAAAGTCGTGTTAACAGAGACAATTTTGTATAATTTATTATCTGTGTCAGAATTTTAAAAATATTTTTGTGAGCTATTATTTAGGTATATATGGAATTGACCATTGGCCAAAAAGCTATAGGCATAATGCTTGCCTATGTGTACTGGAACCCATACTAAGTCGTTAATTAGACTGCCCACATTTTTATGTTGTTTTGTATTTATTATCTTATATCTTAATAATTATTAAATTGTGTACTTGTAAATAAATGTTTATTTTTTAATCTTATATATAAAATTTTCGTATCACAGTTTTCGTTCCCTTACTCCTCCGAAACGGGTTGACCGATTCTCCTGAAATTTTCTGAGCATATTAAGTAGGTCTGAGAATCGGCCAACATCTATTATTAGAGACTTTTTATATATTTTTTTGGCAAAACGACGTTTGTCGGGATCAGCTAGTATACATATATATTCTCTATTAAAAATACATTCGGAATTTGTATATTTATTAATTAAACACGGTACCATAAATATTGTTTATATTTTTAATTATTGTGCCTAATTGTACTTTAAACCTTAAATATATTACACATACTACTAGTAATTATATTAACATAAATCTACCTGTGAATTTCCAATATATATTATCTTAATTACTGACTCATACTATTCCCTAATAATACGGTAATTCAAGTCGTCTACCTTGCGTAACACGATACTCAAAATGAACGTCAGTTTGAACACGTCAATTAGGTAATTTGGGTCTTAGCCATTTATTAGCATATCCTGCTGTTAGAGCCCGCATATTATATGGGAAGGTATTCGTCAATTGACCCTTAAAATGATTCGCTGGTACCTGTTTGGGAAACTTGTTTGCGAGGTCTGTAGATCTCTTTTTAGATCACGATTCTAGGGTAAAAGGAATTCCATTCCCGCTACGGTCAAAATTTTAATTAGGTCTGGGTTCATATAAATGAAATTGATTTAATTATTCAATGTGTCGTTATTTTTGTTGGTTGAAGAAACAAACTCAAAATTGTGAATTATCGTATTGTAATATTATAAGTCATACATTATTTTTACGCATATGAAAATAATCTGTCAAACGCGTTTCGCCAAACAGGATAGTTCAGTTGATTTAACATAATACGCATCGTTCAGATTACTCGAAGTTGCTAAAATACAGATGGGTCCTATTCAACCGTTTAAATAATATTTTATTGCATTATTTACAGAACATTATCTAAAAATTATGGTCGGTAGGTTTTGATTAAATATAGCGAAATTTTTAGTGGCAATTTTAAAAATATCAAAGGTTCATCATAATTCCCGCCACGTGAATGTGTATGGGTGACGATTACAACTTTATGGCCTCCTCGTTTGCCTATATTTGGCCTATGGCTCGTTTGCCCCCTCTTCTATATAAAAAAAATTAAAACCATTTAATAACTGTTTAAATAAGACATATATTTTTATACATTAGCATATCAAGTATTCGTTGACATAACTTTCATATGCAATTTACCTTAAATGAAAAATGAGATGGACATAATTCTGTTGAAATCAATTTATGTTGACTTCCTCATTAAGTTTATTTCGCTCGATAAAAATGCAAATGCTTTCATAAACTTTACGATCATGTCCCTTACTTTTATGGGTGCAGTATGTCATTCCGTTTGCTTACCGAAGACTGTATACTAATTTGCATGAAATTGGATTAAAGCGCATTTTTTATGCCTATACATTTATGTACAGACTCCATATGAGCCTTTTTAAGCTCTCTTAAAGGCGAAGTGTAACTGGTCGTACTTCTAATGACAGCTGGTTACACATATTAATAGTAAGAGAAAGAAAGTGCCCTAAAAGTAAGAATGAGAAAGGAGCAAATGAAGAAAAACTTTTACATTTATTGCTAAAGCTGTTAAATTTAATACCCATTAACGACATAATTAAGTGAAATAAGCTTTCGGTTGGATTTATTGAATCGTTAAATTTTAAATAATTGTCCTATTTAATAACTCTAATTGATTGTTACAATATTATTTAAGGTTTTATAGCACATATAATTAGTTAACATTCTTGCATATACACAAATGTTCAATCTTATAATTTTTTAACTCATCTGACGTCACAGCGAGGCACAAAGATACAAAGAGTACTTTAGTTGATAGAGTGCTAGACTGATTTAGGCCATTTGGATAAGTACCTACTAGATTGACTCCTGACATATAATGAAGAGGTTATATACAATATTAGCTGAACCGGAAAACGTTGCTTTGCCATACATATTATCTCTTGTGTAGGTACAAAAAATAACGATATAGTTAGTGGAGATAACTAATTAAATGGCGATTGATCAGTTATTTTATTTCATTTGATGTTATTTTATTTAAGTTTTCTATGAGAGAGTGCTATTTCTCCGGCCGTGCCTGCCCATTCGGCTGAAACTTAAAGTAACAGCATGGCATTCCCACTCAAAAAGAATTGAGAATGCCTCAGTATTAAAACACTGTACAAGGCAAGCTTTCGTATTCTTCTTGCAATAAATTATTCTTTTTAATTACGGAAGTCCATTGCTGTGGTCGTTATAAGACTTAAAAATCGAGTGAAGATTCAAAAGTGTAGACTCAAACGTCTGTGAATTTTAATAAAAGACTATAGGAACGGAAATCTTAGAAGCGATTTCTGAACAGTTTTTTGCTTTCGTGACGGCATTGAAGTCTTGCATTTAATTTGCAATATTGCTTTGTAAATGTCTTATTCTTCATGCATATTGCATGCTTATGCCTTTTCAGTGAAGTTTCAACGTGGTTGAATAGAGAAAAATCCTTAGATTAATACTTAAATTCTATATAAAAATTCATATTAATTATATACAATATTTTTTTTATATAAGAGGAGGCAAACAAGCTGGCGGATTACTTCGTGTGCTAACCGCCGCCTATAGACACCTGCAACGCCAGGAGGCTTATAAGTGAGTTACCGGCCTTTAAGGAAGAGGAACGCTCTTTTTTTGAAGGTGCCCAAGTCGTAGCGGCTCGGGAATACCTGCGCTGGCAGTTGGTTCAACAAAGAGGTGGTGCACGGCAGAAACTGCCTTAAAAAACGCACAATTGTGGAGCTCCAGACATTAAGGTGGTACGGATGGAATTTCGTATTATGCTTTGACGTAAATAATAGATAATTCATTATATATTTATAAGTTTAATATAAGCGCTAAATCTAAAGATGAGATTAATCATTATACCTACACGGTATGCTCTTATGTAATGCTTACCTGAAAAGAAAAATTTGTAATTAGTAAAAATACAAAACCAAATAGAATATTGTTGAATGAAAAATATATAAATTTCGTTTTTAGTAATGAAAGCGTCCTGAATAAACAGTGCAGGTTTGATGTTAGCTAATTATTGAGCCATGAAACTGAATACAAACCGGGTACCGTCAGTAGAAACGACGAATAAAAGGTTTATATTGAAATTTAAGTTTATTTCAAAAATTGTTTTAACTTTTTGATTTTCTGTATAGTGTTTAACAAAACCATTACACAAAGTATACTACAGAATAGGAAAATATTCAAATTTACGACAGAAGCACTAAACTATTTGAAGACCTATCTTTTTAAATTTAAAATCAAAAAATTGTTAACATAGAAAAACATATCGATTAGAAAGCAGCCGAGAGAAAACTTAAGACCGGGCTGTCAATTGAATCATTTGGCCAATAGGTTTACTTTAAGTATTTGTTTTTATATGAGACAGGATTGAGAAGAAATAGAAACCGCCCGTGGACACCTGACGGAAGGCGTAAATGAAGCCAGCCTTTAAGGGAATAAAACGCCTTTTATGTATCGTATACTTATGATAAATGTAACTGATGTAATGATATTACTTTATTACATAATACTGAAAATTAAGCAGCTACGAAGCTAGATTTTCCTTAGTAATAAAATGTTGTCATCACATTATTTTCTTGCGAAAAACTCGTTCGAATTTATTCTGATTAATTTGTATTTGTAATAAACTCAGCATTACATTTATAATTAGTATTTCAATAAACACGATTAAGAATGGTACATTTCATTGTATTTGACATAGAAACTGTATAACAAAACGTAACCTTAGACCGTATAGTTAAAAACCACTAGCCAACGATCCGAAAAGCTGTTATGCAAGTAAATGGTGTCTAGTTCATATCGATTTCAGGCCAAGTGAGTGGGTGTAATTTGTTTGTATGGCCCGTATACGCAGCCACATTTACCACACCGCACTATGCAACATAAACCTTGATAGGATATGACCTCGTTGGTCCCCAGCTTAGTATACCATTGTATATTAATATGCTTCAAGTGTTATTGTGTTAACATTGTGATATATAATATACCTGATATTTCAATTTTATTATTTGCATACAATATAATTTAATAATAAAATGATTCGGATATTTTGTTATCGTCTGTACTGAAACAACTAATTGAGCGTTAAACACGTTCAACTGACCAAAATCATCATCGGTGATTGCCCGCTGCCAGCCGATACACGTAGTTATATCAGAGTATATTTTGTACCTAAAAGTATGGATGGATTTTTGGGAATTAAAAATTAACATTATTTTAGCCTCATTTCATCAGATCAATGCAAAAATGTTGGGTGTCTTTATTTTTATATATAATCAATAATTTCTAATTCAATAATTTTCTTCTTATGTCTAACGAGGGTTCCAAAATAAACCAGTCCGGAAAGACAATAAACCCGGCTGGTTAACTATCATTTTATTGAGCGTGATTACTGTTTTACAGTTATCTCGGTATATAAAGCGACACATTTCGAAGCATTTTTATCGTTTTTTATAGTATAATACGACTTGCCCAACAATTATTTCTTAATTACATTTTAGAATGTATGACAAATTTGAAACATCATTTGGTAGTTTAATTTTAAAATTCGTATATAAATAATATAAAGGTATTATATTAAACGTGATGAGTTTATATAAAGAACGAAGGACAATTCTTAATTAAAATAACGACTTAATTCATACTCGGGGGTGAGTCCCAGACATAAAAAAAGCATTTTATTAAGAAATTACGGACAAAACGATTCTTTTATTTACAGTAATGACCGTATTATTAAGAGATGAGATGTTATTTAATCATTGATGATAATGACGATGTTATTTTATCATATATTTAAAAAAAAGTTACACATGACACACGGCCTGCTCGATATTAAGCGCCATCCAGACAAAATGTAAGAAAATTTAAAAAAATATAATATACTAGCTGAACCAGCAAACGTTGTTTTGCATATAAATTAATTAAAAAAGTAGAAATAATTCAATTTCACAGTATTTCGTTTACTAGAAAATAAATTTAATTTATACTTTAGCCTCAGTAACACGTGGTAGTCATGCTATTGAATTGGAGCTTAAATGACACGTTTGTCGGTTTACCATAGCAGTGCCATCTATTGATTACTTACTCAATCCAGTCGAAAAGTATCGACATCTGTTAGAATCTTTTAGAGTTAAAAGATAATTGTGTCAATTAATTGTATAGACAAATAATTTGCAATTAAATAAAATTGCGACTATAATTAAAGATCTAAGCTATCCTATATCTCAAGTTGGACCAGACTGCTCACAGTGTGCCAATTTCATTTAAAATCGGTTATGTAGTTTAGGAATCTATCGGGGACAAACATCGTGACAGGAGATTTATATATATAAGATTGATCATCTAAGCGAAATTAGTTACAAAGTAAACTTATTAATAACAAAACAAAAACAGTCTTGTATATACACAATTACATCTAATGTACATACCACTAGTACAGCAAAACCAATCTAAAAACACAACAAAATCCAATAAATAAATAAATAATGTTTTATTATTACTAAAACATGATTAATAACAGTTTATTAATTAGACAGGAACATTGTGTATGCGATTTATTTATTGACGTAAGCCCACGATATTAATTCGGTAAGAGGATAATTAAATGTAATATTTCATGCCTAAAGGAAATTTTCTATACAGCCTTTGTTCCCCTAATTACACAGGCTTGCTCAGGAGGCAGTTACTTGCATATTTTAATGCTTTTATCAACTTCCTCGTGGTGCGGACCCTGTGGGGTTTCTTGTAAGTTATAATATCCTATTACTTTAAAATTTAAATATATCGTTTAAGTGAAGTGTTGTTTATATACCAGTACTAGGGGAATTGGAAGTGTGGATTCTGATCGAGTTTGATGAACACTAATTAGCACAAAATTAGAATAAACTCGGGTAACACTGATCATATATATAAAAAAAATTATGTACATACGTTTCAAATGGAATTCTATCGTTAACAAATTCTAAAAGTAAATCTCAATTATAGGAGACTTAGTTTAGAGTCACAACCATTGAATCATTACTATGTTGTTCTTGAGTTCTATACTTGGCGACCTCCGAAGGCCCGAAAGCGTAGTCAAAGGACTATCAGAGATATTTAAGTAAAGGTGCATCATTCAATTGTCAATAAATCGTCACTTCAAAATACGATTCTTTTAGTATATTAACTTAGATATTTTAATTAAAAAAAATAGCATCGTTCACAGGAATAAACACTGCAGTGTTATTGATTAATATATTTTTTGTTCTAAACTTCGACAATTCTAACAGAATGTATTCTTTAAAAAGTCTAATACAAACTCAGGCGAAATTTCATCGGTGTCGGCCGTTACGGGCGTACCTATAGGGCTACCAAAATATAGAGACTAACTCGTTACACTGTTAAGAATCATGTGTTCTCTCTTCTTCAAAGCGCGAACATAATTTGATAAAAAGGGACGAAATATAACTTTAAAGAGTGTAATAGAATTATGTTTTTAACGCATTCTCCTGTTTTAACCACTTAAACATATATATATATAGGTTGCCTGGAAGGGATCGCTTATTAGCGATAAGGACGTTATTAAAATCTATTAATATAATCTACTTCTTCTGTTTAAGCGCAATAAAGTGTAAATAAATATATAAATAAATATACTATAGGCTAGATAAACATTTTTACGATTTTGTTTTAAATATTATTTTTTTTAAAGCAAAATGCGAAATAAAAAATCTAACGTGGCAACCCTCAAACGGCGATAACCGGAGTATTTCATACATTTTCACGTTTCCCTCTCGCATAATGAAGGCAACATTTTGAAGTCACATGTGCCGCTTCATTCGGCGCAAAAGTGAAATAACGCAATACATATATCGGAATATTTTCGAATTTGAATTTCGAACCTAAAATTAAAAAGATTCATCTGTCAATGTCTCAGTAAATCGATGAACAAGAAGGCTATATATCAAACTACAGATAACCGTTTACAAGTAGTTTTAAGGTTTATCACCAGTAGGTAGATAATTAGGGTGTAAAAACTGTAAATGTATCGGTTTTCTGTCGATAGAACTATGATATTTATTCAATAGAAGTATAAAAAGCCACATTACAAATAAGTTTAAAAAAATAATGTTTTTTGTTTTTATTTTAAATTTATGCTTCAAATTACTACAAATATAAAATAACAAACTGTAACACTAAATGAAATATAAATTGTCTCTGTGGCAGATTACTCATAATTATTATACGTTGTTTTAAGTACTTTATTTTAAAGTAATCATGTATACAATTAATGTTTAAATGAGATTACCACATTCCTAACCTTTTTCTAAACGACCTATTTGATTTGAATACAAATTTAGTCGTCTTTGTCTTTTACGATTCCAATCTTCGGTGGGGTTGAGTTAGCCAAATGTAATTGCAATGAGATGCGTACCAGTCTAATTAAACCGTTTCAGTTAGACGTACAAAAATGTATTATTTTATTTGGGTTAAATTATGTTGAATTTTAACAAAATAATTATATTTCCAAAGCATTACAGTCAGAGAACAAACAATAAACTTAATCAATATGAGTAACGGTATACGCTCGTAAATTGGAATTAAAATTCTGAAATGTAAAGTGGGGTAAATATATTTTTGTAATTAGAGTCGGTTAGAATAAAATGTTTAAAAGATATGTGTTTGTATTACGAGTATATTTACAAAATACAGCCTTGAAATAATATTAAACCTTAGATTGTATAAACTTTGTAACTTGAAAACCGCTAAATTAACAAAGTTCCCTCTGAACAACTCGGCTTACTTAATTGAAGGATTTTTACAAGATTACGTGTTCATACAACTTTCACCGTAAATCTGGATGTAACCAAGTGAGAGAGCCATTTGATTTACAACAGTTTACACAAAAATCTAGTGATATTAAAAAAACTACACCTAATGTTTTGAACATTAGGCCTAGAAATTTAGTACGCCTAAATAAACTAATGAAATAGCACGCGAAATAAAATTTGTAATTTCTGTTGTAAAATTGTGTTATTGTGCATAGGCGACCATGCGTCGGGTTGCCCCTCCCCCTATATGGTGAGGGGGGCGAAGGTTGGCCATGCGTCGCGTTCGTAAAAAGGTACTGGTCGAACTTGAATTTGAACTTATTTTATCTAGATTCATCTCGGTGTGCTGTTTACGGTTTGTTCGCCATATAACGTAAATATATGTCCTGTTTCACCATGCTTATCGGTTGTAAAGGTTTTTATATTGTTTTATATAGAGATATCAATAGTTGTAGAACATGCTTGGCGATTTAAAGGAATGGTAAAGAGTTTCATGCTAGTTCTTCCAGTCCGCTCTACGCTCTTTGATTGTAGAGTCAAATTAAATAAAGTTATTTTTGACTGATTGATAGTGAATGATATTTTTTTGAGAAATCGTAATGTTCGTTTAAGCAAAACCTAACAAATAAAGCAAACATTTAAGTGTAATTGATAATCTCATACTGAATACAGACGTAATATTAAAACAAATAGAACCGTAACCTATATGCAATATCTGTCCAAAGGACCAAGCTATTTAAAGGGTCCACAGATAACATATCTTTTTACGACCAGTATCCCGATTACTGGAAAGTGTTCCTACCTTTTCTTGCTAGTAATAAAAATGTTATTAAGTCATCCATATACTATTAAGAGTAAATTGTGTATGAGTTTAATCTGTACAATTACACTACATATTTTTAATGTCGATAATCTATATAAATACAACCGTAACAATATACAAATGTTATGAAACTTTTGTTCGGTTTTTTCTATAAGACTGTACCTAATTTGATATTTGTGTGAAAACAATTTTTTATGCGTAATTGTTATAAGAGATACGAACACATATGAATGAAATAACAATATATAGAATTATGCTCTTCACACAAATGAAGACTATTCCAGGAATACAACCTGGTCCGGCAGTCTGGTATGGCATTGCACCAACTGAGTCATTAAATTATATGTTGTTTACAGCGCCAATAAAATTCAATAAACAATCTTACCGTAATAATAACCCAAGTATAATAAATAAATGTACAGTTAGAACTAAACCTACAAGATTATAATAATGACTACAATTCCAGACCATAGTCGTGACTGCATTGAACCGGTTCCGCGATGAAAATTGCTACTTTCATACAAACGTAAGAAAACGACTCATTCGAAACGATCAAGGAATAAAGAAATCATAAATTAACACTTAAATACGATTCAAGTGTTTTTATAAACCACAGAAGTGTTACAAAGTCTATTTGCCTGTACTTGAATGAAAGCTGGAATGCTTTATCGCAAGTATCTTCGTATACATCTTGCAAGATACATTTTAAAGGCATTCCCTGAAAAGTCCCTACTTCGAGAACAGAAAGCTCTTCGATACGTGCCCGACTTTAAGCTTGTAAGTTATTGTTGGAGTTTTTGTGTGTACTTATACGGGATACATCCCATATAAATATGTCAAACAAACAGGCTGGTCTTTTTGAGTAAAATGATAACCGAATCAAGGACTGCAACGCCAGGAGGCTTACAAGTGAGTTGCCATTGAAGGAGAGGTAAGCTCCTTTCTTGAAGACCCTCAAGTCGTAACGGTTGGGTAAGACCTGTGCTGTAAGTTGGTTTTACAAAGGCATGGTGCACGGCATTAATTGGCCAGACGTCAAGGTGGGTGGAATTTTGGGATGGAATTCGATGACCGAACAATTAATCAGAGAACTTTTCATTATACTTAGTCTGGCCATAAATACTGTTACTATTCAAAAAAAGAAAATATTACGTTTGAATTTGGAATCTGTCATTTTTATATGATTGCTTGATGTGTTTTCTTATTTTCGCGCCATTATATTGTTAAATATTTTGTTATATTAAAATGGAGTGGGGTGATAAAGAGAACCGAATCGCTGTGATTGCCTTACATAAAGTAGGTATGGAGAAAAGTGCAATTTTTAAAACCCTCCACCCGCTTGGTATTAGTCAAATGTTTGTTTACCGGGCTATTGATAGGTACAATGATACCTCCTCTGTTTGTGACAGAAAAAGATCTGGCCGTCCACGTACCGTTCGTGTGAAAAAGGTGATTAAAGCAGTTAGGGAAAGAATTCGAAGAAATCCTGTCCGTAAGCAAAAGATTTTATCTCGGGAGATGAAGATAGCTCCTAGAACCATGTCGCGTATATTAAAAGATGACTTAGGACTTGCAGCCTATAAGAGACGTACTGGTCACTTCTTAACTGATAATTTAAAGAAGAATAGGGTGGTAAAATCCAAACAACTACTTAAGCGGTACGCAAAGGGAGGTCACAAAAAAATTTTGTTTACGGATGAGAAAATTTTTACAATTGAGCAGTATTTTAATAAACAAAATGACCGTATTTATGCTGGAAGCTCTAAAGAAGCTTCGCAATTAGTAAACAGAGTACAACGTGGGCATTATCCCACTTCAGTGATGGTTTGGTGGGGTGTTAGCTATGAAGGGGTGACTGAGCCATATTTTTGTGAAAAAGGTATTAAAACGTCGGCACAAGTTTATCAAAATACCATTCTTGAGACGGTAGTTAAGCCTTTAACTAACACCATGTTCAATAACAAAGAATGGTGCTTTCAACAAGACTCGGCACCGGGTCATAGAGCTCGATCCACCCAATCTTGGTTGAAAACTAACGTTCCGGACTTTATCAGCACTGAAAACTGGCCGTCGTCAAGTCCTGACCTAAATCCATTGGATTATGATTTATGGTCAGTTTTAGAGAGTAAGGCTTGCTCTAAACGCCATGATAATTTGGAGTCCCTAAAACGATCCATTCGGTTGGCAGTGAAGAATTTTCCTCTAGAAAGAGTTCGTGCTGCTATTGATAACTGGCCTCAACGTTTAAAAGACTGTATTGCAGCCAATGGAGACCACTTCGAATAAACATTGTATATTTTTAATAGTTATATATTGATGTATTAAACTAACTCACTATGAAAGGAATAAATGTTACGTATAAAAAAAAAAATCGTGCTTTTCTTTATAACAATATTTATGGCAAGACTAAGTATATGTAGTGGAAGATGCTACATCTCTAAGCAGAACCAACAACACTATGTGCTTCAATTGCATCGTCTATAAGTTGAATTCTAGACGGACGTTTATAGAATGTCTCATATTAGCATAGCATATATGGATTTGCATATCTGTCTCTGTTTCTCAATTTATACAAGAGTCTGTTTATAAAAGTTACGTACAATATTAACGAAGAAAGCATATGGCAGTTGGTTTTAATAAGATATTAATTATCTAGTGGTATCGGGTTTAAATGAAGGGTGGAGTAGAAAAATGTAATTGCGCATTTAAATTAAGAACTTTTTGTTACGAATGAAATATTTTAAGAGTACTAGGGAAATTACTTCTCTCAAGCTTTTGAGACATGAGTGGAAAAGGGTCAAGCATATTAATCGAATGTCAACCCAACCCCAGCGTGAAATACTGTCGATATCCCTGAAGATATATTTTATATGGTAGAATGTTCATGTGTGTAGAATCTAATTCCTTACATATGACCTTTGCCTATATCATCTCTGAACTCAATATAAAATACGGGACTCGTCGCTGATTGACTGTAGAATTATTTTTATTCTCGATTATTATAGAGATTTTTTTTAAATAAATCAATCTCATTGTACCAGGCTAGTATAAATTCGCGAAAGTTGTGATACATTTCAAAGTATATACACTTGTGAATCAAATTGGAGAATAGGTTGCTTTGACAATTTTATTCCAAAAACGAATTAGAATATTTTAAAATGTCCATATTAAGCTACAACACTCCCGAGCATGTTGTCCTTGATTAGATTTTTATTCGTTAGCACGTGCGATGAATGAATAATTTACAACGTACTAAACCAAAATGTGATTTTTAAACGTCTACTTCAGTAACAAACAGGACTTTTATTAGGATATGTAAGGCGATACGATGCGGTTGTAGGTAAACATACCGGTTTATTTAACTAAAAATACCTGAATAAGTTTATAATTCGATCAATTCATATTTTTATTGCTGTAAGTTGTTTAAAGCGAGATTTGAAATTTAGTCACTTTCTTTGTTTGTTTTACTTCAAACTTTTCTCGATAAGTCCAGCGACTGGTTTAGTTTATGGAAAAGACGGTTTTAATCTCAATGTTTGTTACATAATTTTCTAAAAATTAAAAAAAAACAAACCTTAAAACAATATAAACGTCATATAATCTCGAGCGTGTAAGAATTATCACATTTCGATGGGCAACAATGTTCGTTTGTCTTTGTTTTATATTAAAAATTCCCGTTAAAGAATATTCGTTTATCCACGCTGAAAAACCCCATTTTCACGGAGACAATATAGCGTGGATTAAAACACATTTCGCGCTTGGCTTTATTTAAAAAGGAATAATTTAAAATTGGAATTACGAAAATGTGACGTTTGCTAGCGTTTGAAAAGTCCCATTGTTTTTAAACGCTTTTTTACGTCGTGTTCCGTTTTATCAAAGACACAGCTAGATCTTTCTTCCTCGGGATTTCCCGGGAGGTTAGAATAGACCGATACAAAGTGATCAAGTCGCGTGTTTACGCCACAGAGATGATGAACGGTCAATCGTTTGAACGTTTCGACAAACAAGTGTATTTTAATATGTATAACACATTAAGAACCAAGAAAATGGATCTTGTGTGCAATTAAATCTAAATCGACTCCGGGACCCTATGTTGGGCAATCCGGCTTAATAGCGAACATAACTGTCAAACTGGACGATAGAACTAATGTAAAAAAATTATCGATAGAACTAGAAATGTATACGATAAAAAAGCAAACATGATTTGAATCGAAAGTTTGCCTCCAGATTAATAAATGTAATACTAATCTATATATAATCAATCAAGTATTCTTTGCAATAAAATTTGAAACAATTATCCCCTGTAACGCAATAAAATGCCTTCTCCATTTTGATATAATTTGTCAGGGGGTTTAATTTGAATTATGACAGACATATAAAATTCATATAAATGTCCACCCATGGGATGGCGGGGTTCAGTTTTCATTCCGATAAGTAAGGGGTACATTATTTTCATCTCGTTAAATTCCCATTTTATTGATTGGTCTAGATGAGTAATTCGATTTTCATATGGGAAAGCGACTAGTGTCGGTATTTATTACAAAATAGCAAAACCGGTGTGTACTATGTATTATTTAATCACACTAGGTACTGGTATTCAGGATAACAGGAAATCTTCGAATGTGGTTTTTAGGTTTTAGTAAAAGTGACAGAACGGAATTTTCAGTAGTTTGATTCCTTAGCACTTATCATTCTTCCGGAAGATTCTGTTAATATATAGTCGGACGGAGGGTGTACTAAGTCGTAACGTAACGTACGAAGTGTTAAGGGGACGGACGAAGTCTTTACGTGACGGATAAAGTCTTTACGTAACGGACGACGTCTATGAATATTCCCAATATTGGGGTTTTTAAACTATACATAAATTTACTTTTAATCTTTTTATTATTGTTTCAATGCCGTTAGATTGAAAACAAATAATAATTAAAACGTCACCTTGGTTGTTATATTTAGATGTAAAGATTTTACGACTATCTTTATAAAATGCAAAGCCTAAAATATTTATAGACTTGTTTTATACTTTATAATGTAGTTGACATTCAGAAATCAGATTAAAGTTTATACAATAATGATTATTATAGTATGTATAATTTTCTGTTCGCAACCGATAAAAGATTCTTTGCATTTGTGGAGTGTATCTCTAATCTGATCAGACGTGAAACATTAAATACTTAATTATAAAAGCTCTTAAAATATCTTAATATTAAAAATGCTTTTTACAATCTCATTAGCAATCAACGATTTCCGATTGTAAACAAGCGAAATTAACAGAAAAGTTAATGTATAAAATATTTTAATATTGTGCAATAAAACGCTAACATTTTTGGGTTCGTAACAAGTTTAAAGGCATGTTTGAAACCGTAAGAACAAAACAAAATACCTCTTAGGGCCGTCAAAAGTCGTTCTAACAAAGCAGAGACATTTTTGAGAGCTTAGAGCTTTATTAAACAACCTTTACTTGATTAACAATTAGATAAACTAACAACACATTGAAGAATAATTATCTTCTGTTACCAGGAAGTGCGCTGCACTGATTCCGATAAAATAATATGCTCTATCCGAATACACTACTTAATACAAGTACAATCCATGTACTATATGAGTATGTAACGCTTTTATTACGCAACTTCTACAGTAGGTATTTGCTTTTTAATTATACCTAAAACTATTGTAAATAATACTTAGATATACAAACATCCCGACACCGGATACTCTTCAAACACACTCGCATTGCTCCCTAGGGATCCGGATTATCCTCACTATCTTTATCCGTCTAAATGACTTAAGACGGGG
Source organism: Leptophobia aripa (assembly GCA_951799465.1). Classification (NCBI taxonomy): domain Eukaryota; kingdom Metazoa; phylum Arthropoda; class Insecta; order Lepidoptera; family Pieridae; genus Leptophobia; species Leptophobia aripa. The sequence goes on along the minus strand of OX637278.1, from coordinate 5,022,544 downwards.
CCACGAACATAGCGGGACATTAACGTAATTTACTAACGGATATTACATTTAAAATTCAAAGAAAATAGAGCGATCTTTTGCTAGCTTGTAGCTTTTTATAAGTGTGATATCGGCAAATGTCTAACTCTGGCCAACTAAAACAAGCATAATTTGACTGTCAAATTACTTTTATTTATTCAAATGTACTAATATGTACGTTTAAATTAATTTAAACTCAATAGTTTGTTTCTCTTGTGTCTGTTACACACAAAATTATAACTTTAACATTATAACGTACAACTAATTCCTAATAAATAAAGCTGAGTTTATTGAGTGGTTTTTATCTTTTACTGTCCAGTTGTGATTACGAGCTGATAAAAAGAGACAGATTGTTCATAAGATCTTATTGGACTAATTTCGTAATTATAAATACGGATGATTATAATAATGACAAGATAATATTGCCACGCTACTACCTTGTGTATTCTAGAAGTGATAAGATAAATCCGCGTAGCTGAACGTCCGTTTCGTGGCGTGACATTTCTTATTGATTAATTACATATCAGCTAACAGCTTCGCATTAGTAAGTGGAGATTTGATAAGGCGCCGATGTTTCTAACGCTCCACCGGTGCAGAAAATCCTTTGAAAGTTTTTATTGGATGAAATACTTAACATTATCAGGTAATGAAAACAAAACACATTGTTGTCGACTTTTTCCATTATTTAAGAATAACACCTGAGCGCTATATACGTTGAAATCGATTCGCACCTTACAATGTATTTTGGCGAAATACTATATGAACTTCAAATGTAACTTACGTAGTATGTAAGCTGACCCGGCTTTGTTTTGCCATAAAATTACTGAAAAATAAGCGTTGATAAAAAAGTAAAAAACACACATGGACAACTCTGTATTACAGATATATGTTGTATACTCAGAAAATTTCATGAGAATCTGTCCAGCCGTTCCGGAAACGTGAGCGAACATTGTGACACGAGAATTTTATATCCGAGATTTATATACGGAATTATTAACAGATTCTTTTTACAGATGTATTAACAAAATTGTCTATCGCACGTAATCCAATTTCTAAATTCAAATTTTAAATATATACTGTGCAAACTGACCTTATATTTTAAGTTTGTATAAAAGTGCACTTGAGGAAAATAAACACAGGAAAAATGTTCCCAAACGATACAGCTCGCTCGCTTCCGGTCTCTTAGACAAATGTATCAAAGACGACGACAAAACTTAATACAATTCAATTAATTGTGAAGTTCCTCTAAAATTTTATTAAGTATAATCTTCAAATAATTTTATATGTCAAACAATAGCTTCTTAACTAAAGGTTTTGTAAGCTTTTGGCAATGCTAATTTAGACTGAGATATTAACAGACAACTAGGTAAATGCCAACTGTGATTTTCGGTTGAGTATATTACAACTATAATAATAATAACCTTTCACACACGGTCGGTTAGCCCCAATGTGTTATGAGTGCTAACACATTTAGTAAATTACATATTCTTATATATATTTAAATATACAACACATAATCGTTACTCTGTTCAGCAATTCGCGATGGTAAACATTGTGCGAACCGAGTCGTCAAATTACTATCTAATATATAAAATTCTCGTGTCACAGTTTTCGTTCCCTTACTCCTCCGAAACGGGTTGACCGATTCTCCTGAGCATATTGAGTAGGTCTGAGAATCGGCCAACATCTATTTTTAGAGACATTTTGTTTGGTAAAACGACGTTTGTCGGGATCAGCTAGTCTTATATATAAAATTTCCCTCTCACAATGTAAGCACCCCAATGTAATGTACTCCTTCGAAACGGCTTGACCGATTATTACCAAATTTTGTATGCGTATTCAGTGTGGCATTAAAAAATACATACAACCCTAAATCTTTACTTATTTATCACCAACACCTATTTTTTAGAATATTTAACGGCAAAACAAAGTTCGCGTGATCTATAAATACAGAATTGTCTTCGTACATACAAACCGCGAAGTATCAAAAGTCGTCTATATGAAGTCAGAATAATCTAAATAACTCATATTTAACCGACAAAGATGTAAGTGAAATTATCATAACCGCATTATTTAATTACATAATACCTAATGTGATGTTATAGTGACCTACTTGGTTAACGGTTAACCGTTTCACTCTCAACATCACTGGTGTGTGGTATCACTAGATAAAATGCCTCTCATTACAGAGCAGTCAAATGTCACCTGTCAAATGTTTATTTCAAAGTACACCGTTTGATTTACTGTTCGAATTTTAAATAATATGAAATCGCGAATTATGAGGAATGTTCTTTTTTATAAATAAACTAAATCGCTTGAATAACTTCGATTGGAGTTACTACAGAATCGGTGAGAAGTTAGCGTGGGACGTTAGCGTTGGTTGATAATTTAAAAATATTATGTTTACCCTGTACAGCTTAGTAAATGATTGATTGAATTGCAATAAATTCTTGATATTTTCTACAAATTTAACAAGTACTTATTTATGTACGGTACCTTTTTACCTAATGTTACTAGTTAAACAAAAAGTAGAGTAGGTTAATTTATGATTTGTATCTTATAGTTTTTTTAATAGAATAGGGGACCAACGAGTAGGAGGCACACCATAAGAATAAAAAGAAACATACTATATCATCTAATAAGTGTATAATAATTATAAGCATTTACGTATACTCGTGACGGACTTAATCACTTCACTTTCGGTTAGTCAGAGACAAATGTCTTTGGATATTATATTAACGGCGTGATTAATTATTGGAACACACACATTGAATGAATAATTGGAATTATTCTTTAAAAAGGCATCATGAAGCTTATACAAGTACAATATGAAACATACGATCTGGAAAAAAAAACTTTAAGATGTCCAATTTATAGGCATTTAATTACATCGGCACGATAAGCTTAAACGTTTAATGTGTTTACAGTTACAAAGCTGGTTTTTCCACATAATAATAGACCAACCGTTCAATATCTTTATATGGAAACTACTTCGGAAACATATTAAAACCATCTTGAACGAACCAGTAGTTGTGAAATTTCAATGATCGCTTTATAATATCGAGACCGGTTGAACATTCCAAATTTGAAATTACAGGTTTAAAGTCAGTACAATGGTCACAATAAGATTTAAAATGTGGGTATTTTTTTGATAGACTTTAAATTATCATTATTAAAGCAAATCTCGACTACACTTTGCTCAATAGTTTAAATGTCGTAAGTTACCATAGTAACGTCTTGATCAATTTGTTTTAATAATAACGAATCAATTATGTGGATTTAAGACTCGTAGGGAAAAGAATTATTAATAATTGTAAGAATTTGGCTCTTCAAGCTTTTACGTGTTGCATGAATAGTTTACATAAAACATTTAGTTTACTTACTTGTTCATTAAATTTTCTGAGAACGTTTTCACATAAGGTTGAGACCGCACGGTGGTTTTATTGCGGACTTTTACTATATGAAATATGACGCGTCGCGATTAGAGATTTAGAAAGGCAAGATACAAAGTGTCTTACCGTGTGTCTTCATAGTACCTCGAACCTGAATCAAAATATCTGCCAATACTTATATCAAAATATGTAAGGTTTAAAAAGAATATCTTTGATGGTAATTTTAGAAAACTTGCAAAAAAATTTTTTTTTTTTCACATTCAGTTATGCATTATAGTATTTACGTGTAAAAAACACTGTGCGGTCGCTCTGTATCTAAAGGTGTATGGTCTTTGTAGCTATGAGACAGACGGTGTATCTCAACTATAACTTTATGAACAATTACAACAACTCTATTACAAACTTGAATACAATGTGGGAGATTTTCCGCTAGTTTTAATTGTAATAAAAAATGATATAAACACCTATATTTATGTATCAATAAATGGAAGGCGTTCTATATAATCTAGTAATAAAAATATTTTGTTAACTCATTTATTTAAAAGAAAAAGCTTAAACATTAACGGTATTGTGTGGAATAGTCGTAACGAATAGTTTAAGTAGTAAATCGTGCATTCGAATCCGACTCGATTAGCATAAAATCGTTAATTGTTATCGTACTTTGGGTACGTTTTACACTGTTTATAGATCGATTGTTTATTGTGAGCCTTATGGTTACCAAAAAGTAACTATTCAGTCAGGTATTAAATATTGCGTGATTCGTTTTGTATGCAAATTTGTATACAATTTAAGAGTTAGGGAATTTTCTAACATTATGAGACCACACAACAGTAGCACAATACATTTTCAATAGAAAAAAGATAATTTAATACCGTATTCATTAGTACGTAAGGTTTTATAATAATTCAATTTCGAAAATATATTGTTAATATATTAGTAAGAATCGAATAGCTATTGAGTTAGGTTTACTAATAACTAAGACTATTCAAAAAAATGATTTTATATTTAAATTGCCAGATAAAAGATGTTGGAGTCAACCTGCGCTTTGTCCTTGAACCTGCAACAATGGACTTGGAAATCAATGAACTTGTTTCGAACGAAAACTGGTTTTTTTAATAGTAATTAAACAAATACCATAGTTAATGCTTACGTGAGCGATTTGATAAGAGTGAGTAATGGTTTTGGTCACGTTTGTGGCTTAGTCTCAAGAAAAGTACAGAGTAAAATGTGTACTCTATGGTATAGACTTACATAAATTCTTACATAAACTACAGAGTAGTCTGTAGACTATAGAGTGTTTATGATTGCTGATAGTTGTCACCAATTACTAGTTGTAAGTCGTCTCGTGCGGCGTCTTAGCGGAAAAGCAATATTCATATTTAGTCATCTAGGTGCACAATGTAATGTATATTAGATAGACTAAAAATAAAAAAAGTAAACACAGTTTGGTCTAGACGAATAAATAACAACAGATCAATAAAAAATATTTCACAAATAACAAGAACTAGCGTACCGAGTTAATGAGAAAAATAATTTGTTCCGTCGGGAAAATACTTGTTCATTAAATTTTCAAGTTTGTGCAAATTTCGAGGCATAAGCGGCTTGCCAGGAGAATGTTTTCACATAAGGTTGAGACCGCACGGTGGTTTTATCGCGGACTTTTACTGTATGAAATATGACGCGACGCGATTAGAGATTTAGAAAGGCAAGATACAAAGTATCTCATCGTGTGTCTTCATAGTACCTCGGACCTGAATCAAAATATCTGCCAATACTTACATATAAATATGTAATAAACCTTACAAGAATATCTTTGATGGTTATGCATTTTAGTATTTACGTGTAAAACCCACTGTGCGGTCGCTCTCTATCTAAAGGCATATGGTCTCTGTAGCTATGAGACAGACGGTGTATCTCAACTATAACTTTATGAACAATTACAGCAACTCTGTTACAAACTTGCATAAAATGTGGGAGATTTTCCGCTAGTTTTATTAACTTCGAGCTTGATGTAAATATTAAGTATGTTCATATTACTTAGTGAATATAATTAATACTTTTTCAACATTACTTTCATGGATATTCTTACTATGTGTATTCAATATTCAAGTAGACTTTTATTGAAAAAAATAATTGTACTCCCGAGTATAATTGATACTCGCTCGACTCAGGCTGACCAAGATCAAGTTTTGCTGTAAAACACGAACTCAATAACGACATAAGATTTGAATTCGTTAGAGAATTTGTTTTTTATATAGCGTGTATTAATTAAAAATCGGAAAGGAAGATGAGGCAATAATTTATCGGCACCTTATAAAAACCATTTAAAAAGTTAGCAACATGTTTATCCAGTGGGTTGTGAAATATCCCATTATTATTTGACGGGAACTGGCAGGTGACGAGGGTGAGGCTTTTTTTTTATAAATTCCAATTATTTTTGCGGATTTATGACGTCATAAATCTGGTGTTATAACAATCTTTAAAAACAATACATTGTTTTACAATTTATTTTTATTATTAAATATATAACGATTATATATGTTTATATATATATTTATTTACACTTTATTGCACTTAAACACTAGAAGCAATTGACGTTAATAGATGTAAGTACATGTAAGAGCAACGGGCGGCCTTATCACTAATAAGCGATCTCTTCCAGACAACCAACGGTTTATAATGAGTTTTGTAAAAAAATAAGTTCATATATGCTAATATGAATGCATAAAATGTGTATGAATTTTCAAAACCCGCCTTCAATGAGTCCGGTGTCTATTATACAAAAAAAATCTAATAATCGTCTCTGTAGTTTTAGTTTAGTTTAGTTTTGCAGGCGTCTTAATTACAAAAATTGGTCTCTTGATTTGCAGGAACAATACTCAATACTCTCAATCCACAACTGTGAGAGCTTTTGTACGATACATCACATCATCAAACGACAGCTATAACTATCTTATTTTAAATATATAAGTCTTCTGTCACGATGTTTGTCCCCGATAGATTCCTAAACTACATAACCGATTTTAAATTAAATTGGTACACCGTGAGCAGTCTGGTCCAACTTGAGATATAGGATAGCTTAGATCTTTAATTATAGTCGCAATTTTATTTAATTGCAAATTATTTGTCTATACAATTAATTGACAGTCACAATTATCTTCTAACTCTAAAAGATTCTAACAGATGTCGATACTTTTCGACTGGATTGAGTAAGTAATCAATAGATGGCACTGCTATGGTAAACCGACAAACGTGTCATTTAAGCTCCAATTCAATAGCATGACTACCACGTGTTACTGAGGCTAAAGTATAAATAAAATTTATTCTGTAGTAAACGAAATACCGTGAAATTCAATTATTTCTACATTCTTAATAATTTTTATGCCAAAACAACGTTTGCTGGTTCAGCTAGTATTCATATAAAAATATTTGGTCCAAACTTTCCCTTCGAAATGTTGAAGTGGGATCTTCGCACCGCAAGTTAACCGTGTCAAGAGTTTGTTCCTGTCAACGCTGGAATATTTTGCTGTAATATTTATGACATAGTTTATATAAGTAATACTGTTAAATCAAATTAATTGAGAAATAATTCATGTAGGTAACGTCGGTCTTGTCAGTGAAACATAGTTGTATGTTTCCTTAAAAAATAAATAAATGAATCGTCCAAATAATAAAGAAAATACTCTACAATTACATCAACTGCCACTTGCCAAATCAAGGGAGTAACACGAACGAGAAGAATTGGCAAGAAACTTTAAAATTAAAATAAAATAGATCGCTCAGACAATCGCAACAGGTAGTTAGAAAACCTGAAAATCTTTTAGTTATTTTTTATGTAAGAGGAGGCAAACGAGCAGGCGGGTCACTTCGAGTGATGTGCCAATCGCCGCCAATGGCCACCTGCAACGCCAGGAGGCTTACAAGTGAGTTGCCGGCCTTTAAACAAGTCTTTCATAGTATAGACCATTTCATAATAAATAATCTTTATGCAAAACGAACTAAAAAATAACAGTCCTTTTTTTCTGATTTAAATATCTCTTGAAAGTTTGTCGTAGTAAATTAATTCAGTATCGCTTTAGAAATTAAAGCTTTTCATTAACATTAATTGCTGGCATAATTCGTAAATAGTACTAAACTAGGTTAATGCGGTATTTTAATTCTGTCGGCAAATATTTTGAATACAACTCAGCTATATATTTAAAATGTTATCGTCTAGCGCCGATGACTTCAAAAAAGGAGAAAATACAAAAATTACGAGCTTTGGAGGTATGATTTATTGTAATAAGTATTACTACTTATCTGCTTATCTTGTTTCTAATAAGGAATATACATATTTTTTCATTATAAATTTAGGCATAAGTTACACTAAATTTATAACCTAACCTAAATTTATATTAGTCTATAAATGATATGATAAATATTGTACTCAATACAAAGATTTTGCGATATGTTAAGTATAGTCACAACCTTATAACAAATCTTGACAAAGACATGAATTACTTTTTAAGCGTAAAAAACAAACGAATTACAGAACTAATCTGTGACAAATCGATTATATTTAAAGTGGAACTTAGAAATGTTCATATAGTCATCAAATATACAGTCAAGATACTGAAAGATGCCTAGCTTCAAGTTGATTACTTAATCTAAATTTAATTTCAAACACGAGTTCCTCGGAATGTCTACGGAGACTGTTGATATTCAAAATATGATTATTAATTCAAACTAATACCCTATAAATTTGGAATCTCTTAGGACATATAATTATTACTAACAAGTAGTTTCAAGGAAAATAGAATTTATTTTCCAACGAATGAATTTTCATTTAAAAAGCGTTCTATAATTATTTTAAGTGTTTTATATCTTTGTCATTTGCAGATCGTTAGTGGTTCGTCATTTAATAAATAATTCAGTGGTGCTGCATCGTAGTTAAATTGTCCCGGTTACAATTTTAGGGTTGCCACAAAAAAAATTAAACTTATGTTTTTGTTTTTTTGAGAGTACTTTACAAGAGTGTACTGCGCTGTGCATGTCGCACGACGTCGACATATATTATGTAAAAAAATTCTGTACGTTTTAAAAATAACTGTTAGATTAAGTATCTGTTTTTGTGTCCATTTACCAGTGGGCGATAATAAAACAAAATGTAAAATAATTTTCGCGGCTTTTATAACTTAAGCAGGTATATTTGAAGAACGATATTACACTCGACAACCCTATGCAGAATCAAGTGTGAGTTGCGACAATGGTATTTATTTGAACATTTGTATTCAAGTAGAGTTTGTATGCAGACAGGGAGAGTGCAAGGAATTTTCTTCACTCCCGAATTCCATTTTATATTCCCGTGACGTAACTAACAATTTTACTTTCACGTAACTTTCTTCCGGGATTATTTAGAGTTGCGTCTTAACATAACGTGTTTTAATTAATTTATTTATTTTCCCACTCAACGTATAAGTTTCGCGGTACAGTGAGAAAACCGCCAGGATTATGGGTAATCTTACAATTTAATTTTAGCGTTTTATTTTCCTTATATAAGAGGCAAACGAGTGAGAAGCAACAAAATAAAGTTAAGTTATCCAGACAGATGTATTGGTTATTGTACATGTTATAAAAAACAGTTTCTTTGATTATTAACTAATGAACTTTTCAGTATCAGTAGTATTTCCTTGGATTTTATGGTTTAATGTCATAAACCCTACATTTTTTAAACCTAATATGTAAACTGTGTTTAACTCTTGAGCCATTTCGCCAACGTTAATAAAGCCTATTTATAAATTCACTTAATGGCTTATTTATATAGTAATTAATTTAATTAAAAGATTTAAAGGAGTGGAAATTGTCTAAATCCTATAAACGTTCGAACAAATGTAGCATATATAACAGGATTTCGGATGATTAGTCACGCTTTTGATTCCGGACCCTTTGATACATTGTGCAAAAACATCAGGCAATTGAATGCGTAAATTTAACTCGAACTTTAATAGCAAATAGCTATATCATTATCTTGTCTATTAATTAACACTTAGCACAAATAGTAGGAATTAATAATTGTTAGTAAATATAAGAGCAACGGGCGGCCTTATCGCTAATAAGCGATCTCTTCCAGACAACGATAAAAGAATACTTAAAATATAATAAGACAGGTGCAAAGGGTGCGAAGTGTACAAAATAATAATAATAATAATACAGAAACAAAACACAACATACATTAAAATAAGAAAAACCGAAAAATATGCTAATTTAAATCTAGAATTATAAATAATTATATTGTAGACAGGAAATGCTTACGAAGAAGTGATTTATGAGCTGATAGTGAGAAGGCTGATCGGATAGGATCGGGAAGTGAGTTCCAAAGCTTTATAGTGGACACTGTGAAGGAGTTTCCGTAAAAGGAGGAGTGGTGGGGTGGAATTTCGAGGATATGACTGTTGGAAGAGTGTAGATTGTAGTCGTTAATTATATGATTAAATTTTATTATATACATCCAAAAAGTCTTTTCAACATTTTTTTTATAGAAAGAGCATTCGAGCGAAGGCTTTTTAGTGCGTTGTCTGCTTATTAAGAATCGAATAATATTTCATATGAATTTGGTTTAAACAAATCGGAACGTTAGGTCTCTCTTTTAAAGTATACAAGATTTTTACACTCGTACAGACAAATCATGATATTATATACGGAAATCGCAAGCATTGTCGCATATATTTAATAGTTATAGATCATTGCCACCTTTCACCAGCTGGAGAGGCACTCTTAACAAGATCACCGATTATTATAAAAAGACTTCTTAAGGTTCAAGCCCAGACAAAATATTCATTAACTTTGATGAGTAAAACATTTTTAATGTCTTAACAATGTAAGATGAAATAGTCTAAAGTAAAAAGTTAAAACGCAGGTGCGATAACGCTTTCTGTCTGACATAATTTAATTATAGACACATCTGTCTGTAAACAAGTTTTAACACCAGTTAAATGAACCATAACGTCATAACGCAGTAAAATTTAAATACACTAAAACAGTTGTGTTTGTAAGTCACAAGAAAATGAATTATTAAAACTAAAATGCAACTTAAATTTACAGTATAAGTTCTACAAATATAAAAAATTTTTTATAAGTGTACTAAGAAGCAATATAAAGCAGTTAACTCGCAGGATACACTATAGATTATGTAGTTAGTACTTCAATAATTAGATACATTCTAGTTTAAAATTGAAGTCCATTAAGTCCCAATTGTTTTATTGTCGAACTCCGCTCATTTATGGTTTTGTATGACATAATCCGAGTCATTCAAGTTCATTCTCCATTCATAGTATCTGTTAAATATTTATATCGTCGCCGGGAAGGTGGTTGCGCTCTGCTGCATGGGAATCATGAGGTGGGAACCGTTCTTGAACTCTAATTACATTTATGAGTTCAATAAGGCTTGTTAGTTAAAAATTGTGTCTATGGTTTTGCAGGGTAGAACGTGACGTTTTCGACAATGTATGTAAGCTTTTATAGCTTTATTTTAAGATTAATGTTATACAAGAATAAAATCATAAAAGCGAATAGCATTATTATTTTTGGATAATTTTGAAAATTTGTCAAATCTACTGTTAAATGGTTGGTAATATATAACCGGCGCCCGGGGTAGGTACAATTTTAAAATGTTAAATTTTAAAAAACTTGTCTTCCTATTTTTGCGGAACAATCATTATACATTGAATAATGTCCAGTTAAAACAGCTTGAGAAAATCGAGTTTCATTTTCCACTTTTACAGTTCCATAGATTGCTTGTAACTGTCATCTAAGCGGCATAAAAGAGGTAAAAACATTTTTAATTGTGAGGAACGTAAATAAAATGTAGAACATGTAGCAAAAAACAGCAAATGACCGTGCCCGTATAAAACCATATACGGACACTTGTTAATCCAAATAAAAGAAAAATATCTTTTTACGAAAGCTAACTGTTGTCGCTAATGAGCTTCGACCACAATATACTAGCGTCTACCAAGTATGCGTCCTTTACAGTTATGTAATCTGTAATTGTTTATATTCTTCTTTTGACAGCAAAACATCGTTTTACGATACTATATAGTAATTTATATTAAGTATTTATTTTAACTGTTTTCAGACATTTATTCTATCTATAATATCTCTCTTATAATTTAATTTTAAAGTGGTAATCATTAGTAGATTCTAATTATTAATAACAAAACAAATCTGACATATATATATATATATATGTCCATATGTCTATAGTATGGTAAGTATGGACCCTGGATAAGATACTCAAAAAGTTTGAATAATAAAACTTCCATTTCAAGTATTTACCCAATCCGCTTCGGTATCTTACGAGAAAACTTGTGAGCAAATAAAGTTGAATAGCCGAGTCGTAGCCTAACGTATTGCTTGAGAGCAACCATTTTAAAAACAGACGACAATCGAACGAACGATTATGTTATCTATACTAATAATAAGACAGTAAAAATCGAAAAACTGTACATTAAATATTTTTCCAAAAAACTGAAAGGAGGCAATTAAAGAAGAGTCATAGAAACCAAAAAACCAATTTTTGGAATTCTTGTCTGTCTGTCTGTCTGTCTGTCTGTCTGTCTGTCTGTCTGTCTGGTACTTTATAACTTGAAAACTACTGAACGGATTTGAACGCGGTTTTCACAGTTGGATTATATATAATTAGGAGCGTTGTCAAAAGTTTATTTTGTCAAAATCGGTTAAGAGAAAAAGAAGTTATGGTCAATTGAATATTTACTTCAACAACTGCTTCAAAATTTTTAAACACTTATATTGATTGATTAGTTATATATTGTTAAATATGTTCTAATATAAGGTAATCTTAATATTAAAACTTATGAGAGGTAACAAAAATAACAAATAACGTAGTGCGCGCGGGCGCGGTTGAAGTGTTGAACAATGTGCTCGATAGATGGCGTTGATAAAATTCGTCATCAACCTAGATTTATTTTATTTTTTTATTTCTTAAACCTATACAGCTTATCAAAAACAGTTTACACAATAAAAATAGATTAAAAATAAAGCCAAAATAAGGTTAAAATATAGAATCGGAAATAGAATCTAAGATCAGAAAAAAGAATAACAAAAAAAAACACGAACAGAAAAAAAATATATATACTTAGTCTTGCCATAAATATTGTTATAAAGAAAAGCACGATTTTTTTTTTATACGTAACATTTATTCCTTTCATAGTGAGTTAGTTTAATACATCAATATATAACTATTAAAAATATACAATGTTTATTCGAAGTGGTCTCCATTGGCTGCAATACAGTCTTTTAAACGTTGAGGCCAGTTATCAATAGCAGCACGAACTCTTTCTAGAGGAAAATTCTTCACTGCCAACCGAATGGATCGTTTTAGGGACTCCAAATTATCATGGCGTTTAGAGCAAGCCTTACTCTCTAAAACTGACCATAAATCATAATCCAATGGATTTAGGTCAGGACTTGACGACGGCCAGTTTTCAGTGCTGATAAAGTCCGGAACGTTAGTTTTCAACCAAGATTGGGTGGATCGAGCTCTATGACCCGGTGCCGAGTCTTGTTGAAAGCACCATTCTTTGTTATTGAACATGGTGTTAGTTAAAGGCTTAACTACCGTCTCAAGAATGGTATTTTGATAAACTTGTGCCGACGTTTTAATACCTTTTTCACAAAAATATGGCTCAGTCACCCCTTCATAGCTAACACCCCACCAAACCATCACTGAAGTGGGATAATGCCCACGTTGTACTCTGTTTACTAATTGCGAAGCTTCTTTAGAGCTTCCAGCATAAATACGGTCATTTTGTTTATTAAAATACTGCTCAATTGTAAAAATTTTCTCATCCGTAAACAAAATTTTTTTGTGACCTCCCTTTGCGTACCGCTTAAGTAGTTGTTTGGATTTTACCACCCTATTCTTCTTTAAATTATCAGTTAAGAAGTGACCAGTACGTCTCTTATAGGCTGCAAGTCCTAAGTCATCTTTTAATATACGCGACATGGTTCTAGGAGCTATCTTCATCTCCCGAGATAAAATCTTTTGCTTACGGACAGGATTTCTTCGAATTCTTTCCCTAACTGCTTTAATCACCTTTTTCACACGAACGGTACGTGGACGGCCAGATCTTTTTCTGTCACAAACAGAGGAGGTATCATTGTACCTATCAATAGCCCGGTAAACAAACATTTGACTAATACCAAGCGGGTGGAGGGTTTTAAAAATTGCACTTTTCTCCATACCTACTTTATGTAAGGCAATCACAGCGATTCGGTTCTCTTTATCACCCCACTCCATTTTAATATAACAAAATATTTAACAATATAATGGCGCGAAAATAAGAAAACACATCAAGCAATCATATAAAAATGACAGATTCCAAATTCAAACGTAATATTTTCTTTTTTTGAATAGTAACAGTATTTATGGCCAGACTAAGTATATATACACATGAACAAGTGGAACTATGTGAAGTACGAGCATTTTAGTGTGTGTGTGTGTATCAGTGTGTGCAATGGTGTTGCTGTGTGAGTGAGTGTGCGAGGTTGAGTCTTACTTTTTTTTTAAAGAACTTCTACTTAGGCCAAATATATCCATCGCGGTATTAAGATGCTCCATTGTGTAATGACTACCATGCAGTTCAAACTTTCATTAACGTTTTACCCTATGATTATTTTGAGTGAACACTACCTATACAAACAAGTAAAAGAAAACGAGTGAAGAGACGTTTATCGTTTGTCCGCATCCATTTTTCCACCTACGTCCTTAACGTTAATGAGGTTTACCTTTTATTATTTGGTCAAGCTAATAAGTAATAACCTCACAAGTACGTATTTCATACTCTTAACTTCGTAAGAATTTTCTTTCAACTCTTAACCGCTGAGGAGTTTTACCTTCCGTCATCAGCTCATCCACATAAGAAGATGACTATCAGAATATAAAATTGTCAGAATAGTAATTGCATGTACGTTAATTTGAAAGTTGCCCTCGATTTCTCTGAATCATCCGATCCTGTACAGCTACATCATCCCTGAGTAACACAGGCTATATATAATTCCAATTGTAACAAGATTTTAGCCCGTGAAAGAAAGCCCTGTCGAGATCATTAAAAAACGCTATATACTTAACCAAATTACACGTGGGCGAAGCCGCGGGCGGAAAGCTAGTCGTCAATAAAAACGAACAAAACTACGCATTTGTTAAAAGCAATGTTCTTTTAAAACGACGCTCCAATTACAAAAAAGGAATCATGTTTTAATTACCGCTAGATAAAGGTTCGTACTTTTTTATGCGTCATTAATAGTGAAGTATTTAAGCTAGCATTTAATGTGAGTGTGTACAATTGTGTTGCTGTGGGAGTGTACAAATCAAATAATACAGCATACAAATGCCTTTAATACTTCTAGATCTAAAATCAATCTTGGCTATGTCACAACCCTAATAACCAAGGCTGCGGAACATTTGAAATGCGGCTCACGTATTGGTATGCGATATACGTTGGTTGTTCCAGGTTCTTCAATCACTATGCACCATTGTTATTATAGTATCCTAGTTGGTAACAGCGAATACTCGAAATTTATATTATCTACAACACAACCCTATATTGACTATGTTGGCTCTTCGGATCTACAATAGTGTTCATTGATACGATTTATCGATAGTTTTCGAGAGTAACATTAAAACTACTAAACACTCTTTTTATACACAAATAAATTACTAAATTTTTAAAATGCCCTTTCTTATTATGTATGAACCTATTTAAATCATCTAAATAGCTTTATAACTGTTAAGTAATTATCTGAGTACTGACGACAAAAAAAATAAATAGCTATAAGTAATTGGTTTTAATGGTATCGTTATTTATTTTACATTTAAAATCTATAAAGTAACTAGATCAGTCAAACGTTTCGTCATATCATTTTTTTCTAGAAAAGAACGAATTTATATGTTATTGTAGCGTATCATATCACAAAAAATATATCGGTAGCTGATTCGTGTTAAGTGTAATGGCAATTCAAATGCTCAAAATACGAAATATTGGACCGATTTCCAGGATAAAAATGAAATTGACACGAAAACTTAACCAGATTAATGTAACGGGCATTTTAATACAATTAATGATTTTATTGAACTGGTGACAAACGATTCCGTGTTTAACGCCGGTGATCAATCACGGTGGCACGCTTGGTTGCCGCTGAATGTTAGCAATTAGGCGCCATGTGGCCATACAAGTAACAGCCCCATATATATTATACTTTACATCTTTACTCTTTAACGGGAAAATATACGGTCTTATAAAGAATATATTTTATCTAATCTGTGGATATTTCATCTGTTTTTCCATGGTTTAAAAGCTTTGTAACGACCATTATATGTTATGTTAAAAAATAGCTTAAAAAAATGAGGTCTCCTTTGAAAAAATTAAAAATCAAAAAGTACACAAAACTAATTTGAAGTTGAACTGTGGTTTGATCACACCTAAAACAGACTGTGACATATTATAGTTATTCTTATAGTCTGTGCACGCGTGAAAATTATCTACGACTTTAAGTATGATTTGAAATTGGAAGGACATTGTTTCGAGATGTACTAATGCTTCCATTTTTAAAAGTTTATTTAAGCCAGTACTGAAATTTATTCGTATTCTATTAATAGTATGCAAAACCATTACTTTCCGATCATTCATAAACTTGACATATCTCAGCGTTTTAGGAACAATTTTAATTTAGGGGTGGCACTGACCCCATAAGGTTACCAACAATATTTGCTTCAACTTTGTATAGAAAAAGAAAACAATTGATATGTATTACAATAAATAATATTTTACAAGATAGTAAACCAACCATGGCTAAAATAAGGCTCTGGTCAATAAAATCTTGCTATTTCGTACTAGGAAACAATGTTCTTAGTTCACAGTATAATTCATATTCTATGTTTATAGTCGCCGTTTCAAATAAATTATATTAATGTGATAAATAAAATAACTTAACATTACTACAGCATTATATTATGGGCAAGCGACTATGATTACTTGGTAATACTCGAAAAATAGATTCCCGACAACCCTAACCCACCCCACATTTAAAAGTGACTCATGCTAACACGATATGGAACCGTAGACACGTATTTTACCGAAAACTTTTAATTCCATTTTTCGCCAGCAAAGTGTTGGGTCTGTTTTGTATTTTTGACAACGAAAGGGTTAACTTACCGTAGACGATAGACGAGCTTTGTTCTGAAAAGAGAAATGTCTAATTAATATTTATTCTGCGAGGGTAAAAGTCGGAAGGTTTTAGGGGAACTAATTTGATGGGGATGTACTAGTTTTCTAGTTAGTTATTAATGTTATTCTTACTATAATTTAAAAACATCCAAAATATGTTTATTTACTTAGGTAATTATGGTATACTTATAAATATATATAAGTTATATAAATAAAATACGGTTCGAACTATTTTTAACCATCACGGTAAATTTCCAATGTATATAATACATAAATAACAGAAAGCGAATCAGTCAGATAGACTATTTACAGAGGAAAGCGATTCTACGAAGAAAGTCTCTTAAATTAACCCTTTCAGAATACAACATTTACCCCTTAGTCAGATGTTGTAAACCTTTTTAATTTTATTTATTTGAATAAGTTAGTAATTCAGAATTTTATTATAATTTATAGGAAGTGCTGTGTGTATAATTTTGTTATTTGTCGAGAAGAGTTTCTTGTCTGCTTCTTCTCAGTTTGGTCGCGTAAGAACAGGCGTAGTCATTTAGATTTAAGATGTTTCAAAATGGTCCTATGTTCATTACAGAATAAAGAGATTTAAACTTTGACAATGTCAAAATTTATTAGCTGAGCATCAGGTATGCTATGCTATATCTAAGCTGTGCATACCTATAATTTATGTACATTCATGCCTTGTGTACAGTTTTACTTTAGTTGTGTTTATGTGTGTTGTTGGTGTGCCAAATAAACAAATATTGATATATCCCATTAGCGTTTTTATGAAAACTTTAGAAATATTATCTAAATATGTTTGTGTTACAAACAATAGTAGGACGAATTTTTAAATAAAATAAGCACGCCTTTACAAATCTGCAAAAATATTTTAAATTCAAAATGCCACGCTTGTAAGCCCAGCCCAACTAATGAAGTAACCAAGGGTTTGTAACAGCTGATAAACCATATAACACTATAATCTAGGATTAAAACATTATTTATGCACTGCTGAGAGCAACCCCATATACACTGAAGTATATAAAATATGAAAGTACCCTTCACTCAAGGGCTATGTTGAATTACATTTGAGTTGACTCCTATTTTCTTTAATTTTAATATTTAAAAAAAAACAATTATCAAAGTCAAACTATTCGACTTGTTTTTTTTTAAATTTCGTCACTGTAGTTTATCCCTTTTTTATACAGTTGAGAAATTACTTAAAACATAATATTCTATAATTCTATTGCTATGTGTATTCTATATGAAAAATCATCGTACAACAGGATTTATTCACATAAAAACAAAAACACATCTGAAAAGCTCGTTTCACTTGTAAAGTTTTTCCGACGCGAGACAAAATTATGATCTAAGTTTGGGGAGAACACAAAATTTACTACGTATGTAAATAACCTATATCCCCTTTACAATAGATTTATAGCAATATTATTGTAATACCTAAAAAATATTGCATTGCACAACAGTGCATTTTCTTTGGGAACGAAAGCTTACACCCCCGTTCCAACTTGGTTCGTCCAGAATCACGGAGTTTCATTCTTTCACTGTTGACATCAAGTGAACTACACAGCGTAGATCGTAATTTAAACAGCTAAGTAATGTATATCCTTGCCTTCAATACTTCCCAGGGAATACGAGGTTTATACTGTCTAGTCTGAGTTTCTTGTGGGTTCTTGTCAGCCGAGGGTTCACCCATTTAAACTAAGTTTAGGCGACTTTCAAAAGTGCTTGTAAATAATCTCTGATCTCTGAGTTGCTTGTGATGATGAATAAGTAGATGTGATGTGATCTTTGATAGCGAATAAGGTGATTTTTCCGTTAAACCTACTTTGTTAAGTTTAAAAAATTATAAGATATAAACCTCTTATATAATATACGCAGCTTATGTACATATATTTGCAATATACTTTAAAGAAGTTATATTTGCATTTAAGTGTGCTTTTAGTACTTTATTTGTACGTTTGTCTATGGAAAATGAAATGAAAATGGTCAAATAGTGTAGTCATAAGGCATAATTGACCTCGGTTAGTGTGAACTAGGCCTAATAATTTTAGACTATTTGAATGTTAAAAATCCCGGGTATATAATGAAACAGTGATCGCGCTGAAAAAAAATGATAGTTGACCAGCTGAGTTTGTTGTGGGATTCTCAAGCCGGTTTTTTTGGAACCCTGGTATCTCCGATATAAGAAGCTTAATGACTTACACATCGGTCGCTGATGCGATGTTATGTGGAAAAGATATAAATATTCCTTTCTCACTATTTAAATGCTTTACCAAGAAAATCAACATGGCCAGTTAAGTGGTTTATACAGAAAGGATTATTAAAGTTTTATACTGAATTTCAACAAGTTTATAGGGCTAAAGATCCAAGTTCCAAGATCTTCACGAAGTTGTAAAGCTGTCAACTTATTATCGTTTAGCGGGAAAATTCCGCAGATAACTATGAACTTAAAGTATTCGCATTTTTCATACGGCTTTGCATTTGCAAATGAGATCTCTATTTTAGACTTTATGACTTCCTCTTGTAAGGGAGCTTATATCTTTCAAGCTCGCTCAAAAGAGCAAATCTTATACATAGATATTTATAGAGAGAATATAAATTGTAATCACACTTACCATATTACAGCTACTATTAAGAAAAATAATTTTTAACTGACTTTTATTTTAAATGATGTAAATGGTTTTTTTTTTAAATAACACTTCCGGGAGTTCAGTTTAGATTACATCGCATTAAACGAGAAACTTCACTTAATAGATTTATATTATTGATTAATAACGTTTATAATTATCCCATTAAAGTAGTCCTAGTGACTAAGCGTAACTCCACAATGTAATAAGAAGCCTTACAAAATTCTAATTGCGTTGTGCGTCAGTATAACTACTGTGCGAATGTGTGGGTACATCGACCCATGATCGGAATGCAACTTGGATCGGACGGCGGAGAGCTTTTAAAGTTTCATCTGCGGTTTATCAAGTACTTTAGAAGCTACAACTAGTATTCTTTGTTAGGCTATTTTTGTTTTAAACAATATGTAATACTCGATCAAAAAACGTATGTAATCTTTTCAAATATAAGTTATTCTAAAGCTTTAGCAGTTAATACGGAAGGACAGTATAAATGCATTATATATTTTTTTAATAATTTATACGTATAAAGAGAAAAATATTACTTACAAGTCAGAAGAAACTTATCAAAGCTCAAAGCTACGTATTTTTTAAACATTAAAAGTTGTCTAGAAGATCACAATTTTTTTCGTTTCCTTACTTAGTTACTTATAACTAAGTGTAAATACATAATAGAAAATAATAAAATAATGAACGACGGATCTTTTACAATATAATAGTAAAAAGCACTAATTTTAAAGTGAAGAGCTTTTTCATAATGAAACAACGATGAAATGTAATATTAGCTACAAAAAGCGAATACATATTTAGGGGACTGCACTAGGGGACGCATCCCCAACAAAAGATGCCTAGCAACGCGTTTGTATCGATTCTAAGTCAGACGTTTTAACAATCATGGTCACGATAATTTGTTTGGGTGTGGGGAGCATAGTAGCTTGTCAACCCTCTCCAGTGTTTAAGAAGTTTATAAATATATCAAAGCCCAAAACAGACTAGTAATTGTTTAATCAGCCATTGCTGTATTATTGTTATGTATAGCTCCAGGTTAGGCTTCAAAAAATGTACTGGCATTATCAAAAAAATGAACTAAGCCGAGTTTCTTGTCGGCGTGCAGCTTGTTCGCATACGAGCAGGCGTAGACACATTTTATTTTTTTTTAAATGGGACTATGTACCTTACTGAATAAGGGGATTTTGACTTTGACTTTGACCATAGTAATAAAATATTCCATTCCTACAATAAGATCACGTGTGATTGGCCGGTCGGTCAACAGCATCTCAAGGCTAATCACAATTCACCCCATCCGTTTTATTTAATTCAAGAATGTTAATCTGGAAAATTATACTATTATAATTATCAGTTCAATAACTGATATATGAGCAAAATTTGGAATCATCTATATTTATCCTCGCCCAATCTTATTACTGTGGTACAAAACAATAAAGTTCCGCAGATTATCCAATCGCCAAGGTCAATCGGATGGCTCTAATGACATGTGGGCAGTCACGGTCATAATATATAAAGCAATTCCAGTGAATAGATGCAGTGTAACAATGGCTTCCATTACTGTGGTTTTGTACGTAGCTTTACTGGCTTCGTGCTATGCTGAGCAGAGCGATCGTGAGTTATTTATAATTTGTTTAACTAATTACACAGCGAATGCAGGTTTGGAAATGTATGTTAAGCCTTCGTAAGACCAGTGTCTGTGAAAAACCAGCCAAATTCGTTCGCAGTGTTATTGACAAGTAAACTTATGTAGTATTGTGTCTGGAAGAGATCGCTTGTAAGGCCGTAATTAATTAACAATTTTTAACTACTATTTGTGCAACAAAGTAAATGAACTCGATACAACGGTTTGATATCGCTATTAACGGTGCCTCGTGATAAATTAATCAGCTTGCTGTTGCGGTTAAAACCCGCTTAGTTTTACTTATAGTTAAATATCACGTGCCTATCTTTATAGTTTGTATATCCACAACCACAGATAAAATAAAGAAAGGCTTTATGTTGAATTTATCCCCGACAAAAGTGTCAAGCCTAAAACTTATACTGTAATCTATTTTATTAAACAAGTTTAAAATCTCACCTATACTAACTAGTTGAAATCATGGAATAATATATAGATAGAATATTGATCCATATTAAGCTTATATACCTTAACAATTTCACTAAGTCACTTAATACTTAAAACATGTACTTTTGTGTTCAAAATCAAGATTTTTTTCTTAACAAATATATAAATATTGAATTAGTTTTTTTTTTGTATGACGCTAACTTTAGATAAACAGATTGGAGTACAAACATCACGTCCGCGTATCTATAGATCGTGTATCTACTGATCTAATATTTAGAAAAGACGTACACTCTAAGCAGAATCTGCATGTCTTCAGTAATGTATTTTTTAACTAATTGGCAATATTATTATAATTTTATTACTGTATCGTATATTGATTGTTTTTCAGTAACTCATAATAAATACATTAACAATTTGTATTTTGTAAAATACTAGATAACGTTTGTCGGGCAAACGTTGTTTTGCCAAAAAAATATCTCTAAAAATAGATACTCAATATGGCCACAAAATTTCAGGAGAATCGGTCAACAGGTTTCGGAGGAGTACGGGAACGAACATTGTGACACGAAAATTTTATATACTAGATATACCTTCAACCAACCAAGTCAAAAATACAATAGAAATTTGTAGTCGTATTTGAATTTAAGCAATTTAATAAACCAGAAAACACATCAACAAACCAACGATAAAAAATGCTCAATTCTTGAATCTATAAATTTATCGTAGTATGTATAAAATTAGGCTTCGGTTTAAGCATGCCAACTCTGATCGATGTTAAAGCTCTACTGAGGCAATAAATAAGGCGATTTTCTTTTCCCTAGTAAAATATGTACCCTCGAAACTTTAGGGCGAGTACCTCTATATTTTAACAGGGCTCTCAAGTTCTAGTCGGGTTTCATGTATGCTTTGAGATAATTGGTACTGTGAACTTTAACAACGCTTAGGTTCGCGTATAGCCTTTCGATTCCCGGGATAAACAACAAGGCCAAACCTTATTAAAACAGGATGTGTAATGAAAAATTTTTACTTAAATTCAGAAGATTCTCATATCGATTGTATATTTAAATTATACATATTAAATTTAATTTTAAAGCTTAGGTGCTTTTTAATCGTGAGGTTACTGGAGTACATAATATATTACAAATAAGACATTCGCGTTTCAATGTCTTATGTAAGTTCTACATAAATATGTAATACAAAATATACTTATATTGTAGTGATATTGAAGGAATTATTATAATATTTTCTATTAATGTTAGTCATAATATTTTTTTACAATATATATTAGTATATCAATGAAAAAGTGGTTACCATCAAATACACATGCGTACTCACAACTTAATAATTAATTATATTAAACCAGTTATTTTATGTTAGAATAGTATTTTCAGATAGGGTTTACATTAGACATTTATTTACGTGTAGCTTCAGTAAAGATAAATTAACTGTAACAGTAAATTAATGATGACTGCAAAGCTTAGTTTAAACAAATAAGGTATATTTAATAAGCTACGTACGATATAAAAAAAACCTTTTTGAAAAAAAATGTGTTTTTCAACTAATTTGAATTTTAAAAGGATTTTTTTTTTTAAAGATCAGCTATCGAGTTTCTAGTCGGTTTGTTTTGATAGATAACTAACTTCCGAACCGCGGGTAGTATTAAAATGGACGATTCACAAGCGTATTTATAAAGACCTGCTCGAATAAACTTATTTTTGTGTTTGACAATGAGTATGAGCGATGACACTTAAGACTGATATTTCGTAAATGTTTTTGAGAATTTCAAATAGGAATAATAGTACCTAACAGAATTAATAACTGTATGAAATATAACAATTAAAGAAGATAAATAATTAATATTAACCTAATTTTAATTAACTAATTTTGGGTACTCTGCCACAGGGACTAAACTTTTTAAATTTGTTTTAGTTTTATTTAAAGTTACTTAAATAGGAATATCTCAAAATAATGTTAGTTATAATGACAGAATGACAGTAGTTGACTTTTTTAAATGTAATATCGCCAAGCGAACACATTAAACTAGTAAATAGATATATTATATTGAACACAAAAATTGTTAAGAACAAATATAACTTAACCACGCTACAAATTTCATTGAGAGCCTTTGAATGGATGCACAATAAAATTAACTTAAATCGATCGGTATAACTATCTCATCATTACCCATAAAATGGTAAGAGATAAAAAACTCAATAGCCAGAAGCCAGTCCATCCATCTTAAGGCCCGACAGAAACCTGTTTACTCAGAGCCGATGGTCACATAATTGGTTCAAAATTTAAAAAAATCAAAATGCACTTTATGTGAATACGATACAGTTCATTATCATATAACATTATCGATTATAAAGTGTAGGAACGTAATAATACGGTGGGAATAGTTGGAATGTTTTAATAAACGCAGAGTGGTAATGATAGGGAGATAATGCAATGATTTTGAATTTAAGTATATTTCATTGAAGTTTTAACTATAAAGAAAATCTCATCTAATCAGTTTCTTTCCTTATAAAAATACTAACCATAAATATGTCCAACACAAAATATCTTTGTCAAAGTAGGTCTGTATGGAGATACTTTTAAATCGTCAATTTTACTACCGGTTCGGTTCATTTATGACCGGTTATTATTATTAATATTATTTGTGATAAATGTATTCAATGCAGTGTTCATTTTTATAGACAAATTGAAGTATAAGAAGCGTTATTAAAGTTATTAAACATCACGAAGGGGCGGCAAAAGCTCCATCATAACAAAACTATAATTTAAAGTTATTTCGAACACATAAATTATAAGCTGTATATGATTAAAATAATCGTTCAGACCCGAAGTCCGATACCAGGTAAAATATCTTAGTCAAATTAAATATTCTTTCCCGGAGCGGAATGTTTTTTAAGCTGGTTAATTAAAAAAAAACACTTGTAATTCAGTTTTTAATAGATTTTAGCTAACATTCCATTTAGCAGGAATAGTTGTGTTTTCTATATGTAAGGGCTGTGCTATGAACATTTATATAAAAATTTCACACTCCGCTCTAATGAATACTTTGATCATTATCTCCAGTGATTCTGTTTTAATGTAGACGATTGATTCAAAACTTTCATGTCAATCTTTATCTCAGATTTTGCTATAATTAAGTTATATGTATTACATATTTTAAAAAGTTTACTGATGTCTTATGAAATATATATAATAATAATCTTTGAACAAAGTAATTAGCGATCATATGAAATTCTTATGTCTAGGAAAATTAATAACAGCTATGATACATATAAACAAAATTGAGTAACCTACCGTTAGTTTATACTGATAGATTTTGTTCCGAGAACTTTATATGTTTGATATATAAGCGTTATATAAAAAATAGTAGGTACATACATTAATTCCTATTTAACTATTATTACTCTTATGTACAATATTTGGGAAGCCTTTTGAATGCTTGGAACAGATCGCTTATTGGCGATAAGGCCGCCCGTTGCTCTCAGATGTACCAACAATTATTTACTCCTACTATTTTGTATAATAAATAAATAATATGTAGATAGGTCAAGGCGATATTAAGGATTCAGAAAGGTACACTTGTTAACTCTAATTATCACTGGCAGCCTCTAGTAGTCAGCCTCAAAGGAGGTTTGAATTAATAAGATTATCCAATATTTAAGTGATTAATGTTTAGGTTCTCTGGTCTCCTATAAACTTTGTATTTTAATTACGTTATGTTAATTTTTCAAAATAACTGTCAATTAGTTTTTTTTTAAATTTATAAGTAAGTAAGCGACAAAGGAAATCCGCATCGACACCTCAACTAACGCATAGAATGCTTTTAAGCTTTTCAAAGATGCAGGTCGTATCAATCTTCAGTCTTACGGCACTCTCTATCCTCTCTCATAAGCCTCCTTTGTAAGCATATCTACGATTCCTAATCCTCTGTTTAAATCAGAGTCACTGTTGAATAATAATTCATGTTTTATTATTAATATATTTGTAGTGTTATTACAATTATAAAATGTATAATTTTCCGTACTCGTGCTAAGTTATTAGGTGTATTTTGTAATTGTATTCTATGCAAATACTAACTCTAGACTGTGTGTATTTTTTTGCCAAATGTTTATTTCCACTTCGAGCACTTACCTTAAATTCTCCTCTTTATTAAATTTTCTTCTCTAAGTATTGGGAAAATAATTGCTCGTTTTCATTACACTATATACTATGTTTTATTTTTTACTGTTTTTTTTTTTTTTTTTATAGAAGAGTGGGCAAACGAGCAGGCGGCCCACCATAAAGGTGAAACCGCCGCCCATAGACACTCGCGCGGCTGGTAGCTCGTGAGTGCGTTGCCAGCCTTTAAAGGAAAATTAGGAAATAGGGGGGGGGGTAGGGGAGGAGGACGGGGGAAGGGAAAGGATGGGCACCGGAAGATCTCACTCACCGAACGAAACGCGAGTACAAAATGAACAAAGTCCAATTGCATCACTTTACGCCGGTTTTCTGTGAGAGAGTGGTATTTCTCCGACCGTGCCTGCCCATTCTGCTGAAACTCTAAGTAACAGCATGGCACTCCCACTGTTAATTTTATTTTAGTTTATTCATACTACAGTCGAGTCTTATAGGCTATTTGTAAATAATATTATATAGATCAATTGCCCCACATAAATGTTACTAAGTAAGGTCTATTACCAGTATTTTCCGACGCACGCAAACCTACTGGTATGTCTTGACTTTTAAATGATAACGAAATGCCTTTTAGAATTAGAAGCGATAAATTTAACACAATATTTTCACATCGAATTATATGATAATAATGAAACATATATAACAAAGACATGTAGTCGTATGAGTATGAATCCCTTGTCCCTATAAATTGTAAATTTTAATCCGTTTATCTCGCAAGCCCATTGTCCTTTTGATACGAGGTCCGAGCGATATTTGGCACGGATTAGGGAAAGGTTTTAGGCAACGCATTTACAAATTAGGAGTCCCTAGATGTAATATTGAATTAACGGAACAAATATCGGTATTCCATTCTGAATCAAAATTATATTCCAATTTTTAAACGACACATTGATATAAATCCTCCTTTTGTCTGTTGCATAAAATATTTATGATATTGGTACGAAGTATGCAAATTGTTAACGTTTACAAATGATTTATTAAGTTACGTTCGCGTTTGAATTGATAATTCTAACTATGGAGGGCCCCATAGTGTAAATTCGTCCCTGGCGAATATTCAAAATGTTTTAGAGATTTAGCATACCCTGCAAAATGTATCGCAACGTGTGCCAAATGTGTTAATGGCCCGTACCATTCCGATTATATATACTACTTTATATAGTACAAACATAGAAGCGATTGTCTATTCTATGTTTATTTATGTTCGAAGTGTACTAATGGCATATGTCAGTCACGCATACTTACACGGAACTTCTCTCTCTTCTCTCTTCTGGCCATCATAGTCATCACAAAAAATCGCTCACATAAATATAGTAAAAAATAACAATAAATTCTATGCTACGATCATAAGCTCAAATTAATTTAAGTGATATTGAATGTATATTTTCCGAATGCATAGATTAGATCATATTTATACATTATTCTTAAGCATACATCTAACAACCGCTTTTATTCTTCCACTACGATTTCTAACCCCGTGAAAAATGTCTGACTCTGGTGCAGAGGGAATATATATCTGTTATAGAATAACCTTTGATTACATCAAAGTATGAACGGTGTATCGGCGTTCAGGGAATATTCGTGGTTACACGTCACATATTAGCCGTATAACATCACAGGAAGCATAACAATATAATTTAGACCTTATCACTTGGTGTTAAGAATGAAATTCGCGTGTTTAGTTCGGACATCAGAGTTGAAATTAAAACCGCATGTTTTGTTTTCGACGTTATGCTGTCTAGAGCTCGGTGGTATACTCTAACAATGTATTTCATGTGTATACATGTTATATTTTATTTATTATTTTAGTATTAAAACAAAAGTATTAAAACTTGCGAAGCATTTAATGTCGTTGATATTCATATAACATTACGCATTTTTAACAGAATAATTTTGTAATTGTCCCATATATTTACGATTATTACATTATATTTAATGCTTTCAACACTTTAATGAATAAAATCATTACTCAGACTGCGTATGGAATGTGGGTATGTCTGTGTGGTGGTGTGAGAGAGAGAGAGGAAGAATGTTTGAATATTATAAAAAAGGCAACGGAACCATAACACTGGTTCCAAATAATATTTCGAAAAATTTATCGTCTATTTTATATACATAATAGAGTTAAATCTTAGTTTTATCTTTACAGAAATACTTAAAAAAACTCAATTATAAATGAAATTAATAAGTGCTCATCACAGCGAATCCATTTATCAGAGTTCAATCAGTACTTGTTATTAAAAAGATATTTTCTTTTGTTTGTTTTAATTTAAACAAAGCTACTTACACAGACTATACACAATATCAATACCGACACGTGATCAAATGTAAGACAAACCCTTGTGGTGTTTTTAATCTAAAACCCATTAACAAATAACGCCAGGGAGTAGGTTCACGATATACCTCATACAACCAGTAAATAATTAATTTAAAATATTCATTCCCTCTGTGGTTTGTCATATCTATGTATTATATTTCAATTAGGAATTAAAATCTACTACGAATTTATACCTATTTATACCATATTGGCTGTCAGATTTTTTAGTTTATAAGATTTTCCAACTATAGATTATTATTATTATGGATATATAATTAGAAAATATTTCTTTCACGTACTATACAATAAATGTTAAAATTCTAAGCCCTAAAACCTATTTTAAACAATCAGACTGACATATCAACTCTTTAAATACGGTAAAGTTATAGTGAATAACGAAAATATATATATGTTGCACATAAATAATAACGATTTCAGAAGGAAGACTTGAGCAATTAGGAGGGCAACTGACATATTTTTGTGCCACTTTTAACACTCAAAAATATGATACTACTAGCGCATTAGAAGGTAAACTAAGAACATCTATAAAAAAAAACCTATTAAAATATATCGCGGATTATCTTTCAGCGTCCTTCAGGCATCCCAGACAAAAGTAACGAAAAAAATTTCATTACATATTTGAAACGTAATTTATGAAATCACGCCCGTGACCTGCGTGTTAATTGGCTACAGATTTCGCATTTTCAACAACCAAACTGCTCACAATCACGTACGGATGATAATATTTCTGATTAATGGTGACCATTCTGCAAGGATTTATTAATATTGAGATATCGACCTGGTGCACATTATTTTGGTTAAATGAACTGTGGAACTTTTTGGGAAGAGATTTCAAAGTGATATATGTAAATAACTTATAATTAATAACACAGGCTATTTATAAGTTTAACTTTTTTCAGAAAGATGCTTTCATAAAGTATATCTTAAGTTAATTTAAGATACGAGCTATAATTATTTACAGCGCCTAAGGAGTGTTAGAGTGTAAGAGAAGTTATGAAAGTCTATGATAGTTACAATATATTAATTCATAGACGTAGATATTTCTTATTAAAGCAATTACAGTAAATATAGCAAAGAAATGTCATTAATTGCTCTATCTGTGGTCTATTACAGATATAACCAGTGCTTTTAAATATATCAGCTTGAAAATTAACCTCCATTTCGTATACTTCTGTAGCATTATGTTTAAGCAGTATTTAAGTTACATTATGAAAAACTTTAATCTCACATTTGAGTATAAAAAAAGGTTTAACTAGAACTGGATGATTTATAAACTTTTTGCAGGTTTCAGTAGTAAAAAGATAAATTGCATTTCCTTTTTGCGTTCGTTACGCGCGTTTCAAGGTCAACGCTCTGTGATCAATCGGAGACAAAAACCTTGCCTTGGACTTATGCGCAAACCTTTTGCATCCGTCTAGTTTTTCTGAACGTTTTACAACGGTCGTTGGAGTAAGAGTAATGATCTACAGATCTAGTACGGAATGTTCAATGGTCGATGAAATGTATCTGAGATGCTAACTCTGCAATTTGTGTATAAGAACACATAGGAAATGACATTTTTTGCTGTTGAATCATTGAGATTATGCTCTATAGTGTAAAATGCATATGAAAGAAGACATTATTTTACTGGCATACAGTTAGAATTTTGTTTTGGTACCAATAACAGTGGACGCAGAAGCAATGGCAATCGAGTATTATCTCAGTAAACAATTAGGCGTTCAAATATTGAGATTTGTTTACCACAGCCTCAGATCGTTCCTATGAATCCACTCTATTGACTTACTTCAAAAAAAGGAGGACTTGACTCGAAAGTAATTACTAACAGTGCTCCACAAAAATTGAGGATGAAATTAAAATAATAGACGGAAAATTACATTATTCATTTGACATTACAATTTGGTAGTCGCCATCTTGAACGCAAGAACTGCTTTAAAAAGAATCAAGAGTGTACTTGAATGCGAAATCTCATTTAATATTCATGAAATGTCCGGGATAATTATTTTGGCACAAGTTTCGCTATTAAATACAGAACTAGTTATATTCTGCGTTAATAAATCCTTGTTTTTAAAAAAGAGTTGAACGTTTTCTTTTAGTCTGTGGACCAACTCGGAGTATAAGAATCAAGACTAGAATTGAAAAAAAATATGAAGTTGAGTATTTAAAGGTATATAAAACATAGGAAAAAAGATGAATTCTATTTTCCTAGATAACATCAAAACTGAATGTTAAAGTTGGCACAACGACTCGTGAATCACCAAATCGATTTGTCGTAAACAAACTTGGCGCGTAAATCTAAGTACTTTTACGGGCTAATGGTCACGTATTTGGGGATAATCCATTTCACTGACATGCTGAGCTTACAAGACGAAAGTTTTGCTATTTGAAAATAACGTGGTAAACATTTCTTTATTTTCAAACCAAATTTTAAAACATTTCTACAATGTATTTCTAAAATTTTGTTAAAATGAAATATTAAGCGTTACGTCTTGCTTATATCCAATTTAAAAAAAAAGCTGTTTCAATTATTTTAAAGTATATATCTTCGAAAAATTAAATAAAAAAAATTATTTTATTCGACGACTTAGACATACAGACGAACTGTTAGGAAAATCAATTTGTTTAAACTATTGAGTAGCCTAATTAAATGTTAGGTACTCCAAATAAAAAACATAAACTATGCATGGCTTTAAGCAATTGCTGTTCATAAAACCGACGCGAACACGAAGGACATAAAAGTTTTACGAACGAACGTAATTTACACGGCGGTCGTAAAGAGGCACGCAAACCGCCGCCATGTTGAATTTGTTGAAAACAACATTTTGGCGGGAAACCACTTAGGTGTCTAACCTCTCTATATTCTACATAGATAGACAAAATTGCAAAGGAGGTCATAGATTATATTAAATTATAAATATGGTAATACTACCAAATAACAGATAAGTAACAAATTAAATATATAACTAAAATTCTAATATTTAGCGATTACAATTTGGTAAACCTGAGTTCTATACACATTTATTTATGGAAAGTGTTGCTATTTTTAAATCTCCTGAAGTGGATTAAAATACATTGAATTTATTAACTTCTTGGAATTTGGTCTTCCCAATTAAGTTGAAAAATAAAATCAGTCAATGAATTTTCAATAACATGAAGTTTATAATTTAAATTTATAGTTAACAGCGTGTTTTTTAAGTTTTGAAATTTCGATCTCGACATCAACCCTTGAATCCCAACCGAAATTCGATAGGTCAAAAACTTATTAGAAGGCCCCAAATACCCCAGATCAATAGAGTGCATGTTCTGTACAGAGGGTCTGTACCTACGTGCAAGGGTCCTCCCCTCTGAGTCATAAAGAGGGTGGCAGATAGGGTCGACACCTGTCTTGTTTTAACCAGAAATATAAATACTACGGGGTACCTTATCATTGAACTATAATCGTATGTATTAAAATAAATTTAATTAAACAATTTTAAAATGTCTGTTTAAAATGTATTATTTTTGGTGAGTATGTAATCATCAATATGTGTCTGGAAAATACATATACAAATAAAAAATATTAAGCTGTTATGATAATGTCTAAATTACTCTATATATAACAAAACAAAACATGTATTAATTAATTTGATCTCGACAACCCTAGTGATGGCCCTCACATTTGAGGGTTAGGTCGATACCGCTCTTTTGTTTTCGCACACTGAACACATTGCGTTTCATTTCTTTAAATGCATTTATTTGTAACATTCGAATGAAGCCTTTGAACTAATTATTTATATTCATATTAAATTAAACCTTTTATTTGTAGGTACAATTTTGTTACGTAATAATAAAAATAAAAATGGAATAAATAAATTTTGTGAAAAAACGATAATTTTATTCAATATCATCCAGTGCAGAGCGTGCAACATACAAATGCTCTACAAACTTCCATCGCGAAAATACAAGGACTCCAAACCACAGCAGCTAATAGAAACAGAATGACCTCTGCAAATTGTTTCCAAACATTGAACAGAGAAAGGCAGTGTGGATAGAACCACGGACACCTGTCAAAGACCCACATAAAAGGCCTCTTCCTTAAAGAGCTCATAAATAGGTTGCAATTAAAATCAACACGTTCCCTTTCCTTTCTCTTCTTCTTCTTCTTGTTCTTCCTGGTCAGTAAACGCTTTTTAGGATCCTTATCGTTAATGTGCAATAAATAATTTGACATAGCATGCTGCTCTAATAATTGCTTGGTGTTTTTCAGTGAAATTTTTGAAATGCGCATACCCATTCTCCTGGTCCTTGCAGCAACGCCACTATTACTATAAGTATCTTTTAAAGCCTTGGCAATCAAACTAGGATCCTTCGCCATACCCTTCATAGAATGCCAAGTGTGTTTCGGGTATTTGATACATCTGTATACGTTTCGAATGACATCAGAAATACCAGTAAACACTAACTTTGGTACTTCAACGAGTGTTTCCGCAACCAATAAAGAATTACTATTTTTACCGCGTAGTGACTTTTTTAAAAGCTGATCGGCTTTACGATGCTTTTTCTGCCTCTGTGAGTCTTTTTGTCGTAGCTTTCTTGTTAATAATATATGCAACTTAGCAAATTTTGCATTAGACCTATCTCTTCTTTTTTTGTATTCTTCTTGGCATACACAAGCAGCTGGATGTTTAGTCAATCGATTTATCGTTGCCGTTTCTTCAGCACAGATAGGACTTCCACAGAAACAAGGAGTTCTCTCTCTTTTCTTTGGAGGTCGTTTCTTCATACGTTTCATGTCTTTAGCACAAACTTCGCTTCCGCATACACAAATTGATCCTTTCTTGATAAAGCACTTTATACTTCCGCTTTTGGCCTTTTTATTCTTGCCTTTATCATTCTTCACTTTACTATTATTGGCTTTATTGCTCTTGCCTTTTTTATGGCCTTTCTTGCTAAGACATATACAACAACTACAAGCTTTATCATGCTTTTTATTTTTACCTAGTTTTTCTCTCTTTCCGATTTTCGTTTGTAATCTTGTCACATTTTCTGTAACTTCATCTTTATTAATAATACCCAAGTTATCTGCGTCTAAATAGACATCGAACAATGGTTTGATTACCTTAGTTTTCTTTTCTTTATTTCCTGTTAGAGCAGCTATTGTTTTTAATTTTTGTACAGGAGACCATTGCAAAAAATTTCGCATACAATAATTTATCTTAGTTAACAAGAAATAACCAGTTCCACCATTAACACATTGGCCACAAAATGGGCACGGACTATCCACCTTTTTTAGCTCGTTAATAAACTTGCCTTTGCTGTCCTTGCTTGTGGGCTTGCTTTTATGTTTTGTATCGTCTTTCTGTGTTAAAGGCCTATTTTTATTACTTTTTTGCACACAACGACATCCAGATTTGATATGTTTGCTTTTAGCATCACCAGATTCAAATTGATTTCCAACTAAATTATGAATATTGAGATCTTCTTCTTCTTTTGAGATTTTACATTTATCACATTTACACAACATCAGAATGTTTGAAGTTTTAATTATAGGTATGTTTTGTACGATCTTTGCACGACGATCACTATAGGAACTTTTTATGACATCATGCGGTGCCTCTCGTTTACTTCTTTTATGCTCTTGAGATGTCTGGTTCCTTTCTTGAGGTTTTGTATTAATATTGCAAATACAAGATCTGGTCGACACATTTATTGGATGAGCACTGGGCTTTTTAGTTAGTCGTTTTTTATTTATCCATGTTATTCGCTTCTTGTTGGATTGGGCCATGATATTACTTTTTACAATCAAGGTTTTGCTACTAGTTTTATTAAATTTTTTGGGCTTATAAGACAAAATAGTTTGCATTTCATTATTTTTTGCGTGTGTTTCCTGAGTAAAATCGTTCAATTTATTGTTTTTACCATTTTCCTGTACATTCACCAACTTGCAAATCTCTTTTGTAGGATTTCCTTTATATTTCTTGATCATTGCTCTTCGCACTTCAAATACTTGTGGATATGGGATTTGAGGTTTAGTTTTCGTTTTTTGCAGTGTTAATGTGCAGAAACATCTTTTTAATTTATTTGTTGTGTTTGAACTTTTACTGTCAATTCTTTTGTGTATTTGAGATCCAGTGTTTAAAACATTTAAACGTTTGGATGGCATAACCTTGTCAGAAAATCTTTTTTTTCTAACCACATCAAAGTCAACTTGCCTGTTTTTCAGTGATCTTGATTTTACATTTTGTCTATTTTTTGTTGCCTTTAGTGTTTTGTAACTTACTGGTGATGAAAATTCTTTGTAGAACTCTATGTTAAAAGACATATTAGAGCCAATTTTCACGCCTTGTCGATTTTCTTTTTTGAAATAATTAGTAAGCCTCGGTATTTCTACAATATTTTGTTCATGGCCGTGGGTCTGTGCTTTTGCAATTACATTCGACTGAGTTTTCTGGCTTTTTTGCTTTGGGAAATTATCCATTTCGCTTGACTGGTGAACTCTCTTAACTTCTTTTGATCCAACTTCTTGGTTACGTAGATTTATTTTTTTCAGTTTTCTTTCACAATCATAAGGATCACATAGATTTGGGTTACACATATAAGGCGGGCATTCGTAAGGGAGTGTGGTGTGTGTCATCTTATTATGAATAGGATTTTGCAGTTGTTGTCTTTGGCTACGCATATTTTGGTTATCAGTTGCAGAATTTTTTTGTAATTGTAAGGTACAAAAGCATCTATTAAACATGGGGTCCGTTAACGTACTATTTGATTTTGTTTGTAATCGAGCCAATTGAGAGGTATTATGTTGTCCAAGTCTGATTGTTGCTCCTTTTTCCTTACCAATTTTTGCATCCCTTTTTGTGTATATTTTAGGTTTCTTTGATTTGTAATCAAAGTCTTTTCTGTTTCTTTTAAGTGGCGTATCACCGTTACCACCAGTTCTATCTTTGAAAAATTCTATATCGAAACTAAATGATGATCCTATTCGTACACACTGTTTATTTTGGTCCTGATTATGCGAGGCGTGTTCTTTTTTTGCAACATTTTTCCCGCTGGTAGATTTCTTTTTACTATTGTTTACTCGAGGAGTATTGTAATTGTTTGTTTGTAATAATGGAGCCAATGTAGTTCTAGTAGTTTTGGCTCTTAAAGTTGGTGTCGCTGTGGATTTTGAAAAATATTTCGATCTTATTGGTTCTGCTGCGGTTTCTCGTAATAATCGTTTTCTAATTCGTTTCTTACATTCATATGGATTACATTCTCCTGGTATACAGGTGTTTGGCTCACATTCGTAAGGTTCTAATGTATTTTTTTGTTTTTGCGGATTTATTTGTAGTTTAACTCGAGGTGATACCGGTACTTTCCGTGTATTAAATTTTAATGTGCAAAGACAGTTTTTTATAAAAGTGTTGACGGCGCTTATGGTGGATTTGTTTGTATTAAGATTTTTTGCGGTCGATCTATTAGTTGGCCACTGATTTTCAGTTTGCGTTTCTTCTTCTTCGATTTTACTCTTATCGTGTTTGGTTATGTTTTTTTTCAGAGACAATGTACAAAAACATCGTTTCAAATTGGGAATAATTCCGGATTTAATTGATTTTGAATTTGTCAGCTTTGTTTTCATATGTCTTTTTTTAATATGTTCTAAACACACATATGGATCACACTTTCCAGGTATACAAAAATTGGGTTCGCATTCATATGGAAGAAGTTTTGTAGGTAGATTCAATTCTTGGTTTAATCGCCTTTTTATAATTTCTTCACATTCAAATGGATCACATCTATAAGGAATGCAAACACCAGGTTCACACTCATTAGGGTCTAACTTTCTTCTGTGTCTATGTTCTTTCGTCATGGTCATTACACTACGATATTTTTTCTCCCTAATTTTAGGCGGCTTAACTTTACTATTATGTTGGTTACCCAATTGCAATGTACAGAAACAGCGTTTAAGAAAAGGCTGTACCATTGTTGCCATATTTGTGTGTTGCGATTGCACAGTTTGTAATACTTTTGCATGCGACTTAGGAAATGCAGTATTAATTTTTCTGCCCTTCTGTTTTGTTTCTTTGTTTCTTGATTGCGAGGGTTTTCGTCGATTGATTTTCTTATTGGAAGTGTCCTTGCTGAAATCTATACTAAAACTGAAAGTTGATGAAATTTTCACGGCTCGTCTCTTATTGGGTGACCTTTTATTTAATTTACGAGTACTGAGTCCGCGAACTCGTCGTATCGGCTTGATATTCGATTTTGTAGGTTTAACTTTAACCGCGCGGGTTTTAATTTCTTTACTAAGCGTATTAGAGGATACAGTAGTACTTTGTACAGTTGCTATTCCAGATTCTTTGAATTTCTTTCTGTTTATTCGAGCTAAACAATCATATGGATTACATTCCCCTGGTATACAAGTACCCGGTTCGCATTCATACGGTAATAAATATTGATCAAATGTAAATCCTTTTGTATTCTGTCCTCTACTAACAGATATGCCAGTTTGTTGGTAAGGCGTAGTTTGTATTTGACCAATTGACATGTTTGCCTTGCCCTTCTTATGCAATTTTAAAGTACAAAAACATCTATTCCCTTCATCCTGTACGTTGCATTCGTTATGCTTGGTATCTATAGTGACCTGAGAATCACTTTCTCGAATTCCATATTTTGTTATGATTTTTTTATTTTTATATTTTGCTCTCTTTACTTTAGGTATACCTTTTGACTTCTGTGAATCACCAGCTGAATATATCTTATCTTTTTGCCTATCACTTGAACGGGTTTTATTAAACTCTACACTAAAACTACAAGTGGATCCAATTCGGACGGCTTGTTTACCACCCGTTTCTATTAAAGGTTTGGGTTTATAACGTTTCTTGTGTGTCTTATGAGGTTTTAATGATGCACTAGCGAATTGTGACTGTGAGGGCAACTTTTGTGTTTGGCTACTTGATAAGGAAATTGACTTGGGATCTGTACTAGATTGTTTAGAATTTCCTCTCAGTAATCTCTTCATAATTAGTTTTTGACATTCATATGGATCGCATTGGCCAGGATTGCACACTCCTGGCTCGCATTCATACGGCTCTAGATTTCTAAATTTATTGTCATATTGCATATTCATTGCACAGAAACAGTGTTTTAAGTATTTAGTTGTTCCAGTTAGTTTAACACTCTCCATTCTTTTTAAATTTGAACTACTCATAGAATTTTTTACAAGTGATTTTATTAATTTTATGTTTAAACTTGATGTAAATTTTAAAGACTGGCTCGTTGAATTTGTTATTGACGGTACAATATGTGAGCTACATTGTTTTCCTATCAAACCGTCATTTTTCAAATTAACAGACGAATGTTGTAGTTTCTCTAATAAAGCTGTATTCACATTATATATAGCATTTGCATATGGTAACTTCTTATATTTTTTATTATCACTCTTATGCTTTTTATATAAATTAAGAGTACAAAAACATCTTTTAAGCATTGGACCCATAACAGAAGCCTTCTCAGCTTTCCCTACTTTTTCTACCTGCGTATCCACATGTCCAACCTTTTTCTCAATTTCAACTCCTCTTCCTTTAACTTTTTTTCTTGTGCTAAAATTAATTGGCCTTAAATCCTGGTTTATTAAATCAATATTTTTTTTAGTATTTCTTTTTGCGAATTCAATATTGAAACTAAATGATGAACCTATATTAACAGCTTGCCTTGCGTTATTCTTCAAGGCAATGCTACCGTATTGTGGCTTTGGAATTTTCCCGTCACCAATTTTACTATTTGCAAATATCTTGCGTTCTCTTGTACGCGGCGTGGATTGAACATATGCAACTTTAGATCTATTAGTATAGCTATATGTTGACTTATTTTCAGGACTTTGCGTGGCTAAACCAACGTCTTTTATATTATGGCGTTTGTTAATTATTTCCAAACACTGATATGGATTACATTTCCCCGGGATACATGTACCAGGCTCACATTCGTATGGCTGCAACTGTGCTAAATACTGAAGTTTTTTTGTTCGAGTAGATTTATCCCGAGTTTTGATATAATGTGTATAGTCCATTGTTTCTGCGCCTGTTGCTTGTGTTTTACCTTTTAATTTTCGTTCATTACGGTGTATATTTTTAAGCTCTTTTGATTTCTTATGTTGAACAAGCGGTTTCGCTTTCGGTTTAATAGAGAAGGTATTTAAGTCTTGCATATCATCATATCTTTTCTGATTTGGCAGTCTAGAACTTTTGGAAAACTCAATGTTAAAACTAAATTTCGAGCCGATACGAACAACGTTATTAGTGTTTGGCTTAGATTTACGATAAACCCTTCGTGGTCGTAGCTTTAGTTTTTCGTTATCTGTGGACTTACGTCGTGGTATTATTGCTGATTGCACTTGCTTTGCTTTAGATGATTTAGATTTGATTGTCATGCTCGACGTTGATTTTGTTTTACGCGAACTCGTATATGACTGTTTTGTATGAGTGGCCAACCTCTTTTGGGTAAATCTTTCAGAAGGCAATAAATTAAATTGACTCCTTTCTGCTGAAGATACAGATGGGCATTGACACTGTATAGATTCAGATTTTTGTTGCGAAATTGTTTGAAGACGTTTCTTCTTATGTCTTAATTTCTTGGCCAATTGGTACTGTAGTAACTTTAAACTATTATGCGATCTCTTTTTACTGCTCTCGAGCACTGTTTTTTGTCTTCTCGGACTACTAAGGGCTAAACCTGATGATTGAGTATCCTTGTGTTGATTAATATGAGATCTTAATGTATCGGGACGAGTATTTTCTTTAACAAATTCTACATTAAAACTAAAAGACGATCCTATTCTTACAATTTGACGTGGACGTGATGTTTCTAACGTAGATGTAACACTCGGGATACTTTTATAAAATTTTGAGCTTTTATGCGGTGGAGGATTAGTTAATCGTTGTTTATCTTTGTTTTTTTTTATTCTCAATCCTTTTTCTATATTTTTTGTGATGTCCATAGGCATTTTCGTTTGCCTTTTCAAAGCTTTATTTAGGGATTTAGTTTGTATTCTTGCATTAGATGAATTTGAAGATATACCAAGATTTTCCAGACGCTTCTTAATTTTAGATTTATGAGAAATAACACTATCGTGTCCATGACGTCTTTCTTTTTGAGTTCTTTTTAATTTAAGATTTTGATAACATTGCATAGGGTCACATATCCCTTCAATACAAGGCTCATCGCAGGTCCAGTCTTTTAATAGCTGTTTTCTACTTAACTTTTCTCTAAATTTGGCAATAGAATCTTTTCGTACTTTAAGCGCTAATTGTGTGTCTTGCTCTGGGGACAAAATGTTTATTTTCTTCTTTGCTTTCCTTTTTTGATTTAGTCTTTCTAGACTGCCTTTCACTGAGGTATTTATTTTATTTTTAGTCTGCTTCAATTTACTTACTGACTGTCTAATCCCATATTCTGCAATTTCTCCTCCTTCTACAATTTTATCCATAATTCTGGTTTGAGAAGCTTTAATTTTTTCATAGGACGGTCGGCCTGCGTCCTTTAAAATTGTCACTTTCCGACTTTCCTCTATGTAAAAATCGTCCTCAGGTACCTTTTTCGTAGGTTTTAATACATTTTTAATGGTTTTCACTTTTTCCAATGATTCTTTTGCGTGTATTGCTAACGAATGTTGCAGCTTCCTCTTAGACTCTTTAGTCTTTTCCAAACCGTCTGTGATTTTATTTCTTATCTTTGTCTTGGAGTCGACAAGAATTGAAAAGGGTGTTCGCGGGCGCGGTTGTATCTCTTCATCAATATTTAATGACGACTCTACATTACTGTTTAAATTGGCATTTCTCTGATTAAATCCCAAAAATTTAAAAGTGCACGTGCATGGATCAGATTTAATATGTTTGGGAAACCGGACACCTCTGTTATATTTCATATTATATCTTAAATCAGTCTCTCTGTATCTGTCTTTATCGTTTCTATGTCCATGCCTATGTTTACGTGAATGGACATTGTGGTGGATATTACTTTTAGAACAACTGCAACAGCTACAGCATTCACTCATCGATGTCTTTGCAGCACCTTTATCGACAAGGTTCACAATTTCTAATATTCTACTTTGCTCATTGGCTGAAGAGGTATTAAAATCGGCATTTTGTATACTTGACCCACTGCCGGAAACAAGTTGAGCTCTGATATCATCATACACGGCTCTTGTTCTGACTAATTTGTCCAATAGTTTCATTTCTCTTAAAGGTATGTGATTTCCATAATGTAAACGATCAAATTTAGATTTTTTGGAAACCAATCGCTGCAGAAAAGAACGTTCAGATTCTTTTTTATAAATGCATGATGTGCATGAGCACGAGCTAGTGTGCGTTTTGCGTGAAAACTTCATAATTTATTTGTTATAACTGAATGGATAAACAAATATTGTGTTTCACATCAAACATCATTTAACTTGACGCTAATTTACTCCAAAAAGATGCACACCTGTAATACCAGTACATAATACAGAAACTAACAGATATTTTACATTTTATTAATCAACTATATAAAGCGAACTCAGGAGAATTAAACGTTAAAATGGATCAGAATATAATCCTATATACTAATTCTTGTATCAAAGTACTGCCTGCCCATATGTCACATAATTTTAACAATTATTATTTACAAAATAAATAGAGCTGATTATGTAAAGCACCTTAGTGCTTTACATAATCAAATTCCTTAGAATTAGTCCCAATACTAGTTCCTTCTATTGTAGTACTTATGTTAATATATTTTGTAACTAAAAAGATTTAATCACGCGAAATCGCGGGCACAGACAGTATATACATATTATACTTACGACACAACGGGGACGTCAAAACTTCCGACAAACTTTGAATTACATTTTCGTCAGCTCTTTCCGTAATGGACATAATAAAACAGCACGCGTTGACTCTTATAAATTTTTCCCAACATTTAAATATTATCATCGAAACATCTCTTTTGACAGAAAAAGAGTTGAAAGCTTCAGATTGATGAAGTAACTGACAAAGATTCCATTTTTAAATATTATAGGTTCGCAGGTTTTACTACTATAAAACATAGGCGAACTGAGAAGTAGTAATTTCATATATTTTTGTAAATATTAAAAATATGCACATTGGCTCTGATATTTAAACTCTGGAATTAAAAACTGTGTCATTATATCATATTATAAATTATTTAGACGAGGAGGTAAATATTTCTGATTTCCATCGACTCTTTAAATCGCAATAATTATGCTTCGTTTCAATATGCAGATACAAAGGACAACGACGGTTAGTTAACAACGAAAATACTAAATGTTATTCAGTAATGCTAATTTGTGAGGTTTGTCAACGAACCTGTGAATAATTTTAAAGATATTCACATAAACTTCATTCGCTACATGGAAAGAATTCATTATACAAATATAAATTTAGTTTTAATATCTCTTCTCTTGTCAATCAAGATGAAGAAAGTTGTTAGTTTTTGTTCATGAGAGGTGAGTGACTTGTTCGAGACACCTGCGTGACAGGTTGTAAGTTGAGGCTTTACAAAATACTAATAAAACTTACTAACTTGCCTGTTCAAAATCGTCCTCCAAAACTAAATAAAGTTCACTCAAGATCACACAACACAGCACTAAAATTTTATTCACAACATTCCCAATAAAGTGTAATAAGTTGTTCCGAGAGTTTCAAACAAATACTTCGCTCAACATACGTCAACTCCCACACAAATTCAAAACTACACTAAACTTATCAACGAGTAACGACAGTGTTGCCGCCCTGGAGTTTAAAAAGGAACAGTTGGGAGTTCTATAAAAGGGACTAGATACGCTACAAGAGAAGTTAATAACTTTAGATATCCTAAATATAACAATTTTGTATTAATATATAAAAGGCCTAATGTGCCACAAGTTCTCTTAGACTTTTATTATCAAAAAATTAAAGTTTAAACTTATTTTAAGCCTATTGACTATATATTTTAAGCTCTGTTAAAGTTCATTTTTCATTATAAAGCCATATATACAGGTGGTACACCATATTACGGTAATACTTGATTATTTTGGTGGAGGAGTTTAAAAGTGAAAATATGAAATTTTTTCATTAATTTGCAGTAAAATTAGGCACATAAATTAAATAATCCATGAATAGATTAGCCTTTGAATTACTTCGCAGACAAGTTGATTAATTATGGAGCGATCATTTCGAATATTCCCCGGTAAAGAAATTGTGTGGTACATCAAACATAAACATAATAACCATCAAATTTTTTTTCGGTGTGAGTTCTTGAGATTGGGCAACTTTGTTATTTGTGGGTTAAAGCATTACAAAGTGAGGTCATTTTAAGGAGAATCT
This sequence comes from Leptophobia aripa, assembly GCA_951799465.1. NCBI lineage: Eukaryota > Metazoa > Arthropoda > Insecta > Lepidoptera > Pieridae > Leptophobia > Leptophobia aripa. The sequence continues at coordinate 4,980,360 of OX637278.1, read as the reverse complement.
GCTAACTTTATCTCGAAAAAGGCTAAAATGGCAACACTCATCAACGGACAACGAGCCAATAGTCAACACGGGGTTATAGCCAAGCGAGGAAATGAAAGGGGACTTTAAGCTTTCTGCGTAAGTATTGAGTGGCATCTATCGGGTGTTGTTATCTTTATGGCGTACAAAAGTTGCCTTGTATAACGCTGTAGATATTAACTAGATGGCTCTATAGTGTGTTAACCAAAACGTTGATGGTATTAAATTTAATGTGAAAGAATAGGTGTCGTTATAACAATATTGAACTAATAAAAAATAATTGTGATATTTTTGTGATATCACCTAACATTATAGGTAACATATCAAAAATTTGTTTGTTTTAAGGTCTATATATGGTTATTTAATAAAATATGAATCATTTATATAATTATTAAAATAATTTTGTGGTATATGATTTTTTTTCTATAACCCATGGGTTAATTTTTCACAATTAAGCTTTTTTATTTTATTAAATCTGTCCCCAAACTTCTTATGTGCTAAATATATTAACAAACAATACACTCATAAGATAATAAAACAAGGTATACACACAAAACAATTTTAGGGGAACTTGAAACACTTAAGAGATAAAACAAAATACACTATATATAATAATACAAACAAGATACAAATGCGAACAATCAGGATTTAAAGAATTTTTTTAAAGTGCTTTCTTCTATATCTGACTGAATTACATGTGTATTAATTGATCGACTTTTTTGGTTCATTACTTATAATCAAAATTTACTTGTTAATTTATCAAAAATAAGTTAGAATCAAAACATAATGTATCATGTATGCATGTAATCTTAGTAAATTATTGAAAAAAAATGCTCAACAACATAACACGACTGCTGTGGTGTATGGTTTGGAATTTTACAACCAACTAAATTCAAACACCAGATGTCAAGGTAGAATGTTAAATTTCATCCATATAAATTTACCACCCAGTGTTCCACAACTGAGCACATTTTAATAGTTATAATTAACAATAACCCTTGAAGTAATAAAAGAAATAATTGCACAGCATTCTAAGCAAATTAACTAACTAATCTTGATCAAAATTACAGAAATAAAGTTTAATTATTATCATAATTCAATATTTCAGGGTTCTGATAAATTATATTTCAGTTCTCGTAATTAACCCATGCTAATAGTGATAAAAAAATTAACTATACTATATATATATATATTAGGACTCTAGTAAGTATATATATATGTATTTAAGGATTTAATAAGGTTATGTTGTAGAAGTTTCTGGCCGGAAAATTTCAAAGGGTCCCAATGATTCAAATCCCACACATATATATATATATATATGGATGAAAAAGCAAAATTGATAACATTAAAAAGTGATCTATAATTTTATAAACTGTAGATTACATTTTATTATTGTACAATTATATAACTGCTTATTTTTAACATTTTTCAACTTAAATATCACAATTATTTTTCTTTACTTTCACTTTCAGATTCAGAGCTACTACTACTTGATGGCCACATAGATCTTGTATCTTTTTCTTTTGCAACATCTTCGAGATATTTATTCTGAGCTTCTAAAACACTTTTGCTATCGGTACATGCTGCATAAGCATTTAATGCATCACAATTTAATTCTAAAAAGGAGTGCCCCCATGAGAATTTTGACAAATAAAACTTAGCCTCATTTTTATGTCCTGTTATGTACATAGCTGCTGCTAATGCTTCTACACAACTGAGCTGATAGGGTTTCCCATAGTTTATAGGATTCGCTGCTACTAAGAAAGGTAATAAGCGTGGGTGCGGTGACTTCATTCGACTAAATGGAGTTTCATCTATTTTTGCCCAAGAACAATCAATAACAGCTAAACCAAACTTTGTAATAATGTCTTTATCATTGGGACTAACACATTGCGTGCCAACTGGGGATAAAACAAGTCCTTGAAATTTTTGACCTAATTTAAGGTTTTTAATAAGGTTATGTCGTAGAAGTTTTCGGCCGGAACATTTCTTTGGGTCACAATGATTTAAATCCCACATGCTGACTGTAAATTCAGCCTCAGTGCCCTCATCACTTGAAGTATTTGAATCATCATCATCATCCGATGATTGGATAGTTAATTCCTGCATTGATTCTGCGTATTCTTTTGGAGCATGATGGTTAGATCTTTTACCCCGCCCAAACTTCTTGCCAGGCGCCATATTAAGGCAAATTGTTTACTGGAGTTTAATTAACAATTCAAATTATATATATAATTTACAATTTATTTAATAAACAAAACTAGTTAATTTGTTTATGTTTCCGTCCATCTGACAGCTCATAATTGTCAACGTCAATTATTAAGCATGTAGGAAGTTTGATAATTGACATTGACCATGTTACCTTTGATTTTTTTACATTTTGTTGGTAAAATGTAAATAGTTTCATTGCTACTGCTAATTTCCCTAGATGATAATTTTCAATAATATATTTAAACAACAACTCTGGGTAATAAAAGGAATTGTTGCACAGATTACTAACCAATTGCTTATAGTAATACTAATATCATATTGATGAAGATATCTGAAGTAAAGTTCTGTTTCAATTATGGATTAAAGCACGTAACGAAAGTAAATGATACATTGATTGCTTGAAGCTTTAGTGTATTTAAGTATTCATATTGTATTAATTTTTAAATAAGATTACTCCCTTAAGTACTCAGGTGCTCATTGAAGCCTGGCACTTAACAAAAAAATAATTAATAATAACTCTTTTTAGATATTGGACACATTGTGATCTATCAAAAAATATTTTTATAGGATTAATACGTATTTTATTTTGGGAGTGATAAAAAAGCATTCAAAATTGATTTTACGAGAGGTCGAATGAGCAGTGCCTCTATGGCAGGTAAGTTTCTAAAATTTATGAAAAAATGTACCTACTTTATATTTAAGGAAGTTATGAGGGACAATATTTTATCGTCACGTCAATAAGTACATTTATGGATCACTGCCCAACAGTAGAAATTAAAAAAAATATATATTTTGATTTTTTTTATAATTCTTTGTTATCTTACAATGCTTTGATAACACGGCTATGTTGTAACACATTTTCATCTCGAAAAAAGTTCCACTTTAAATCAATGTATTTATCCCTAATATATATAATTCATTCGCCTGTTTTTATTTAGCATATATTAAAAATGCTTACGTTATACTGACTCACATACCTAGCATGGATGAAGGTTATATATGTCGCCTATCTGTATATCTTAATCTAGATTCTTGAGACGTAGGTTCATTTAGTTATATGAGAATACACTTACATTGGTAGGTAGGAGTTGTAGGATTAAAAATTATTTTTAAACCTTTTCTAGTTTGTTCAGGTATTGTCTAAAATTTGCGGTTTAAGCGTGTATAAAAAATTGCAATAGATATTTATTTCATAGTAACTTATTAGTTATATTGTGGTATTTGATAAGTGTTGGGGGTAAGTACAGACATGGATTTCTTTAAACTGAGTAAGCCTATTCCGTGGCTTTATAACATTCCTATTATGATAAGTTAGTTTATGCTAAAAAGGTGAGCTCTCAATAATTTATAGGATCTCTAAAGCATGCCAGGTGCTCAGCCTTCTGGTCAGCGGCTAACATCTCCTTAATTCTATCTTACTATTACGATTCAGCTCATTTGTTATAATATTTTCCTCACCGTTTATGCAAATAGGCGTATGGGAAACATATATTCGTTAATAGCAGGCTTTACACCAGACTATTGATCTATTTATAAAACAAGGTCGCGTTTGTAAGTCATTTTGTAAACAAATTATAATGAATGACTAAAGTGGATTTCTATACAGTACAATTAAAAACTTTTTGTATGTAAATCGATATTCATATTAAACATTACTGTAACAGTTGTTAAAGGCAATACACGGCTTTTAAGTTTCATTAAGGTGAGTTTTATCATTGTATTCATGTCGAACGTTGACTGGTGCGCGCTTGATTACGTTTTAATTGTATTTTATTATATGATTATGTTTAGATTTTAAGATCCTAGTGTATGAGATGATATTGCATATATTTTTAATAATTAGATATTTTACATTATAGTTAAATTGAATGCAAGTATTCACTTATATTTTCCGTATTCATCCTTAAATAAAACTGGCTACATATTTGCGATAGGACCCTGATAGCCAAAATTATACATATTTTGTGTTGTGTTATTTTATTTTATTATATCTGTCCCCAGACATCTTATGTGCTAAATACATTTGAAACAATAAACTTATGAGATAATAAAACTAGGTTTACACATAAGACAATTAAATGGGAACTTGATACTAGTTAGTTTATAATATAACGATTTTTTCAACTATAATTGCGTCGGGTTTTTTCAACTAAAATTAAACCAACTGTCGGTTCCGAACCTATAACCCATTCTAGTTCGACTTAGTTCCATGAAGAGGTGCCAATTTTTATAAGGCATTCACGAGTCCTCTAGTAGTGTAATTGATCGGTGGGTGTGCCTTAAAAAAAAAGCTCGCGAATATTAACTATTAGTAGCTTTCGTCCGCGTGGTTTAAATACAAAAGGAATTTTTAAAATGGGTTTGTAAATGGGGGAGTTCTGGTGAAAAATTCATCCCCTTCAACCCTTTTTCGCCAAACCCGAACGCGATAAAAGTTTAGTTTATCTTCATAACAAATTTCATCGAAATCGGTTTAGTAGTTTAAGCGTGAAAGCGTAATATACATACAGAGCTGCATTCATAATATTAGTTTGGATATAGGCTAGAATTAAAAATTTGTAAATTTTACACCTTGGGTTAGATTACACAAGTTTTAGCAGGCAACCCTTTTTTTGTTGAAAATAAAACATCGTCTATGTCACTCGGGAATATTGTAGCTTCCCAACGGTGAAAGAATTTTTGAAATCGCTCCAGTAGTTTCGGAGCATTTTAAACAAACAAAAACCTCAAATCTTTCCTCTTTATAATATTAGTATATATGTATTCATACATTATCCTATATATTATTATCTTTTACAATCTGAATCACGTTAATGTTCAATTGTTTTTGTCACGCTTCACATGCAGAGGCCAAGCCTATTTGTCATCTATTATTCGCCTAGATTGGGCTTGTCTCTAGGTAATGTTCATTCCTCGAATATGGTAAAAAATTGTATTATATAGACATTGATACTTAGCATAATGTTAGAACTGTTTTTTATCAAAGTTTACGTTTCACCCAGGAATTTTAAACTTTTCAAACTTTTCTTTTTATTTGTTACATAAATTAACACTAATAGTTACAAATACAGCGAACTATTTTGGATAACATACATATATTATTTATATATATATATATATATAATTGATTTTACGATGAGCGACGCAGAATACGGTGTAATGTAACTTTGCTATTTTTTTTTCAGCTTGCTTCAACTACGAAAATTCGTCAAAACAAACAAACAAAGGCGACAAGAAGGACAATAATTTGAATATTATGGACACTTGTGAGTATTATTCCTAATTATTTATTTTATTATATCTGTCCCCAGACATCTTATGTGCTAAATACATTTAAAACAATAAACTTATGAGATAACACAACTGGGTTTACACATAAGACAATTAAATGGGAACTTGAGACATTATACAATATACATAATAATACGAACATAATACGACATACATGTGACCACTCACAGGATTCAAAGGTTTGTTTTTTTTAAAGTAGAGAGTCGGCAAAAACATCAACCCGACTCCTATTATAACCTATTATACCGAATGTCATATTAAAATGATACTAGAATACCAGTGGTTTAAAAACATATTTTTTATATAAATCCTAGCAAAGTCTAAATTTGAATTATTAAAAAAATCAGATTTTACTACTGTAAGCTTTACTACTGTAAGATGGGAGGAGGTACTAGATTAGTTTAATTGAGTTTTAATGAAGTCTATAGTAAATTAAATATACGCTAAAAGAAATTCATACCGTTACAAAGTTTGTCGTCGAGCAGATTAAAATATGCGGGTTGACTAGATAATTCAATGTGGGTAATACATATATTATTCGTGCAAATAGTTTCTATAGCTATTTTCTTGAGGCTTCATATTTAATACTTATTAAAAACATTCAAATAATATGGAACGAAATACGAAAAGCCCTTCGCACGGCAGATAGCTATAAATATAACTATAGATATATAGATAGCTTGAAATAAATAGATTATAAATGTTTGGTTATTTCTTAACTACTCACATTATGATAGGACGACTCAATTGTTCGCTTCGATTCCGATACGGCCGACAATTTTGTGATGATTGATTGTCTGTGGTTTGGGTGTAATAATATGTATGTGTTCATTCACATACATTATAAGCTCTTTATATAGGCTCTATGTTTTAGTAAGGCAAGGTTTTATCATTATCATATACCTAATCGTATCAGATCGATACGGCCTTAATACATCTAGATCCGAAACTATAAATAATTACATATATTGACCAACATTGTTACTAATAGCTTTAAGTTTGTTTCAATACTTTCACCACTCGTAAAAGTTGTCCAAAGCCTTTTGGGTAGAATTCTTTGTCAAGCCCCAATGACCATATTAGAGGTGTGGGCTGAGGTGTTTTAAGCGGGAAGGGTCTTGATTCTTCTCTGGTTAACAGAGGGATTGAAAGCTCAGGGAGCAATTTCATCTCTAAATGTTTTGTTTGTTGGATTACTCCTCTATATTGTGCCAAAGTTAACTAATATAATATTTCACAGCCTCTCACAGCAACCAATATAATACGAAACTAAAGACTAATCATTGAAAATAAACCAAAGTATAACTGGGGCTATACTTTGTGTATGCATCGTAAAATAGCGTTCGTGTAATAACCAATACATTTCAACACGCACGTCACGTGCCCTCTTTACACCCTTATAATGTCCAGTGGCTGATAACAATAAATCAAATTTTAACTACTTATTAAAAACAACTGTAATACAGAATATATTTTTTCGTCTGTAGTTTTCCTGTGTGGATGTAATTGTGTCTCACTCTTAAAATGCTATTGCTTTGTTATTTTAATTATCAGTAGCACAATTTTGTATTAATTGTTTATTTTAAAACAGTAGCTATCGAGTTTCTTGCCGGTTCTTCTCGGTAGATGACTGCCTTCCGAACCGGTGGTAGTGTAAAAATTGACGATTCAAAAGTGTCTTTATAAAGACCTACTTGAATAAAGATATTTTGAGTTTGAGTTTGATTTTGAGTTTATTATTTTCACGGGTACATAAAAAATATAATAGATCAGATATTGTGCTAACGAAAACGATATATGAAAACATTATACTGTCTGTTTATTCTGTATAATAATCGAGTCACAGATGTCATATATAGTAATAGTAACTAAAGTATTAAAGCTGGACATATTAGACTTCTGTTAAATTATTTCTGTTCAAATAAACCCTCACAAAAATCACCTCTATTATACGATAAAATCTAAATAAATAAGAAGTATTTGTGTTAATTAAATTTATTTCGGCGAAGGATAACGTGGTTTCGTTTTCGTCCCTGAACCTTCAACAAAACAACTTGACCTACTAAAGGAAAAAAGCGTTTGTCACGATTAACATTATAACACTAGTCGTTTCCCACGGGTTGCCTGTGAATATGGTATATTTACGAGCTATTTCTTTACACCTTTTGCCAGATTTTTGTCGTTTAGTAGAAAAGAGATTAAGAGTGGCAGACAAAGCACAATTATTTACAATCATGTAAAAAAGTAAAAGAAAAGACGACTTTTCTTTATGTCCAAAATATTTGAACGAATTTGAAAAAAAGAAAGAAAACACGTTTATTAGGACACACACACGGCAAATACAATACGGTCAAAAATATTGCATATTTGAGATATATACATAAATATATTATAAGTATATAGTAAAAGATAAACTTAATTAACATATTTTATTGTTTGAATTTCAAAAACAATTTCGAAAACGATTTGATTAGGAGACTTTTATTTAATATAAAACAAAATAAGAGCTTTTTTAAATTAAGACTGAATACATTTAGACGTGAACTAATTAACAGAGTAGCCAGTTGTTTATGAGTAGATCCAAAACATTACTATCGCATGTTGTGCGTTAAGGTTGGGTTTTTTTAAATTAATTTTATTATCTAGTTACACCAATGAACTAGTTTCCTATGGGAAATACTGTAAGCAACAAGGCGTGTTGTAATTAATTCGAAACACAAAGCTTGATGCTTCAGTAAGTAAACGCTTGGTAAACTATGAGGTCGTATATAGACTTTGAGTGGTATTCGCCGATACGAACAAAATAAAATGTTTCGCGGAAAGCTCAAGCTTCGCTCGAATAGTAAGTGTAAAGCTTTAAGCATATTTGTCATTAAATTTCGATTCTTAATGCATCATGGTGTTTTGTTATTATTATTACAGTAATGGGAATGTTTTTGTTTCACCAATTAATGCTGGAATAGATTTTACGCGAATTTTTATTTTATTTTTTGTAACGATTTGTTTTCAATGTTGTGTATAATGTATAGTGAACGATTGTGAAGTTTTCAATTTAATTATTCAAGAATCAGATATCGATTGTATTCATAACGTATCTTCAATAACTGTATTGAACTGAAGCCCTGAACGGTGTGTGGTCAGATATATTTGTGTCTGTTTTGTTGATAGCGTGCTAAACCCGACCTTATTTTTGAACATTCTGTAACTAACTACTCGATGGTTATATGTTTGTTTTATATTGTATGTTTCAGTGTTTTCTTTGCGCTGCATTATTTTTTTATATTCAAATCGGTCCAAGTGTCTATTCAAATATAAAAAAAAATGTTTAAAAAATTGAAATTTTAATATATGTGAATATATTATATCATAATAAGAATTCATTCAAATGTTGGAAGTTCATTTATATTGATAAATAAACATATGTTTGCAGTAGCAATGCACCGCCCGCAGTCTGCGTCGTCACGGCAAGATGAAGAGCTCATTCAGAAGAGCACCAGAGCCCTGTCCTCCACTACGGACCCTCTGGAAAAGTTGAGGCTTATGTGCTTGTCGCATGGTGCTGTTGGCATCCTTGGACTGGGAAGGTAATCTCCATTGTTTCTATTCCTTATAGTGCAAATCCCTTGACAATATCTCGATCGTAATACGGTCCATGTTATAAACTATTGCTTTATTTCTCTCCCTCTGCCAAATCGTCTGAATCTCGTTTTTTGAATTATTTTTTCTGATTCCTTTTAAGCGATATTATAAAGCTGAGACGTAGGTTGTGACTGCTCAAAGTTGAGAATCTATTTGTTTGAATAAAAATAAATGTTTGGTTTATTTATTATGTATCTATAAGAAAATAAAGAGCGTACCTTCCTTAACGGCCGACAGCGTATACGTTTATTAACTGGCTGTCTCTCTTCCCTGCAGGGTCATTTGTTGTTCTTCTCTATAATAAATAGAGAATATACTATACTATATCTTATAATAAATAGAGGAGGGGCTATTAAAAGCAACGTGTTAGGCATAAGTCACATCAAAGTGTTAAGCACCTATTTCCTCCTATTTACGAGTCGTTTAATGATATTCAGAGTGTTCCGTCGCATGGACTTTGATGGCAGCAAGCAGTTGAACAAAGAAGAGTTTGTGAACGGCATGCAAACGGCGGGTCTTGAAATGTCAAATGCGGTGAGTGCAAAAATTTATTTTTTGTTTTCGGCCATTTTTATTTTGCCGACAATTAAAAAAGCCCGAGTGAATAAATTTGTAATTAGCGTTAATTAAATTTACTACGCACATAATTGTATGTTAATAAATGGTCCTTTTGAGCTGAAGTATACAGTATACATACTCGACCCCACTGTATGGTGCAGCGGCTTATTTACTTGCAGCAAATGTTGGCTGAGCCGAGTGCGATGTTATTTTTATAAATGTACGAATCACCTTATAGGTTCCGTATTGGTTACCATGGTAACGATTTGCATGTTGGTTTGAACCGTTCGCGTTGTACAATGTTGTTGATGGTATCCATGGTAACAGACAGGGTTATCACGCCTTCAGCCTTACGCCCTATTTTAAGTATGCGCTATACCGCACCTCATGCTATGTATTTTTTTTACGCAACGCAGGATGCAGAGGAATTGTTTGCCCGATTCGATACTGACAAGAGTGGTTCTATAAGCCTGGACGAGTTTCTTGTGAAAATAAGGGTTTGGATATCTATTTATTGTTTTTTAATACTTATTTAACGACACTTGTCATCTAGAAAATATTACTTGTGAGTATTATAAGTACTTACGTGTAATACAAGTACTTTGGTACTTACAGTATACATGAAAGATAGCAGTCTGTTTAGTGGAATAATGTGTGAATATATTAATATTAATAAAATTTATGCGCCATTGTTTGGTTTAAAATAATAAATGTTATTTACGAATACCTACTGATATTAAGACGAGTTGCTCACACACGATTTATTACAGCCTCCGATGTCGGAATCTCGCCGGGCTATAGTAGAGCAGGCTTTTAAGAAGCTCGACAAGTCTGGTGACGGTATTATTGCTGTGGATGACATTCGCAGCGTTTATTCTGTGAATTCACATCCTAGGTAAAAGATATGATGATTTTGTAATATATCCTCAAGCACTTCTGTAAACTAAGGAGGTTACATATATTTTGTCTAATGGTTGTACTATTCTCTATATTAATCAACTTTTTAGTACCTATATATCTCCTTGCATCATTATATATTATGCTTAATTATCTATTGTCAGGATTATTATACATATATATTAAGCAATATCAACCAAACACAGTAATCATTGTCATAACAGTTATATTTACTAAAAGTAACTGTTTAATAATAATTTTACAAAAGTACAATTAATGAATAACACTTACGTTTATCTCTTTTGCCAATCGGACCCAGAATGGCCACTTACCACAGAAATAACAAAAGCTATCGAACATTATTCATAAATGCTTCTAATCAATTCATATAACCAAAAAGAGGTTCTAATGAATTAATTTCACAAAAGAGGTTTTAACAAATTCATGTATCATATTTAAAGATATGATTATACATCATCATATATATAACATCGTCATACTATATGTAACATCAGTATTAACCATATATAAACGCATAGGTTCTAGGCCATAAATTCATGTTTTTAATTATATTGCCAATCAAGAGATATCAAGGAGACCCGTTATGATATTAATAGGAAAATACAAGTTTTTATTTATTGTCTTTTAGATATATGAGCGGGGAAGAGACGGCCGATCAAGTCTTGACCAAGTTCCTCGGTAATTTTGAAACCGAAGGCACCGTGGATGGCAAAGTGAGTTTCGTTTTTTTGTTTGGTAACAGTCTTTCACATGGTTAGGCCCGAGGTAAGCTTGTGTGTTATACAGCTATTTATATTTTTTAAAATATTTTTAACATTAACTATGTGGTCCTTGCATCCAAAATGGATATATGTCTTTTTTTATTTAGTATTACAATAATAACTAGTCGCTTTACCCGCGACTTCATCCGCGTGGTGTAGATACAGTAGGAATTAGAAAAATTGGTTTCAAGTTTTGGTGAAACTTTTTTCCCGCAATAAAAAGTAATAAACTCCTTCCCAAAAGTTTAGACTATCTCCATACCAAATTTCATCGAAATCGGTTAAGTAGTTTAAGCGTGGAAGCGTAACATTACTTAGTATGGATCACATTGCATATTGTATTTTTCATACCTTTTCAGGTAACACTTGAAGAGTTTATGAACTACTACAGCGGTATCAGCGTGTCTATTGACAACGATTGCTACTTTGATCTGATGATGCGTCAAGCTTACAAATTGTAAGCTTTTCACGTGTAGTCCATGGTTTGGACGACATTTTCATATATGCATATAATCTCAGTATTGTTTTTTTGCAATGTTTAAATTTTGGGCTTATTAGATAACGTGTATGAAAATCCTTTTGAAGGTATTAATTGTTTTGTATCGATACGATATAAAATATCTGTATACGGCACATTTTTTGGTTTCCTGTTTGGTGAAATCGTGTAAGCACTTCGTATACACTAACAATTGTATTTCGTTAAATTTATATGTGTGAGTTTCATTAAATGTTTAGATTTTAGAGTTGTTTTATTTTTTTATATGAGTTTTGAGAGCGTCCTAACCGTACCGGTTTTTGAAATGTTGGCAATACACAGTTTCCTACCAATCCAGTATTCAATAAATATTTAAATGGTGTGCTCCAGCTCCTATTGTTGAAAGATAGTATTTTAATAAAGTGCCGATTCGGCAAACTTCGACTTGCGAGCAAGTTCGCAAACTTGTGAGATTATTAGAACCTTTTTCGCTTATGTGTCAGCTTAAGTACGCGTTCTACAGTCGCTCTTCAGTAAAGAACCACGTGATATACACTGTTTTTGCGTATATCATTGTTCACAGATCGCAAAAGTATGAGCTGTTTTTAGAAGTACCGGTTGTCTATAAAAAGAGGTTTAGACTTTCTTTAAACCTCTTTGTTTCAAGAAGTATGATGTAGAATAAAGAGTATCTGTGGTATTCTTTTTCGTTTTCATGTCATATTCTTTCTTTTTTGACTTATTTACCTGGATTTTTTTGATAAATGATGTTACATAATGTTATAATAAAATGATTGATTAAAACCGATACATAATCAAGTAAGTTATTTTTCTCATCTCATAAAATTTTCTTCTGAAACACAGTTTCATGTGGTAGAACACTTCTGCTCAGCCTGCTCTATTTATGCTGGGATAGAATCCTGTACAAATTATAGATATTTTTAAAACCTTATTAAATAAATAAAACATTACCCAAATTATTACTTCCATTGTAATTTTTAGTCAGCAGTTATAACTTATCACAAAATGGAAAATATCTTTATTTATATAGGTAACTTTCTTATACATATAAATTGTCCAATTACAATTTAACCCTACAATTACATTTACTACCAGTTCCCAAATCATGGGACTCTACGCAAGGGCGTAGATCGAACGAGTTGAACCGTCAAGCAATTCTCCGCCACTCATTCAAATGGTGTATTCTGATCTCACAATAATTATATTTTGTTTATAGAAATTCCAACATGTGTCGCACGGTACACGCGGTCCTACAGACCGTAATATGCGGCATCCAAATGCTCGTTCGTGTCTTTATGACAATCATTTTAATGATAGAGAACTTGATCCGTATGATCCTGCAGACACTGTACAACTTCATATCATTCCTGCTTCAAATGATTTCACTTATACCAATATGTGCCGTGTTCATGTTGACAGCGAAACTGAAATGCTTTATGTGTGGTGGTGGTGGGCCCTGCCCAGTGAACAGAGGTGGTGCCTGCGACTGTATAATGTCTGCAGTGGCTATTATCATTCTGTTCTTTATCTTCCGTGCCACTGGGGTTCTGGACAAAATCTTTTATAGCATAGGCTATATAAAAACAAAGAGTACACAACTAAGATTCGTTCCAACACCCGGAGATGTTACTGAATGTTCTAGAAATGATACAGATTACGATGATGTTACGGACGAACCATGGCTTACTATGGAATCCACGGTATTTTACGAAGTGGAAAGGATGACAGAGAGAGGAAAAGCTAAGCCACCCGGTGTTGATATACAAGAAGATATACAAGAACCTGAAACACCGACACCGACTAACTACTATATAATGATTAAAAAATTAATGCGAACCCAATCTCCTAATGTGAGCAAAAATTGGACTACTCTTATGTCCCTTAGTGTAGAATGACACTGCTTTTGAATTAATTTGTATTCCTGCGTATTGTGTTGTCTGTGTTATTAAACTTTCTTTTTGTAATTCGACTCACCTTATTGTAGAGAAAGAAAGAAAGAAAATATGCTATATATATATATAATATTATTTGGACACACACACCGCACACACAACATCACAATAAATTATAAGTACAAAATTAAAATTGCAAGTGCCGCGGGCGTGCGCCAAATGAGGTGCTGCTCAGGATTTGTGTGGAATATAGTATTACACACCACTGATTTTCAGCAGCCCCCAGTTGTAGCAAACCGCTGCACAGCGCCAAGTGTTAACAATTTAAGTGTACAAAATTTAAATGGAAAGAAAGTAATAATTAAATAATAAAAGGAATAAAGCTCAAACGCATGTTTGTAACACCCATAAACTATATACACTTAGCTTTTGAATTAATTTGTATTCCTGCGTATTGTGTTGTCTCTGTTATTAAACTTTCTTTTTGTAACTCACCTTTCCTTATTAAAGCTCAAACGCATGTTTGTTACACCCATAAACTATATACACTTTATGTCGACTTCCCAATAAGGTACATAGTACATAATAGTACAATAATCCGTTGTTAATTTAAATCCATTACATGGTTGTTCTATAATCTTCATCGTATCATATCTGGATTTGATGGGAATACCCGAAAACGCGAGTGGCGCTTGAGCTAGACCACAGACTAGTCTCAAAACGTCACACGCTAAAACAAAGCGACGCTTAGTTACATACCTACATTAGATATAAGCCTAATTCTAATTAGATATAAGTATTTATTGTTTATTCCCGTCACACAACCTCTAGCCTATATCTATCCTTTAAATACGTAATCCTTTTTTCACACAACAAGCATTCCTGATCCAACTTTTAAACACATACGATGTATACACGAGTGAGTATACTTATACTATACTCACAACGAGTACCACAACTATTCAGATTTATTTATTTTATTATATCTGTCCCCAAACATCTTATGTGCGAAATATATTTAAAACAATAAAACTAGGTTTACACATAAAACAATTAAAAGGGAACTTGAAACATAATACAGTAACAAAATACAATATACGTAATAATACGAACAAGATAAGACATACATGTGAACTCTACCAGGATTTAAAGGTTTGGTTGCACATAAGGAGTCGAAGGAGAAGTATTATTTATAGACTATTCTTTGCAGTATTAAGCCAGTGTCTTTATCTTATTATATATATCGGCGCAACCACAACAATTAGTCTTAAATTAGCTAGAATAATTAAGTTCAACATCATTTAATTGTCCTAAAATAAGTTTAAAACACATGAGTTGAATACTTTAAGTTTGTTACTCTGTGAAATGTCATCTTTATTATTTCAATACGACGCCTTTGTAAACAAGTGCATGATAACTATAAATAGGGTCGCATTGTAGCCGCACGACACAGTCGCGCTCAGGCCGTTGTACGGAACGGACCTCTCTTCAAATAGTGAAATATAAGCCTTGGAAACTATCAGTGAAGTGTTTCTTTAAATAAGTGGTTATTATGACCGACTCAATCGTGATGTTGGCAATGCTACCTACCTGCCTTTCAAAAATAACCCTACAGAGTAGTGAGGTTGGCGGTAGCCCTATAGAGGAACTCTCTCTCCTCGTTATCAGAAGCGGGATCGAAAGCAGCTTTTAGCTCAAGCTACGTCCTCATCAACTCGACCAACTGATCAACTGGAAGAATCTAATATGCAGCAGTAACAGCCTGTGTTTGTTGCCAATTCAACATTTAAAACTGTGAAAAGATAAGGACTGCAAGTATATCCTCTACATGAAATGCAGTTGACACCCACATTGGTGTGCGAGAATGGTGCCAGCATATCGTTCAAGCAAGTGACACGTACAAACTTGATGATTTCGTTGTAGGTAGACAACATCTGCAACCTATTGAAAGTAACTTCCACAACTTGGCGTGAGTTACGGAAAAACTTTATCACCACGTTTTAACCTGAAAATAGATACTCTCGTGATATCGTCCTTTTCGGAGAGGATATTTACGATGATACAAAAACCATCGCGGTGTTCTTGTCTCGTGCCTGGATCTTGTGGCGAAAATCACTAAAGACAAAATGTTAGAAGAACATGCTATGAAAGCTTTGATTGGGTGTTTGAATAACAAGTGCTTGTGTATCAAGCTTATGAATACCAAATAAAAATATGTCCCTGAGCTCATCTCAGCTGCAATATCGATACGGAGGTAGTGTGGTCAATCGACCAGCAGTTATAAAAGCATATATCAGGAAGATGGTAACACAAAATGATGAACAGCCATTACCACAGAGGAAGTGTTTTCTAAATACATCCTGTTATATCATGCAACAAATAAGAGAAAATAAGCACACTACTGTGAACTGTTTGACATAAATATTCATATAACAGTGTCAGGAGTTAGCCGAGCGAATGGCCAAGTAGAAAGGGTCGTTGCAAAACTCAATAAAGCTTTAATTATGATTAAAAACTATGAAGCAGAAAACACACTGTATTAGAGAAACTTCAACAGGCAATAAGTCTTACAACCCATAGTCATAGGTGTTGCTCCATTAACACTTATTACACGAAGAAAACACTGTGTACCTCCTAAACGTCTAAATCTGGTATTGTCAACTACGTCAGGCTCCATAACCTGGTAATCGGCTGACCGTATCGGCAGATAGGAAGATTAATCGGGATAAAACGTAAGTAATAAGAAACAAAGAAACAAAAAAAAAACAAACATACAAACAAATGCATCTAAACATACTAAACATACACACTAACAAACTCTACGAGAAACTTCGAGAAATCTACGAGAACCTCCGAGAACTCTACGAGAACCTACTAACCTACAATTACCACTAACTACGTTTTAAAATAGAAAGTTGCTTTATGCAGATTCTACTTGGATAACATTTTTCAGATCTACGAAATCCTTCGAGAACCTTCGAGAAATCTACGAGAACCTCCGAGAACCTTCGATAACCTACTAACCTTATCATTATTACAGATGCTACTCGGAATTATTTCGAATCTTTCAGATCTACGAGAACCCATAACGAACTACGAGACCCATAAACAGTCAACATCAAGGCTGGTGCAGAGCACGAACCGCCTGTCAGAATGGCCGTATCGGCGCAACCACAACAATTAGTCTTAAATTAGCTAGAATAATTAAGTTCAACATCATTTAATTGTCCTAAAATAAGTTTAAAACACATGAGTTGAATACTTTAAGTTTGTTACTCTGTGAAATGTCATCTTTATTATATCAATACGATGCCTTTGTAAACAAGTGCATGATAACTATAAATAGGGTCGCATTGTAGCCGCACGACACAGTCGCGCTCAGGCCGTTGTACGGAACGGACCTCTCTTCAAATAGTGAAATATAAGCCTTGGAAACTATCAGTGAAGTGTTTCTTTAAATAAGTGGTTATTATGACCGACTCAATCGTGATGTTGGCAATGCCACCTACCTGCCTTTCAAAAATAACCCTACAGAGTAGTGAGGTTGGCGGTAGCCCTATAGAGGAACTCTCTCTCCTCGTTATATATATAGAATACATAAAACAAAACGGTAAATGATTTATACATATAATATATTAGGTATCGCATTAGTACATTGCAATAAGTGTAGGTATAACATATGTTTTGAAAGCGCCTCCCAAAATTGAATAATTAAAAAGTCTAATCACATAGCCTCATAACAACCATCGATTATAGAACATATTGAAGAAATTTTAACGTAGGTCATAGACTAAAATATGCTCTTTGGTATAATGTTTAGAAGGACCAGAGTGACAATGTCTTTGTATTTTATTTATCTTTGAAAAAAAATGTAAATAAACATGAAAAACATATAAATGTAGAGTGAAAAAAAATTGAAAAATATGAAAAATAATCCAAAGAATGTGCTACACCATATATATGCCGATAGTTTGTACATTGCAGATGATATCTAGAATAATTATAGCATGCTTGTTCGCAATTGAGGACTTGATTCGTATGTGCATACACACTGCGCATAGCTACATATCAATTGTATTGCAGTGTTGTTCGTTTCTTCCGATGTGCTTCGCGTTTATTTGCGTAAAAAAGTGTTATACATCAGAAATCTGCTCAACTGGCTGTTCTCCAAGATTTAGTTCAATTATTTGTGGATACGGAACCATGATATTCATAATTATTTTTGTTATCATCCTAATATTCTTCTTTACAGACTGGTTTGAGAATATCTTCCTAAACTTCGGCCTCAACCCGTGTGCTATATTTCGTAAATTCAAATCCGACGCTTGCCAGCTCATTAATGGTGTCGCTTTAAACCATTCATACTCTGATCACGTTACAAATACGACAAAACTTAACATGACTCAGCGCACAAGGAAGATATATTTAGATAAATATAGAGAAATTCAATTTGATGACGAAGATTATTTCTATGATAGCACCAGAACAATAGAAGAACTGGTGAACGAAGCTAAAGTCCGCGGCAAAACTGAATGTATTGAAAGGGAGACCCAAGTATCTAGAACGTCACGAAAACTAAAATCAACTTATACGTTACCAGTAATTGAAAATTCTAGTCTTCTTGATTATCACTCAAGTGTTTTGATGAAAAAGCTTAAACGGTATAAAGTTTTAGAAAAAGCTCTGAGCAAGGAATTTAATTTTAATGGTACTAACCGCGCGGTGAAATAAAAATGTTCTGTCCGAGTTAACAAAAGATATTAATTTATATTATTGATGGTACAAAATGTGTTTTATTTAAACTAATACAATATACCGACGATTTTATATTGTCTTAAGTTAGTAAAGAAAACAAACTGTGAATATGCATTTCCTCCGACCGAGAGGAGGATCGGAGGTCGCAACCACTGTCTGGCCATCCCGCAGGTTGAGAAGTTCTACATATGCTTAGCAGTCGAGATAGTCGATGACGTCATCGTACCTACTTCTAGGTGCAGATAATAAATGTCTGGTTTTAAAAATCTCTTATTAAAAATGTATATTACTAATAATATGATCCTACTTACCTGACGTGAATATCACATCATCAATATCACATATCGTTGTTTGATTTAAAATTATAAAAAAAAATTCTTAGATATTTTTTATGGAAAATATCATTTAGGACAATCTTTTAGATAGGTTAATATAACCTGCTTATACGGTTTTATATCATTATCTGAACAAATGAATTATAATCTTTGAGCACAGAGTTCCAAATAACATAAATTAAGTGCAAAAATAAAATTAGCATTATGTTTGACATTATAAAATGTCATATAGATGATTGTTATTTTTAGGACATAGGTGTAGGTTAGGTTAGTTTAATATATATAATTTTATAACCTTTGAAACAGGAAAATTTATAAACTGAGAGCTATATGAGAACTAAAAGATATTTGAGAACGGGGTCCTAAGAAATTATAACTGGAATGGAAATGTTACCTAATGTACGCATTGACTTCACATTGTAGCAAAACATGTTTAAAGTTAAATATAAAGAAAATAATGGATTTGAAGGAAACAAAAACAAAGAATGAATGGTATGAAGCAAATGAAATAGCTGAGATAAAACATGTTGTTAAATCCAAAAACGATAATTATACTGACAATAAAAATGTTACTGATTCACGTATAAATGTCGATGGTAAATATATCAATAAAGTACATCACTTGGAGAGTAAGGAATCAAATGAAAGTATAACAAAAAACTCCATAAGGAACTATAACTATAACAGAGGAAAGTCCGCTTTTTCAACAGAAAAACAAGAAAGTAGGTTCAAGTTAAATTATCGTAGTAACAAGAATGAGACGAACAAAGTTATCTTTTATAGGGACATATGTATAACTGGTGAAAAAATTGCTTTATGGAAAAAACTTAAAAGAAAAATATCTTCAATAACAATTAATGATGAAAATGTGAACATGCAGAATAATACATCACTTAAAAATGATATAAATGCTAATAATCAAGAATCCGCTACGTTTGATTCTAATAATCCTAAAATAAAACCGTTTTTTCAAAAAATTCTCAATTACAATTCTAAGTGCGATGATGCCAAACACACTAAATGTAACAAAGTACCACTAATACAATTTCCTGATATACCCGAACGTCGATTATATGAAAAGTGCAGTTGTTTTAAACAAGGCAGGGACCATGGCAATTATAAAATGCTCTATTTGGGTCATAATAGAGTTTGCAAAATTATTAAAAACTCAAATACATTAATAAATATTAAACGTCTGTGTGGAGAACGAAATAAGGTAATAAAAGTTACCAAAGGAATAAGTTGCGATATACATAACGCTAAATGTAATACATACACGGATATGTCTGAACCTATTTTACTTCAGAGTATTTCAACCCAATATCTTGAAAAGAAAATTGAGACGAAAACACATGAAATAATAACTGAAATGAAATGTGTTAGCACTCAAGACGATATACAAGTAGAATGTGGCGATCAAAATCGAGGAACACACGAAAAAGAAAACTTTAAAAGAGACGCAGAAAACATTTGTGATAAGGATAAAAGTCTTATTCAAAAATGTAAAGACATACAGACAAATCTGATGAACATCAAACATAAGCCCCAAAGGAAGCATCGAAAATCACAAACTTGTCAATCAATGAAAAATTGTACTAATGATAAAAAGTGTTGTTATCGGAAATTAGACAAATCTGTTGCAATTCAGTGTATTAATAGTAATGCAAAATGCCAAACTCTTATCAAAAACAATAATAAGCATACCAAAAAGGTATCTGTTGGGACAAATAATTTACCATTAACTAAATTATGTAACAAGAGAACCCAATGCGGTCAGAAGCAGCCGATTCGTAAATTTCAAAATCAAGGTGTCTTAATACGTCTATGTAAAAAGCTGTCACGTTCGAAAATCAAAATACCACTTGAATATAATACTCCCAAAACTTGCAGCTGTAATGCAAAATCTTATAGAGTAAAAACGCACGTGAAAGGTACTTATAAAAAGACGTATATTTCAGTAGGAACTCAATGCCCTAAAAAGAAGCTTACCAACCCAATAAAGGGTGAATATAATATGTTTCAGAAGAAATTCTGGAAATATGAATCTAGAAATGCATCAGAACGCACCATGGTGTCAACAAAAAAGTTTATCAATACGGCATCACAGAAATCTTGTAATAGAAACCCTAACAAACAAATACATAATTCCATTGGTATACAATGCTGTCAGCCAAAGTCTACACTATGTGAATGCAACCAATTAAAATCATGCAGCCGTTTAGTTCGTCAACAGTCAATTGGTATACAAGAAAATCAAACGCATATAATGCAAAATACATTAAAAACAAAACCGTGCCGATGTACCGAATCACTCATGTTTATTGATGAGGCCTATAGAAATTACCACATTAACCCAGCTTTGGTTTCAAAGTTAAAAAAATCCGAAGGTAATTGCTTTATTTTTAATCAAAATTGCAAAGGTTGTATTGACACAAAAATGAGGAGAGCATTAATTGCCGAACTCAAAAAGGAATATATTAATAAAAGTATTCAATGTAAATTAAAACAATGTAGAAGGAATCACAAAGATTGTTCTAGTACTCCTTACAGTAAAACTTGTCCAGTCTCTCGATACAGCACGGCTTATTGTAATGCATGCTGCCTTAGGTCAATTCTTTATAAAAATGCAAGCAAATGTAAAAAACACCATGGTTCCTATAAGTGCCATAGATCAACTATATCCATAATCCGATGTCACATCAGAAAGATTTTGCAATTGTTTCACCGTAAAGAAAACTGTAGACGTAAGAATTGTAGAAAATCAAAAGTCCAAGATGATCCTAATAAAATATTTTTGAAGACTGTAAGAAAACCACGTTTTACAATGATATATAGACTGTGTCCATGGGCATATCCCGAGTGTCTCAAGTGTTTGGGTATTTGCAAACAAAATATACAAATTGTTCTCGTTCTAATTGCTTGGATTTTATGGTCTCCGTGTATTATTCTTATGGAGTTGTTTAGACTTGGCTGTTGCTGTTTCTGCTACGAATAAATTATTAACATTATTTTGTCTTCAAATGTCACGCGTATCTCAAATTTGTGTTTCGGTCAGTGTAGGAGTATAATCGAGTAGTGTATAATCTAAGTAGCTGAACCGGCAAACGTTGTTTTGCCATATAAATTATTAAAAAAGTAGAAATAATTATATTTCACGGTATTTCGTTTACTACAAAATAGAATTAATTTATACTTTAGCCTCAATAACACGTGGTTGTCATGCTATTGAATTGTAGCTTATATGACACGTTTGTCGGTTTACCAAATCAGTGCCATCTATTGATTACTTACTCAATCCAGTCGAAAAGTAGCGACATCTGTTAGAATCTTTTGGAGTTAACAAATAATTGTGACTATAATTAAAGATCTAAGCTAATTCTATATTTCAAGTTGGACCGCACTGCTTACGGTGTGCCAATTTAATTTAAAATCGGTGATGTAGTTTAGGAATCCATCAGGGATTATATATATATATAAGATGATCTAAAAAATAATAGTACTTTCGTAAAAATCGGTACTTTTAAAACCTGTATATTAAAGAAATATTGTATCTTACATTACTGAGTACACACAACACAGCATAAAAACGCACGCACTACTTCCATACACATTATACAGGGTGTCCAACACAGTAACGCAATTAAATACAACAATAAATGAAAGAAGTTTTTCATAAACGATAGAAGACTTAAACATTGTGGGTAAAAGAATGGGCATATGTGATATATGCATAGGCAAGGGTGTTTCCTCAATGTCATGAGAAGTGTGTGACGACAACTATAAACGGCTTGTTGTTGTCGTTTTCTTATACGTCTCTTTCTCTTCTTTGTCTTTTTCTCATACATACGACGTTCTTCTTGGGTTTGACCTTTGTTAGTACACATTTGGAAGATTGCCGAATCCTCTAAATGGTCAGACAATATACCTATCACTTGTGAATTTTCTACCATAGACGAAATTTTCGTATCTCTAGCAGTCCATGTGTTTATAAACCAATTTTTGAACATTTTACAGGTGCCAACAGGATCTTTAATTCTATGTTTTGTGTAAATATAACTATGAATCGGATCGACTATTATTGATATAATTGCTGTTAGTAGTCCTTTAACAGTCTGTAATGGAAAATTAACAAGACCTATAACAAATGTTGCCAAACAATTTAGATGGTGTCCTTCACTGTGTAGTTCTAATTCTTTCTTTCTCTTTAATTTTTCCTTTTCTATTTGTTTCTCCTTTTTTAATAACAACTTTTCTCTTTTTCGTGCTTCCTTTGATATATGTTTCTCTTTTTCCTTGATCATTTTTGCCATCGCTTTATTAGTTGCTCCAGCAAATGACTTTTTCCGTGTCCATTGTTTAATTTTTGTAACGGATTTAAATAACTGTGTTCGTTTTCTTTGAATTTGTAATTGTTTTTTATTGGTTTTTATGGTATGCATTGGCTTGCGTTCTGAAATTAAACATGTACAGTAAAGTATATTTAAATATTTTAGACAAATTACTAGAGTTAAGATTATAATAGATCTAATTTTCATTAAGATGCTAGTAGTTAATAGCTTAATTGTTGAAATAAAGTTGTCTTTAATTGAAATTTAAATAAATTTAAATTTTTGTGTCATCAGTCATCAAAGTCATCCAGCATACACCCTAACTTACTTAATTCTGAAACTTTTTGTTTTGAAGGCGGCTCGTTCTGAACATGTTCACGGTTTCGACCTATTTTTCTTTTACTATCGCCACCTGCTTGACCGTTTACGTCTGAAACATACATCCGATTCCCCAAACTACTATATATCCTCGAGCATATAAAACAAAGCCTGGATCGTTTAGGTTTTGTCACTGCGGATTGTTGTACTTCTGTTGTCTCCACCACTGCTTTTACTTTAGGTTTTACTTTAGCTGGTGGTTGAATCTTTGCTGCTGGCTTATTAATGTGATGCAAATCGGCATTCTCATCGTTGTTTACATCGCCTCTACTTTTTTTACAATACCAGTTTTCTAGACTATTACATATTTTGGTACATATGTAAAATTTTGATTTCTTCTTTGATTTTCCACCTGCAGGTTGACAAGTCTTTTTGTTACACTCATGTAGAATAGGCGCAATTTTTTTACTTAAGCATTTACAATTCAATATCTTATCCATGTTAGCTGTTGCCCTGCATATTCCCGTTGGGCACATTTCAGAATATGAGGCCTTTCTTAAAACTTCATGAATTTCTCCGGTATTCAAGACGTTCATGTGATTATTGTCTAAAACCATTTCAAAGACAGGTTTATTTGGTGTTACTTTTTTTAAAATTCTGGCCGTTTTTTTTGTTTTTCCTTTTACAGTTTGACCATCACAAGTTGTATCACAACATTCTACAAGATCTGTTTTTCGGCAGTGGCAATTGAATTTATCGTATTTACCATGTCTGGCCGATTCACACACACCTCCTTCACATGTTTCACCAATACCATATCTTTTTGCTTTTTCTAAACGTGATGGACAGATGCATTTATCAGTTTTGCCAACTGTACCGAATTTTCTAACCTTTGTTCTGATTTCATTAGGATTTAACACCTGCAAGCTCGATGAATCTACTCTGATTGCGAACATAGGATTTCTTGATATGTTTTTGTTGGCGTCTATGGATTGTTGCGTATTATTTTTGCCTATCCTAAGAACAGAAGAGATAACTTGTAAACATGTCCTTGGTAGGTTACAAATTTTATAAACATTACATGATTTATCATTGCACGTGGTTGTCTTTTGATGTTGTTCTTTAACGTTTTTGCATTTACAACTGTGTTTCTTACCCGCATTTATATTTTTTTTACAAAGACCCCTTTGACATATTTTCTTATCACCGTTCCCCATTGGATTTTTGAGTAATTTATCTATAGCCACGTTTTTATTATTAATTTCTTTGGTCTTGTGCTCTTTCTTTTTGGGAGCAAGTTTATAAGATCCTTTATTTTTATTTGATCGCAAATGCCCTTTCTTTTGCTTCCTAATTTTGTGTTGTTGGACAGTGTCATCAATTCCGTCTGGGTAGTCCAAGTTGTTAGATAAGGGACCTTCATCATCTACAATCGTTGTATCCTGTTTATTGTACAGATTAGCAGTTGATTTCCAAGTTTTTGGGTTGCATTTACAAATGTTTTGCGGCTTTTTTTGAAAATTTGTGGTTTTATTTGGTGTGGTGCCAATCGTCTTAATATCATATGGAGGCGGTGAAAAACTTTTATCTTGAGTGGTGGGAGAAATTTGAGTGTCTTTTCTTTTAGAATACAGTTGATTGCGCACATTAGCTCGATAGCAATAGAAATCATATTGGTCCTCGCGAGTCATAGCCGAAATTAGTAATTGTTCACTTTAACATATAAATTAATTTAAAACGTAAATAATAATAGTTGCAGCAGTATATTGCGCAACCGTCATAGACCAGCACAAAAACGAACTGGCATTTTTTTTTTGAAGCTCCAATTCATATTAACGCAAAAATAATAAGCATCATGAATCGTCGGTTTTGTTTTATTTACATTTTAATATCACAAGGAGTTTGATATGAAAAAACACTTAAAAATTTAATTATTTTTAATAGTCGACACACTAAATTTGACGCCTTTGTATTTTATAATTTAGACAGTATATAGATTACAAAAAATGTAGAAACGGGGCTGATCGTAAATTAAAAAACGCATAAAGGACTATATATTATTATATATTTGACATTATATAAAATAATATATTATTAATATAATATCGAATAGGAATTTCATCAATTATAATCATCTTATATCGTAAATATTAACTAATCTGTTTCAATACTCACGCGTCATTATGTACGATATAGCTGTATCGTTGCATTACATTACTCTGTACCACAGTTAATCAGAAATACCACAGCTTACATAATAATAATATAGCAGTGATTTACTGTCACAAACAGGCCGGTGTTCCAAGTCGTCAATCAACGCTCAACTGTTGCTCGATTGGAGATTTGTGTCACTGTTGATTGCAGATTTGGCTCGGTTTAACGAACGACACTCAATGGATCAACGATTAAAAAAAATCGACGCTCAGCCAAGTTTCTTAAACGCCAATCAAGTGGAGATCTAGGCTTTTGAACAGATTTAATTGAGTCTGGTAAATTGAGTGCTGATTGTCTGTGCAAAATTGTTGTATTTCTAGTTTTCTCGATATGTGTGTTAGGTTTATATAACAGACTAGCTTTCCGCCCGCAGCTTCGCCCACGTATAATTTGGTTAAGTATGTAGCGTTTTTAATGATCTCGACAGGGCTTTCTTTCACAGGCTAAAATCTTGTTACAAATGGAATTATATATAGCCTGTGTTACTCAGGGATGATGTAGCTTTACATGTACAAATATTATCAACTTCCTCTGATTTTGTGGACATGATGTTTATTTACGACTAGCTTTCCGCCCGCGGCTTCACCCACGTATAATTTGGTGAAGTATGTAGCTTTTTTAATGATCTCGCCAGGGCTTTCTTTCACAGGCTAAAATCTTGTTACAATTGGAATTATATATAGCCTGTGTTACTCAGGGATGGTGTAGCTTTACAGGAGAATCAAGGGCAACTTTCAAATTAACTTACAGGCAATTACTTTTCTGACAATTTTATATTCTGATAGTCATCTTCTTATGTGAATGAGCTGATGATGGAAGGTAAAACTCCTCAGCGGTCTTAACCGCTGAGGAGTTTTACCTTCCACCATCAGTTGAAATCATCAGTTGAGGAAGAGTTGAAAGAAAATTCTTACGAAGTTATGAGTACGAAATACGTACTTGTGAGGTTATTACTTATAAACTTGAACAAATAATAAAAACCTCAAAACCTAAACCTCATTAACGTTAACGATGTAGGTGGAAAAATGGATGCGGACAAACGACAAAAATCGCTTCACTCGTTTCCTTTTACTTGTTTGTATGGATAGTAGTAATCTCAAAATAATCATAGGGTAAAACGTTAATGAAAGTTTTAACTGCATGGTAGTCATTACACAATGGAGCATCTTAATACAGCGATCTAGGTTGATGACGAATTTTATCAACGCCACCTATCGAGCACATTGTTTAACACTTTAAACCGCGTTTAAATCGGTTCAGTCGTTTTGAAGTTGTAACGTACCAGACAGACAAAAATTAAAAAAAAATGTTTTTTTGGTTTCTATGACTCTTCTTTAATTGCCTCCTTTCAGTTTTTTAGAAAAATATTTAATGTACAGACCTTCGATTTTTACTGTCTTATTATTAGTATAGATATCTATTGTTATTTCCGCCATTACTAATTAATCCACCAACTTGTAAAGTAAATGGATATTTTTTATAACATAGATTTCTATACATTTTCAAGTTAAGAAAACAATATATAATAAATTCATTACATCTTTGAAATATTTGTTCACAACAAACATAATATCTTATATAATTCTGCAAAGGATAATTATGAATTTGATAAAATAGTCTATAGAAGTTATTATCTTAGATAATTCAGTTTTCAGAGCAAAGAAAACATCTTTATTACAAGAAATATTGATGGTGCAATAGACTGCTCTCAAATTAAAACTAAACAATTTAGGTGACCAGCACCATGAAGCTTACAGGAATAATAAATCTCCATATGTCCCTTTCAATTATTTCATTCTAAACCTTACTTGAAAGTTGAATAACTTTTAAGTATATCTCTTGTGATCTGACCATAGATGATTTTCATACAGTTATTTTATATCTTTAATATTATTATAGGTTGCCGAATTTGATGATAGTGGGTGCCCCTATCTACATTATCTATTAACTACAATTCACTCTTCATCAAACAATGCTTGAAGAGTAGGAAAATATTGTACAAGCATTTGACAATGAAAATCTAATATTTGGAATGTCTCAAATACATTGAAACAAAATAAGGTTTCCTTGCTTACAAAAAGGCATATATAATAGTGGTATCCTGCAAGAAAGACAAAAATAGTATAATGATAGAAATGTGGTAGTACTATAAATAGTGATACTCTTGATTTTAATACTTTTTGCTCTGTTAATATTATATAAACCAATTTTACTATATCATTTTTAATCATTAAAAATCAAAAATAGAATCACTCCTTCACTAAATACTTATAAATCTTAGTTGTTATGTGCTTAATGAGGCATTTTAATATCCAAGATAAAAATAAATTAAAAATACAAAGAATTTATTAAGCTTTTTAACATGTACATTTTCGAAAAACATTTTTCTAAAATTAATAACTGTTAGAGTTATTGGATTAAGTGGAATTTACTTAAAATAAATTAAAGGTTTTATAGTACAACAACTGTCTTAGTGGTACCCACAGAGTATATATTACTTAGTATCATGGACACAATATAGAAAATAATATTTTAACAATAACTAAGGAAAGAGATTTTATAAACTGAGGATTTATAGAAACATAAATTATCAAACAAACATGGTGCTTGCACAAAAATTGGGTATCTATTTGCTTACTAGACGAAAATACTTGTATATTGAAATTACACAATGTTTGTGCCAACTTGGCTGATAATTCTTTCCTTTCAGTTTGAATATACCCAGTTTCATTGATTTTTTTTCCAGTCGATTCTACATCTGTGCAGCTCACATGCTTTTTTCTCTTGTCTCACTTCAACACTGACATTATTGTTTTTTTTATATTCTCCACACCATTTTTGAAAGTTAGTTGTATTTTTATTAAATAACTTTGCTTAATAAAATATAAGAACATAAAACCCACTTTAGCAAATAATTATTGCTCCTAGACTTGGCTTATCCTAAAACAAAATATTTATAAACCGAAGAGAAGAGGGTTTTCGGTATTTAAAGAGATAAAATAAGATGTTAATTTACCTTTTTCTTTTTCTAAGAAAAATAATACTTGTCTTTTTGAAAAATGTGATTGAATGAATGGCCTATTATTTCATTGAAATTTAAAGTTTTCTTGCTAATATAACCTGCCAATAATCACCCAGGACTTCCAAACAGGCGGGTATGTGACAAATCAGGTTTCTTTCCATACCACGCTTTATATAGTGTCTTATCATGTAAACATGAAGTTACAGATCTGTTCTTAAATAAACTGCTGTATTTGCTGCCTCAGCCCAGAACTTTATATCTAAGTTGGCATCAAAAATCAAACATCTTGTCTTTTCAACCACACTTCTGTTTGCTCGCTCACAAAAACCATTGTGTTCTGGTATGTATACATTTGTTTTCCAATGTATAATTCACTCTTTGAGCAAGTACTTCTTCATTTCACCATTACAAAATTCACCACCATTGTCTGTATGTGTAATCTTTATTCCTTTATTCTGCTGGTTTTCAACCATAGCTTTAAAATCTTGGAATGTTTTAAAAACTTCACTCTTGTGTTTTAGGAAATATATGAAAGACATACAACTATAGTCATCAATGAACAATACAAAATATTGTGCACTGCCAATGGATTTTGTTTTCATTGTACCACATACATCATGTATTATCTGTAATGTTTCTGTACTCTTTTGTCCAACATGTGAAAATAGCAACCTCATCTGCTTACCCTTACAACAAGTCACACATTAATTCTTTGACATGTCACTAGTATCAAGTAAGACAATCCATCCTCAACACCATTCCTCATTTTGTTTAAATCACTACTGTTAATGTGTGCTAACCACCTATGCCAAAGCTCTGCACTTGCTACAGCTGGTGCTGCCAACACACAATCTGCTACTTTTATGTTTAGCTTGTATACACCATTATTTAATTTTGCTGTGGCCACCAGCTCATTCTTCGTGTTGCGAATATAACAGTGACTAAACTTTTAAGCAATAATGGGCACTGGCTTCGGGAATGACTAACTTGTTGTAACTTTTGTGGTTAACATTTTTGACGTGCCGCCAATTTTTTTCGATTTATGTTGTGATGTTTTGTTTGCAGCGAATGCAGCACTACTGTTGTCCGTCTCAGTATTTGAATCCTCAGTGCTCTGTGTCTGTGGTGATTATTATGACGGAGTGTTCAATGGCAATAATCATTGGCGAAAACTTCTCTGGCAAACCTGCTAACAACAATGATCCTGTCCCTTTTGATCTCTGTGCTGTCTCGACTACTAGCGTCACATATGAATAACAGTAAATAGGGTTCGTTAGGCATGGCTTATAAATTTCATTTCACGTTATGCAGCCCTAGAGCATTATCTTTTCTTTTGCCATTACAATATGTTGTATTGAACATAGTAAATTTAGTGAAAACGTTATTTTTACTATTTTTTATTACGTCTCTATAAATAAATGCTCATATATAACGAGGTGAGTTTCTCTACTGGGCTACTGCCTACCCCACTACTCTGTAGGGTTACTTTTGAAAGGCGTAGGTAGTATCAGCATTGCCAACATCACGATTGAGTCGGTCTCTAACCTAACCTAACCACTTATTTAAAGAAACACTTCAATAATAGTTTCCAAGATTTATATTTCACTATTTGAATAAAGGTCTGTTCCGTAAAACGGCCAAAGCGCGACTGTGTCGTGCGGTTTTTTTTTTTTTTTTTGGAGTGGGATCTCGCTGTTGGCCAAGAGGCCTTTACAGCTCACCTCGGGCTGGTTGGCGAGCTTAGCTCAGCCGTGACAAATGAAGTTTGCCACGTGTCGAGGCCTTTTTTGTCTATTCTTATATTGTGTCTTGCGTACCGGGTACGACGTGTATTTGCGCACTAAGGGGTTGACGTCGTATTGAAATAATAAAGATGACATTTCACAGAGTAACAAACGTAAAGTATTCAACTAATGTGTTTAAACTTTTTTTAGGACAATTAAATGATGTTGAACTGAATTATTCTAGTTCATTTAAGACTAATTATTGTAGTTGCGCCGATATATATAATAAAAAATAAGTATTATTTAATTAGGAAAAGTTATAATTAAAACGTTTTTCAATCGTAAAGCGTGTAACGAAAACAATCTTTTCTTTATATTTAAAAAGCAAACTGGAATTATGCACAAAGGAAATCGTTGTTGATTGTAGATCAAATCTCGACTTAAATCTAGAATCAACTAAAATGACGTTTTAGAATAAGACGATTGAGTGACCATTTTGATCTCCAATCAAGAATCTGTTTATCATTGATTTGAGTGCCGACTTGGAATACGCCCTCACAGTTAAAGTACGTGAAGATAATAAAGATATGTATTTCCAAAACAGAATAAATATATTGTGCAATCCGAAATATATGTAAAATATTTTTTTTACACCATTTCTATTATTTTCCACGCTCATTGTGAAGTTTTACTAGATCGAAGTGTCTTGGCATCTGGCATTTGACACTTGACGTAAAATTAACTGTTCCAAAAACAATTTTAAAGAACTCGATTTTAAATTTAGTTGATTTTGGAACTCCGAACAGTTAACATAGTTGGTAATTCATGGTTGGTTCCTGTAAAAGTATAGGTCAATAATAGTGTTGATATCAATAGTATTAATTGTTATAAAAACGAAATACGATACGTTTTTATCAAACAGAAACCCTCCCTTTTCGTTATAATTTATTTCTAGGTATTACAGTTTTAAAAAACCGGTTTCATTTGTTTTGTAATTTCTACAAGTGTTATATCATAATTGAACTCTCGTACAGCTGGGCTAATAAGTAAAAATGATTTTCAATTATGTTTTATTCGCTGTAATAATTGGTAAGTAAATAAATTTTTCTTTGATATTAATCTATAACAACTTCATTTTATTTTCTAATGTTTAATATTATGATAGAATGTTACCGTCAACACAATAATCAACGAATATTATTAAAGTAGGGAATATCTAAGTTATGTCGATTTATTCTGTATTGAATTAGCTCACGATTAATTTACTGACATTTAAAATTGTACTTATGCGTTGTTTGTTATTAATATTTACCGCGTCAATTTTATGTGTAATAATTTCCATTTTATTGTTATGATTTTAAAATAATATAAAATATAATTTAAATTAATAATAATTATTATTTTAACATACTTATTACTTTATTATCACTAATATCCTTTTTTTTTAAATTCTCAACAAAAAAATTATGAATAAAAATAATTTAATTTGATATTTTCAAGGTATAACCACTAGCCAGTCAACCGACAAATCTATTGGTGATGCCATCAACTCCTTGCCTCCGGAATTGCAAGGAAAAATTGATCAGAAACAAATTGAAGCTATCCAAAACAAATCCACCGAGCTCTTCAAAGAGAGATGCGAAAAGAATGGTGGTCCAGAAGCATATCAAGATGCTGAGGTGAGTATTTTTAGTAAATAATTAAATTAATTAAATTCTTGTTAAAAAGTGTGCCTACTTCTGATATCATCGATAGATCATATTTAGACTGATACAGAATCATCAGAAAGTATTAAACTTGTCTCATGTTTTGTTATTAATAACATCCACTGTATGATAGTTATGTTACACAAGTACCTTTAATTTTGGATGATATATTCCTGATTCAACTTCAACTAAAAATCTCAGCTTATCTATATAATATATAACTATTTATAGTATAATTAACTAACCATATATAT
Source organism: Leptophobia aripa (assembly GCA_951799465.1). Lineage (NCBI taxonomy): Eukaryota > Metazoa > Arthropoda > Insecta > Lepidoptera > Pieridae > Leptophobia > Leptophobia aripa. Next base: position 4,947,920 of record OX637278.1, on the reverse strand, counting down.
AAGTTATAACATCAATTATAACTTCTAAACTAATTATTTAATTTTAGTAACAATACATTTGGAAACTGAAATCAACGAAATAATAAATTAAAATAAAATAAAAACTCATAACATAACTAAAATACATAAACAGTTTATCTTTTGAGTTTATTAGCATTATAATGGAACAATATAAAAAAATATTATGTTAACTGGTTTTCTTACATTTTGAAACATGTTTACTTAAGTAAATTGTTAATGAACTTTGACTTGTTATTTCAAGTTACTTATTGTTATACAATTTTATTCGCATTTAAGAAACTTTAGTAACATTGTCATATATGTGGTGTCGTTCATGCTGAGTTCTGTGATATCAATAGAGATTACATCACAAATCCGCCAAAAAATATTGCACCATACATCATGCTGTTAACAATCTTTCTGTGTTTCATAAATTTTAGCACAAAGTATGTCTGAACATCACAAACGTAAAATTTAAAACAAATATAATCACGACATCATGGTAAATGAGAATGGTTTACCTACAATTATTTTAAATTTGAAAAAACGTTCCGACGTTAGCTACTTGATGTTAGGTACCCGCGAAAATAAAATATTCTGATCGTCTACAATAAACTTATAACAATTGTATAGAGGAAGAATTGTACCGGTGAGTGATGCTAATTGAAAAATTACACCAGCAGATTATTGCAGGTAAATAATACATATGGCATGATAGGATGTGGGCTTATCAAATATAATTTATGATAAAAGGACTTCTTGAGTCACGAATCGCAGTCGTGCGGTTGAAGTTTACGATTTCATGTAAAATGATCGTTTTATTAAATCACTTGCTGTGCCGTGCGGTGTCAATCGTTCCAATAAAACCGATCTTGCTATAAAGGCTTTTGGGTAGTTACTTAATCCTAACTTAGTTACGAGAGTAGGTGATACATTAATTACTTAATTAAAATCTCGATTTTTACATATCTTATAAAACAGCGCTTTATAATTGCAAAGAATAAGTTAAATATTAAAGATATATTATGCTACCTAAATGTAGAAACATATGTGGGTACAGTTGTATCTTTGAGTTATAGTTAAATTTTAAGAAACGTTCAAGTATATATTGAAGTTTAAACAATGAGATATTGTCGTTCTTGACCTTATTTATAATTTCTCATGTACTCCCATTGATTCGAATCATAACAGCGGATGAAATGATGAAAGAGTCTCTGTGTAATCATCAAAATATATCAAGTGGCTTCTAATTTATTGCTTTAATAGAGTGTTCGAGTGTTACGTAGTTGAAAATGTGTTTCTATATTTAAATTGAACTTGGAATAATATTGCGTTAGAATAATTTAATACTATGACTAGTGACAGTTAGTCTAATGAGCATATTTGGTTGTGATCTGGGTGATACTATATGTATTTATATAAAATATATATATCAGTTAACACAAGTTATAAATCGCATACCTCGGCTAACCAAACGTGGAATGTGTGCTATAAATATATACTAGTAAAAAAGTATTTTGTATATAGAATTACGAAGGTTAACTCAGACAAAAAAAAAGTGTTGTCGCGTTGTTTCAAAAATTATATTTGAATAATCGTAAAGAAATAATCTATGCGAATTGGACTTTAGTCGGTCACAGTTCAATGTTGTAGCTTACCGAGAAACTAAGTTATGAGACCTATTAAATAAACATCCTGCTTAGACCAATTTATATCTAATAGTTTTGGACTTGTTGTTAAGGCAAAGTAGTCCAATATCTGGCATTTCAACTTACGTGGACGGGTTCCTGTCAGACATAATCGTTTGGGAATTATTGAAAAACCTTTATATACTTAATATATGGTGTTAATTTGCCCTGTATACTCACCGTGGACACTCAGACTAATACTATGACCACACGAGTAGGCATTGGGAAACTTCCTGTCGGGGGTTCCCCTGTCTTGATTGGTTAAACAGTTTTTTAATAAGTATGCATTACAATAATTTATAATATCGTTACATAGTAATGTATTTATCACGGTCACGGTCATAATGTGTGTTCCTGACCTATCTAGACTCTTGAACTGTTATGTGTTAAATCCTATTGGAAGATGCGTACGAATTACAAATTAACAAGATTTAATGATTTATTTCTTCTTTTTGAATTACCGTCATTTGAACTCAAGAGGTAAATGTTCAATGTCTACTGAATACAGACAATAAACATTCGTACCTATAGTTATTTAAACTCTCGTGCCTTCTAGTCTCCTGGTACTTAAAATACTGACCTTGAACTGGTTACTTCAAGTTCATATTACTCGTCTTTTGCATATTCTGTCAATCTGTGTGATGTGTCCGTCAGTCACGTAATTCGGTTATATATTTACTTTACCATATACTATATTTTCTAAAGATTTTTCTTCGCGTTAAACTCGTCGGGATTCAATGGTTCCGTTATGATGCCGGGTTTATGTAGCCTATAATTAAATTTATAATAATTATCTTATCACGTCTAAGGTATACGGGACTGCCGGCTGCGGTTGTGAAAGTCTATAACTTTCTTTTTGTTGGTTAAACATAACGTGCCTGTAAGTTTGATTATGCGAAACGATACAATTGTTAGATCTTCTTGTCAATCAATGTCAAATGTCATAAGAAGGAAGTAGATTTTATATACAGTGTAAATTCTATATAACGACACTGAAGGGACTGTGCATTTTATGGCGTTAAAGAGTCGTTAAATGGAGAGGAGAAAAATCATTGTATGGAATACAAGCTAAACCAACCAAAGCCAATATCGAGAGTTTGTCGAGAGACGTTACACGGAGTTTACACTGTACATACTCTTTTTCCCACTAATACATATAATTGTGCACTGATGTGATGTGATTTATCAGCTTTATGTACCGTACTTTGATTTCAATAAACGACACCTAATAGCCCTGACGTGTGAAAGTTCAATTACGAGAAGGAACATGTAGTCACCCTACCGGTTTTATGTACCCTTGATTGATTCCCTTGACCAGATGGTGAGGGCACTGGTTAAGCAGATGTCAGTGTACTTGAAAGCAGTGATTCGAACGAGGAAACATTTTAAAAGGCCTTGTTTGGATAATGACATTTTTTTTTTGAGGTACCATACACATGACTACCGACTTCCGGCGTATAACCGACGTCAACAATATTTGACAAAAATTCATATAAGTTGAACTCCATAAAATTTGTGTTTTCTAAGCGAATTTTATTAATATTCACGTGACGTAAGTGTAGGATGTGATCGGTGTTGTCATGTAACACATATACATACAGTTGAATTTATATATAATCCTGGATCAAGCAGTACAGACCCCGGATGATTTTTAATGATACGATTTATCAGTATACTAGCTTTCCGCCCGCGGCTTCGCCCACGTTAAGTATATAGCGTCTATCAATTATTAATCATAGAATAATACGTTAAGGAAAGTTTGAACTGCACGGTAGTCATTACACAATGGAGCATCTTAATATCGCGATCTAGGTTGATGACGAATTTTATCAACGCCATCTATCGAGCACATCACTTCAACCGCGCCCGAGCGCACTGCGTTATTTGTTATTTCTGTTACCTCTCATAAGTTTTAATATTAAGATTAACTTATTTAACAATATATAACTAATCAATCAATATAAGTGTTTAAAAATTTTGAAGCAGTGGTTGAAGTAAATTTTCAATTGACCATAACTTCTTTTTCCCTTAACCGATTTTGACGAAATAAACTTTTAACAAGTAATAGTTAATAGTTTTGAAGTTATAACGTACCAGACAGACAAGAATTCCAAAAAATGTTCTTTTGGTTTCTATGACTCTTTAATTGCCTCCTTTTAGTTTTTTGGAAAAATATTTAATGTACAGACATTCGATTTTTACTGTCTTATTATAAGTATAGATATAGATATCCCCGTCCACCTCAATTATTCACAAGCTAACACTAACTTTGTTCTCAGTATAAGTACAAATACCATTTTTAAGTAGTTTGTAGAAGATCTCAGTATTTAATCGCAACGTAATTGGGATGCAGACATGTGTCTTGTGTTACAAAAACCCGATAAGTCCAGGAAGAACAGAAATTTGACGCTAAGATCAAGTTTTGTACTTTACACTGTATAAATAGTAAATAAATAATTTATTAACAGAAGTATTCAATACATCATTAATGCTATATTAGAAATAGCTCCTTAAAGGCCGGCAACTCACTTGTAAGCCTCCTGGCGTTGCAAGTGTCCATGGGCGGCGGTTGGCACATCACTCGAAGTGACCCGCCTGCTCGTTTGCCTCCTCTCACATAAAAAAAAGCATAGTCAAATCTATGCTTTTTTTCTGTATTTCCTCGCTAATTTATATTGTACACATTAATAATCACCTCGAACTTAATGTTGTTTTTAATGACAAGAAAAATCATTTTCCTCTAGACGCCTATGTAGCATAAATACACGCAGTTAATAATTAAGCTATACAATGTATTGAAACATGGAATTTGTTAATAATGTAATGATAATAATTATAAAATATAATTCATTATTTAAAAAAAAGTTGTATTGTTTGATACTGATGACGCGTTGAAAAACAGCGCATTATAAATAATAATTACTTATAAAGGCTGTTTAAAGGATTAGGTTACATTTATTACAAAGTGATTATTTTCGCAATTAAGCGAAATTATATATATATATATATTGTACTAATACAACACCTAAAGTAAATTAGAAAGAAATTGAAAAGTGTATAGATTACGTAACATCACAACAAATAACAACAAAATCATAGCAATACAATTATAGTTATTTAATAAGTTTTATTTTCATGCCCTAAAACATGTATGTTATAAATAAACACAGATATGCAATAATTCAGCGAATAGTGTATATTCATAACTTTATTACTAGTACTAAGTAACGCTGTTAGAACACTTCTATGAAACTCTAACTAATGAAACGTTAAATTGAAAAATTATTTTACTACTTCTACTTAGGTAGAAGAAATTCTATAACATTCATTAAATACTAAAAGCGGATGTTATGATATCGTTAACGATAAGATATCGATTTTATAATTATTTAATAATGTTAAGGTGAAATATTTAATCTATATTAAAATTTACCTGTGTTGAAACAAATGTACTTTTATCCTTTGATTTAGATTGATTTTTGTTTCATTAATAAATAAATAATGAATATTACTTAGCAACAATATAGTACTAGAATAACACTAAAACAAACGTAATTTTAGATGTTGAATTTGTAGTGTGAAACCATTTTATGTTTGAGTATTCCTTGTTTGAAATAAATTTACAAACGACTGACCTAAAAAGCAACAAAGCATACTGATCGCTCAAGTGTCAAGCCTAAAGCTTAAAGCTTTAAAACATTCTAGAAATTAAAAAAAAAAATGTGTAGTATTTTTGAGTTCTAAAATCAAGGGTATGTTGACAAGTCAAGCTTCTGTAAATCAGAGAAAAAAATGTTTTCTCCTTCGCATACTTTTTAAACTCAATCTCAAAACATCTTTATTTAAGTTGGTAATATAAAGACACTTTTGAATCGTCAATTTTTATATGACCGCCGGTTCGGATGGCAGTTATCTACCCAGAAAAACCTGCAAAATTCTCGATAGCTGCTCTTTTAAAATAAATATTTCACATACAATTATGTTACATGACCAATTCAAATAACAAAAGCATTGTAAGGCTACTCAAGAATTAAACTGAGCTATTGCTGACTCATAAAAATGATCTTTGTCCTCTCAATATTCTTTAACTGATATTTATAGATATCTTTTAAATAATTTGTACTAATATTTTTTTTACGAAAAATCGTTTAATGATTACTTTTCAGATAGCATTCAAAAGCTTCCAGAGTTGTATGTCAGCTCTTATCGATCCGAGCTTGCTACAGGAAGAGATCGAGAAAGCTAAGCCTCTAGGACAAGTGGATGAGGTATTCAATAAGTAAGTTCAGTGTAATAATGTTTATTTGAACGTAAAACGCTATTTTTTAACTAACGTACATACTTGGCGATTAAAAGGAGTTCTTTATTTGGGAACTGGCAGAAATTATAGTGCAATAATTACCTATATGAATAAACTTATTTATGTATACTTAGTCTGGCCATAAATACTGTTACTATTCAAAAAAAGAAAATATTACGTCTGAATTTGGAATCTGTCATTTTTATATGATTGCTTGATGTGTTTTCTTATTTTCGCGCCATTATATTGTTAAATATTTTGTTATATTAAAATGGAGTGGGGTGATAAAGAGAACCGAATCGCTGTGATTGCCTTACATAAAGTAGGTATGGAGAAAAGTGCAATTTTTAAAACCCTCCACCCGCTTGGTATTAGTCAAATGTTTGTTTACCGGGCTATTGATAGGTACAATGATACCTCCTCTGTTTGTGACAGAAAAAGATCTGGCCGTCCACGTACCGTTCGTGTGAAAAAGGTGATTAAAGCAGTTAGGGAAAGAATTCGAAGAAATCCTGTCCGTAAGCAAAAGATTTTATCTCGGGAGATGAAGATAGCTCCTAGAACCATGTCGCGTATATTAAAAGATGACTTAGGACTTGCAGCCTATAAGAGACGTACTGGTCACTTCTTAACTGATAATTTAAAGAAGAATAGGGTGGTAAAATCCAAACAACTACTTAAGCGGTACGCAAAGGGAGGTCACAAAAAATTTTTGTTTACGGATGAGAAAATTTTTACAATTGAGCAGTATTTTAATAAACAAAATGACCGTATTTATGCTGGAAGCTCTAAAGAAGCTTCGCAATTAGTAAACAGAGTACAACGTGGGCATTATCCCACTTCAGTGATGGTTTGGTGGGGTGTTAGCTATGAAGGGGTGACTGAGCCATATTTTTGTGAAAAAGGTATTAAAACGTCGGCACAAGTTTATCAAAATACCATTCTTGAGACGGTAGTTAAGCCTTTAACTAACACCATGTTCAATAACAAAGAATGGTGCTTTCAACAAGACTCGGCACCGGGTCATAGAGCTCGATCCACCCAATCTTGGTTGAAAACTAACGTTCAGGACTTTATCAGCACTGAAAACTGGCCGTCGTCAAGTCCTGACCTAAATCCATTGGATTATGATTTATGGTCAGTTTTAGAGAGTAAGGCTTGCTCTAAACGCCATGATAATTTGGAGTCCCTAAAACGATCCATTCGGTTGGCAGTGAAGAATTTTCCTCTAGAAAGAGTTCGTGCTGCTATTGATAACTGGCCTCAACGTTTAAAAGACTGTATTGCAGCCAATGGAGACCACTTCGAATAAACATTGTATATTTTTAATAGTTATATATTGATGTATTAAACTAACTCACTATGAAAGGAATAAATGTTACGTATAAAAAAAAATCGTGCTTTTCTTTATAACAATATTTATGGCAAGACTAAGTATATTCAACTATTTTGATACAATAACTTTTTTTAACTTTTTTCAGTCATTATTACACAAATTTCTCGTATCGCTAACAATGATACCGTATATTATTTACTAAAGAAACAATACATTAACAATATGTAGTGCCTTCACAGACGACACTTGTATATACTCTGAATTATCCATGAAAATTAATGTCTTACAAATATTTGTAAAAGGTTGCGATACATCGCTTGGTTAAATAATAATGTGCGAATGATTTTTGTTATGAAATATATCAATTCCATATCAATATACAGAAACAATATTTATTATACGCACCTACACATACACCCGGAAAACTTACATAGGCGTGTGTGTTTGTGTGTGTGTGTGTTTGTGTGTGTGTGTTTGTGTGTGTGTGTGTTTGTGTGTGTGTGTGGAAGTAGACAAATTAATGTTACGTGGCTTGTTTCAATGTGTAATACTTTAAGACAAGTCTATGTTCTCACATTCCAAATTTAAATTATTTTTCAGGTACTGTGACAAAACACCATTGTTTAGGCTCTGCTTCGTCAATATGACAGATGCGCTGAAGCCCTGCCTTTCAGTAGAAGAACAACAGAGTATGAAGACTGTTCACAATATTACCGACCAACTGGCTGACTTCATTTGTTTCAAGGAAGGCGATCGTATCGCACGTGAGTTATAAAAATACTATTTATATTTAAGTTTTCTATTTTCTAGGATCATTATCATTCAAGAGTACATTAATATGATATTGACAGGTGGCAAAAGATCCTTTATTTATGCCCATAATCGTGCAAATTAAAGTATGTTTTCGTACGTAGGAAAGAAGATTTTTTTTAAAAGAACCGAAGTACTACAATACTTACCATAGATTAAACAAAATTTTGAAAAATAAATAACCGTGTCACTTGTCATTGATTGGTAGACGCTATGGACTCATACATCGCGTTTGAATTTCAAAACTATATTTCACTGTAATTCGATGGTGCATTTTGGTATTTTTTAATGAATAAAATACTGCTTTAAGCAGCATACATTGAGTGAGAATATCTTCTATTTAATAACATAGTATTTAATAGGACCTTCTAGAAGTTTCGAATTATCTCTGAAAGTTCTTTTTATTTGAATATTTACACTAAGAGTAGATTAGAGACTGATGGCGCCGGTTTGGAGTCATAGTTCGTCGTCTGCCTATCGTGGACTTTAAACTATTGAGTATTGACATACATCAATCGAAAAGGTCAAAGCAGTGTTTTATCATACATGGGTTAAAGTTAAAGAAACTCTTATACACATAAAATATCCCTTTATTTACTTTATATCTGAACAGTTAGGATACTGTGGACTGTATATAATTGTTATCCATTGTTCACCAACAGAGATCATTCAAAAGGAAATGCGAAAATCTATTGTCGGTAAGAGTGGTTTAAGCGTGTAATTTTTCATGGGCAATGTGTGTTTGGTTTTCCAATGTTTTGTTTGGACTTTTTTTTAAAACGCCAAAAAAAAAATTGAATGGATGCTCGTAGGGTTTTTAGGTTAAACAATTATGAGAGTCACGGATGATTTTAAAAATAATAATAGTGACATCTAGTGAGTATTTTATTTTAATTTGCTTACACTTTATTGCACTTGAAGAGTTGAAGTAAATGACGTAATAGATGTAAGTACATATAAGAGCAGCGGGCGACCTTATCGCTAATAAGCGATCTCGAAAACTTAAAATACAATTAGACTGGTTCAAAGGGTGCGAAGTATACAAAAACAACATACATTAAATTAAGTAAAACCGGAAAAATATGCTTAAATCTAGAATTAAAATAGTTACATTGTAGACAAGAAATGCTTACGAAGAATTGATTTAAAAGAGTAGTGACTACATAACACCAGAGAGGGTAAAAATAAAAATATTCATTTGTCATGTTGTTTGATCACGAATTACATTTTGTCCATATCCACTCGCACTATCACTACATGGATTTTCATCGTTCATCGTCGTTTAACCATTAGCATTAAGATTACCTGTCGGTCGGGTATTAGTCCTTGTTAAGAAAACGGATGGTTAAAAAAAACCCACAAATGTCTGCCTCTGAAGGACCTAGTAATTATATTGCATTTGTTGATCGTAAATACGTTAATGAATATCACGTTTCTCATTTTAAAAAAGTAAATAAGTGTTACAATTCTTTGTAATAAAAATATTCTTATATTACATTTGTGTGTTGTGGATTTTCTTGCCAGTTCCTCTCATCTACGCCATTGATATGGGAACTGGCAGTAAATGTAGAGAATGTGAATTGTAGAGTCAGCTATTTTAATAATTTTTCGAATTAGGTAATTTTTAAAAATAATAAAGCTTAACTCATTCCTGCAAATAACACGAAGTCGAACTTAACAAGTTATAACTGTAATGAAATTAATGACGGACATTAAATTTATCACACATAAATAAGTTTTTAATGTGTGAAAAATAAAAATTGCAATAATAAAATATAACTTCAAATATGGATTGTTGCGAATCGAATCATTAATATATTTATAGAATATAAAAATTGTTGACAGTTCTTGGTACGAAATTGGACCGATAATTCTTCCAAAAGTTCTTATGTCTCTGTGAAACGTACCGTGAATGCGACGTTGCCAGTTTTACTCAGTTAGTTGTTACATTTGGCAACGCGTCGAATTTGTTTGACCCTATTTATTCGCATAAAATGTATACACATATTTAGTTTACTTGAATAGCACATCCACAACCACAGATAAAACATATTATAGATTTATTATTCAGAACAATTAATTCAGTAACAAAGCTGGAAAGTGGCTGTGAGGACAAAGGTTATAGCTCTGTGGTAATGTTTACTTTGAACATTATGGCGCGAAATGCTTATTTTTTATGTATGCTTACGATTTAAATTTTGAATAGACAGCTTTTTTTAAAATCAGTATTTAGACACAATATTTGGTTTTAGTTTAAATATGATTTTTAATGGCATATGGTTATACATCGGTTATCACTCCTGGTTGGCACTTGACTTTGTGGTATATATTTTTTGGTGTGATTAGGCACTTAACATTTAAGTGGGTCTGTGTTATTTATGAGTATAATCGACTCGTTTTTACTATTTTATAATATCAACAAAGAATGAGTAAAATTGAACTGTTGCAACTCGTCTATCAGTAAATTCAAAGATGAGACGAGTACTTTAGTTAAATTGTATTTGCGATCTTGTATTAACAAATTTCAGTATTTATCGCTGAGAATGGCCCCGAGTGCGTCCAATCGAAACAAGAAGACTTACAAGCCTGTTTCAACAGTACCTTTGGCTCGGTGAACGTTGGAGAAGGCAACTTCACAGCTACCAGCACCATACCTACTTTTGCTTTCGAGGTATTTATTAATTTAGAATTGTTTATTCAATAATTGTTTAATATCTTTTATTCACAAAATCGCATCAGCTTACTGTTTCACAAAGTCCTTATCTCAGGGGTAATTTAAGGTTTTTTATGGTTTTAATAGTGCAGTGTTTTATTCAAAAAAAGTATTTGAATAAAACAAATTTGGAATATCAGCCCACTTCTGGCCCAGCGAGTTTATATATATATATATATAGTTTTATATATCTGGTGTTATCCAAAGACAATATTAAAGACTAACCCCGTATTAGACACATAAATACAAGCGTTCACTATTAATTGTGCAATTTATAGATATTATTTGTCAATGTTACTGATAAAAGATAAATTATAAAAAAAGGTTATCTTATAAAAACTGATTGCATTAAAATAAATTCAATCATTTGATAATGTTAATATGTTAAATAAATCCGATTTATCATACGAAAATTAGGCCAATAAAATATATTTGTCTAAATATTAGTTCATAAAAGACAAAAGATTTAGACGATAATCTGAACCTTAAACTTTGAACCTATACGTAAACTACGATTTAATATCTATCTAACGTTAATATGATCAAATGTAAGGTAAAACATATTTTCGATCAAGCAATTCGAATTTACCACAGAATATAATAAAAGTTAGAAAGGCCATGTCTGAAATATGTCGGCACTATTCGTTAATCGAAATAAAATACAGTGATTGCCCACACACATTCGTAAAGTTTGCGAAAGAGTCAACGATAAAGGAGTTGGTTTATGAGCAAACAATTAGAAGGTGTGATGTCGTCACCCATAGACACCAGAATATAATACCAGAGGGCTCGTATGTGACGCCTTTAAAGAACGGGTGAGCACTATGGACCCAAAGTCGTATTGCTTTAGAAATACAGTTGGCATGAACAGTGTATATTGGATTTGGTATTTCAATTTGTCATAATATATTCTGTGGTATTTACATTGTATTAGTGCTAGGATCTGAATGAAACATTCTATCGCAGGAAAAGGAATGCAACCAATTATCAGAGCTTCAGATATGCGTGGTTAAGGCTCTTGGGACTTGTCCATCGCCGACATCAGCTAACATCATCGACTCTCTCTTCAAGTTTGCCCTCAAGGCTACTCCGTGCAAGGACTTTATTGTAAGTAAAATAGTTTACATATTAGAACTGCTGTTCTCTGCGCTCTATGTCAACTGTCAAAAACTGTCTATAGACAATCACAAAGATTGCCGCAATGAAAAAAATATTAATCATGGCGGTTAAAATATCACTTTTAACTTATAAAGTCAAAGTCGAATAAATTAATTCTCTAAGGTACATAGGTACGAACGTTTTCAATCGTCTTAATTCTAAGAGTTAAAGTCACTGTTTCTAATACATTCTGAATAGTCTGATTGTTATCGGTAGGATTTAGTATGATAAAAACATACAGGAATGTACTTGTATGTTTGTTAATTATAGTACAAAAATAATATACTTAAAGTTATTTGTCTTATTCAAATGAAACTCTGTTCTAAGGACGCGGCGAATAAGAGACATGGCGACGTAAGTTATTATTTGTTTGTGTGGGGTTCGCTTCATTTAAAACACATTATTGTTTCATCATTAAAATATTCAATTGATTTATATTAATATTATTTGCGGCTTATCTATTTATACACACACACACAGTTATCATTATTCCCTCCGATAATTTTCTGTCCAAAAAATTCCTACAATTCACTTAGGTCGTTGTGGTAAAAGATAAAATCGCTGCCTTAAAACTATTATGTTCGTTTAATAGGTCTTCGCATTGAATATGGGTCCAGTTAACTAAAAACTGTGGCAACTTTCCGTTGATTCATATACATGTTTTAGTACGCAATACCATATTTATTTATTCACACTTTATTGCAATTAAACAGTAAAAGTAGATGATGGGGCGGCCTTGTTGCTAATAAGCGATCACTTCCAGGCAACCCACCGAACGGAAAGCATATTTTCGGTTTGTCTTAATTGTTTTGCCAATTCATTATTATTATTTATAGACAGTTGGCCAACGCAGTAATTGGGAACTGATGAAAATCGGTGGTGTGGAAATCACTTGTTACACATAGTTTTCCGTTTGGTTCACCCGCGGTCTAGTGCAACAATTTAAAGCGTATAGTTTGTATATACAATGTAAATTCCATGTAACGCCATTCGATTTAACGTCTGTCTAAAATGTCGAAATAAATTTTCTTTGGTTGGTTTATTCCATACAAGGATTTTTCTGGTCTAACAACCACTCTCTATAACGCCATAAAATACACAGTCCCTTCAGTGTCGTTATATATAGTTTACACTGTATATTAAATTTGTTGTCAAAGGAATTTATTTGGTTTATTGTGGTTTATTTTGTTATTGGAATTAAAAACCTTTAATTGTCGATTTTTCTCTTTGTAGACATTCAACAATCTCAATTATTTGAGTATTATTGCTTATTTATATTAATATTATTTAGATAAATCAAATTGAATGTTTTTTGTTTTCCGTCTCATCCAACATAATCAAAATATCATTAATACAATTAATGTATAGGTCTGATTTTTATATGTGTGTGTTTTTTGTTTGTTTTTTCCAGCTGTCTCGTGACAAAAACACGATTTAATTCAATAAAACATACACTGTCACACATGTATTTAATATTTCAGAAGGAGGAAAGAAAGGGTAACTCCGCTCATCGCTTCGCAGTCACCAGTTTGGTATTGAGTGCTACATTACTCGCTATGTTTTAAAACAAAATGGCGTATTCGCGTTCAGAAATGGTCTCTTTCATTGAATTGAGACATCGAATGTTGGTAGTTGCTTAAATTCAAAATGAGGCGTTTTCTCTTGAGACTTAAATGCAATGTTAATTTAATAGGTTTACTTGTTGTCCGTTCGCACAGAGGTGGCAAAGTTTGACGTTACGTCAAAAACACATTCCAATGTTACCATCTAGAAGTGAAGCTTAAAGCTTAGTTTTAAGTGTAGCAGCAGTATTTTTCTAACTTAGTAATAGGTTAATAATAGTGCCAACTTGAGAAATATTTTTTTGTAATGTGCATTTTAAATGCTTAGTGCCAACAGATGTTACAATCTAGATTGTGCCTAGAAGTTCCTTTTTACGGGTTTGACGTTGTGTCACTTGTCTATGCAACAGACAAGTGACAATCAAACCATTCGATATTCAAACGAAATATGAATTCTTTTTATCACAATCTGGGGAAAACAAAACAGAGACAACAGAGTAACTAATCTATACCTGTCACGTGACGTCTTAACGCACCGGTTTGTCTATTACTGACTATTCTATATATATTTAGTCTATGCCCTGATAAAAATAATTAACTACCTTCCATAGCCAATTAACAGTAGTCTTACATATCGTAGATATAATTGCCAGAACATTTCTCCATCCGCATTATTAGAGCTAATCATATATTTAAAAAAAAATATATATATTATATTTAAAATTTATATATTAAGCTTATATTTTTTTAAAAATGCAAGGCATTTTATGGCAGCTTTTAAAAAAATATTTTTTTATTACAAATTGTCTAAAAGTCTAAGTATTTTGCTTACATTTTCATTTTGCAGCTATTTTTTTAAAGTTTTTGAGGATTTTGTGTCGGATGTGAAAAACAATTTTTTTTTATTTTCTATTTTTATATCGAACCTCATGTCGTTTAGAATAGTGAATGTTATTAGCGTTAAGCTTGTGTAAAATTGGGTGTTGCTGAATTAAACTTAAAAATTTAATTAGTCTCTTATTTCATGTTTTAATAGATTCATTAAACTTTGGACTGCATTCGTTTTTTTCTTAAATTATTTTAAAGATGGTCTAAAACCAATTTCATCAAAGTCACTAACTTAATCAGCAAGGTGCAAGGTCCATTTGAATTGTCTTAAATCTTTACTGACTACGCTTTTTACGCGACCAAGTTGAAAAACAAAAAACATCTCACCTCGGTTGGTCTCTCAGATGCCTTAATTGTACGAGAAAGTGTTAACTTCTCAAAAAACGAAATATTACAACATAGTTCTTATCGTTTAAATAAATAATAATTAAAAAATTTTAAAGTATAAGCGGTAGATTAGATGTTCTTGACATATTCAATTCAGTTTTGTCATAGGTGCGACAACTAGAATACTTTAAGTTTATTACGAAGTAAAATGTCAATACCTATGTAGAAATACCAACTGCTCCCACTCCTAACCATTTTTACTTTTTCAGAAATATTATATTTATATTTAAAAAAATATTTCCGGGTCCCTGAAGTGCATGTATGTAAGGCTTATTCTAATGAATAAAATATCTGTAATCAGATCTCTGTGACATCGTTACTTAATAATATATATAGT
This sequence comes from Leptophobia aripa, assembly GCA_951799465.1. Classification (NCBI taxonomy): domain Eukaryota; kingdom Metazoa; phylum Arthropoda; class Insecta; order Lepidoptera; family Pieridae; genus Leptophobia; species Leptophobia aripa. The sequence goes on along the minus strand of OX637278.1, from coordinate 4,932,741 downwards.
ATATAAGTATATATATCGGCGCAACTACAACAATTAGTCTTAAATTAACTAGAATAATTAAGTTCAAAATCATTTAATTGTCCTAAAATAAGTTTAAACACATAAGTTGAATACTTTACGTTTGTTACTCTGTGAAATGTCATCTTTATTATTTCAATACGACGTCTTTGTAAACAAGTGCTAGATCACAAATAGGGTCGCATTGTGACCGCACGACACACTGTAGCTAATAACAACTAGATGCCGCCCGCGCGGCCAAACAATCAGATAGGAGAGCTAGGGTTAAAAACCGCCTTCGCCGGCGAAGGCGTGGTCCCTTGTTTCAAGTGTCGCTCACTCCTACAGTGAGCTTCCGTCCAGCCCCTCAGGCTAGTCCCCCCCGTGACAGCCCAAGCCGAGGTCCGAGTCTCACAGGAGACGCCCTTGCGCAAGTCACGGCAAACCAAATTTGTCACGGCTGAGCTAAGCTCGCCAACCAGCCCGAGCTGAGCTGTAAAGGCCTCCTGGCCAACAGCGAGATCCCCCTCCATAAAAAAAAAAAAAAAAAAACGCACGACACAGTCGCGCTCAGGCCGTTGTACGGAACGGACCTCTCTTCAAATAGTGAAATATAAATCTTGGAAACTATCAGTGAAGTGTTTCTTTAAATAAGTGGTTATTATGACCGACTCAATCGTGATGTTGGCAATGCTGATGCTACCTACGCCTTTCAAAAATAACCCTACAGAGTAGTGAGGTTGGCGGTAGCCCTATAGAAGAACTCTCTCTCTCTTCGTTATCAGAAGTGGGATCGAAAGCAGTTTTTGCTCAAGCTACGTCCTCATCAACTCGACCAACTGATCAACTGGAAGAATCTAATATGCAGCAGCAACAGCCTGTGTTTGTTGCCAATTCAACATTTAAAACTGTGCAAAGATAAGGACTGCAAGTATATCCTCTACATGAAATGCAGTTGACACCCACATTGGTGTGCGAGAATGGTGCCAGCATATCGTTCAAGCAAGTGACACGTACAAACTTGATGATTTCGTTGTACGTAGACAACATCTGCAACCTATTGAAAGGGCGTGCAAAAATGTGGATAGATAATTGGATGGTAACTTCCACAACTTGGCGTGAGTTACGGAAAAACTTTATCACCACGGTTTAACCTGAAAATAGATACTCTCGTGATATCGTCCTTTTCGGAGAGGATATTTACGATGATACAAAAAACCATCGCGGTGTTCTTGTCTCGTGCCTAGATCTTGTGGCGAAAATCACTAAAGACAAAATGTTAGAAGAACATGCTATGAAAGCTTTGATTGGGTGTTTGAATAACAAGTGCTTGTGTATCAAGCTTATGAATACCAAATAAAAATGTGTCACTGAGCTCATCTCAGCTGCAATATCGATACGGAGGTAGTGTGGTCAATCGACCAGCAGTTATAAAAGCATATATCAGGAAGATAGTAACACAAAATGATGAACAGCCATTACCACAGTGGAAGCGTTTTCTAAATACATCCTGTTATATCATGCATCAAATAAGAGAACTGTACTATTAGAGTACTATACTGTGAACTGTTTGACATAAATATTCATATAACAGTGTCAGGAGTTAGCCGAGCGAATGGCCAAGTAGAAAGGGTCGTTGCAAAACTCAATAAAGCTTTAATTATGATTAAAAACTATGAAGCAGAAAACTGACACACTGTATTAGAGAAACTTCAACAGGCAATAAGTCGTACAACCCATAGTCATAGGTGTTGCTCCATTAACACTTATTACACGAAGAAAACACTGTGTACCTCCTAAACGTCTAAATCTGGTATTGTCAACAACGTCAGGCTCCTTAACCTGGTAATCGGCTGACCGTATCGGCAGATAGGAAGGCAGATAGGAAGAATAATCGGGATAAAATGTAAGTAATAAAAGACAAAGAAACAAAAAAAAAATCATACAAAGAGAACCTCCGAGAACTCTACGAGAACCTACTAACCTACACTTACCACTAACTACGTTTTAAATTACACAGTTATACATTAGTATTAGTCTTTGCGTGAAGAGTTGCGTGGTCTGCCATCAATTTTAGACGAGGTATATGCTTATAAAGCTCGTTGTTTAGTATAAACCATTATTAGATGTACACGATTATAAATGATACAATAAAAAAATATTAATAAGTTTATTTCTATGTTGTTTTCCATTAATTTTTCTGAAACAATTGTAAACACAATAAATTTGAGACGAGAATTAAAAAAAACGTATATAGGGATTGGCGGTAATATATTAAAATACTTATGAGTTAGAATATTTATCAGTTAGCTACTATAACACAAGCTAACCATGACTTCTTCTAACTAGATGCATTCTTGTTACTAAATACGAGTATGTTCACATACCTTGCATGGAGAACCGTTCTTCATGTATTTGAACAGGGATTCGGCCATGTTTCCAGGTGTTGGTGACGAACACTCCTCGAGAGCCTTCACGATGCACGATGTTAAGCTGTCAAACTTAGCGCATTGTTGCTGAAATTATAACTGGCGGTTAATTTAAATATCGAATAATTTAAAATAACCGACGACGATTCATTTTAAAACTACCTACCTGCCAAAATACCTATGGGTATACAAAAATGGCGTGTTCCACTTAATAGACTTTAAGTAGTGTTAATGGACTACAATACAATATTTACAATAAAATGAACCAGATAAAATAAATATCCAACATCGATTTGAATGATACTTTTAGTAGTAACGTAAGTATAATAAAATAGGTGTTCATACATCAAAAGTCAGGTTCTTAACAGATTCGACTCCAGTGATGCCTTCCTTCGCCTTTTCAGCACACTCTCGGATAGCAGCGGACTTCTCTTGGAAACATTGGGGTCCCTCTTCTGCGATGAACACTGCAAAAACATTCTCATTTTAACATTATTTCCCTTTTAATTCCTGGCCATAACTTCGCAAAGTCTAATTTAAATGCATTATCATAGTTAGATCTAAAAATTTGCTTATATTTATTGGACTAATCCCTTGTGGAGATGGGCCCACAAACTTTGTATATTGCGGCTTCAAGCGAGTTGAAATGTGTTGAATTAAAGGCCAAAAACAGTTGAAAAGTCTCTGGTGACAAGTAATCGTACATAAAAATTATTAAAAGGACAAAAATAAAACTTTAAGTCAATAGATGTTAGGTTGTACCTACTGATGAGATGTTCATTAATTTACCAATTCTAGGTACAATTAAAAATGCCTAATACTCACAAGCAATCCTGTCTCCATCCTTATGGCAGACAAAGTCAATAAGCTGTGATGTAGCATTCTTTCCAGTTCCAATGTTTGCGCGGATGCTGCTGTCCAAGCATGGAGACACGCCATCGATCAGTGTGCCGATGCAGGTTTTCAATTGTGGTGATTTTGCGCAGTACCTGGTGATTTTAAGATGAATTAACTAATGTACGAAAATCTGATTGTAAAAAACTTAAAGTGTACTATAGAGAAAATATTGTTTATAAACCGTCCGGCTGTTACCCAATGCCGTTTCAATTCGAGCACATTGATAGTCTGTGATAATTTCCCCATGTATAAATAACCGCATTTAAACCAATAATTCCTATTGAAACTACTCTTATTAAATGTTTTATTTTAATAGGGAACAAGCATAAGGAACACTATAAAGTGATGTTAATAAATCTAAAAAAAAACACCTTTTAATTTCCAAAATATACATACTTCTTGAAGACCTCATCTAGAGCGCCGTTAGGTTTTGCTTCTTCGATTTCTTTCTTCACGGTCTCAACGTTAAACAACTCCTTGACACAGTCAACAAAAGTATGAACGGTTGTCTGAAATGGAATATTTTTATCACCAACGTTTATCATTTAAGGTCACACCATAAATTATACTATTTCTATTATCTATTACTAATATTATAGAATATAGAACGAAAAAGTTTAAATAAGTAGGTACGCTATCTATGAAATTATTGGTTTAAAATAAATATCTTTTTGTTTGCCCAATTGAGGGCTTTAAATCATTTCTGCCACTGCTACGTATACGATATAAAGAAGATTGGGCAACCAGGAACGCACATGAGCACAGCCTGGTTGGCCTTTTAAGAATTATAACGCTCCGTGAAGGATCCTAGAAGTTTGGAAATACAGGTGTGAACACGTGGTAAATTTCGTAATCTGCCTTGTTGTCCGGAGATGAAATTCAGCTGCCGGTATTAACAGGAATACTCTCTACAATAAATACGATAGAACTTGACAGAAACAATATCTCTACGCAGCGCCAATAGAGCAAGCAGGTTGGAAAGTGAATGGTGACGATTCGAACCTCTTGATGTTGAATGAGATCAAGAGGATGGAGCTGGTATTGGGAGTCTCCCGCCCAGAGATGAGAACAATACTCAACGTGGGACCGAATTTGCGGTTTATAAATGATGATGTCTCGGAGTGAAGTATAGTTTTACTGCGACTGGATTATTAATGCGAAAACAGAAGTATCTTATGTGTGTTTACGATGTCTATGGGTCTCTTAATGAACCGTGCTACTTAAAACATGTATATGTTGGACTACAACATTCAGAGTTGAAGTTTTTGAGAAACCGAGTTTATTCCTGACGTAATAATAGAATTAACATATATACGCACTGTAATTTCGTCTACTTTTCCTTCAGCACCGTTCCTTTTGCACATATCCGTAACGCTTTGTTTGAATTGGTTGCGATGCTCTTCAGTGATCTGGTATTCGGCGAACGCACCTAAAATTTGAAAAAAAAATAAAGAAGTTCTGGGACAGAGGCATCTAGGATGCCTTAGGTTATAAAAGTTGAGTATGTGTGGTCAAGTCACCATTTTGGACATCAACATATGGGATGGTAACATTGAATTCGGATCGAATTTTCATAATCGATAAAAACTATAGATACTATTTTGTAAGAGTTAATTATTATTGTGTCATAAAACATTTATCTTAATTCAATGTTTTATCATAACGACCCTTCAACCCCATATCTTAAGCAAACAAAATAATCATGGGGCTAATTGCTGTTTACATTTCACTGATTAGCTTGAGTATTATACACGAATTTAATTCGTAGCTCAGTACCTATTTGTAGAATTCTATTTATTTGCTATAATTTCAACACTTTACTGAATTACTCGTTCCAACAAACATATTTAGTAAATACGACTATAATACATATTATTACTTTTTGTATAACTTTACTGTTTAATATTCTAAATTCTATGGTAAAAAACATCGGTTTACGTTAAGGTTTTAATGCGAGTATATAGCTATAAAAACAGTATAGAGATTCATTGATTGGCAATTACGATTTAAAACCCCTAGGAGACTTTTCTATATTTGTCGATTAATAGATTCCGTATGGCTTTTAAGGAAGAAACCGGTATTAACACTATTTGCGTCTTGATCTTTAATCGTTATATATCTCTACAATTAGTCTACAATCTTAGATAAAAGATATTTCACTTTTTATTTTATTTTCTTATTCGGGTAGTCCAAGAGCTGGTGCTTTTATCGCGTTACAGCGAGGTAATGCCGCCAGTTATGGGGTCACTGCCACAAGGACCCAACTTTTTAAATTAGTTTTAGTTTTGTGGTTTGCTTTATTTTAAGTTATATTTTTTCACTGTTCAGTTAATTTAGGCTAATTCTACATCATAGTGTCATTAAATTTTAAATTAATGACACTATGATATAGACGCATTACATACGTTTATATATATATATATATATATATATATATAAATATGGTTACACGACAATTGATATTAAGACTTAAGACCCACAGCACGTAGGCGGTGTCTACAGTGCGATAAAGTAAAAATATGCCTAATAATACTGTGTGAGTACCGGAGTAAATTGGTAAATGGTCTGCACAGGAAACAGGGGTCTGACATGCACAGGCGAAGTGTCGTCAATGCAACTACTAATTCATAAAGGATATAAATAGTACATTGACACTAATATAATCTAATATATAAAATTCTCGTGTCACAGTTTTCGTTCCCTTACTCCTCCGAAACGGGTTGGCCGATTCTCCTGAAATTTTCTGAGCATATTGAGAAGGTCTGAGAATCGGCTAGAGACATTTTTTTTTTGGCAAAACGATGTTTGTCGGGATCAGCTAGTTTTATTTATAATTATTGCAGTTCGGTTAAATTACGGATAAAAACGCTTAGTGGCATTTAATTTGTGTTAGACTGAGAGATTTATGAAATATATTGTATTAACAAATAACAATAAAAAATATAATAATTTACTATTTTTCGGTAAAAGTAATGTGTTTTTATATGTAATTAATTTAATATTTTTAAAAAAAACTTACCGACAGCCAAAAAGGCTAAGATGAAAAATTTGAGTGCCATGTTGCTAAAGACGATTGATCTGAGCCAAGTAACAGTAAGACTGAGGTAGTGATATCTGACTCCACAATATATTGGCATCTACCATTGACTCGGTGAATGAATTATTCTCATGTACTCGATATTATATCGAATATTATTGCACGGTGATATTTATTTTGTACTAATTTAAAGTATAAAAATCTATACTTATTTTCTCTTATATTTATCTGATAAATGACCCCTTTGGTATATTGTTGATGTTAGAACAGATAGAGAGAGAGATAGATATAGAGAGAATATATATATATATATATATATAGTTTTTAAGGTCCTGAAGGTACAACAAATATTCACGGTATCTTTTTCACATATAGTATGACAAAAAATATCACTCGAGATTTATAAAATAAAACCTTACAATAATTATTTTCTATTATAAACAATCCTATATGCGTTATTCATATATGCACTTATGTATGCCGGAAAATTAACATTTGTAAATTTAATTGATGACCATTAATAGAAATAAATATCTAGAATAACATCATGACGATTAAGGTTTCTTTAAATGGTTGTAAATGTTATAAGATAAAGACTTTACATAAAGACACTTGAATGTTATTATTGTTAATATACTTATTTCAATGTATAACAAAGATGTTGACCTAGTTGTGTACGAATCACGACCGCTAACAAATTGATTTTGCCATGGAAAGTTAACGCGTTGGATGGAAAATATCTATGGGTGAAAATGTTTCTTTGACTGACCCGAATACCCGTGCCTTTGGTTCAGAAGTTATATAATCTCGACTGCCAAGCATATATTATATGCTTAGCAGTCGAGATTTCAGTATCGATGTCTTCATCGCATTAATTGTCGCAGATCAAAAATGGCACCACAGTTTTACTATTTAATATTTGGTTAAATTTATCTATCATAAATAATAAAATTGTATATAACTCAAAAACAATGTCGTAGCGCCTATACACATACTGCGCAGCTGATTGCAATTGGTATCGACGCCATCTATCCTTCACTAGAGGTACTATGTAAACCGATAGTTAGATTTGACAGTTACACATTTGTGAACGTCAAGTAATGGGGACGGTTAACGTGGAGTGATGGCAGCACTGAGCAAATACGTCATCTGGAAGTGTCAAGCTTTTTGGCATCGAGAGGGAGGGGAGACAAGACCGTCACATAGGACAATTGGAGCGGACACTTTTGTATTGGACAGTGCAGAGGACGGTCGCTGAATTTTCCACGTTCCTAGAATTAATCGCGCCATATCTTTCCCCTCCTAGATTATTTTGTAATCAGAGTTTGTAAGCGAGTGACTAAAGAAATAACGAAGATTTTGTGACTGTTCTTTCCGTTGTCACGACCCACTGAAGACGAGTCCCGTAAAGCATTTGTTTTGATATAAACTAAATTAGTAAGAAATCGAATATTTGAAATTATTCCAGATTGAATCGTATCAACGATCACTTGTGTACGTCAACAATTCTCTTATATCTAGCGATAAGAGGGTTCCAAAAGAGGGAGAGGGGTCTGAGAAGATACCCACACAAACTCAACTGGTTACCTATCAGTTTTAAATATACTTAGTAAACCCCTTGTCGTCTTGGATCCTGGATCTATAACGGACCGTATACTATACAATTATTCTGATAATTCCGTGGCAATTAGGTTAGATTAAGCATACTTTTTCTTTCTTCTTTTCATATACTAATTTAATTTTAATTATTTATTTGAAATTTTATGTCTCTAATGTAATTGGTGTGTGTGAAGTCGGTTAACGTTTTGTCTTTTTTGTGTATTGAACATACATTTAGTGTAACTCATAAAATAAAATAATTGAATGTAAGATCTCGATGATACGAGATATAACATAGTAACGATCGATAACACAAAATATGAAATTAAAACAGAATAGGCCCTTACAAATGTGCAGTATAAAACTTAACAAGTGTATTGTCAAGACGTAAATTGGCAGATGACCCCAAGAGTTATATTTCGAGATAGTGATAGCTAATTATAAAGGTTGTGAAAAATGGATGACTTTGATGATTAGGTTTAAGTTTTGGGTTAAACAGGTAGCTCTGTTCCTTTACCGGAATCTATTTTTATAATGTCAAATGGGTATTTTAATTATTTGGAGCACAAGAACGGGACGTACGGTCATACATATAGATATATATAATAGGACAAACTTAACTAAATAATTCTTTTTTGTCCCTTTGACATTTTCTTTCACAGTACGAGTATATTGGCGACTATATAAAGATGTCGGAGATTTGAGAATCGTCAGTTTTTGTATAAAAATAAAATTTCAAAAATTTAAGCAAAATAATTTTAATTTAAAAAAAATACATTATTTTGAAACTAATTATATTAAATCGTTTATTTTTTTTACCTAATCATATTTTTTAATGAGCACATTTTGTAGTAAACTATATTTCTATTATAAGTAAATTATATTACTGATAAGCAAGTTACTATAATATATTGGTATTTGAATTTCAGTATAACTCTCTATAGTAGAGCAACACGATATATTTAATAGAAGCACAATTTCAGTAAATAAAAGATACTAATATAACCATCATTGCACAGCGGAAAAACAGACTACTTAGTCTATTTTCTACCAATTGACATATCCTGTATCGATGATAATGTATCAACGTTCTATTGGAACGAGTACAGTCAGCATATTAGTATTTATATTAAAATCGTATATATGTAACATATTGTGTTATGTATTAGACAATTCCTGTATTTTGCAATTACCTCAGAAGGATATGCAACCGGTTACACTTGCACGGAATATTGCAAAAATACGAGGATCGTTTTAATTACTTCAAATTAGACTCACTTGAAACTCGGTGAAGAGTCATCGAGCGGTGTTATTTATCTAAAAATTTTAATTCACTCTGAACTTCTAGTTAAATTTTCTCTTCTATACTCTGCTCTGTTACCCGGAATAACAATATATTCTAAGCACTTACGCCTCGTATAACTTCAACTTTCAATTCTCCTGTCCACAGATTATCTCGGGCCTATAATTCTCTCTTAACCAATAATAATAATATCGATATGTTGTTCAATAATATTTAAAAGTCGGTCTTTTAGTGTCTAAAGCTCTTATTAAGGTTTTGTTTAGTTTGTTTTTTTGTGTCCATTTATTCTTTGCTTTTTTTTAAACTATTAATTGAAATTTTTATGTTTGTAATGTAATTGGTGTGTGAAGTCTGTTATTTAATTATTTACGACCGAAGCCAAAAAACACATACATTTTATTTTTAAATCTAACAACCTCCTTATTCGTCCACTATCATTCCCAACCCTGTCATAAAAATGTCACATTCTGGTGCAGAGCTAAGGAAAGGATTCGTTAGGGCGATCTTACGCGGAATTAAGCTTTGCCGGCGGAAGCTTGTTCGAAACCGTACCTCAGCCAGCAATGGATAACTCCTGAGCCGGTCATTATCAGGGGCATGTAATCTTGGCAATGATTGCAGAATATGACTGCGATCAATGCCGCCCCTGATTATCTTCCAGGCAAACTTCACTAAGGCAATTTCCCTACGCCGGTTTAGGTCATTATACCCTAAAATGTTATTGTGTTGTCCTCTTTTATATGTATTTAATCATATATTATGTGTTGGAACTAATAAAATAAAAAAGTCGTGGTCAGCGACACTGTATAGGTAACATCTGTCAATTTGAAATCTAACTGGAATTTAAAACTGAGAAGTTATACCTTCCCTATTGAAGCTTGTTCGTGGTAAACTTACAAGCCTGGCCTAGGAAATAATTCTGATTTTGCTAGGTTTTAAGGAATTAAATTAATGTTCTCTTGTTATCATCATACTAAACCGTAAGATATGTTTTATGCAGACTTTCTTATTATACATGTAACCAGGCAAGGCGTAAGATTTTTATCAAAGCACCAAACTTCATTCCTTTTTTATTACAATTAAATATTAAAAGAATTTTATTATTAATAGAATTTATTATGTGTGTATAAAGATTTCAGTATCGCCTTTATTTCTATAGAAAATTACATTACACATCGTTTTAGTAAATAAAACAAATATATTCTCAAAACTTTATTATCATAAAAAAACTTACATAAAATTTCGATTCAAAGTAAAAAAACAACTTAACTAAATATGTACGTTTCATATAGCAACTACGATTAAAACTGAACTTATTATCTCTAAACTAATTAGAGTAAAAAATTCATAAGCCTACTACACTACAGATACAATATTTTTGTTCTATTCATGATTTCGTAAAATCCGCTCAAAACACAAAGTGTCAGTTATACTTCGAAAAAAGAAATTGAAAATTCATCAAAATTATTGTTAAAAACTTCAAATAATCAGAAAAGGGATCTTGTTTAATAAATAGTGTATTTATTTTAAAAAATAATAATAATTTATTAAGAAATTTTTGTTACTTACATAAATGTATTAACTTTTAGTTTTTTTCGCCATTTTAAGGACTTTTTTTAAAATTCTTTTTCAGGGTCACTTTGAGTAACTTCCGCATGTACCAGTAACACCAAAGGCAAGTGCGTCGCCGGCCTTATTTAGTATGTGTCTTAAACGGATTTTACAGTATGATATCTACAATATTGTACTTCTCAAAGTGCATAGATTTAAGAGAATTGAAAAATCACAATTTGATGAAAAAAAAACATATTTCAAATTACACTTAGCCGGAGTTATATAATTTTTGTACGAAAAACGCCGATCTAATAATAATCCAAAAAGTGCACAAAATTAAATTCGAGATTTATTTAATACTCTATACAACGACACTGAAGGGACTGTGCATTTTATGGCGATATACAGACTGGTCGTTAAATGGAGAGGATTACAAGCTAGACCAACTAAAGCCAATTGTATTCGACGCTATAGAGAGTTCAAATGGCTTAATTGGTTAGACACGCGAAGAATAAATTAAATTATCAAAAATATAATTCCCTAAGCCTACAAAATTAAAATGTACAACGACAAAAAAAAAATCTTCAGCGAAATAATGTTTTCATTTGTACATTATAAAAAATAATACAATGTCAATTCAAGTGACTAAGATTAATATACCACTTTTTTAAATATATTTAATTCATATTTAAGTATATTGACCAGTTTGATTAAAACCCCTAAACTATAAATTGCTTACCTTGAATCATATGAAACGACTCCCATACTTTACTTTCAGTAAAAAAAAAACAGAAAAAAATATTTGAATAATTATATCAGTATTAATACAGTATCTCATAATTTTAATATATAAGATATTTTTTACCAAAAAGTTTAATATATAATTTTACTAGGTGGCGCTGTACTGTTAGCGCTCATCGCTTGCTCGAGAGTGTCGAGCCGCCTGTACGCGTGGCCTCGGCTGTTTCTCCTGCGGTTCGTTTGACGACCTTCCACAATGAGACCCAAGATCTGAAATAAAGTCTTTTTTTAAAGTATAGATCTTATAGAGACGGTTTTATTCATTAAAAAAATGCGTATTCAACTGTTTATCCATACTTTAGTTAGTACTTTTAAGTCTTATTTGACGTTTCATAAAGTTGTGTATAATTACAATGAATTCGGCCACTGAATTAACGTATAAAAATATGTCTAATGTGTCCACAGACTTTTATTACTTATCAATAGTCTGTGGTACGTCAAAACATGCAAATATTGGTCATTGTTATTGTCATTGCATCAAATAAACCGCGTTTTTTTTTAAATTGAGAGTGCAATTTGATTAAATAAACAATAATGTATGCCATGATGTTATAAATTATAATAATAATTATGTAAGTGTTAGATATTAATTCGGAGGCGCAGCTGGTCGTCGTGATGGTAATCCTTTTTATAGGAGGGGAACTCTTTTTGAGCTGGCGTCGCATATATTTTCATGACTGATAGTTTGATTATTAATAATTTAAATCTCTCGCTTCTGATTTCTAAGATAAGTGTTAATATTTTAAAATCCTACTTAAAGTGTAGGACACTTAAAATAATTTATTTTCGTTTTTTGGTCATTATTTTTGTTATTCTTATGCAAAATTTCACACTAATACTGTGACGATATTTTTAAAGTCATGAAAATACATTAATGCATTACACAAAAATTATTGTTTTAATTTCACTGTATGTAGTATGCTTCATATGTCGATTGAAACATTAAAACTTAAACATTTTATAATATGCTAAACAATTTATAACCTCTGTATAAATAACCTTAGAAATCAATCGTTATTGTGAGACTAGTTCCTTGTGCATATGATTACACTTTGACAAATCAGAGGGCATAAAATTACTAAATTTTAAAATCGTACTTTGTGTTTCACATACAACATTTAAATTCAGAGCAATATTTTTTTACACATATCAAAACTCATTACAATTTCTTGGGTGATTAATATGAAAAATCTTTTCCAAAGTTATAAAAAATATTTTGGGTACTTTAAACAAGTCTCCGTATAGTAACACTAATAGAAATAATTACAATTAGTATCAGATCTAATGTATTCACAGCACTCAAAGACGGTGTTATTTAAATTTTACTTTGCATAAACCAAAAGACTTACCAATTTTGTAACTTTGCTCTTGTTGTGATATAGAATATAAAGCAGAATCACAAAAACAATGCTTGTCAGGAAGAAAGGAAAGAAGTGGTCATCCTCTTCTGAAATTGAATCTTGTATTGCATTTGGATACACTTCTGAAATGAAGGGTTTTGAATAAAAAACAATATTTCCAATTGAATTACCAAAAGGAGAAAATAGAACAGCCTTTGTAGAAAGACTCCTTCCTTATAAAGTTGAAGCTTATTATTCAGTATTCTTTACATGTATAATGCTTCGTCAAACTAGCAATGGAGAATCAGACAAGAAATACCTCCTTTTTTTCATGATCCTCTTAACAATATTTTAGAGCAAAAGAGAGACATGAGAGCAAATTCACTCTTAATGCTATAATATTCCTTTTATAATACTTTTAGACTAATAATTATAGAGTTAATAAGTCACTCGACTTTTTTATGAGATAATAACGGTAATGTTCAAATATGAAATTTATTTCTATGACATAAACCAATAAATGCTTTAAAACACATGTGTTGATGGAAAATATTAATTACAAGGTTAAGAATGTACTCGTATAACAGCTGTTTAAATAATGTTTAATTTATGTATATATTTTATCAAAATTTCATGATCTATATGATTAACGAAATTAAAATTTATATTTTACTGGCTGACTCGGAAAACGTTGTTTTGCCATTAAATATACTAAAAAAATGGTGGTAAAAAATTAGGGTTTTATGTATTTTTCAATGCCACATTATCACTTGTAATATGGATGGGTATTTAAAATAGACGTTCGCCGATTCTCAGACTTACTAAATACGCATATAAAATTTGATGAAAATCAGAATTTTGGAGGGGTATGCTAACTAACATTGTTACTGGGAAATTTTATATATAAGATTAACATAGTGTGAGTTTCTGTAATTGTGTTAAGCAAGAAAGATTTATTTTAAATGTTTTATGTTTCTAATGTAACTGTGGTGGCTATGTGTGTAAATTCTATAATTGTGTTTTCTTTGTCTGTGAATTTAAGCATACATTCAGCATTGGAACTAATAAAATAAATAAAAAAACAAAATAAAGCCTTGAATTTAGTAAACAAAATCTTATTTATATCTAGTCTAATTGAATTTTAAAATTATATTTTGTACTATTAATAAAATTATTTACCTCTCTGAGAGATATCCATGAATGTGTGTGGTAATTTATTAGTGTTAGAACTCTCCTGTGAGGGTTTTTCTACTTTTGGCTCAAAATTGCCATCATTGTTGTCTGCATCTGGTAGTGGTTCATCATCCGGATCTGAAAATAAATAATGTTTATTTCAGCGGCAAATAGTAAATTTTACATAATGCCTCACATAGACAATTAAAAAAACATTTAATTTTGGACTTGAACAGTAGAAGTAAATGAAGTTAATAGATGTTAGTACATATAAGAGCTAATAAGAGATCTCCTCCAAACAACCCAAAATATAATAATAATGTAAATAAGTTATTTATTTGCGTCTATACAATTTTTAAGTATTTTGTTAATGTAAACTCTCTTTTGTAATGTAATTTCCTGAGGCATTACTTAACTGAACATTTATAATCATGTATTTTCATCTTTAAAAATGTGCATTCTACAAGGCAGTTAAATAAATAACATAATTCAACAATCTCAAAGTTATTTTATTATCAGCAGATCATTTGCTGCATTTGCATCAGATAGAGTGGACTCATTTGTTTTTTATCACTGTTAAACAAATTTGACACATTAAAAATATAGTATTTATTAAATTAATAAAAAATTGTTAATTTATTAAGAAATCATTGTTACTAACATAAGTTTAAGTTAAAAATTGTATGTGTTTTTTGGCTTCGGCCGTAAATAAATAAATACTTTTAGTTGTCTGAAATAAAGAAATTATTATTATTAAATCATACCAAGGTCAGTTCCAAAATCATTGTTCGTATCATCCAAATCCTGATCGAGATTATCTTTTGGATTGTCGACAACCGCTTTAAAATCACCTTCTTTGTCAATATCTTTAATTTCCTTATTGACATCAATTTTCATTGGATCTTGATTACCTTCTATGTTTATAGGTTCTTTATTGATTAAGTTAGATTGGGGTAATTCATTATTTTTGTTTTCTTTTACTTCTTCATTCACTTTTGTTGTTGATATTATAGGTGGTAGTTGGCTTTTTTTAGTTGTATCTTGTTTTAAAGCATCATCTTTTGTCAAAACTTCTTCCTTAGTGGATGTGTCTAATAAATCTTTGCGAGTGTGCTGCAGTTCAATATGATTGTTTTGTGAAATAGGATCATTGTTTGTTGTTATAGCTGCGTCAGACTTTGTTTCTGGTAACGACTCTGGATTCAAAGGGTCATTGCTACTTATAACTTCTGTTAAAGGATGTTTGTTTTTTAGTTTTAACATATCTACACCCCATTTATAATATTTACAGTAAAAGTTTGAATCTTCACTAAGACTCTCAACAACTTTACATACTCCAACACACAATGCTTTCTTTTGGAATAATTGGTCCAAAATAATTTTGTATCGAGGTGTCATAGGTTTCCAATCTTTGGCTAGATCACATAATGTAAACAAAGCATATGTCGTATTAATGTTGCTTGCGTAATTTAATTTTAGATCCATTTCTGATCGACCGAATGCTGTACATAATTGACTGCTCATATCATAGAATATTAAACAATCCATATTTCTTTGATTATATGCTGGCACAGTGTTACAAAATTCCAGCTTAGTTTTAATTAGTTCACGCAAGAATGAGTTCTCACAGCTTTTAGATAAATTCAATAAATCATTTGTTATATTCACATTTAGTGTTTTATTCGTGTTCTCATGGATAGGTAGGGCCAAGGCGAGGTAAAGTAATTGCAATAACAGTAAAATGTATTTAGCCATTATTAACGCAATGGTCACTATGAAATGTTATATTTTAATGCTTGCAGTTGAATGCCTTAATACTACAGTATTTACCAATTCATGAATTACGATTAACAGCTGAAATCAATCAAATTATCAAGTATTTTGTTTTGTAAATTGTAATTTGTAAAGCCCATTTCACATCACACTTCATGACAAGAATGTCAGATTGTATTTGTAAATCATAAACTGACACTTTACGTGGAAAAGTCAATAGTTAGTTGTCAATCACGTGCAGATGCAATTTGCAACGAAGTTTGCTGTGTCCATGTGTAGTCTATATGATTAAATAAAACATGTTAAGCTGGAATTAGTTTAATTTGCATTTAGAATCTAAAAACAGTATTTCTGAAATATCACTTTACTCCAATTAGCAATATATATATAAATCTCCTGTCACGATGTTCGTCCCCGATGGATTCCTAAACTACATAACCGATAGTCGCAATTTTATTTTATTGCAAATTATTTGTCTATATAATTAATTGATAGTCACAATTATCTGTCAAAAGATTTTAACGGATGACGATACTTTTCGACTGGATTGAGTAAGTAATCAATAGATGGCACTGTATGGTAAACCGACAAACGTGTCATATGCGGTACAATTCAATAGCATGACTACCACGCGTTACTGAGGTATATAAATAATTTGTATGGCAAAGCAACATTTGCCGGTTCAGCTAGTGTATTAATATGTATTTCCTTCAACCGATAAAGGAGAATCCTCGATCAGTCGAGAGCACTGGCCAGTGGATAATCATAAAAAAAGAATCTTCTTTTCCCATTTAGTTTATATTTTTCGTAGGCCAGAAGTGCCCAATCTTTTGTTATTTGATACACACAATTCAAATAAAGGATCTAATATAATAAATAATACATTATATAATAAATAGTACAAATACACTTAGTGAAATCAATGTAAAGGGTGAACTTGGTTATCTTTGCACAGATTTTGAAAACGGGGAATAAGGTTTGACACTGCTACTCTAATTTCTTGCTACACACTAATAATTGAACGATATTTTGATTACAGCTACACTGGGTGCAATTATTCTGAAAAATACATTACCTGTCTCTTATCGTGTATGATTTTGTTGTAGGGGCTTAACTTTAAAAGTAAACAGAATAGTATATCCGTTTAGAATACCTATTGATCATAATAAAATTTGAATTTGATGTAATTACTTAAATTTAGTTTAATTATTCAAACAACCATCATACAGTATTGCTTCATGTCTAATGGCATGATACATTACTTTCTACGATCCACCAGGGCGCCACGGCGCACACTTTGGAAACCCCTGACATTGTCCATGTTACAAGATAAAGGCGTATATTATAATTCAAAATTAGCTTTTTAGATGTGGTACAGATAATACCTATTCATTTGTGCTTTTCAATAAAGCATAGAAGCTGTATGAACTCTTCACAATCTGTAAATTAATAAAAAAATGCCAATGAAGGATAATAAGACAAAGATTAAGATAAAGTATATCACATCAGTACCTAATGTTTTAAGTTTTTACGTTTTCACTATCGTATAAATAAAAAAATCGATAAAAGGGTTTTGAACTCCGAAAATCTTTTATATCTAAATATTAGATTTCGACTAGAACAATTTGTCGCACACATTTTGATTATTATGTTCAGAGCTGACGTATATGAGATAATGTGCAATATAAACTTACCGATACAAAAGTATCATTTGAAAGTGGTATAATAAGTCCCGCCATCACACGTATTGGGCGTTTAGTTCTTTCCATAAAAATAATTAATGCTTTACGGCTTTTAACAGGTATATCAGACCAATTCATAGAATATGCAGCGTCTTGGAGTTCGATACTCTAAAACGCGGGTATTCATTATTATTATCGAACAATGGTAATTAATTCTTCCATCACTCAACCGAAATATATATTTATCACATTATTTCAACTAATACAATTTTTTTTATTTATTTTTACTTCATTATTAAAATGAAGATCCACTAGCGGCCTAATGTGCGAACATTACTTTTGACCGTTAATTGTCTAGACCCGTGGCACATTTTACTTTATTGTTGACAGTTAACATTTATCTATTCTATCATATCGTTCTAATTCTACCATAGATAAAAAACATTATTATTTCAGTTGACACTTACCGCGTGGGTAACTTCACTTCCAAAATAACAATAAATAAATATTTCAAACAGCATACACATTATATAGGTGACCATTGAAAATCCTTCTATAGATACTATTTCAATCTGTAATTTTAAGGTTGTATTGTGACGTTACATAATTGATTAATGTGCTTAATTATACTCACATCTACCAATCGATAAACTGATGTACAGATAATCCAACCGCCAATCATAAACTGATATGCTAGAACGTTGCCGAAAATATTTTGAATATTTTTGATGAACCTGTAACAACACGATACTAAAAAATAATATTAGTGGATTTCATTGAAGGAACATTAATTTTATCGTAATCCAAGTCCAAAACAGAGTTTGTGAATTCGAAATCAGAATTGAAGGCGGAAGCAGTGTCAGAAGTGTTGATAGAAGAATGAATTAAGAACAATTATAGGTTTTTTATTTAAATTAAATAAGCATCTAGAGACAATTAAATTAAAAACGAATGCAACCATCCGATAAAAGTTTTGGAACAGAAAGTGAATCTGAGTTTATTCTTCGTAAATTGTCGGCAAGTCAGCCAAGTCTGTCCCACGGATCAAATCGCAAAACTGGTTTTAATGTGAAGTTTAATTATTTAATTACACGGAAATTTTGGAGACTTTAGTATTGTTAGTACATATTTCAATAACAAACTATTATTAAATTTATATTAGTGGTAAGCATGAAATTACAGTAGCCTTAAGTGGATTTTAATAGAGTGACAGTCCAACACGTGGTTTAGCTTTAATACCTATGGTCTCCTTGGTAAATGTTTGAAATACGTCGTAGAATTTTAGTGAAATGTTTTGCATTAATTAATAATACAGTGGAATTGTTTTGTGACTCTAGTGACTTATTACTCGTATATGTCTATATGGGTATGACTTGACTCTTTTCTGTGCTCAGCTTATTATATTATGATATATCTCTATAAACATTATTTTTATAACCATAGCTTAAATCTAATATATAAAATTCTCGTGTCACAGTTTTCGTTCCGTTACTCCTCCGAAACGGGTTGACCGATTCTCCTGAAATTTTCTTAGCATATTGAGTAGGTCTGAGAATCGACCAACATCTATTTTTAGAGACGTTTTTTAAAAAAATTTTTTGGCAAAACGACGTCTGTCTGGATCTGCTAGTATTACATAAAATTATGAAATTTATAAATAAAGGAAAATAGCGGCGAAGTTAGAGATTGATAACAATTGAATATATAATGAATAGTGTAACATAGAAGTTATTTAATTTAAAAATGTATTTTTTAATGGTAAAATATATCTCGATAATAGTTTCTAATGTTCTCAATATCATCTTCTGTATAGAGTTTAATAATCTGTGTCATTTATGATGAGTTTTGAATTTCGAATTTAAGCACTTAAGTTAATAATAATTACCTAAGAACTTAATGGCTATCTGTGGCACGTCTGTTGGTAATTCTAAAACCAATATATATTTTTTTTTTTATATAGAAGAGGGGGCAAACGAGCAGGCGGCCCACCATAAAGGTGAAACCGCCGCCCATAGACACTCACGCGGCTGGTAGCTCGTGAGTGCGTTGCCGGTCTTTAAAGGAAAATTAGGAGATGGGGGGGTAGGGGAAGAGGACGAGGGAGGGGAAAGGATGGGCACCGGAATATCTCACTCACCGAACGAAACGCGAGTACAAAATGAACAAAGTCCAATTGCATCACTTTACGCCGGTTTTCTGTGAGAGAGTGGTATTTCTCCGGCCGTGCCTGCCCATTCGGCTGAAACTCTAAGTAACAGCATGGCACTCCCACTCCAAAAATATGTCAGTTTTGCAGCTTTTTTATTCTAAAATACTCTTACTTATTATAACGTAATAATTGTAGTTTGAATTTAATAAAAATAATCTAACCTTACGATTTCCTCATGATGACTGAGAATGACTTTAAAACGTTGGTGAAATAATAAAGAAAACTTATCCGACGAGTGGCCACTTTCTTCCCTACATTCATCAACGATAGTAGAAAGATTATAGCTGAAATTTTTTTTTTTAAATTTCTTACATGAAATATAGAATAATATAGAGGAATGTAGAAAGTTCCTAAATTTGACTAAATATGTAACTTTTAATATCATAATAACTATATGTTTTTGTTGTCTCTGTGATAATAACCTCTGTGGTAAAATATTTTACTAATTAGGTGCCTATATATAAGTCCAATTTGGCTACGAAATGTTATACCCGATTAGTTAGCGACTGATTTAAGGGCTATAAAACACCTTTATGGCTTCCGAATGGAAATTTAGCGAACTTATTTAAATCTTCGGTAAATAGTTTAAGAGCCTGATAGACTAAGTATTAAAAAAAGAATAAAAGTTGCTTTTTAATAATTAAAATTGAAGGCTTCAAGAAAATTTCTTCTGTCAGTAGTTGAAGTAGTGCAAATCATTCATTGCTTCTGTTATGGATGTTAACACAACTGATAAACTTAATATACTTTAAAGTAAATGCTTATATAACACAGACCACAAATTTATTCATCACACAATAGACCGTACCGAGAATTGAACCCAGGAGCCGCTATTCGGTAATGCAACCAGCAAGCCACTTGGCCATTGGAGTAGTCAAAGATTTTATACCTCAGTATATTTAATTGAGTCTTTGCTTGTGCCAAAAGTGTCGATACCATGACGTCCATAGTCGTGTTACCAAATGCAAGCCAGGTCGTTGTAATCCAAGAATAAACAGCTGTTATATAGAAACTGAAATCAATAGTTTTTATAGAACACAAACATTCTTTTCATATAGCCTTCACATTCGTGCTTAATGCTGAGTTTGGAAACAAAACGAAATCGTCTTTGTCTACTTTGAACTGTAGCGTTCCCTTATTTTATGTTCAAAAGCAACAACTTAACGTTAGTTTAACCGACAGCAAATACGAGAAAGGTGTGTAATCTTTTTTATTTGTGTGCGAAAGGTTATATTTTGAATGTCAGGGCAACATTTCACACATTGGTTGGCACCAAGTTAAGTGATATATAGCTTGTACCAGCTGATTTAGATGAATAAATATTACTTCCAGACTACAGCCAATAAATATTGACAGTCTTGAGTAATGTCAATGAAGTTCTTGTTCCAACCTGGATCGAACCCGGAACACTCTGTCGGGCCTATTAAATTGCAGTGTGTTATATGAGGATATTTCATGATTCATCCTTTATTGATCCAGATTCATTAATACTTAATAGAAATCACTTACTATGGATTCTGGTTTTCATCATAAGGTAGCCAAATTGTGAAATCCAAGTGTATTCCTTTTATATGTAAGTAAACTGGATACACAAACCATAAAAAGCAGGTCGATACGGCCAACGCATTGTCAGAATACAGTAGTAATTTCGCATAACGAATTGTTTTCAGTAAATAATAATTATGTTCCTTCTTCCCTTGATTGTATGAGGGTCCTAATACAAAAAATTTAATTATCTTGTGCATATATTACATAGGCGTACAGTTAATAACTTTATTCAAATTAATTAAAATTAGTTCGAATTTTGAAAACAAACCACACACTAAAAATACACTTGCTTACTGTAACGGGTGGTTGAATGAAACCCGAAGCAGAAGTTAACACGTTGCTTTTTTATTTGTCAAAACGTTAGTGCCATACAAATTACACCAGCTTATTCACTAACACAAGCTTATTAACTAACGTCCGCCCGGAACGGCTGCGTAAATGTATCTGTCTTATACAATTCAATACTTAAAACTATTGCTTTAACACTGAATGATGCCGCGATCCGCCGAGCCCGCACCCCGCTGACCATTAGCTTAGACAACATCTAGTTTCCAGCATCGCCTATGCCTACTATAAAATACCATACTTGCTGTCCGTAACACTTAATGTACTTTGAAATTTTTTTTATAATTAATTGCCAAGTGAATAGACATTGCAATACAACTAATTTTAATATATAATTTTATAATTGAACTGCCTGTAAAGCAAACAAAATGTCGCCAGTTGTTTTTCATATATATTGTTAATTATGCCAATTCACATAATCAAAGTTGTACGCTCGTATATTTATATTATAGTGAATATTAAAAAATCTTATCTGCTTATCTCTCCTTAATTCTTTTTGCTTTAATAAAACGGGTAGATACGTTATAACATAACAAAAATATTTATTACATAAAAAAATGATATATCTCAAATTGTCTCAATTGTTTTAAACCAAACGTAGTCAATAGACAAAGAATCGGATAGATATAGAATATTTTTTTTACATACCTTTCATAGTATCTAAAATATTCTCGATGTCATTCTGTCTAGCCCATAAAAGTATTTGCTTATAAATCGCATCTGTGTGAGTTAAGAATAAAAATAAAGTCCCCATCACGTGGCCTATATTTTCCTTGACCTGAGTAATAAAAAACAAATGAGAGCTTAAAGCTTTCTTTTGCATAACACCTTAGTAGATTTTATAACTAGTTGTCAATGTGGTGTTAGCGAGACAAGACTTATACAATGTTTGTCAATATTTTCACTTACTCTAAAGGCTTTTTTATTTATATATATAGATGAATAACTTTGATACCCGCAAAAAAAACCATATTACATACTAATGGCTTTTTGTACCTTTAGGAAAAAGGGAACAAAAAGGGGACAAGATATACAAAATGTAAATAAACAATTTCTCGATTCATATTAAATAGGAAATATTATAGAATTCCTATAATTACCACCTTGAGTGGCGTATTTAAAAACAAAGCCTAAACATACAAAATGTCCTTAGGTAATGTTTTAGTTACATAACTCAACAATCCGAGTAGGAACTTTGGTACATTTCACAGTACCCTAAATAATGTAAATAAGTACCGTAAAAATGTCAAAAAAAGGTTCTATTTAATTTGAAGAATTCGCGTGATTAAGTTATCTATGAGCGGTGAAATCACCGTGTGTGCATCCTGTTTACCCCCTGTTCTAAAAAAACAAAACCGTGCGTACAGTAAACTTACTTTAATATATATAAGACGACAGAATCTGACATCATGTAAATGATTTCAAAAACTTATTGTAATATTGGAACATAAATAAAATAGTCGTACCTCATAAACTTTTAAAGCTTGTTGAAGTGTATATACCAACATCAGTGCGAGTATAAAGCACATGTAAAATCTATGCAATGATCTATAGATCCATCTCGATCGCAAATCAATTTGATAATAGCCAGCTAAACGCAAATTTAAGAAGTGCGCCTCCACGCTTCTGTACGATAATTTAATTTCCATTGTTTGAAAGCAATTTGCCAAATGTTGAAAGTTTAGTGGAAAGCCGTCAATACAATAGATGCGAGATTTAATTTTGCCGATTTCAGCCACCAGCATTCAATGTCTTCGCAACAATGTTTACCTGAGGCTAATTGAAATTCTACATAGATTTTGTTGTCAATCAATTAACAAAGCTGGTAATTAAAGTGCATTTGGTTGCGAATATTAAATATATATGCGGGCAACATAATTATCTTGCTTATTATAAGAGATTGTTTTGCTTATTAGCGTAATTATAGTCAATTGTTTTAGGAATTAATTTGACGTTTATTGAATAAGTATGGGCTAAAATTCTTTATTCAAAAGACTTTTTTTAGACATAAAAGAGGTTCTATTGTAGGCTGTTATATAGATATCTGCTTTTATATTAATTTTAATAAAGCAACAAGTTCGTTTTGGTATTTGTTTGTTTGAATTTGGAACATTTTCTTAGATTTTAATTTAAAAAAATATATTTTTTACAACTCCCTTGGATACGTTTTATTAACTGTATCGAGAAACAATTCATCAAGCTTATAATTAAAACAATTAAGTACTTATATGTCACAACTGCAATCGTGTTTCATAACGATAATAATTCAGACGAGGCATTATGTTTCTTACAAGCACATTAAATGTTATTTATGAGAGAAAAATCTGTGCGAAATAATTAAAGTAAATGTTTGGGCTTGCTCACTTAAACATTTTATAACAAGAGTCCCTCAGAGCGATATTTCTTCAACATTATTGCCCACAACTTAAATTAACATAAACGTATTTCTTGCAAGAATTATGTAAACATTACAATGTTTATATTTTACATACGATTAATTGAATAAAGTTATATCCGTTATATACTTAACTTGCAAGTTCAACAATTTGTTAGTTTAGTTTTTTAATGGTTGCCTGGAATTCGCTTATTAGTAATAAGGCCGCCTTTTAGACTATTATGCAATAGTTATTTTTTTTCGTATTATTATTATTATTGTGTAGTAAATAAAATAAGTGTGAATACAGGAACACAGAAAATTCCTAACGCCGGTCCTGTACTGTCATGTTCTAGATTAACTTAATCCAGCCTAGTACGCGTCCGTAGACAATCGTTCTTCGTCTTGTTGTGTGATGTTAACTCTAGATCATTTTTATTCCTCTTACATATACATAATGGACGTGCTGATGTTGTTAGCTTTTGAGTCTTTCCTAAAGTGAGGTCAATACTAATTGGGACAGGTATTAAACACTCAGGTTAGTGGTACATTATCTGTGTAGAAGAAACCATAGATTTTTGTCTTATATTTTTTCTCATCACATGTACATGTCAGAGAAAATGTTAATAGGAATATTTAGTCTCGAACATGTCATTTTGTGTTATCATCCTCGCTTGCCTCTTCTATAAAAAATATGACAAGAGTTAGACGAGAATAGTACAGTGCTATTGTATTGTTATTTTTTTATCTTAACTTTAAAAGAAACCTTATTATGTCTGTAGTTTCATATAAAATTGGGCTCATCTGACACTTGCCTGTGCGATCGCTGATCTATGTGGAAATCGTTAATAAATAAAGTTATATGGTTAATCTATACATTGGAAGAAAGTGACAGTGACAATTTTTTTTATGTAAATTAAAATCCTAAGAAGATAATAAAAAAAATTGAATTCGAATGTTTCGCTTCACGCGTAATAAAAAGCCTGCTACACTGTATTTAATACGCACGCGGGCCGAACAACGTAGCATTTAGAGTTCAAACAAAAACACTTTTCTTCAACTTGAGAGTCGAAAAATTGAGGGTACAATTACATTGATTGCCAGTACCCAAATCAAGTTAATTAGCCACAAGTCAAATCGGAAGATTAAAAACCAATACAAAGTCGGTAGTTACCCTGATATAACCTGTTTGTTGTTGATAAGGGTAAACAATAGCGACATTTATTTTGTGATTTATTAATTCTTAAGACACCGTGGGTAGAATACCATTGTTAACGTTGCGTGAACACAGGTAATGGGCCGCATTTACACCGTACGTGCCTCGACATTCATTAAACCGGCTAATTAAACCTTCCAGTGAGATTCCGACGAACGCCTACCTCGATGACATGCCGGTGTAAGGGAATATGGTATGACAGGCCGAATAGTTTACAGTGTATACAGAAAAGTTAGTGAATCACGGTTAAAATCTCTTTTAAAGTCTTCTTTAGCAGACCAAGACTTATAATATAATGTTATAAGAAAATATGTCTTTAAATTAGAGTTCTTTGGCAATAGAATATCTACGATTCAAAGCGTCTTAATACACAAGTAAGATAAGTTCCCTTTGATAATGTATTTGTCTATTACTAGAAAACTCAAGTGCTTTAAAACAGAGGCATACCTTTTTGTTTTGTTCTATGGATGACACCGCTCTCTTCATAATTCTTTTGAGAACATTTTAAGTAGAACGCTTGGCATTTCTTGTACAAACGGTGAGTTTAATTTAGGAATCGTGTTGCTTAATGTTTTTAGAAATATTAATGTCCTTAAAAACACTTTATTTTTGGGTATATTTTTCAAGTGATCTAATTTATTTCTAAAGGGTTTTTAATAGCATTAAGCTTAAATTACTGTTAAATAATATCGATGATTTTGTTATGCGCTGTAATGTTAGCTTAATATTCTTATATTTCAGGACAAAATTTGGTATAAGAGACTATACATATTGAAAATTTATAGATTTTTAAGTACTTTTACCGTAGTCTTAATACCAATGTTATGTACTTAACTAATTTAAACTGCATTTAATTAAACATTTTTTTAAAGAAATAGTACATTAATAAAAACATATTAATTAGGGTATAAAAGTTTTAAATGTAATTTAAACATAATTCAATTTTAGTTCTAGACACAGTTTAACGCGTGTTAGAAATATTATTTAATACTAGCTTTCCGCCCGCGGCTTCGCCCACGTGTGATTTGGTTAAGTATATAGCGTTTCTTAATGATCTCGACTTTCTTTCACGGGCTAAAACTTGTTACAATTGGAATTATATAAAATTATGTGTTACTGAGGGATGATGTAGCTTTACAGGATCCGATGATTCAGGGAAATCGAGATAAATTTCAAATTAACTTACAGGCAATTACTTTTCTGCAAATTTTATATTCTGATAGTGATCTTCTTATGTGGATGAGCTGACGATAGAAGGTAAAACTCCTCAGCGTTAAAAGAAAATTCTTACGAAGTTATGAGTACGACATACGTACTTGTAAGGTTATTAGTTTGACCGAATAATAAAAGGTAAACCTCATTAGATTAAGGATGTAGGTAGAAAAATGGATGCGGACAAATGACAAACGTCTTTTCACTCGTTTCCTTTTACTTGTTTGTATGGGTAGTGTTAACTCAAAATAATCATAGGGTAAAACGTTAATGAAAGTTTGAACTGCATGGTAGTCATTACACAATGGATCATCGAAATACCGCGATGTATTGACTATATTTGGCCTAAGTAGAAATTCTTTTAAAAAAAAACTAAGACTCAACCTCGCACACTCACTTACGCAGCAACACCATTGCACACACAAATACACACACTCACACTTAAATGCTCGTACTTCACATAATATACTCCACTTGTTCATGTGTATATATATATATATATTTTTTTTTTCTGTTCGTGTTTTTTTTTTGTTATTGTTTATTCTGATCTTAGATTATATTTCCGGTTCTATGTTTAACCATATTTTGGCTTTATTTTTATTGTGTAAACTTTTTTAGGTTTAAGAAATAAAAAAATAAAATAAATCTAGGTTGATGACGAATTTTAGCAACGCCATCTATGGAGCACATTGTACACACCGCGCCCGTGCGCACTGCGTTATTTGTTATTTTTGTCACCTCTCATAAGTTTTAATATTAAGATTAACTTATATTAGAACATATTTAACAATATATAACTAATCAATCAATATAAGTGTTTAAAAATTTTGAAGCAGTGCCTGAAGTAAATTTTCAATTGACCATAACTTCTTTTTCTCTTAACCGATTTTGACAACGCTCCCAATTATATATAATCCAACTGTGAAAACCGCGTTCAAATCCGTTCTGTCATCTGTCTCCTGTTGGCTGTCACCTGTCTCCTGTTGGCTGTCATCTGTCTCCTTTTGGTTGTCATTTATCTCTTGTCATCTGTCACCTGTCACATGTCATCTGTCACCTGTCATCTGTCACCTGTCACCTGTCATCTGTCATCTGTCATCTGTCATCTGTCATCTGTCATCTGTCATCTGTCATCTGTCATCTGTCATCTGTCATCTGTCATCTGTCATCTGTCATCTGTCATCTGTCATCTGTCATCTGTCATCTGTCATCTGTCATCTGTCATCTGTCATCTGTCATCTGTCATCTGTCATCTGTCATCTGTCATCTGTCATCTGTCATCTGTCATCTGTCATCTGTCATCTGTCATCTGTCATCTGTCATCTGTCATCTGTCATCTGTCATCTGTCATCTGTCATCTGTCATCTGTCATCTGTCATCTGTCATCTGTCATCTGTCATCTGTCATCTGTCATCTGTCATCTGTCACCTGTCACCTGTCACCTGTCATCTGTCATCTGTCACCTGTCACCTGTCATCTGTCATCTGTCATCTGTCATCTGTCATCTGTCATCTGTCATCTGTCATCTGTCATCTGTCATCTGTCATCTGTCATCTGTCATCTGTCATCTGTCATCTGTCATCTGTCATCTGTCATCTGTCATCTGTCATCTGTCATCTGTCATCTGTCATCTGTCATCTGTCATCTGTCATCTGTCATCTGTCATCTGTCATCTGTCATCTGTCATCTGTCATCTGTCATCTGTCATCTGTCATCTGTCATCTGTCATCTGTCATCTGTCATCTGTCATCTGTCATCTGTCATCTGTCATCTGTCATCTGTCATCTGTCATCTGTCATCTGTCATCTGTCATCTGTCATCTGTCATCTGTCATCTGTCATCTGTCATCTGTCATCTGTCATCTGTCATCTGTCATCTGTCATCTGTCATCTGTCATCTGTCATCTGTCATCTGTCATCTGTCATCTGTCATCTGTCATCTGTCATCTGTCATCTGTCATCTGTCATCTGTCATCTGTCATCTGTCATCTGTCATCTGTCATCTGTCATCTGTCATCTGTCATCTGTCATCTGTCATCTGTCATCTGTCATCTGTCATCTGTCATCTGTCATCTGTCATCTGTCATCTGTCATCTGTCATCTGTCATCTGTCATCTGTCATCTGTCATCTGTCATCTGTCATCTGTCATCTGTCATCTGTCATCTGTCATCTGTCATCTGTCATCTGTCATCTGTCATCTGTCATCTGTCATCTGTCATCTGTCATCTGTCATCTGTCATCTGTCATCTGTCATCTGTCATCTGTCATCTGTCATCTGTCATCTGTCATCTGTCATCTGTCATCTGTCATCTGTCATCTGTCATCTGTCATCTGTCATCTGTCATCTGTCATCTGTCATCTGTCATCTGTCTCTTGTAATAAGTTAAAGCGTTTCTAAGTCGGCTTAAGTTCATATAAAAACTTTGTTGCTTCTTAGCCATCGTATAGACTAATGTTGAAAAACGTTTCTTTTTTACAAAGATGTATTTTAATTACATAAAAAAGGAGGGATAATGACTATTTTTTTAGTCCCGTAGTCAGGATCCGATGATTCAGGGAAATCGAAGGCAACTTTAAAATTAACTTACAGGCAATTATTTTCCTGACAATTTTATATTCTGATAGTCATCTTCTTATGTGGATGAGCTGATGATAGAAGGTAAAACTCCTCAGCGTTAAAAGAAAATTCTTACGAAGTTATGAGTACGACATACGTACTTGTAAGGTTATTAGTTTGAAATAATCATAGGGTAAAACGTTAATGAAAGTTTGAACTGCATGGTAGTCATTACACAATGAAGCATCTTAATACCGCGATGGATATATTTGGCCTAAGTTCTAAGTTAAGGCCTAAGTTAAGAAGTTCTTTAAAAAAAAACTAAAACTCAACCTCGCACACTCACTCACACAGCAACAACATTGCACAAACTGATACACACTCACACACTAAAATGTTCGTACTACACATAGTTCCACTTGTTCATGTGTATATATATTTTTATTTATTTTTTTCTGTTCGTGTTTTTTTTGTTATTGTTTATTCTGACCTTAGATTCTATTTCCGGTTCTATATTTTAACCTTATTTTGGCTTTATTTTTAATCTATTTTTATTGTGTAAACTTTTTTGATAAGCTGTATAGGTTTGAGAAATAAAAAAAAATAAATAAATCTAGGTTGATGACGAACTTTATCAACGCCATCTATCGAGCACATTGTTCAACACTTCAACCGCGCCCGCGCGCACTGTGTTATTTGTTATTTTACCTCTCATAAGTTTTAATATTAAGATGAACTTATATTAGAACATATTTAACAATATATAACTAATCAATCAATATAAGTGTTTAAAAATTTTGAAGCAGAGGTTGAAGTAAATTTTCAATTGACCATAACTTCTTTTTCTCTTAACCGATTTTGACAAAATAAACTTTTGACAACGCTCCCAATTATATGTAATCCAACTGTGAAAACCGCGTTCAAATCCGTTCAGTAGTTTTCAAGTTATAACGTACCAGACAGACAGACAGACAGACAGACAGACAGACAGACAGACAGACAAGAATTCCAAAAATTGTTTTTTTGGTTTCTATGACTCTTCTTTAATTGCCTCCTTTCAGTTTTTTGGAAAAATATTTAATGTACAGATTTTCGATTTTTACTGTCTTATTATTAGTATAGATATCGATTTATACAAAACACTTGTCAATTGATCATCAAATGATCGAAACAGGCAATTCCTTGTTTCTAAAAGTAAATGTGTACTAAGTAAACTACAAGCAGCTTTTAATCATAACATTCCATTTGCTAGTGGCAAAGCACGACTTTAATTTAAGGCCGACGAATGAAAGGCATTGCTTTGTTTTAGATACATTTGATCCTTCAGGGATACAGTCCTTTCATTATCCCGGTTGTAATAATGGATGCTGGTTTTTGTTCATATGTATGACAGATAACATATTTCGGTACTAATGAAATAAATAATTGTATTAAATTTACTATTTAAATTAACAGTATAATATAATAATTCCATATGTACTCCGTACGAGTGTCCTTGGACAATATGGATTTTTTTGTGGTTTGTTTTGTTTGTTATTCTTTGTTTTTTATTATTATTATATTTTAGTGTTTAAGTTTGTTAGTAAGTAGAATGAGTTTTTGTAGTTTTATAGATGTTTTATTACATTATGATTTTCTTTAGGATTTTGTGCTATAAAGCCGTACATTATTGTCATAGACAAATCCATGGTAAAACGTCTGGCTTATATATATATTTTCACGTTGTATTTAATTTGTATTTGAACAGTAGATTAAAAATCTTTTGTTGTTTATATTAGACTGTTATTCTATTTGACAAGATACTCAAAAAGGGACTAGTTGCAGATAGCGAGTCAGCCCACATTCTTGTGTTTACTTCATAAATAGTAAAAATCACGACTCATGAAATAAAAGATAAAAATTACAAAGCGAAATGGAAGCGGACAATTCTGTTTGTTTTTTCATCGCTGGCTAGAAAGTTTAATAGCGAAATTATAAATTTTTAAATACTGAAAATGTTCGCTTTTGAAAATTCAAATTGCAATCACACTCGGATAATACAATGCCAAATGTTATTAATAAGTTATATGCAAACCCAACAAATGCATTGTTATTATTAACATACAAGAAGCTTCAAAAGAGTTGTTATGTAATAAGTACCAGCACAGTGATACCAGTGTTACACTGTCAAATCGGGATATTTTAAAAAAATGCACTTAAATTAAATGTAGTATTGTTTGGTTTGAAAAATTGATATCGGTTTCTGTAATTAAGCCCTTATAAAAAATATATTCATAAAGAGTACTCATATTTTTACAGCATAGACAATTAAGAGGAATAGATAAAATACTTCAGTGATTTAAGTGTATTAAGAAAAAGAGGTTTTATATATTCCTACTTCTAGATGCCGCGGTTCCGATAATTTGATGACAAACCACCATTGTCGATGATTAGTTTATTTATTTGTTTTGTAATAAAGTTGCCATGTCATAAAATAAAGCTAATCAATTTATAGTGACTTACGTGAAAACCTTTATTGTGAATATTAAATTGTGGGTTTATACGCATAGATTTAGGACAAACAAAATGTAAATTGGACTGAATTGTCCGAACAACGCGGTTAATAATTTTGCCAATGATTAAATGAGAGCACTAAATAATGCCGTGTTATTTCGTGCGTTGTGCACTGACTGCTGACATAAACCACTCGATATGGCTTGAATAGTTGATAGCACTTTATGTATAGACGCTGTGGTATTTGCTTTGAGCTCGATTTCAAATTAACCCA
Source organism: Leptophobia aripa (assembly GCA_951799465.1). NCBI lineage: Eukaryota > Metazoa > Arthropoda > Insecta > Lepidoptera > Pieridae > Leptophobia > Leptophobia aripa. The sequence continues at coordinate 4,900,928 of OX637278.1, read as the reverse complement.
ACAGTCATGCTGTGTTTATGCTGTGGAAAGTGTCTGACTCTAGTAGTAGTAGGAAAAAATGCTTGTAGCTGTTTTTATTATTTATATAATGTTCACATTTACGTAGTGCGTAGAACTGTTTGAAGTTAATGAATTTGTTATTTTTATTGAAAATGACACAATTAGTTTTTAATCAAACACAATTATAACGACGTCAATGTATCTATTTATGTTACAATTAGTTAATTGAGTACTTTTGCAAGATTATGATATTTTTGATAGTGTTTCGTTATACAAAAATATCTTCAAATAAGTAAGTACACAAATTATATACTATGATGATAAGGAGGGTCATTAATTAGCGACCATCAGTCAAGCTAAGCCTGGCACGCGACAGTGTCCGGCAACTTATCTAAATAAGATCTGTGCACGTGATGGATCTTGACATTTGACATAACACGTAGGCTATGCTTCACGGTTGAGAGAGGAGAGTTTTACACTCAAATATTTGAATTTAGAATATTTTCATGACGTTCTATTTTTGACTGCAATGTACTCACACCATAGATATAAAAAGCGAACGTATTTTCCTATTAATCTATTTGATTTGGGGAATTTAGTTGAAGTGGACGTCTTGTTCTTTTATTTACTTGATAGGTGGAGTTCAGAATTTCTTTTTAATTAATAATTTGTCTATTCGTATGCTTTATTTACAACATGTCAAGTATATAATAGTTATTTACTTATGGAAATGGATAATTTGATAGAATGCGTCAATAGAATGGTTGGTATTATTTAATTATGTTACTTATTAAAATCTATTCTTATATGTTCCATTAACGTATGCCTGGAGGCGGATAAATCTGTTAATGTATTTTTATGAAATATACATTTCACTCACATATTGTATTTCTATTAATAACATAATTAATGACTATATTAATTTAATGTCTTAAATACGTAAATCTAGCATGTTGTTGTATGTTTTTCTTACAGATTATAGTTTTTGTGATCAACTCTGGCCTTATAGTAAGACTTGAGTTGTTGCCATGGTAACTTGTTATTATGGTATTAAAAGGACACAATAATCAAACAATAGTTTTAAAAATCTATTACAGTCCTTTTTTTATTCATATACGTTTTATTAGATTGCTTTGTGAATTATAAATAATACAATATTATAAATTCGTTAAATTATGCTTGTTCTTACATATATATAATGGTATATCTGGAAATGTGTGCAGATTCCGGGTTTACCCATTCGGAGGAAGCTAGGTGTTCATTATCAAAAATTGACCATTGACCAGTCGATACTTAAGCCTTAAGGCTCTATTCGCTTAAGTCGACTTGTTATATGTGGTTTTGACTTCGTTAGGCGATGCTGAGTCTGTGACGTCATCCTAGAGTGCAGATCATAGATGTCGCTCAGCAGCAACTTAACTTCAGGTATAGTCATGACCAATTGTCTCCAGATACATACATAAAGACAGTAACTTTTAATTATGAATTATATAATAAGTATATTAATTTTTTTTTAAGTAAAAATTTAAAAAAAATTATGTAACGTATACAAATATATATGTAATATGTTTAAGGTTATTTGATAATAAAACAATGCAATATGAAATGTACGAAATTAAATTGTATTACGCGAACTAAACGCTAAGCAGTAACTTTTAGCCTACACAGTTTTAAAATTAACTAGTACCGAGTAATAATAAATAGTCACGATAAGTTTCTAGAACTGTTTGTAGTTTAACATCTAAGTGTTTAAATTTGTGGTGATATAAGCAGCGAACTTATCTAAGCATTAGTGACTTTTTTTTGTTTAATTTTATAGTTTGCTATGCATTTGAGTTTAAAAAAGTATAGTATTTGTTTATTCACACTTTATTGCACTTAAACAGTAGAAGTAGAAGATGTTAATACATATAGAGTAATGGGCGGCCTTATCGCTAATAAGCGATCTCTTCCAGACAACCAACAAAATAAAGAAATACAGTTTGACTGGTGCAAGAGGTGCGAATAATACACAAAACAAAACACAGTTAAGAAATTAAGTAAAACAGGAATAAGCGAATTTAAATCTAAAATTATAAACAATTATATTATGGACAACAAATTCTTTCGAAGTATACAGACTTCAAAGATGATCGTGAGGAGGCTGATCGGATACGATCAGGATGGGAAATCCAAAGCTTTATAGCGGACACTCTAAACGAGTTTCCGTAAAAGGAGGAGTGGTGGGGAGGAATTTTGAGGATATGTCAGTTAGAAGACCGCATAGGGAGCTGTTGTAGTCATAGGGACACACAGGGATACATTTAAATTTATTTTTGAGATAGGACGGAGTTTGAGAACTGAAGAGGATAGTAATGAAAATTATTTAAAAAATTGATAAAATTTCGATTTTTCATCAAATACATACATACACACTAGCATTTTCCGGAAAATGAGTATCACAATAAAGTAATCAATTCTGCGTTCGATATAAAGTAGACATTTCAAAACATTGTATTGCATTTAATAAAATGTAATTATTATGTACACTGTAAAGAAAATTTAGATTAAACGTGACTACCAGTCTGTGTATTATAATAAGGGCGAATCATATTAACTGGATATATCTGGTAATCACGTACGTACACTATTTTGCAAAACAACCTTTTGTGTTAGCAAGTGTGTATTACTTACAGTTTTTAAACTATATTATTAAGGTTTTAATGCAAATTATATCAAGTATATTGTACACTGCACTGTATCACACAAATGGTGTGCACTATACCGCCCATAAGAACTACTATTAAGGAAATATATAATAATTCGTTTTCTTAATTCTACACCAGAATATCACTTAATTTTAGACAGGAGTGTTAGTACAATATAAGCGGTTCGTAGATGCAAGTAGCTTAAGAATAATTTTATGTTTTTTTTTTAACTTCTGTCTTAAATTTGGCCATTCCGGTGACTGCTGTTCAGACTTTTCCCCACCCATTTTACGAGTAAATTTGTATGCAGTTCCTTAACGTACGTTTTTCAACGCAGTAGGGTTGAATGGTTGTGTACAATTTTCTTCCCTAAACGCAGTTAACATCAGTTGATATGAAATGTACTCAGTTGGTAATTCGCAATAACATAGCGCTAATGACCCAGCATTCACAAGGGAGAATTCTCAGCTAACTGCGACATTAAAACCTTCTTATTTGGCTATTTCACTTCGTTATGGGACCTTTGTGGGAATTTGCAGAAAAGTATACAATTCACATAAGGCGTAAAGTTTAGTATACCGAAGCTCGGAGGCAATCTAATATTTATTTATACGTTATAATTTGAAAAGGTTTCTTTTCTCCTGTATAAACTTTCGTAAATAGATTGGTGCTTGTTATATACAATTTACGATATTTTCATACATTTTTGACTTTATAGCATATTAATAATAGTATGTTTCATTTGAATAATAAGTTGAATCTAACTTGTTATATGAAAACATTTTTTTTTCCGAGAACAATTTAAAAAAAACTTGAGCTGTTTTTTCATGAAAGTTATTCAATTCAATATTCTGTTTTTGACTGTGTTATTTTTGATAAATTTATTTACTCAAACGCCGCACTACGATGTCTGCATGAGATTAAAAACAATTCGTATACATGCAATAAAATATACTTAGATAACCATAATAAAGGTGAAATTTAAAATCATTCAGGACCACCAACCATTTATTATTAACAACCAAACATCTATTGGGACCCATTTGAAGCGTTATCAACGTTCGATATATCCATCCAATTTGTTGTACATATAAAGCAATAATTGAAGGAATTTAAATCATGCCCAGCGGTTTTATTTTCTCATGTTGCAGTTATGTGTCATCAAGACCAGATACACACGGCATTTAATTAAAGACGTATATTAAAATAGCAATTATAATAGACAACCAAAACAAATTTTTGTATTATTTTGTTTAACGTCAAAATTTATTTAAAAAAAAAAAATTGTAAATATCCTCTAAATAAATTGTATATCACGCTAGGGACTAATTAACCAGCATTATATATCGGCGCATCATTAAATTGTCCTACAATAAGTTTTAAAAACATAAGTTGAATACTTTCAAGTTTATTACGCTATGAAATGTCATCCTTATTATTTCAATACGTAGTCTGTGAAAGAAAAATAAGTGCGTACATGTTGGCATTATAAAAGATGGATTGCATTGTAACTGCACGAAAACTAATAGTGAAAATAAAACGTGGAAAATATCATCGAAGTGTTGTTTTTATAATGAGTGATAATCGTAAAGGCGGCAATGCTTATGCACCTCCTTGCAAATACCGTTCTAAGATACTTCTTTCGTTATATATATGACACGATATGCATTTAGAACAAGATGTCCCCTATGTTCTTAAATTTTCATTGTCATTTCAAATTGTCATTTTTATAAGCCCTAATATATTTATTATTTATTTATTTAACACTTTATCGCACTTAAACACTAGACGCAAATGACATTAACAGATGTTAGAACATATAAGAGCAACGGGCGGCCTTATCGCTAATAAGCGATCTCCTCCAGACAACCCACACAATATAGTATGTACCACGGGCCATAATTGTTGGCCGTATCAGAGTTCGTACCTCTTTGTTCGGCAGTCAAATCGAAACCTGAATCCAAATATTTGTGTTTACCCTCTTAACAGTGCATTTAAATATATGTATATAACGCCTACCCGCGTTAATCGTGTTTACAACGAACAGCAAGTTCTATTACAACCTGGAATTAAGGCTTAGCTCTCATTGAATTGAATAGGAACCTACTTTACTTAATTACGCCTTTTACCTGAACAAAGTTAGTACTTATTTTTTTCCCGTTTCCCGGAGTTTCTCTAAAATAACCTGCTTAAAATACGGAATTAACATAATGCTGTTCATATTTAATATAAACTTAAGTTATTTAAGAATGATTTGTAAAGTTACCATTGTCAGTAAATAGATTTAATTAATTTTAATGAGGTACAAATTTTAGCGTTTTTTTAGTATAGCTTCAATAAAATATTTTTGAAATACGGAGTCGTATAATGAAGGCTTTTGTTTTTAGCCAATCTAATATAATATATTATTTATAAGTTTAATTTAATATAATGTTTGTAGCATTGTGTTTAACCGGGCATGTCATTATGTTAGGTTATCTTATGGTGGCGTCCATTTTCATAGAGATAAGTGAATTTCTGAACGGAAACATCGCATCCGTTTTGTACCAAAAACACTTAAGGTTGCATACAAAATATTTTATCCACACTGCATTGCACTTAAACAGTAGAAGTAGATGATGTTAATAGATTAGTACGTATAAGAGCAACGGGCGTCCTTATCGCTAATAAGCGATATCATACTGGCAACGCACAAAATACTATTGTTGCCCAATATTTATTTATTCTAAAAAAAAGTATTATCATAATAGTGCAGTAAACTGTTCCTACGTTAAGGTTCGTACAACAAAAACTTATTATGAAATTTCCCCTAAAAATAGGTGGTGAAAATAAATTCTTACTTTTTGTTGCAATAGTTATATAGTACGTCTATAATATGAATGTATTAATACGTCACTCAGACCAAAGTAGCGTTCCTGACACACAATTAAGGGTGATATATTTAATGAATGGAACCGACACTACGGTCCCGTCCGACATGGATTCAATTACATGGAAGTGTGCATTGCCCGTAGTGGTGTAGGGAGAGAGCCTGCGGCTTCCTGCACCCGAACCACTTAGAGCTATGGAAGCTCAATCTAGATTTAATATATACGAGGTCTAATTTTACACATTAAGTTCTATTTACAGTAACATTCATGCATTGCTAAGGTTTAACGCTACTGATATGTTTTCCGGGAGGCATTAATTGCTGGTCGAGGTTCGTAGGCTAAGTCCCATTAGATGTTTTTTTTCTGTTCTAACGTAAGGAAATAATTTTTAAATATTAATTGTTTCAAAGATTCAACAATTCAGAAGTTAAAAAAAATTAAACCCCCTTAAAGGCTGATAATATTTCATACAATAGCCTTTACATACAAATAATAAATTAATAATATTAACATAGAACTTTCATTGTTATAAAGCGTTGCTTATTAAAAAAATAGGAATATATTTCAATCTCAAACCCAAAATATTCTAAATCGTGATTTTTTTACATTATCACCAAGAAGAACCGGCAAGAAACTCGACAGCTGATCCTTTAGTATTATAAATACAATTTCGACGCGTGTGTGTGTTACAATTAATTATATCAATACTACCACTAAAATCTTAGATTTACAAACAGATTATTTAAACAGGAACTATTAGTATCCTATTCAATTTCTCAAGCTTATATAACCGGATTAAAGACTGTCTCCCAAGCGTTACTCCCTCTAGAACTAATTTCGGAAACCGACGCACGCCAAATTTGTTAGTTCTTAGATCCTATATTCCCTTAAGTAATATTATATTACTTAATTGGTAAGTTTGAATAGGAGGTTTAGGTAGCCTGGAGTGTTAAACACATACTTAAATTAATTGAATTAAATTAGTTTGTATGACTAATAATTATTTAAACAATGTGATAATGAAAAAGGTTATGTTGATATTCAATCGATCGATTAACGTTGTGGACCAAAAAAAAAATCGGAACATTTAACAAGTGCAAGGTAGGTAAGGCAAGACAAGGTATAATTGATATAATTTTCGTAAATCGTGCTAAGGCGTAGATTGCACCTTACCTATGTGAACAATTTTCCTGCACAAAATCAAAGACATTAAGAGCTTGTAAGATATAATCTGTTAGGTAGGTAGGTAAGACGGAGTGTGTACATGCTGTATCGTTACATGATTTGTTTGTCATAGGGAAATATAATATGGTTAATTAAAATAACATATTATTGTTATTTAATGTGGTGTATAGGCTGTATAATGTGTAGACTGTATGGTGTATAGACTGCGTGATGCATAGACTGTATATACTATACTATGTATAGACTGTAAGGTGTATAGGCTGTATAGTGTATAGACTATATAATTAAATAAAATGGTAACACGACTTAGTTTTAATAGCACCATTTTTTATATTTACATCCCAGGCTTCTTGCTGTGACCTCATGCTTTTGGAGGACTTTTGTCCTTTGTTCATCTCTCATTTGAGAACGACATGAGGAAATGTTTCCCCTTTGGTCTGTCTGTAGCATTGATAATAATTGCTTGTGCTTAACAACAGTTCCATTTTTTTTAGTTATTATTTTATTTTATATATATTAAATAGTATTTTAATGGGAGTATAGCATATAAGTATAAGGATTTGAAAAGTCATAAACTCGCGTATATAAATGAAAATTTTTCAAACACAAATAATTGTTTAAAGTTGGGGTTAAGCTTGAAATTTCATGCATATATTAGTTTAACGATCGGGCGATAAACATATATATCTTAAGATATGAGCTATAGCAGCCCTAATGAATGTTGTAAATTTATAGTTTAATAATTCGTGATACGAAAAGCCATAACGTAAATCTATGCGGGGGCTTTTAGCGTATTAATCGCTTTGTTTTATAACAAAAGATGAAGGTAAAGTTAGTTTCAAGGTCCATTGTTTGTTAATGCAACGTCATACTGTTTTCTTGAAATTTATTATCACTAAGACTAGGTCAGAATCCATTTGCCTTACTATCAATTTTGCTAAGCGCTCCATTGTTACCTGTTAATGTTTGTATTAATAAAGGTATTTTAACTAAATAAAAGTATATAGAGTTGGGTGAAAAAGTTCCGACCTCCACTCGGAGAGGACCATAACGAGAAGAAAAGAGTGATCGGGTATTTTAATTCTTACTTATTACTTACCAATTAGTATGAAGGCAAACATTGTTAGGAAACTATTTCTTATAATTAAAAATGGAGGACAGGCGTCAGATAAGGCTGCACGGCAATGTAAGGGCAAGACAGTCCGTTTTTCAATTATTTCTTAAAGTGTTAGTTTTCTTATACGATAAATCTGGAGGTAAATAATTTGTATGTAATAATTTGAAACACCAACTATTACGCGGTAAGAGATCACACAATCACACAATATTGTCGGACAGTCGAATAGATCCCAGATTCGATACCTGGTACATTCATAGTTTTTTGTAATACGTATTTCCGATATTTGTATTATGAATTATTATTTAACAACCAAACTGAGTTTCTCGCCTGCTTCTTCTCAGCTTGGTCACGTATAGGCGTAGAGTCATTTAGAATTGAGTTGATTTAAAATGGTTCAAAACCTTACTGAACAAAGAGATTTAACTTGGTTTGTTAATTGAATCACTTATTTATTTATACTTTGGATTCCATGTAAATATTAGTACATAGAATACTCAAATATCCACCACGCCTACAATGAAGTAATGAAAAACATAAGTCTTAAGTTAGGTCCTTAAGAAAAACAAACAATTTAAAAATAGAACCTGCAAGACAATTACATTCTGATCTCCTTAATGCACTTAAAGCATTCAGCTAGAGTGTTTTACCCATCGATCAAAGTCGTTAAGTACATTCGAGTGTTAATTGTTTTCTGTGTCCAACAATTAAGCCTGGGGCTGCACCACTCCTCAGACCGACGGCAATTTCCGTTCAACGACGCCTGTTAACAACACCTGTGTTCGCTTTAAATATACAAAGTTGAAAACATAGTGGAATTAAAAAGTGTAGGAATCTATTTCGCGTTAAAAAATTCATACAACATTGCCGTTATTCAGTGCTTTTCACGTCAAACGTTTTGGGAACGATGAGGCTTAGTCTCAGTGTACTGTGTGTATCCGGGTTGTTTTAACTATGATGTAAATGTGTACTCCTATTTTTCTATGCCTACCGATGATAGTAAACTCAAACTCAAAATATCTTTATTCAAGTAGGTCTTTATAAAGACACTTTTGAATCGTCAATTTTTACACTACCACCGGTTCGGAAGGCAGTCATCTACCGAGAAGAACCGGAAAGAAACTCCATAGCTGCTACTGACAATTAAAATAACAAAGCATTGTAAGGCTATTCAAGAATTGAACTGTCCCGATTGCCGACATATTAAAGGGATCTTTGTCCTCTAAATATTCGTTCACGGTATAGTATGCCTTTTAGTAGTAAAGGTAATTTTTTATTGTTTTTATTTGATATAGATATAACGCATTCGCTGGTGCATGGTGTAATGGTTGCAGATAGCTGTACTGTGATACGCTTGGCTATTTAAAGGAATGGCGGAGAGTTTCTTACCAGTTCTTCTCGTCTACTCTACAACCTTTGATTTTGGAACAAGCAGTAAATGTTGAGTTAAATTTTTTTATAAGTTTTTGTATGACGATTCATAAGTGTACCATAGTTACCTATGTGAATAAAGATATTTTTGTTTCTTTCCCCTGTTCGTACAAAATGTAACAACATTTTTCATGAATTATATATTTATTTAAAATATACTAATCGAGATACGATATAGTGGTATAGTTATCTTTTAATAGATAAACAAAACAAAAGGAATGAAAATAACAATGTTTCTTAAGTTTCATTTTAATTCGACATTATATTTAACTATGTATAATTTGGAAATATATACTAGAATCTATTAATTAAAACACGTTAAATTTTCTTAACAGACTGACTTTTATTTAAAACAGTGTTACAAAGTACACATAGGTGGCGCTACTAATACAGAAAAATTACATTTTGTTACTACTTATACATATGAATAACAGAACCGTGAATATTACTTCCTTTACTATGTTAAGAATAATTTTTATATGACGCCGATTTGTTGAATTTATTCGTCGTGGAAGTGGGGCGCGACGCGATCGCTTGATGCGCACTTGTATCACAGCTTGAAGTGATGCTTTTAATGTCACCGTGTTTAAATAATACTATTTTCTATTTAAAAAATATAATTTTATTTAATAGACAATCTGCGACGAATGAATTAGTCATACTTTTGACGTTGAGTTAATATAATCTCAAAAGCGTAAAGGCTTCATTTGATAGTTTAATCTTTTTATGTAAATAAGACGATTACATTTTATAAGTAATTTTATTACATTTCATAATTAATTTCAGATCTTGTATACTAGTAGAAGAAGAGGAAGAAGAACATAACTTGCAGTTTTTTATGTAAACTATGCGTCACTTATAATACGGGGAACTTTATATCTATAATTTCAGGTTTTAGAAACAAATGTATTTTGTAATGAACTTTTCAAACGATTTTACCCGATACGTGTATAGACATAGGTTTGAGCAGAATTATTTTTAATTAAAAAATCGCAAAGTAAGGTGGCAATTCAGCGTGTATTTTGAAGTTCCAACTAGCTTAATTCGAAGCGTTCAATTGCTAATAAAAATATATTTTATATAGATTATATAATACTTTAGTCATATATAGAATCGGCATATTGCAGTATATTTAAGCATTTGCTTTATTATATTAGCTTGTTAATCGTATTATTTCTATAATTTTCTCGTGTTATATAATAAAATGGTCTCCATATATATTAGATGTAAGCTTATTTGACAGTAGGAAGTCTGTAGAAACTCACGTAGTTTGTCCATCAATCACAAAATGTCTTAAGTGGAGTGTCCATTTATAGGAATGTCTCCAAGGTCCCTTGGGATAAGCGACATAACTTAGCTAACCTCTGTTTGAGGGGTTTTTTATATAAGGTCAGCTTACAGGTTAATCCTGAGTTAAGGATCACGTGACCAATTTAAATTTCCTTATTGCAAAATTTAACTTTGATAAATAAATAGAACAGATATAAAAAATATGGTTTATTTTAAACCGGTATGTTAAGTGTATTATCTTATATAGATTATAGATTACTTAATTAACTTCAATCGATAGTAATAGGCTAAATATTGGTTAGGTTATTATAACCTAACCAATAGCTTTTAATCAAACGAAACAATATGACTAAATTACATTGGCTGCTAGTTTCAAATTTAAACGTCCGACAAAAAGACCAGTATTCACGTTTTTTTGATCGTAGTGTTCTGTTTTACAAAGAGGTTGTAACGTGCTACAACCTCCATGCTCCAATGCTACGCGAGATATTGAATATTAAATAACTATAATATTGAATTAATATTTAATATAGGCCTTTATAACTATAGTTAAATAGGAGCACACACAATATAGAAAGAACAATACGGGAAGACAAAACATATCAGGTAAATATTCACTTCCGTATATTGAAAAGGAAAAAACGTGGTTAATAATAAAACGTACCGGATCATATCAAATCAATATTTATATTATTATTCCATATCCGTTGTGAAAATAAGGAAAGGCTGTAAAATTTTCTCGGATATTGCTCAACGGATCGGCTATCTGCATTTTACAAAGGGTGCGATGATCGGTCAAGCCACAGTATGAACCAAGGAATATAAAAATATTTAGTGAAACTTTTGAAGAAATTTTTCTTAGGAGTTTACTGATAAGTTCATTTTTTAGTTTTGGTTTAATAAATTAGTTTTATACTGTTACAAAGAACACTTAAACGTGTTAAATTATTCTATAATTTGTTTAATACTGTGTATGAATATGATTGCCATATTTTACTTTGCAGCCTGCAAAAAATCTCAGAAATAGTCACGTCCATTAGGGATAGTTATTTAAAAATTTAGATCCTTTAAAAAAAAAACTTTATAAGGACGATGAGACAATGTTCTGGAATTGAGGTTGTTAAATAATGCCTTAAAATAATCCGTTATGTGTAGTATGCAATAACAAAGAGATCTGAATTAAGTAAAACTTGAGTTACTGCCTTAGTATATTATCGTATGGCACTCGTGCACTTTATTTTCTTACTTTGTCCTGAACACAGCTATCAGTCGCTTTACATTGTTTATTCAACAGATGCGATGCGATAGACGTGTTAAATATATCGGGACTTTGTTGCTAGAGATAAAACTTTGCGATCACTTGTGATATAAAATTTGTATTTTCAAATATGCATGTTAATTTTTCAATCGGCTACGGAACGAGTTGAGAGGAATTGGTAGCTTAATTCACGATTTCCGCTTATAGTTTAGCGTTCTACTTTTGAAGTGAAGTTTCTAAAGTGTTTTGCAGTTAGCGTATAAAACAAAACGTATGCGGTGTGCGGTGGCTTAACGCAAACACGATCGAAACTTGGACGAGGAGTGATGTAATGAACAACTACCTCTGGAAGGCCCTGTGTAATTTAAAGAACAAACAAGCTACGTAACTGAGCTCACAAATGCAACAAACAATGTTCCGACGCTTAACTAACTTGTGTCCTTGATAAATACATTTTTGTCTTATATATTGTAACGTATATAATAAAATGATTATTAAAAACTACTGAGTTTAATAAATATTATACCCTTTGCTAACTTTACGTAAGTCGATTGAGATTCGTTCCGCAATTTCAAGAGCCATGATTGTAATATTGAACCTCCACGATCCTTGCCATTTCAGTTGTTTGCGTTTTATATTATATATTTTGTAAATTTCTTTGTAATGTTTTGTGAACAATATATAATGCGGTTATTATTAAGTATATTTGTATATTAATATCTATTATATGATTCTCGAGTCGGGGTGTTCGTTGCTAAACTCCTCTGAAACGGCTCGACCAATTCTCATTAAGTGTTGTGTGCATTTCAGGTAGTACTGAGAATCGGTCTAATTTTTATACCCTTTTATTATTATTGATTAATCCAACCCTAATTATTTACCCGTCGAACATTAACTCTTTTTATTTGTTATTTTTTTTGGCATTAATTAGAAGAAAAACATATTACTCTCAACTTTTCGTGCTTGAATTCCTAATTTGCCATCGCATTTTATGTATATGATAAAACAACGTACCGGCCAGCTAGTTATTAATTAATGTGAAATATGTCTGTTTATTTCCTTTCCAAAAATTGTTTTCACAAAAATCATAGGCTCAAAAAAGCAATACACCAGATGAGTTTGGATCAAGTGAAGCGTTATGAAGCTCAGTTAATCCTGTCTTCTGTATTATTGAATAAATTTTCCGTTTAGACTTTTGCCGTTTTATACGAAGCAAATGTATTGGAAGAATATCGTGATGATTTCGTGTGTTTGCTCTTTCTTGGTTTATTCAGATGGTAAAGTTCATACCGCAACGTAAATTAATTTTCTGTGTCATTGATTAATTTTATGTCTTATGGACTTTCAACGGTATTAAAATATAGACAATATATTCACTATTTTGAATTAACGCAAGTTGTTTATAAAAATTGTTGTTTATTAAATTTGTTTTTGTTTTATTTAAAGTTGGCACAGTCATGGGGGTTAGCAGTTTTTTACAAGCATTGACGAAAGCATATCTCATTAAGTTCCGAATTGAATAATACTCATTGAAGTGAACATTAAGGATAATGATGATTTCATTTATACAATAAATTCATAAAATTAATAAATACACATGTTTTATAACAATATTAATTTATTAAAACATATCGAGGATATAAACACGAATTTATTGCATTAATGAAATAGCTGAACGTTTTAAGTACTTTGAAACAATCGTGTTCAACCCTTCACTATTTAATAATTTTCATCGTTACGCTATTGTTTGGGAGTTTTTAAGTCAAACAAAATACCAAATTATACTCCTAATGTTACATTTCTCTTAAAATATTAACACAAAAAATACTATATTATACATATACTGTATGTAATACATACATTTATCCAGTTTAAAAATATAAGACTGTGTTTCATAGTCCGTGTATATTAGATAGTAGATGGTGATTGAATATTTAATGTGTTTTATATACCGACACAGATATTTGCACACAAGCGGGTTTATAACGTAAAGGTTAAGTACGCTACGTGAAACGAACGCTACGAGATCGAATGCTACGAGAATCGAACGCTACGTGAATCGCGCTACGCAAGCTATACGCCCGTACGATTAATTGAGAGAGAATATTCAATTACAATTAAACATTTAGTATTTGTACCGAAATGCCATCACAAAGGCCATCAGGAAACCATTATGCATTGTAGTGGAAGGAATATTACTGTTGCGTTAACTTGTATTGAAACCCAGATGCGCATACGGACATAAAAGTAATGAATGAGGATGCAATCGGAATAATTGTATTGCCATTGGATTTATGCAGGTTATATTAAACTGTCTAACAGCTGCAATTTACAGCTTATTTCTGAGTTAGATTAAGTAGGCTATTGTCTTCCAAACGGTATAGAATGTTAATTTTGAAAGTTTTGAAAACTACAAATATATTGTTTCGTGCAAATATAAAAGAGCAATTTGAAGTAGCGGGTCTGAAAGGTAAAACTCGGTTTGGAATTTTTATTATACTTTTATGCGTCAATCGAAACAGCTTGTGGAACAAAGAACGCGATTTTGGGTTTTCTACTTTTACACTGGAATTAGCCAGACTCTTTATTCGTAACGTTTTCATAGAATTGTTAAAAATCTGTTTTTTATTGTATAACATACATTTACGCTATATTTTGTCCCTTAGGGGTTTTGTACCCACAATAGATGAACGTGTGATTCTGAATTCGAATTACTACTTTGTAGCAGTGGATTTTTCACAAAAACTGCACAGAAATCATTGGAAATTTATCTTAAACATGAAAATTGTTTATATGCGTATGTATGCCTTAATTATTTGGTAAGTTTGTGGTACCATAATGTTTTATTAGTTATCCAATAAACATACTGTATTTGAGTTACGTCACATTTTGCATTCCTAAAATTCAAAGTACGAACAATGCTTTTCTTTATTGTTGAGCTATTTTCCATAATAACAGGTTGTGGTCGTAAATAGATGGCGTGCAATTACATTTCAATATGAAATCACTTCCTATGCTCGTTTTTCAACCACTTAACAATTTTTCAACGTACGTTAAATTTTAAGGGCTTTTCTTGGGCTTACTTTTCACAACATTCATATATTCATATGCATTTAATCGTTATGAAAGTCAATAGAGCCTTTAAGTGATCGAAAAGTGAGGGCACATTCTATATAGTAACACTCTGGGATTGCATTAAGTCCCAATAAATAGGCAGCGGTTATTACTTTACCCAAAGTGTCCCGCCGCTTCATTTGTCTCTTAAAAAAATGTCATTTACTGACACAAGGTAACTTTGTAGACAACTCGGTAGTAATAATCTGTAAGCGTACACAAAATCTCTCTATGTGCTCTGTGGGGATTGAACGCACGACCACACACATTGAGAGAGGCTTGCGTTAAGCGTTTGGCCAGTAACTACTTAAAATAAAATATTTTAAACATTGATGTTTCCAATCCATTAAACAAATGATTTTCACTAATTTTAAACTCCTGAGGGAGTTTCCTTCATTCTACCCTCATTTATTGTGACGAACACATCTTGACACAGAGTTATACTCACAAAACATAGGCACAGATACAATACTGATTATTTCTTATGAAAGATAGCGACATAGATTTTTATGATACTACAAACGAATATACAACAAAAGCACTTGCAACAGGTGTGAATGAAATGTTCCATGGAAAACTTTTCCCACATTCACGCTTTCTCAGAAAAGACTATTTCTTAAATACTGGCTTAAATATATTCTAATCTTAATAGACAACGACACATAATCGGGTATCAAATAATATGTATTGTAAAAAAAGAGATTGCTTTGTTTATTTAAAAATGTATTAGAGATTTTTTAAATATCGAATCTAAATGAGCGTGAAGAGAATCATAAAATAGTAGTCTGTGCATCGTATAACAAACTCTTTTGTAAACGTCTAGTTTCACTCTCGTGAATAGACATAAATACAAACGAAAAATCATTTTTCGCCAATTTCCATTCGATATTAAAAAACTCTATTACGTCCTATCCTAATTGGAAATGGCGTATGTGTCAAATCCCGGGTAACAATGTCAGTAGGCGAAAAAGGACTACATAAAATATAATATACTCGTATATATCCCATTGTGCTGTTAAAGTTGTAATAAAATAGAAAATAACCTTCTTACGATACAAAAAGCATTTTTTTTTACCTTTAAGTCACACTAAATGGTGGAAATCGACGTTAATTACGGCATTAATTATATTATTGGCTCGACTACTTCCAAGCAGCGATAACACAACGTAAATCAAATGCTTTGCATAATTCTCCATGTAATCTGGAAATCTTCGACTAATGACCCCTGCTATGCTATAAATAGCTTACAGTACTTAATAATGTTCGAACCACAATGTATGTTAAGCTTGTAAAACAATCACTCTGACAAGTAGTTACTTCATTTCAGAACCATGGCCAGTCATAAGTTTTTCATACAAACAAAAGTCATATCACTGTCTTAGTAAATGCCTGCTATAGTTTTTATTGAATAGAAATAAATAAAACAAATCACTGTTGAGTGACATAGAAGGCAGAAAAAGTTTCATGTTTGCAGCTACAGCAAAGGAATTCAGTAGTCCATTGATAAATTGTTAATATATAAAACCTTTTTTTATCGAAAATAGAAAATATGTAGTATATGTGAATAATAAATAAAAATCGCCAAGTCCGATCAAGATTTAAAAAAGGAAGGACTTGAAGTTAATGGTCGATGGAACGAAGTGCACGTGAAAAAACTACGTAAAAATGCAGGAATTTTCGAGTAATAAAAAAAATAAAAGTTTAAAAAATCCAATTTGAGGTCAATTTGAAATCTGGACGGAGTAGAGGCGGTAGTAAATGAAAGTTCGTAGTCGTTTTTCTGCGGTCTCTGCACACGTTCGGCCTCTCTAAGGCTAATCATCGAGATTGGTTTTCTAACACGATCGAGTACTTTGACCCTTGAATTTCGACTGTCCCGAATCCCGGTCCTCTTTACTTTTGATATTAATTACGGGAAATGGGGGAATCGTTTCTTGTTTGTCCAGAGATACTTGGAATTATTTAAATATTACGCTTGTTTGAATTTAAAAAAAACATATATATATTTTAAAGAATAATCATAATTCTCAACGGGGTCAGTGGGTGCTGGGGCTATGGGTTATGTACCAGCACAAAATCACAAACATAATTATGAAGAATATGAGGCTCCATCTCACTTTCAAGATTTGTGTCTACGACTCAACTCGGTCAAAAATACTGTACATTGGTTTTTCAAAGACTGGTTTTCACCACAACAAGAAAATAACAAGATAAGATAATAACTATTATTATACATAAGATATAAAAACTTTTTATTATATTTCACTTTTTAAAATCCATAACATCAGTACATATTTCGTGATATTTATAACAACTATTCTCATTAATAGCATGGCTGGACTTGAATAAAAATTTACTACTTTTTAAAAATCTATTATATTTTTTATTATTATCTCTCTCTCTATCTTCCGGTGCCCAACCCCTTCCCCCGTCCTCTTCCCCTACCCTACCCCTCCATTTCCTAATTTTCCTTTAAAGTTCGGCAACGCACATACGAGCTCCCAGCCGCGTGAGTGTTTATGGGCGGAGACTTCGTCTTTGCCCCCTCTTCTATAAAAAAATAAATAAATTATGATTCACCAAGGCGTCATTTTTACGAATTGTGAGCATCTGACAATAATATTAATTTAAGTCTTATATAGACTGCTATTTTATATCTAATGTAGGTGAGACATGTACAGGAGTATAGGAACGTTTGAATGCGACGTGTTCGACTCAAAACACACGTAGACAATTAACTTTCAGCTCCTCCTGTGATATATGCTCTCACAAAAATCGGTATTCTTTAAATAAAACCTTTTCTGCTTATACCATTCTGATTTTAATAGGGTACGGATGATGTATTCTTATACATTAAAAGAACAAATTTAGATTTCCTTTTTGGTTGTTTTAATGTAACGTCGACGTAATCAAAAACTTAGACGACGTAACCAAAGACTTATGATAATTACAATCATTCCCCATCATTATCTATGAACATTAACTTCTTTTGTATTTAAAAGAATATGAAGATGTGTTAGCTTACAATGCTTTGTTATTTTAATTGTCAGTAGCACAATTTTGTATTAATTGTTTATTTTAAAAGAGCAGCTATCGAGTTTCTTGCCGGTTCTTCTCGGTAGATGACTGCCTTCCGAACCGGTGGTATTGTAAAAATTGACGATTCAAAAGTGTCTTTATAACCTACTTGAATTAAGATATTTTGAGTTTGAGTTTTAGTTTTACAGCTTACCAAATTATGTGTTCATTGAAAGCGCTAGACACGAATAATGACGTTAAATGTTTTCGAGTCGAACCATAATAGTCATTAGTACCTATCCGAGATAAGAACTCACGAGCTTGTACTTGCTATCGTAAACTATAATCAAACTCTGTTAAAAATATATAAGGAAAAAAGTAACTGAAAATGTATAAAGGAAAAAATTCTAATTTTCGACAATAGGGTATCATAACTCTTAGGGATGTCTAATTAGAGACATGGGGCTGTGTAAGAAAACTTATGAAAGCCATGTGTCATGATGTAACTAGCTAAACCGTCGCCTTTTATACAAAGAAAAAATTCCACGCATTCAGGAAATTCTTTATTTTTTTAATTTAACTTTTGAGGACAACGGACCGCCTAACGACCGTTAAAAATGGCAAAATAAATATAAGAAAAACTTTATAAGTGATTTGAAAAATAAATAAACTCGGATTATATTGTGTGATAGTTTCAGCACGAGCAATATGGA
The DNA here is from genome assembly GCA_951799465.1 of Leptophobia aripa. Classification (NCBI taxonomy): domain Eukaryota; kingdom Metazoa; phylum Arthropoda; class Insecta; order Lepidoptera; family Pieridae; genus Leptophobia; species Leptophobia aripa. The sequence continues at coordinate 4,882,245 of OX637278.1, read as the reverse complement.
AAGAAAAATAATATTCCATTTTTATGGAATTTATTTTATGGATTATATTTTATGTTATCAGAGGAATATTTTTGTCAATTACGATTGAAATTTTATTGCGATCAGATGACTGGCAGTCATACATACGTCATAGTTTTAAATCGGGTGCTCAGAAAGAAAAAGTATCGTTGAAATTAATATCGAAAAATACTGCAGTTGAATTGTATCAACTTCAGTTTTCAATACAGGCTCTCGTATGAAATATTAACTGTGTAAATACAATCCGTGAAGAACTGTTATTACGTTCATAAAATTAAAAAGTATTACAACCACGATCTATCCGATTTATATATTTTTTTAACGGAATCATTAAAATTTGATTTATCTATAGGTCAACAAGTATTATTTATGTGACCAGTGCTATTAAGATTACACAAAAGCCAACCTTAAAAGCTAACACGTTAGAATGGTATTTACGATTATATTAAATGGGTTAACTATTTATAACAGCTATTTAACCATTCCATAAAGCTATTTAACTGCCAGAGTTATAAGTATTACTTCCTTATACATATATATTTTAAACTAATAATATATAATTACAGTACATTAAAATGCCAAGGAGCGTTATTAAGATACAATTAAAAACTAGAGACGCTAAACGACTGATATCAACAAGTTTGAATATTAAATTGAAAAATGAATATATTTTTAAATACAGGTTCAATTTTATTAAAAACGTACCTCTATCTCAAAATTTTCGCCTGTAATTAATGTACACTTTGTATTATAATTAAGTTTTTTGTTAACATCAGCTCCCACTCGAAAGAGAAATAAAATTCAGTTAATATGAAGAAATAGATCTAATACAAAATTCCCACAGACCGTACAACGACTTAATCAGACCCATAATATCACAGTTGGAATAATATTACAATAGCCGAAATCGGTTCAACGCGTATCTAAGCCGCTCAGCCGCCAGTATTTGCAACAATTGGGGAAAAAACTCCATTCAGTAAATCTCCTTTGGCCGATATCACAGAGGATATGATTACAGTGAATATTCGAATAGTTTTGAATGACGGAAAGGTCATATTGAGCAAGGCAATTGATCGGGGTTGTGCGACGTGCAACTTGCCTGTGAATGCCTTTTGTGACTCGACATCTGTGGAATTTGCTCTTACACGGCGAATTTTAAACGTGGAACGTTTATGACTAGTATTCGTACTTGTTCGAAAAACTTGTTACGTCATTTGAGTTTTAAAGTAATAAAATGGGAGAAAGTTATTACTTATTCAAATGCTGTGTTCTATTTTTAAACTAATTAGAATTGGATTTGAAATTAGAGGTCACAACTTTTTTGCATTCGTAAGTTAAAAAATAACTATTAATCAATTTAAGTATTTAGTTTTAAGTCATATTAATATTGTGTCTTTGGTTGTGACTGTAATTAACTTAATATTAGAACCCTCATAGCCGTAGATGCAAGAAGAAAGTTAAACATCGAATTGCGGTCTTCGGGCACTTCCTTATAGCTACACAAGTGTTCGCTGATACGATGTGGAAAACCCGTAAATAAATAATATTGTTTCTTTGGCAGTAATAAGGCTATTAATTCTTAATTAACTTAACCAAACACTTATATCCACTAACGTTTATAACCCTGTGTTTGTGTAAAAAGAGTTCATTAAATACATATTTATAACACCCTCATATCGTGTGGTATAAGTTAAAACTACGTATATAAAATTATATACCATTTCTAACATTAATTTTAAAATGCTACATGAACCTCGCATATATATCACAAGTATTGTACTGGTTAGTTAATTCATATCTATTTAAAGTGGAGTCACGTAGCCGAACTGAATTAGATTTTCGTCAAGTCAATTTTCATAAGATCGCAAACGAAGCATCGCTCCCTTCTCCGTAGTGGTATTTTCCACGCGTGGCGTGATATTACATTATTAGCGGAGAGCATGCATTGCATTTCAAACAAGGCATTTAACCGCTGTGTAAAACTCTATTATCATTGTTTAGATTATGTCTACCCTAGTATAATCTGTGAATTTTTTAGCTTACAAAAGAACTCGTAAGTTGTTTATTATAATTTATTTCTCTTGAAAGGTGCTCAAGTAATAAGATATATAATTAAACGATAATATATTGATTATTGTAAATAAATATTAAAATTGTTTAAATCTATCAGCAAAAAATACATTCGCAGAAGCAACTCAATATTACTGGCCGTGAAGGATTTTTAAAAGAGACAATTCTATATTTAAAATATTTTAAACTCTTTTGTTTTTGAATTTCGAACACACCCGTTCCAAGTCGATTATATACAGCAATATAATTCGCAATAAACAATCGTTGAATCTGCCTCTTGAGATGGCGAAGACATAAAAACAGTTACAATCACTACCATTCAATCGTTGCGGACGTATCCTGGAGTATAAAAAACACAAGTAAAACTCAATTTTATACAGTAGGATCTCATCCAATTTTGCATTCAATCTACGACCACGAAAATTACGTCTTGAGATGACCCGACACATTCAAGTAAAACGATGACCTAATCCATTTTATTTGATTCGGGTTCCTGATTTGATGCTGCGAATATTTAGATGATTGGTTGCACGTAAAGAGGTTTTTTATTTGTGAACAAAGTCTTTAAGTATGGGAAATTTAATTCATTTAAATTGAACTAGAACTTTTCATTTTATTATGTGTGTGTTAGTTATCTGTAACTAAGTGTGTTATTGTAATTATTGACAAACAATCCCACTGAGTATTTCAGAAAGTATTGAAGGAACCTCCTAATATATTGTTGATAGGCTTTATTTATTAGCACATCGTTGCTATATTTAAAAATACACATAGCATTAAAATTACGAGAGCAACTGCATTATCGTTCTCAGCGATCTCTTCCAGGCACACAACCACAAAGAGTAATACGAAGGAAAATTATAAGCAAGAACTTTAATCATATAATAATATGACAAGTAGTTCGCAAGATTTGTATAACTTTAAAAAATACGAGCTAAAATTACGTTTTGTATATATGTTAGGCTGGCTTGAAGGACACCTAGAATACGAGCAGATACCTCCAGTAGCAATTTTTTTATCCGGTAATTGGCTATACCGGATTTCGGGACCCACTGTTCGGCAAATCGGCATGTCGAATTATTTAGAGTACGCAATAAAATTTAAATTATTATTGCTGCATTATTTATTCCATACAGAATTAGATTGATTATAATGTGTTTAACTAATTAATTCGATGTTCGGTATGAATTCTAATTAACGCTTGCGTTTCAAAATTGAAATGAGTTTATCATTTTTGGTTATGTTTTTTATCCTAACAGTGTATTAGGCTTATAAATAAAATACGATATTTAACCTGTTTTGCATTTAAAAACTGTAGCATTATCTTAAAGCGGTATATTTCAGATACAAAATGATATAATTTTATTCAAAACTAAGACTCAACCTCGCACACTCACTCAAACAGAAACACCATTGCAAACACTAATACACACACACACACACACACTTAAATGCTCGTTCTTTACATAATATACTGCACTTGTTCATATGTATATATATATATTTATTTTATTTTTTCTGATCTTGTTTTTTTTTGTTGTCTATTTTCGATTGTATGTTTTGACCTTGTTTTGGCTTTGTTGTTGATCTATTTTTGTTGTGTAAGCTTTTAGGAATAAGCTGTATAGGTTTAAGAAATAAAAAATAAAATAAATAAATAAACTCAATATATCTTTATTCAAGTAGGTCTTTATAAAGACACTTTTGAATCGTCAATTTTTACACTACCACTACACTACTTTACACTTACCTATTCACATAGGTAAGTAACACTTACGAATCGTCGAAAAAAAAAAATTATAAACATTTACTCCCAGTTCCCAAAAGGGCGTAGAGTGGACGATAAGACCCGGCAAGAAACTCACCGCCACTTCTTGAAAATGCCAAGCATGTGTCTGCATCATTATTATGAATTAAAAAGCGTGGTACAAATATTTTAGACGTGAGCTCCCATGGTAGTTAAATTTTTTGTGAGTTGCTACAAGAGTAGTAATAATGAGTTGAAGACATTGATACAGGGCATGTATTTACTCAATTAATTTTTATTAAATAACTAATAGTGGTTAAAGAGGTGTTTTGGGTGTATGTAAGTGTGGACCGACTGATATGTAGTTATTCTATTAATTTATCTCAAAAGTAATTGGTTGGATTATTTTATATAAAGCCAAGTAATTAATGATACACACATGAAATAAGAAAGGCTTGAATAAAACACGAAAATAAATTTAAAAAATTTTTTTTTCCGTTCCGTCCTTGTGGAAGAGTACCGATAATGCTTGCGTCATTTCCTCGCTGTATCGCGATGTTAATAAGATCATAAGTGTGACGTATAGAATAAGTAATATGTATAGAAAGCACCAGCTCATGGGTAACTGGCACTGACTACCAGGCGCCTACTTAATTTGCCATCTACAAATAAGCATATGCATTCTTTCCTCTTAATATGAACAAGTTCCAAGTAGGAGGAAAGTCTCTTGTACTTTGATTATTTAGAGGACAAAGATCCCTTAAACGTGTCGGCAATTAGCGCAAAAGCCTTACAATGCTTGAGTTATTTGAATTGGTCGTGTAAGTAACATAATTTTAAATGAAATATTTATTTTAAACGAGCAGCCATCGAGTTTTTTTTCGGTTCTTCTCGGGAAATAACTGCCTGTCTTACCGGTGGTAGTGTTAATAATATATAATATATAAATACCTAAATAACTACCCTAAAATACATGAATAAAGATATTTTGAATTTTGAAAGTTTGTACCTTTTATTTATTTTTTCTTTTAAATTAGAATTATATAATATTTTGGGAATAAATTAATACGATTCCCGGTGTTTTTAAAAGATATATTTTCATAAAAGGTAGTGAAGTGTACCTTACTTGCATTGAGTGTGACATTCATAAGCAAATCTATTTTCATTATATTCTGTTTCAATCAAGAATATAGTAATAATAGTAAGTGGTTTAAGTTTCTGTTTTGCATTTAAACTTATCTTTTGAGACGCAGTGTAGCTGAAATGTGCTTTGATTCCACTAATTTCACGAACCGTTGAATTAACTTAAAACAGAACAAAGAAAACTTAAGTTTTGGTAATATTTCATAAATATCATTTAGATAAAAAGTTTAAATCAGCCCCAAAAATGAGTTCTGTAAACTCATTTTTTGATCTATATAATACTATATTTTTGTTATGGCGCATACATATTGCCGAGAAAAGACTAAGCATTTCAATTTAAAAAAAAATGCTATTTAGTATTTTAGTCCAAGTATATAAAATTATTCAAGATAAATTTTTAAATTATATCTGGATAAAATCAACTCACAGTGACTTGATATCATTTTCATTATTGCAAATGATTGTAATTCAATAATTATTACTGTAACGAACTGAGTTGGATTCGTTTAATTTATAATTATTAAATTGTTATTAAAGTACAATATAATAGGTCATAAAAAACTGCCAACAAATGGCTGTCTGAAAGTTTTCTGCAGTAAAAAGCTTTATTTGAGCCGAGAGAATGACTCGGGGCTTATAATGACCATTAAACTTGTACCCATTAAAACACATTTCCTTGACAATATGTTAATAGAGCTGCGAGATTTTATAATAAAATAAATATTTTAAAATTATAAATAATATAAATATCAATAGGCCTTCCTTTAGAATTTTATCTCGCTGTTGGCCTGGAGGCCTTTACAGCTCAGCTCGTGCTTGTTGGAGATCTTAGCTCAGCCGTAATAAAGCTCAGCCGCGATAAATCAATAGGCTGATTACCTAGACCAGGTTAATGATTTATAATCCAAGCTGCGTAAGAATATCTCTGATTATTACCAACATTGAACGGGAGCGCCAGGCATTGTCGGTTAGAGCGAACATGATAGCTCGTCGGTTTGGTCGTTGTTCACTTGAGGTAATCACGCTCTTCCTAGCCTATTGTATGACTTTCTACACGTGTGAATGAGGACTAAATACACTCAGTAATGATACAATGCTCTGCGTGTACACTACAACAATGCGTTTAGGGCGCTGGGGGAGATGTCCCGCTTCTGTAGCGCGTCGGGTTCACGTAGACTGCTTCTACGCGGTCATGCGAAAAAGATGTGCATCCCTGGTAGGTAGGATACAGAGCAGCTCCAACACTGTCCTGAACATGGTGGCAGGTCGACTTGACTGTGTGTACATGACACACTGTTGTGACGCATGGACTGTAGAAAATTGTGATCTGTCTTAATGTTTAATGTTACTAATATAGTTATTTAAGTAATTGTACCTACGAGTCTTGGTTACTTTAAAAATGAATATTATTATTGCATACATTACGTGACTCGCCTGCTCGTTTGCCTCCTGTTATATAAAATTAAAACATATAGCAGAACATTAGCGATTTATTAATATAACAGAGGGAAACCAACAATATGCATCTAAAGAAATATTATCAAACATTTAGGCAATAAACCTCACCTTGTGTGACAAATGCTATCATAAAGATATATTATAAGCTTAGCGGGGCATTTTGTTAGATGTATAGTGAAATATTTAGCTTATTTCTTTATTTGACTCTTTTTAAAATGTGTGGGAAAACTATAAAATAACAATTAGAAAATTAATTTTAAACATGGATTGTCTGGTCGTAACCAAAAAAAGCATCTTAAATAAATTGCTAATTATAAGTTGGTTACAAAAGTGACTAATAATTACTATTATAAATATAAAATTTTAATCAATTAATAAATACATATATTTAATATTAAACATGTATTTTGGCTCTAACGTATGATATTCACTGAATTTCCAGACAAAGTCACATGGAACTAGACGTTAATTATGTCTGCCTCTTGCAGCTTGGCATAATGAGATTTCACTTTGTTATCAATGTTAACTATATAGTTACGTCTCGTTAAATAAAAACAACACATAATAAAAAACTTAAATTTGTCAATAACCCGCTATTTCTCGACAGGTTCACAATAACGAAGCAAACGCTGCTTCCTTCAGACATGGTTTGAATGTGCTCTGGGTCCGGTTCCAAATGCGTACACGGACTGAAAAACTAAAGTTTACTTATAAAATGTTTAAGCATTTTCTTGTGGGATTCGACTTGTGAGAAAAACTGCGCATCTAGTTTATTTTTAATCAATTTTTTATAAGCCTAAAGCATATTTAATACTCACCACGACAAACGTTGTAGAATCCACTCATTAGTTTGTATACATTTACAATTGGCGCGTGCAAAACGTACAATAAACTTTACCTTTGAAATCTTTAAGACTAAGACTGAGGAGATTTAATGAGGAAGTGGTTTTAGGTCAATAGAAGGCACCGATTTGCATTTTATCGGGGTGTGGACAGGTCGCGTGAGCCGTTCGAATTAACATAACAATCGTTCGGGTTTTGGTAAGATTTTGAAGTTTCTGCTGTTTTAATATCTTGATTCGTTGTCAATATTGTGATAGTCTTTGCGAGTATCGCCAACGGTTATTGGCCCAGTCAATCGAGGCTCGCACTGCCTCTTCATTGGTCTAATCTAGACGGCTTTACCCGGTTATTGTCTATTATATAAATTAAAATACGTGTGGCAAAGTAAATAATATGCATGTGGAAGGTTTCCCAGGCTGGATCGATCAGATCACGTCCGCGGTGGGCGGGATGGTGCATGAGTATCCGCGCAAGTCGGCGAACCGTGAGAGATAGAGGGCTGGCCATAGTGAAACGGATCAGGTATCACGATCACTATGCCAAGAGCGTCAAGAGGACAAAGACAATATATTTTCAAGATATTTTTTGACCATAAACTATCATATTTCGTAAATTTAGTCAATTTAGTATTTTTTTCTTGTTTCATATTGGTATTCTTCACACCTCTTGCAACTATCCAAATGTATTTTTTAATTTTGTGGGCTTATTAGCGATAAGGACGCCCTTGGCTCTTATATGCACTAAATGTGCATATAATGATTATATTCCTACTATTTATGCAACGAATTGTAAATAACTAATACACTTTTTATTTAATTAAAAAAACTCTTAAGTATTGTAATAACATGTTACCTTCTATTCCTTTGAGTTATTAAAGTAAGAAAATCGAGCCTTTCAAACAAAAAAATAGGTCAAACGAACGTACCATTTGTCGCGACATTTTCAATGAAAAACGTCCAAGAAATACGAGGCCCGATGGGCATTGAGCTTTGTCAACGTGTCACAAGCCATTTTTATAGTTGCATGATCTTTGGCAGTTTCCTGTCCACCGAAATTTAGGGTCTATAAAATTGATGAACAGTTTAATACCTCAACAGTTCCCTCAACGATGCCGAGTGACGTGTTAATAGTTTCATTTTCATTAGGAAATTTTATTTTTTCCATCATAAAACATATTTTATCGTGGCGAAAAAGCTTTTAAGGCGTCCAGTGTTTACGTAAGCTGCAACGCACGACTAGATCGTTCAACGGTACAAAGGATGGTTTCTGAAAGTCAATTTAGTCAAAAAACCATTTAGCGAGGGCGCGAGTGCAGAAGAAACAATATTTGCAGCGGAGGCTATATTCGAAGCTCGCTTATTGGAATTTGCGGTTGGCTGAAAGAAATTGACGCTAAGCTCAGTGCTTTAAGCTGCACGGATTGAATCCGTTTTAGCCGTTTAGTCCAAGTAAATAGTCTATTTAAGGCTAGGAACGATGACAATTATCATATCTATATAACAGTTTCCTTACTATTGGATTATTTTGAACACTGCATCTGCATAGGCAATATTTGGTACTGCCCGGTTGCATAATTTTAAGAAATATTTATTTATAAGTATTTTGTACAAATAAACATTCAATATCTATAGCTGAACGAACACATTCAAAGCGTTAAATCAAATAATACAATACTAGCATAAAATTGTGGCAATATTTTACAAAAGTGCACACTTAGGTTCGATGATATTCTAGTATCTTATAACAAACGGTTTTGCTTAAGCGAAAATCCATTCTCTGACCCACAGATAATAAGAATTCATAGAGCTAAAATAATATAGAGTGACACGCGATTCGCGATCCCCTGACTTCATTTGCATCTAATTGTATAAGGTTACCGGTCCGTTTATTAGCATTCAGAATATATCTACTTGAAATCTTGAAACTCGGATAATTTAAACAGTTTTATTAGTTCATCTATTTAGTTCATATAAACTGTAATTTCGTTAATGTATATTCATTCAATGTCACAATTCATGATTTATTTTAAGCATACTTCAGGATGTTTATTCGAACTACTAGACTACATTTGACGCTTGGAAATAAATAAATATATAATATTGACCTGGTTTAACTTTAATGTTGACACAATTTAAATAGTAATAAACACAATTTTTATTTAAAAAAAACATTATTATAAAATAAAAGACGGCCTTATCTCTGGACAACGATCTCTTCCAGGCAACCGGCGAGTTATAATTTATTACATACTTTGAACATACATACAATGTGTGTGTTCAAAAAGTATCGCGAATAAATAAATAATTAAAAAAAAAAAAACACAAAAATCGCGATACTTTTTGAACACAGTAGTATAATATTACAATACTTACATAAAGCAAGTACTAAATGTAACCGTTAAATATCATTTACTAAAAAAACACCTAAAAAGTGTAAAGTGAAATCGGTTAATTTCGCAATGTCGACTTTATTTCGGCCGCCGTTCGTTTTGCTACTGTAAGCAAATTTTAATAATGCTCATTGCGGTCCCTCGCTACTTTGCACCATTTGAAAATTCTTTAAGCGAACCAATTCTATAAGGAGATTTATTTTGTAAGATACTTACCCTGATATTTTAGCTTTTGTGTAATTTACCACAGCGTAATCTTTAAATTTGTATTGCGATTTGTATTTATATTCATGTCATTCTGCTTTACGTCATAGTCCATAGTAATGAATCATGTATACTCAAAATGTACTTGATATCCTTATGTGTGAAAACAATTGAAAAAAAATTAAACAATATCTATATATAGTTTAATATCTATATCGATATCTATATAGGGTACGGGTGTCCTTATCTCTAATTATCTTTCAGACAACGCTTGGAAGGATACTTAAAATAAAAAGAAAATTTAGGAAATGTGCAAGTAGTGCGAAAATCGTAAAAAAATAAACATGAATTAAAAAATATATAATTACTTTAGAGTATTATCACACGTAATAAATTAGAACTAGTACAGATTAATTATTAATTAGTGATCCAAGAGCTGGTGCTTTTCTCGCTCAGAGTTTAAGTTATTGCACTTAAACAGTAGAAGTAAAAAAGATGTTAATACATATAAGAGCAACAGGCGGCCTTATTGCTAATAAGCGATCTCTTCCAGGCAACACACAAAATAAAAGAATACAAAAAATACAATTTGACAGGTGCAAAGGTACAAAAATAAACACAACAAACATTCAATTAAGTAAAACAGGATTAATAAGCTAATGATTGTGTTATGTAAAATATGGCCACAGAAATAATAAGGATAAAGGACAAATAGGAACAATGACACTGAGTTGATTACATTCAATGCTCATAAAGTCATTATTTAAGTTTTTAGTTAATATAATGCTGTTTAACACAACAAGCATCATTCGTGTTTTTCATATGTCCACAGTTAAATATCAACTAAAATTACACTGAAGTAGTTTAGTGTGTTTGTGTAAATCTCATATCATGAAGAGAATTCGCGTTTAAATCAGCAAAAGTGGTTTTTAATTAATGTTCTTTTTGTATAAAGGAAAACTAGGTACCTATCTTTCGAGTTAAAAATTCAGCAGTACAATATGCATTTTATAAGACTTTGTAGAGAATCATAAATATCTTAAAATTGCAAATATTTTCTGCTTTCTTGGAGCACATAGACGTTATAACACAAGGAACAGCCAGACTTAGCCAAAATATATAACATTGTTTTAACATGTACGGTTCGTTTAAGTATTAAAAATAATGTATATCTTTGTGTAAGCTTTATTATAATCATTCGGCGCGCGATTGTATTAATAATGAACTCGTTACCAAACTATTACTTTGGTAACGACGTATGTAACTTAAAGATCCCAGAGTTAATCAAGAAAATAGAGAAGTCAGACGTCCAACCTTGTTCTATGCCTCTAATTTATCTATATATCTATAAGTAATTTATCAATTCATAAATAGGTGCCTGGTAGTTGGTAGCGGTTAGTTATTGCTTTTCTCGCTCAGCGTGTGAGCGAGGAAATTCTGCCAGAATTGCAGATACTTTTTATATCTTTTTGAGTTTTAATATTAAATTAATATTTATTCACACTTTGTTGCACTAAAATATATATACATAGATAGTGTTAATAGATGTTAGTCCATATATATATAGAATAGCAACGGGCGGCCTTATCGCTTAGAAGCGAACTCTTCCAGGCAGCCCACAAAATAAATACTTATAATACGATTGGACTGGTGCAAGAGGTGCACATATATATACAAATACAAAAAAATATAACATACATTAAATTAAGTAAAACAGGAAAAATAAGCGAATTTAATTCTAGAATTATAAATAATTACATTACAGACGATAAATGCTTTCGAAGGAGAGATTTAAAAGATATTCTTTATTACAATACAGTTATTTCCAGATATATAAGTTATTATTGACAGTTATAAACGCTTGCGTTAAAAATATAACAAGTCGATTTGACTAAAATATCCCGATACAATCTAAATTGAGTGTACGTATTAGTCGCTGTATATTATCAATAAAAGGGAAAATGTGTCGTGTACGCTATCTTCGTATATTGAATCGTAATAGAGATTATTGTGTTTCATGTATTCTTTTAACGATACCAAAAATGGATGAACAAAGAAATGGAACTGGCCTTAGTGATAGAATCACTCAATTATATATTAATGTTCTACAGGAAAACCTGTTAAAAGCCAGACTGTGTTTTTTTTAATATGGAACGGTATTTTATGTTCTTCTAGGGGAACGAATATTTATATATAAGATATTTCGTGTTACAATGTTAGTTACCGTACTCCTCCGAAATGACTTGACCGATTTATACCAAATTTTATATGCGTGTTCAGTAGGTCTCCTTTCCCAAAATTTTTATATGTTCCAACCCCTATTTTACCAACGTCGGGTCAGCTAGTTAGCATTTCTATAAATATTACGACTTGATTTCTATTAATTTTCAAATATAATGATATAATAGTTGTTCATTGTAAGTGTAACGCGAAGTTTCGTTCGTTAACAAAGCCTTTATTTGCAAAATTATGGCTAAACATTTTGTTAGTAATCACAACTGCATTGGACCATTTTTGCAAATAGCTCAAATATATATTTGTATATTTTGAGCGTAAATTCAAGAAACCCAAAAGCGCTGAATATTGTGCAAATGTTTATTGTTTGATTTTCCCGCCCTTACAAAGATGAAACGGATGTTTAAGTAATTCTAAGCTTTAGTTTTGATTTATAAGGGTAAAACTTTTGTTAAATATAATTAATTTCAGTTTTACACATATAATAAGTTTACCAATTTACAACCAAATAGTGAGGATACTTGGGGAAGAAAAAGGAGTAAAAAGGAGTATCCTCGGATAGTCGTACACTCTGACTACCCCGTTGGTCCTAGTGGCTAAGAGAAGTATTCAATCATTAGTGCGATTCAAAAGATGACTTCATTAAAGATAGGTGCAGATCATAGATTTACCACGTATTATTCGCCACTACGTTACATGCATAGGTAAATCGAGTTTATATGTAAAAAAAAATGTAACGGTTGTCTTAATCATTTTAGGTTTAGGTTAGTATGATCATCTCAGACAACTAAAGATGCCAGACTCTTATGTAGCTCGATTTATCCCTTCTCCATATGGTAGATTATAATCCGCGCATAGAAAGAAAAATATATTTGTACTAGGCCGTGATTTGATTAAATAAACACGGTGATGAGGCCAGTCTCTTCTTCATGAAGACTTCTTACTTTTTTTGTTCTAAGTCAAAAGTTTGAAGTATGGTAACATTCCAACAATATTTGTTGGATACAACGTCTCTATGGCTACAGCGAGCTATAGAAGTCCTGTGGTATATCTCAAGTCACTGTTCCCGGTGATTTGTTCGCCGCATCCTGTTTATTCATGCAGTTCGTGGACGATTACCTCCTCGCGCTGCTCATGAATATATTTGAATAATTTCCAACGCAGGTGTAAATGATGCAAGTTTCTGCATTTAAAAAACCCTTTAACCTTTTTAAATTTAAATATCAAGATCAACAGGTCTTTAATTCGTGCATATGATATTTACTGACGAATCTTAACCGTGAATCGTTTATTTTGAAGCTCGATAGATAGAGCAATTAACACTTGCTTCTAACTTCTATATCTATTATTGTGAGGAAACAACAGTCTTAACTCTTGATAACGTTCTTTTCCATAGACAAATGATAGTGATAATATAAACAGACCAACCGGAATACCTATCTAGGTTTGACAGATAGGTCAATCCTATCCTAAATATGATTAAATAATAAGATACATCTACCTACAGGTAGCAAACCTCGTTACGTAAATGATTCTCCAAATACGTCTGTTATTTTTATAGGACCGTTGGGCGAAATTCTCATCTCGTGTTTACTATGGTTTAGTACAGGCTGGTGAGATAATTAAATCATTTAAATATTATTGACATTTCGTTAACCTATAATGTTATCGTTTTTAATATTATCAAATGATAAGTCTTCTGTGACACACGATTCTTCTATAAAGTCAACATAAGAAATCAGTAAAGTACATAGGACTATGTAGAATTGTTTGAATCTAAATTACTCTACGCCGCTTCGTATGCGACTAAGCTGAGAAGAAGCATGCAATAACTCGTTGTTTTTTGTAAAAGAAATCAAGATAACTCATATTCATCAATTACACTTATATACGAATTACGTTATAATACGAGTTATATTGTGACTAATTAATTGTTAACATGACAATAATAGTTTGATCAAATAGTCCATTACCTAACACAAATTCTTTAATCAATAAGAATTGTTAAAAACCACTTGGATACGTCACTATAACTAAGTTAACATGGGTTCACGAGCTTAGAATAACTCACAAGAAATTAAGTGCGGTTGTCATTTTCTGGTTTTCGTTTTTACAATTATATATAAGGTTTTCACTTAATACATAGTTCATTTTGTTTAAACATAACTTGTTTTAATCGATTATTACATATTTATATAAACATTCTTTATATTAACCTAAGTAATATAAATAACTTCAAATAACACAAAACTAAAGCAAATTTAAAAAGTTTGGTCCGTGTGGCAGAGTACCCACAATGCTGGCGGCATTTCCTCGCTATATGGCGATGCTTACACGCTGAGCAAGGAAAACACTAGCTCTTGGATCACTGGTACTGACTACGAGGCACCTACTTAATTCCTTAATAAGCGGTTTTACAATTATGTTACTATTGTAAAAACGTTGTATATGGGTTTTTGCAAATACATCTATTATTAATAAATTTTGGACTAGACCATTTCATTTCTAAGAAGCTGTATGCGTGATATAATTTTTTATCATAGTAATCTTTTCTCACATTATATTTTTACCATATACAATTGAGTCTGCGCTTAAGCCACTGCTAACACTGCTTTTTAGAGCTGCTCTAAATTTATCAAGAGAAGATAGAATCTGCCTATCGTCAAACACGTCCATAGAGAACAGATATGTTGACTTGTGAGCTTTAACGGATCATTCAACTGAGTGCCTGATTTTAATCTTCTGTCAGCTTTCAACAAGATTAACTTTTAGTTATAAAAAACTAAATCGCTGCTGAATTAGAATCTATATACCGGGGTGGTAAAATTTATGTTAATATTGTGTGTAATGATTTAATTGTGATACTTGAAAATATTAATAGTTATAGTTATTATAGAACTCTTTTAAAATCAAAATGATATGTAACCACTTAGAATAAGTGTAAACATTGTATAAAAGGTTATCGGTTCGATTCCGGAAAAACGAATTTCCGATTTGTTAGACAAGTTGCCTTCATAGACATTTCGGAAAGAAAAAAAGATGTTATGGGATGTTAAAAAAATTGATTTTCTTCTCAATATTGCGAGTAATAAACAATGGCATTATAATAGTTGACCTAATGCAATATATTTCATGCTTTTGAGACGGGTAATTAAGCGGTTAATGAAATGGACGTTGGTCGGCTTGTGGTCGCGATCAAACAGCAAACAAGCGAGCTGATTGGTTAATTAGTATGATGCTTTGGTGAAAATTTCTCACGTAGTTTATTTTAAATTAAACCTTCGAAAAAGTTTACATAGGAAATAAGTACAACACATATGCGATATCATTTTAATATCGAATGTTCCTTTCAGAACACTAATAAATCTGCCTTTTTGAAATTCTGGACAGGTCAGTAATGTCACAAGTTAAACTGCTAACTCAGTCTCACTAGTATTCTTATATGTTTGCAGTTTGAATACTTATATAACACACATGAGGTTGCATTAATAAATTAATATCATTTCAATTGACAAGTCAAGTCATTATATAAGGCCCTGGTAGGCTCGAATTTTTCTTCTTAGTGCATGCTGACACGCAATCTTAGTACGCGTATAAAACCATTTTTCATAGAATAATAGTAAATTAATATTTAATAATGAAAATGTTAACCAACGTTATATCACATAAAGCTCTGCATTACCAAAGTTGCCTATTATAACTCGATTTAAGCTCTATTTTATGCGTAAACCGTTCAATGGATTTTGGATACACGTTAGCGATAACTGACAATGAGAAATGAATTTATGCTGGTGATGCACGATTGGCCGATCGATGCTCCGACGTCCGTCAAATTCAAAACTTGAATATGCAACGGTGGGCTTTGAAATTAAATAACGATGTTATTTCATATAAGTTTGTGTTCTATATTTGTATTAGTGATATGCTATAGATTTATATCATTTTTTTATAAATAAAAAGGCATATAAAAACAGTTACAATAATTATAGACATACATACATTTCTCTCGCAGAACTTCAAGCATATAATATAGCCTGCCATCCGCAAAAAAATAGCTGATAGATAGATATCTATCTTTCGGTGCAAAAAAGCGTATCGTCTTAAGTATTATTCTTAATCTTAAGTATTTTATTTACTCTTTAACTGTACGCTCAAAAGTGGTTGTTAACAATCCTAACTGAATAAAAAACTAACCATCATCTATCCTAGACTTAGTGTTGATATAGGTAAATTATACCTTAGTTTTATCCTCGTTTTTTAAATCTGTGAGATAGTCTTATACATTATAAGGATAAAGTGAGTTGAACAAAGTGAGAAATATTTATAATTATCGTTATATTTTCTTTGTCCGACAACACATTTCCAAGCTTACCTTTATAGGTCTTCATGAGTTGATTGGCACGCTTAATATTGTATTTTTTTTTATATTCATACAAATAATAAAAGTATAATAAAAAACATTAGCTTATTTTAAAATCAGCACCATTGTATATATATGATATGTTTAATATATGTTAATACTATATATGCTATTGTTATACTATATAAGTATAACAATATAGTATTGTTATTTGTACGAATCACTAAAATGACTGTAATTTATAAATACAAATTAAATTTATGTCGTAGAGCTGAATCAAATCAAAACAAAGTTGCATATTCTGTAAGTAGTGCATTTCTCTATTTGACTTTAATTCATACTTTATAATGAAGAAAAAGTTTGTAAACCTCCCCGTTACCTGCAATATAAAATAATGTGTTTTGGTTACAAACTATTTACTGAATTAACTTTAAAAGGAAACAATTTGGTTTAAATATTTTTCCAAAAGCTGAGTTTGAATTAATATAAGGCATAGAAACACGTTCTGAATATACTCAAACGTATAATAAAATCTACAAATAAAATATAAAAGTTTGTGGCGGAATATCCTTAATATTGAATAGCATTTTCGCGCTGTATTGCGATGCTTAAATGCTGAGCGATGAAAGTACTGTCAACTAGGCGTGGTCCATTAGCCTTTACTCCAAAGGGAACAAAATCAAAAGCAGTTTAAGACGATCTTATATAGATTTAACCAAATCGCGTCTTACTGAATAGTATTAAAAGAGGTTCTATAATGTATAGTGTATTCATTAGCTGGAACTTTATTGTTTTTCGTACATACTGTAAGCGTAAGTATACTCTAGAGTGAAGTACATACATTTAATTATTAAGCCAAACTTTGTTATTTTTTGTAAGGGAAACTTTGAATTTTATTTAGGCAGTCATGACCGTTCAGTCTCGTTGGTAGAGCTGACGCAGCAGACGTCAATCGCCTCGCAATGGATGGCATATTTACCGATTTGCACATCAAGGCTTAGATGTGATTGGTCTTCTTCATAGTCACTGATGAAGATCGTGCTTGTCTTGAAATGATCTCCATCCACGGCTGGTCTCAAGGTTCAGGGAAGCCTTGATGAGGCAACGGTTAGGCAATTAACCTCGTTATAACAACATCTCGTTAAAAAATAACTTATTTAAAACGTTTCTTGTTGGATATTTAACAATATTATATATTAGTCAATGAAGCTATACTGGTGCTCACTACATTTTCTTTACGTTTTAATTGTAAAAATTGAAAGAAAAATGGTTTGATGTCGAGGTGCTAAAGCAAAAACATTTCGTCCTTTGAAACATACCTATAATAAATTATTTTATAAAATCATTCTATAATTGTTTAAATATACGAACAGATGATCTGAAATCAGTTAATTACGCAACACAACATGAATGTTTACAGCAAGAAAATACTAATTCTTGTATATTAGCTTTCTTACCTCAAATGTGGAGTCAAAAGTACAATACAAGTCCACTAATTAGCCAAATTTTTTTTTGATATTTACTATATATTCCGTTGCAATATGCACTGACGCGTAAATGGTTACATGTTTAAGTAGCTACCCGCTCGTGTAACCGACACGCAACATTCAACCCGACAGGACATGTCACCCCGGGATTTATTGCAGCATTTACTTGCACGTCATATGTAACCGCTTGCAAGCCATTTTAATATAATTATTTATCAGCAAAACTGTCAATTTAACTTTGTGATATTCGTTATGGTATGTTTGTCATCATGCAGATATTCTCAAACTACGAAATACAAGTTGTATTAATAACCGAACAAAATACATTAATTGTATTAAACATACTTATGTTATTATACACCTTGAAGGTTATTATATACCGTACTGTCCATGCAAGCACCTGTTTTGTTTGGTTTAAAACAATATTAATATTACAAAATGAGTTGCAAAATGATATGATACAACACTTAAGCATATCTTAGGATTCATATTATTTTTGTATATTCGCATCTAAACTAGCTTGTATTTTAGATACTTGTTCCCAGTTCAGTACATTGATACAAGAATCCTTCTTAAGGCGCATTTACAGGTTCAACTAGTATATGCAATTGAGCATACGATGAAATAAATTATTTGCAAAGTAAAATGGCTTCGTAAAAGGCAGTTAATATTCAATCAGTTTAAAAGTAAACATGATAGCTACTCGATTTTGCAAACACTCAGTATCGGGGGCGTAAAAATCGCTCTTTTTAATGAAAGCTAAAAGCGACGCTTGTTGGCTTACAGTCCCTAGGGATCAACTCCTTTATACGTGCGACAAATTTACACGGACCAATCTAATTCGACCCTCGCCGTGACTCGGTTTGTATTCAACATGGTTAAAATCCTCTTGATTATAATAATCGATTCGGTTTTGTTAATTACTGTAAATGTATATACAAATGAACTCAATAATATACGTCTCGTGAACATTAAAAGATTAAAATAATAGTAAAAAGTTATAAAGTCACGGCCTTAAGAGCCTATCTGTTGACAGCGGCTTAGTTGGAATTTACTTACAATCTGAGTCCCTAGTGTAAGGGGTGAAACTTGGCTGGTCTCATACCCAGGTGTTTTACACCCATGTAGGGCATCCCTCCCCATAAAAGCCATGAGACGTCAAATTCTGTATTATTCTCTTTTATATAATGTTGGTTATATAATATAGAGTTTGAATTTATTACTAATACTTAGTCAATTATACAGGTTATTTTTAAATAGAAAAATATTGATCTATTTATTTATATCTTATCCACATGGAATCGTATTGGCGATGACTTGTGTACGTCAAAGTTCTTATATCTAAGGCTACAAATGTCCTTCTCTCATATTTTGAATAACAAACAATGCTTGATATGACACAATTTCTTGTGAAATTAATTTCAATAGTTCAATATTAAATTTAAACCTTTATCAATGGCGACTGGAACTTGGCCCCAATGCCCAGAGGCAAGCGTACTCTTGAAATGTTGTATTTATTGAATTCTTGATTTGTTTTCTCTGTAAACATTATATAGATAAAATAATAACATTCTAATGTAAAAACTTTAACAAGAAATACAGTGATAATCATTTATATATACTTAGCATATCTATACTAATATTGTAAAGAGGAAAAGTTTGTTTGTTTGTTTGAAATAGGCTCTGAAACTACTGGACCGATTTCAAAAAATATTTTACCGTTGGCAAGATACACTATCCCCGAGTGACATAGGCTATTTTATTTTCAAAAAAAAATACTGATGCTTACTAAAACTTGAATAATCTAACACAAGGTGTGTAAAGTTGACGAATTTTTAATTCTATTGATTAGCATATATCCAAAGTAATATTATGAATGCAACACTGTATGTATATTACGCTTTCACGCTTAAAATTCTAAACCGACTTCGATGGAATTTGGTATGGAGATAAACTTCTTTTTTTATATCGTTTGGGTTTGGCGAAAAAGGTTTTGAACCATTTTTCACCAGAACATTCCATTTATAAACGCATTTTAAAATTCCTTTTATATTTAAACCACGCGGACGAAGTCACGGGCAAAAGCTGCTAGTAATAAATAATGTTACAAATAAAAATACACAAATGCCAGGCATTTTAACAATTGATCATTGTGTTTTCTTTTTTCGGGCCAATAAATTGTAAAAAAATTCCGATATTAACATGGAGTGGGTGTGTCTAAAATCCTCCATCTGACTGTTATTAGATGAGAAATCTTTAAAGATTCCTAATTTGGTAATAATAGCCATATTTTTATGAAAATATATCTAAACATCGGTATGCAATATACGATTCTTGCTAGTTTAGCCTCTTAACAACGACATATTTGAACCAAGAATAGTTATTTCGTTCAAATTAGAAACATTCCAGACTCCTCCTGCTCCTCATATAGTCCTGATCTTTCTCACTGGAATATGATTTATGGTCAATTTTAGAAAGTATTATTATAGAAATTTTAGAAAGAACACTAGCTCATGAAAATTTAGTGACTTGTGCACCATCTCTTCTCGAACGAGACGGAACTCACGCATCACGCCCACTACGAACCTAAGTTTTTAGTGAGTTAATTGTGAGTATAAAGACATCTTTTGCCAACATAGTCGGATAATATGTAATTGAGTTCTGGTGACGACGGACAAAATGTGTGTAAACAAAACAATTATTTGTTTAAAATTCAGTTATACTTTTGAAAATGTAACAAAAATCAAAATGGCCGCCTTAACACACTATTAAGTTGCGCTCTAGTGTGTAATGAGAGAACGATTTGCCTCGGCATTTCCTTCGCGAGACGAGACGCGAATTGAGCGGATGTTGCAGCCGCGAACATAATATTATGCAATCTTATCGTGCGAGCTCTTGGTAATAGCCTCTTGAATAAATGAAGTAGGCATATGCCATGAAATATTGCACATGCGTTTGTAAAGCATAGCTTACGCTAAATGTCTAAAAGCTATTATTTATTCATGTACTGTTAACTTAGTCACTTAGTACAGAAGATCGACCGGCGGGTTTGAAGTACCTATAAAATCCGACAAATTTAAAACGCGCGTAAAGGGTATTTTGGTTGAAAAGGCATACTATACCGTAAACGAATATTTAGAGGACAAAGATCCCTTTAATGCGTCGGCAATTGGCTCAGCATTGTGACAGTTCAATTCTTGAGTAGCCTTACAATGCTTTGTTATTTTAATTGTCAGTAGCACAATTTTGTATTAATTGTTTATTTTAAAAGAGCAGCTATCGAGTTTCTTGCCGGTTCTTCTTGGTAGAAGACTACCGAACCGGTGGTAGTGTAAAAATTGACGATTCAAAAGTGTATATAGACCTACTTGAATAAAGACATTTTGAGTTTGAATTTATTTTTAGGGATACCGAATTCTATGTGCGCTTTTAATACAAATAAGTATTATCTCATGTATCTTAAGAACTAAATGTTATGAAAGTTACAAATGCGATATTTATTTAAAAGTTTTTGTTATATTGTATTTAAAAGTTACATAAATAAAAACGGTCGTTACACGTTAAATAATAAACAGAAGAATTTTAATATTAATTAAATAAAGTAGCCCGAAGCTATGGGTTAGTAAAGGTCACAATTGTTGCAGGGGCATTGTAATTTCGCGTCGGCGAATTCATTTGAACGCCCGATAAGAAAAGCAATTCTGTTATCGCCACGAATCAGGGCTTTCGTTTTTAACCGAATATGAACAATAGGGAAGCCGTACGCCCCGAGGTCCATTAACCCAAGATACAGAAATATTAACACATACATCGTCTTATATTTACGTAATAATTAATATTAGTATGCTAAGTGAAAGTAAGTTAGGTCGTAAGCCATTCTGTATATTCTGTGTAAGTAATAAATACTGGATGATAATATGACACGTATAGGAGAGGAAACAAAAGAGTGTCGCAATTTCAAATCATACGCGAATTAATCTCGCCTAAAAATTTGGCCTAAGTAGAAATTATTTTTAAAAAAACTAAGCTACACACTCACTGTGTGCGAGGTTAAGTCGCACACAGCAACATCATAGCGCACACACACACACTTAAATGCTCGTTCTTCACATAATATACTTCATAATATACGTGTTTTTTTTGTTATTATTGTTTCTGATCTTAGATTCTATATCCGGTTCTATGTTTTAACCTTATTTTGGCTTTATTTTTTATCTATTTTTATTGTGTAAACTTTTTTGTTAAGCTGTATAGGTTTAAGAAAAAGAAAAAAATATTATCTTTTTATATTCCTCCACGTCCTTTTCAATTCATTCTCTCAATTTCTCATATCTTCCTTACCCTGAGAGGCTCCTTTTGCTTCATGCGTTACAAATATCTGTCAATGGTTATTATTAGACTTATACATGAAGTATACAAGATGTTGCTTCTATACGTTATTAAAATTAGTAAAATTCCATAAAACAAATACCGAGGAAAATGTAACAGTGGAATTTGAAAGAACATCATGTTTTGTCAAGAAAAATAAACATATATGCAATTGTAATAAGTACTAAGGCTGTGATTGTTTAACTTTGAAAATTGTTTCACAGTGTATTACTATACCTATATCAGTTTTAAGTATTCAAATGTATGACATATTTTCATAGATAATTAAATGAAGTTCCCTCAGCACATCAATTAGTGTATTATTAAAAATACATACGTTTAAAAGTCTATAAAACACTTATGTCACTATTAAATCTTCATGAACAGAATAGTGACAGTAGTTGAAAATGTATGTGAAGACGTAAAAAGGTATTTAAAAGGGTATTTCGAAACAAAACGAAAGATTTACTTCTAAAGATACCTTACGGGTAAAATATTTCGGACAGCAAAACGTTTCGTTCCCTTTTTGTGGTCGTAATTATATTAACATAGTAGATTACCTGGGAGAAGGGTGGGCTAATCAACTCGCTTTACTAGTAACCTTTTTACTTGATGTGCCTTGAATACTGTTTTCTTTTGTAATAAGAATTTGACTTTAATAACACAATTAACGTTAAACATTGGCGTATAGTATTATAATATAAGGCGTCATTATTTTGCATGTACTTGTTGTCTATGGTGAGTAGATATTCCATTTTTAAAAAGTTTCTATGAATTCCATATTTAAACCTCAAAATAGGTTGTATACAAATTATATATCACGATAAATCGTTCAATAATTCGTTTTTTTAAATTGAAATAGTTACGGCCATTTGCATTTAATAATTCTAAGGAGGAAATGGTGTAACGGAGTTAAGTGCAATTTTAATTCGTTAGTTTAACTTGAAATGCAACTAATAACTTTAACCACTTTATTATTACTCTTATTATTATAGTTTTCAACGAATTCTTATGTAAATTATATATATATATATATATATATATATATATATATACCACTGAGAGCAAATTTACCTGTCTCAACTTAATGTTACTTATG
Source organism: Leptophobia aripa (assembly GCA_951799465.1). NCBI lineage: Eukaryota > Metazoa > Arthropoda > Insecta > Lepidoptera > Pieridae > Leptophobia > Leptophobia aripa. The sequence continues at coordinate 4,858,824 of OX637278.1, read as the reverse complement.
TGGGGAACTAAATTAATTGGAACACAGTGTGACTCGCATTGTACAGAACTATACCAAGTAACATGGTTAGGCGAGAATTTCGATCACACACAGTAATTAAACGCAAACAAACCGTGTCCAGAGGCGATCGAGATAGTTCCGTTTATTTTTGATATCGTATCGTAATTAAAAATCGATTGAATTTATTCGTATACTATTTGCAAAATGAACATTATATTGATACATTTTATGAATATTCACTCTGAATGTTCTTTATTCATATTATGGAATATATTATTACGGTATCGGAACGATTTAAAAAAAAATGTTTTGAATATGTATTATTTAAATTCTTTAACCTTCCGGAACACTATACTATTGTAATAGCATATGAATGTAAATATAACTTGAATTAAACAAAAATAAAAAATAAATCAAATTTAAAAAGTTTGATCCTTGTGGAGGAGTATCCATAATGCTGGCGGCGTTACCTCGCTGTATCGCGATGCTAATACGCTGACCGAAAAAAACACCAGCTCTTGTACCTTGAAGAGGGGGCAAACTAGCAGAAGGCCCAGCATATAGGTGAAGTCGCCGCCCATAGACACTCATGTAAGTGCGTTGCCGGCTTTTTAGGGATTTGTACGCTTTTTTCTTGAAGGACCCTAAGTCGTAATAGTTCGGAAATACCGTGGCGGGCAGCTAGTACCATAACGTGGTGATGTGTGGTAAGAAATGTCTTACGAAAAATATTCGTATAATACAAATATCAAGATTGCGATGTTAGAATATTAAAACGTTAACACGACCCGGAAGATAATTAAATAAGTATTTTGGCAAGCGATATTATGCCTATTGTCATTGTCCAGCTTATTACATTTTACTGCAACAATTACACCGTTGTGACATTACTAGCTATATCGAATAATAAGCCTTCGCTTACCAATTACTGGTAATTCCACAGTATTTAAAGTTATTCGTTTATTTAAATATTTTACAACAGTATATAGAAATGCGAATTAAACATATTATTTATTGTAAATTGCGGCCTTTCGCTATAATTCAATAATGGAACCCATAATAAATAAATGCACAAGATATATAAACTTGTAACATGTACAAAAAAAGATAATTTCATACTTATAGGTGCATGGCTTCAATATGAATATTAAAACGTATACAAGAATATATAATTTCAAAATTATTAAGTAACATATAAATGTGTATATTTTTGTGTTTGTTTAACCATATAAAAGTCTACAATTGTATATAATTAATTGTATTATTTTTCTCTCATTATCCCTAAGCGTTTTTATCGACGAGTTAATTAATTACCAAGTAATAAAAACTAAACAATAAATAAAGTGTAGATACAACATTATATTATTATAACAATAGTACGTCTCCCTCAAAGGCAGTCAACACAACCTCCCAGCATTGCAGGTGTTCATGGCCAGCACATAACTCAAAGTTACCCGCCTCGTTTGTAGCCCGTTTCATTTTAAAAAAATGCTTACAAAAATAAACATTCAAACGAATTTTTTAACCAAATAATCCTTATAACTCATTTGGGTATTTTGTCCTTTCATCACATTTCACGTACTTTGATAATTTTCCTTTGGCAACATGTAATTAAACCTCTCATGTCTCAATTTCCAAAGATTTTTGCATAACGAATGTTTTATATTTATGCTTGAATCCTTTTTACTAGACAATATCAATTAAAGGAACATTGGGTATTGATCACTCGACTGTCCGATGTTTTCTATGGCTTTATATAAAAACAAGGATGCCGTGTTATCATAGTGGCTTATCAAATAAAAAACTTAGATATTTTATTAAATAATTATTTACTAAAGAAAACCATCAACATTAAACAAAATAATAAATAAATAAAATAAAACAAAAATTAGTATCTTATTACATATATTTAGGGTTGCATGTATTTGTGATACCACATTATAAACAATAAAAATGTCAAAATATTTTTAAGGGAGAAGCCGATTCTTAGGCCTACTGAGTATGAAATTTTGTAAAAATCGGTCAAGCCGTTTCGGAGGCGAACGGTTACTAACACTGTGATAGGGAAATTTTATATATAAGATGTATAAACCTGAATAAACCATATTAAAACGCATCTGCTCATAGTCAGGAAGACTGATTGCATGATAATCAGCATATAAAAAAATACACCTAGATATGATAACAAAATTTAGTTTTTTTAGGAAAACAGGCGGAGGATGATTAGGCTCATATATAATATAAAAAGTACTATTTACCTATGCACACCTGTAACAACGGAAAATTTACAGATATGTTAGCGTTTAATATATAAAGAAAAATAATCTGTCTAGAAATTTTTATAAGGAAAACTTAAACTTTAACAATGTGAAATTTTCACCGTCAATTTAAAATCTCTTAAAATAACTATTTGATATAGTTATTTTAAGAGAGTGTATAAAAACATTAATTAGCTGCCAATTTAAGCGATAAAAGTTTTCTAGTGGTGCATTAGGTACTTGATGCATTCCATATGAGATGAAAATTGTTGAGCCAGTTAGCCAGACTGTAATATCATAATAGCGAAAGGCTCATTTTGAAAACAGGTTTCCAGCGAGTATATTCGGTAACACTTTGATGGTTTGCGTTATTAATTTTGGAAAAAAATTCTATGATTAAACTTTTCAAGTAACCGTAATTGTAAGACAACTCTTTATCTGCTACTAATGTAATGTTAAGAAATCGTAAAAAAATATCGTCGTGAATACAAAAAAAATGCTATTTAAATTGACGAGTACATAAATCAAATTACATATTACATATTACATATTTAAATAGTTTAAATTCTTTAATTAGAAAGATGATAGCAAGAGAAAAATGAGCATGGCTTTTTAAATCCTGTTCAACCATACCTGACGATATCAATATGGCTGTCTACTTAATTTGTTATAGTTGCGCCGTACTTCATAGAAAAAGAGCTTGTAAACTCGTGACTTTCCAATATTTTTGAGTATACAACCTTTAATTGTGCTGTTCCTTTACCACTTAAATGAAATATTAACAGATAATAACTTATTCATTTAAGGAAACCTCACAAAGCAATATAAGAAAAAGGTATTGTTAAAAATAAAGACTTTCAATGATAAGAAAAATGTACGCAAAACCTCATTTTCAAACATCAAACATTCGTAATACAAAAAGTCCTTGTTAAGCCAAAAACGCAACCCTTCAGCTATCTCCGTAAACTAATATGTACTGAGTAGATGAATTAGACGAGTCACTGATAACAGCGCCGCCGCGGGGCCGTCCGTCCCGAGACAAAGGGTATATTTCTGCGTAACACAAAAGAGCGACGTAAACAACATGTTTCTTTCCAAATTAAAAGCTCGTATTTTGTCAACAGGGAGCGTGTAGAATGTTCGCTTGAGGCGGTTGATTTTTCAAATAGTATCAAGTTAATATTATGACATGAACTTTTCATCGCACGATGAAAATATATTCCCATGTTTACGAAGAAGTTATTGAAGTTGATGCAAATTCTAATATAATGTGTGTCATAAAACATAGAATGTTACGACTTACGATAGATTTGTATGTAAAAAATATAATCACATAATCTCTTATCATCTTTATATTTTATACATATCAATGGAACCCAAACTTATAAACATGCCAGCACAACTAGTATTCATAAAACCTTTATTTCAAAAATCCTATCATCATGTTTTAAATATGACGAAGCACGACCCGCTGATACATTTTTAAAAGGACCGACGTCAGTCATGCTCACGTCGTTTGATGATTTGTTCGCATTGTGCATTTTACTTTTTACTTTTCGGTTTACGGTAAAAGGACTGCTACCTTCCGACAACACAATTCGTACTGACCACCGTTTTTTTGAAGGGATCTGTTAACCAGTCATCCTAATCGGGTTAGCTCAGCTTAGTTGGTGGCGAGCACCAGTTATTGTATAATCATAGTATATGGCAGTTTATATCATCTGTATTCTTGAAGTTCTGAGGGCAATGTATATTTCTATAATTATTGAGAGTGATTTTTATGTGCCGTTTTAATAAATAAATAGTTATAGGATATCGCTAGACATCTAGTTTTTGTCACTTTATCGGCACAGGTCCGATAACCCTCGAATATTGTTCTTAACTTCCAAAACATTTGAAATGTTCAAGTATCGTCTCACTAACAACAAGCAACTCGCGAAAGCCCGATTGAAGTGGAAATATTCATTGGATTATTGTTAGAATTGAATTTAAAGCAAATAGTAGAAAATACTTCGCTTGACCGCATCTTCTCGGCAATACGGCAGCTGCCGAGACCAGTCTTCACAAACAATCAGAATTCAGAACTACGGTTCGCTTCAACTCGTAACAAACTATGAGCAAACATAGCATGAGGATGTAATTTATAAGGTAAGTTATATTGTTTCATGATAAATAAGATATATTGATGATATTCCAGTTTATGAGTGAGGTAGACAACTAGGCAGTCCAATATTAAAAATCTCAGAACTTCGCAGTAAACAAGCTACGCGTTAAAGTTTAGTTTTTAATATATTTGCTTTTTAATTAAATTTAACAATTAATAAGTGCTATAGTTTAAGCTAAATTAAATAAATAGTTATAGGATAAAGCACATATTTTCAGTGTTTCACTGATAATAAATAAAATACTGACACAATAATTATAGTATTAAATGTTTATTAAACAAGTTTTATTAGAAGTGTCTGGATTAAACTTTTACTTATCTACTACATAGTCATTATGATAATTTATATAAATGTAGTAAATACAAAGGCTTCGATATACCTTTGTTTTTCACGTACTATATACCAGCTGCCCGCCACGGTATTTCTAAACCATTACGACTTAGGGTCCCTCAAGACAAAGGCGTACCATTCCCTAAAAGGCCGGCAACGCACTCACGAGCTCACAGCCACGTGAGTGTCTATGGGCGGCGACTTCACCTTTACGGTCTGCCACCGGCTCGTTTGCCCCCTCTTCTATAAAAAACAAAATAATGTTTGCTTTCTTATTTGAATTTTTGACGTAATCATGTTATAGTTATTTAACTTTTATTTATATAACATTAATTAATAATGTATACATTTTTAAATGTAATATTAGATTTATTGTTTGTAACATACAAATGTATATACGATTGCAACATACATTAGTAAAATCAAAGTTTTAACCACAGTCGGCATCCAGGGAATTCTTATGATTGGCGCATGTGCACTTATACCCATTAACGGAATATTGCTATTATTAAGCGAAAGCAGCGCTTGGTTAAATCAAAAGTACAATATTTGCTGTCGTTATAGTATAAATGCATAATAATATAATCTGATTATTGACAAATAATCGCTTTCCTATAAAGCATAATTTGCGCAGCGCTTTCTTTTTCGAAGAGTTAGCAACTGTGTTCGCTGAACACAGTCGGTTCTACGGTCTTCGTAGCAATACACGTGGTACGTCTACGCGGCACGCTCTACGAACTTACGGCGTGTAACATTGATCAAAAGTGAAATTTTCATACATAGTGCAATGTGAACTAATGATGTTGTTGGTAAAACTGTTATTCTATGTAAATTTTGGACTTGTCTTCCATGTTGTGATTTGTTTTAAGGATACTGTTGGTAAGCGAATAAGTATAATTGTTAAATCTATAAAAATTAGAACCACCTACTTCGGTTCTAAAAAGTATTTTTCCTAAGATGTAAGTTTTAAATACAAAGTTTTGAGAGTTTTTTGCACTTTTGATGTATAGCCCGCTCTCTTGAGGTTAAAACGTGATAAATATTCATGGCTCATACTTTTGCAAGGCTTGAAGAATTGTTTTGGAGAATATATTATGAGTACTTAATGTAGAAATATTTTAACGAATAATGAGATTGCTACTAACTAGTAAATTTCAATTAACGTTTTTTTTAAAATCAATTTTTAATTATTACATATATGTTTTATTAGTGTTAGTTTCATTAATGTTTCATACGTATTAGTAAAGTTAACAAGGATTTTTATGACCTCGTTTACAATTTCAATTTAAGTAAATTTCTTCATAAAGTTTCTCTTTGTTATTTATTTACAGGAACACACAATTCAACAGATTTTAAGGGATTATTTTAACGTATATACGCAATGGTAGGAAAAAAATATAGTACAATCTGAAATTTAAAAAAATACCCTTAATAATTACTTGTTAAGGAATAACATGTTGAAGACATAACATATTTAATATTCCTTATATGCTCATGTCGTTAATTAATAATATTTATTATTAATGAAATTTGTCTTGGTTTATTTCGAAGCGGTTTTTAAATATAGACATCATAACAGGCATAACAAAATCTTTTATCATCATTTGGGTTTACGAGACATGATTGTTTAATAATTGGCATTCACGAATGAATATATACGTTTAATACATAAAGAAAACCCTTAAGAAACAACCTTTGCCTCCTCTCACATAAAAAATAAAAAAAAATAAAAAAAAAACCGAACATATTTATTATATAGTCTTAATGCATAAAACAGAAGTGAGCTGTAATTTTCGCTACAACCTACATCAAGGAACACGGCGCACAAGTTATGTAATTCAGGCAAACTCATTTGTACAAAGCATTCAACTTTAATTACAAAGTATATAAGTCTTTCAAAATAATTATAAGAAACATCACCTCTATGTCTTAGTTGAGTATATAGATTCTGTTCCTGGTTCTATTAATACGTCATTTGGTCATTTGTTACGTATTGTTGTCTTTTACTTTTGAAAGTAATATTGTGTTTGCTCTACACAAAAATAATTGCTGTTTAATCCACCATTTTTTAACGTCGAATCGAATTAAACTGGCATCGTGAGAAACTCGATTATTAGATACAAAAATCGAAATGTTTAAATTAAATAACGGTGCATCCCAAGACCCGTAAAGAGATGTGGTGATTGAAACTAATTGTTGAATAAAAGCATATAACAATATGAATTATTCGTTGTCAAATTGAGCATAAATCTAGATTTATGCTCAGCTCTCCCATTGTACAGATTTAAAGAAACACAAATTATTCTAAACATTCTTAATATTAACCTAACTAATATAATTTAAAATAAAACAAAACACAAAACTAAAACAATGCTGACAGCACTTCCTCGCTGTATCGCGATACGCTGAGCAAGGAAAGCACCAGCTCTTGGATCAACAGAACTGACTACCAGGCGCCTACTTAATTCCTTAATGGTCCAAAAGGCTTTACTCCATATGGAAAAAAAACTTAAAATTTTTAATTGCTTAATTTGCTTAAAATAGTAATCTTACTTACATATAATCATGCACATATAGCAGTTGTCTCTCCACTACCTTTACAAACACATGTGATCACTGATACGATTCAATATGAAGAATACATTTGATACATACATTTGAGTCAGTTTATTAAGATTAATTTCACTTAATCTCTAAACAAATAAATAAATGTTAATCGCAATTAAAACTATCATGGCGTGTTATTATCATTGTTCATGTTACTTGAAGATCAAAGCCGGCTTAGTAGAAACAAGACGCTCCTCACATACAGCCAATTTGGAGAAACCTCTCACTAAAAACATATTCTATTAATCAAGTTAAGCTGATTGGTTCTTTATGAGTAGCAGTTCAATTTCGTATTTTGAATTGCTTATTCTTTCCTTATTTGCAAGTAATTGGTGTAATTTATTTATATTATTCAGTATTACAATTTAATTTATTAATATAAATAAACAACGCCCAATCACAAATACATTATTATTTCTGAATATACGTTATATTAGAAGGGTATTTTAGAGTATTGTTTAGGTAATATTCGTTTGTGCTTACAAAAAATTGCTAAATCTGGTATACACAAGAAGTAATCTAGAAATGGCCGAACGAGAACAACTTTTATGTAGACTACTATGTACTTATAATTATAAATTTGTCAACTACGCATAATTATTTCAATGGTCATACAAAAATGTTACTCTATTTAAACTACGGAGCCTGATAAACGTACAGGTTCTTTACTAAAAACTTTTGATATAATTTTTGAGTCCTAATTTTCCGTATGCTTGAGGGCAACACAAATTAGCTTTAACGATCTTTACTTCATAAAGCCACTCAGGAAAACTTGCAGTCTAATTAGCGTTCGTAAGCCGCATAAACAACGCGCGTTATTAAAAATCTAGGAGATGTTGCATTAAATCACATAAAAAGCTTTGAAATTTTATGCATTCAAAGATTCTGATCTCATTTAAGTGGAATTCAATTGAAAAATAGATTTCTAAACTTTATAGCTTAAACTTCATTGAATTTGATATCGAGGTTTGTATACTTTAAACTGCTTTTTTATATAAGTTTAGTAAAGTCCCAATGAAATGAAATAAAAAGCTCATCTAAAGCTCGTCATAAAAAGTATACAAAAGCACTGTATAACACAATTCGTAGCCCACATTTGTGAAAAACATTTAATAAAACGGCTAAATTAGTCGAAAGTTTTTTCATAATAATTAAGATATTTGCAGAAAAATGTTATAAATATGTCATAATTGCAACAGTAGACAATTTGAAAGAAAAATACAACTTAAAACTATATAAGTTACATTTTCATCTAAGGTCCAACAATTGATTTAATTTGGTCAGCCATCATAGTTTTGGCAACTCTATTTACACATGACCGGATAGGTGAGTTATTAAATGTTACGTCACAATATGAACCTAATGCTCCTGTAGGAACTTCAGAAAAACAATTTCTTAAAAAAAAAACAAATATTTATCAATCTATGAATATGATTCTAGTTAAGCCAAATTCGTATTTTTACATATTTTGAACAAAAGCCTTGAATGTAATTATCAAATAATATTTCATAAACTAAACAATTAATAAATAAATTAAAACATATCATTACTGAATTAAACTTATTCGTATATTGGATTTTAAATTAAAGACAATAACCGATAAGACAACAAATATTGTTAAGTTTTTTTAATACAATTCTTAATAAAGTTAAAAATGCATAAAACGGTTTAAATTTATTACGTAGGTCGTATCATATTATAAATAACACGTTACTAACCTAGATTACAATTCTTGAAATACCCGCCTTTTAGGATTTTATACAACACGAACATAATCTACATAACATTTATAATATATAATAATAAAATAAATAATTATCATATCATATTACAATAATGAGTTTATAATAAACACTGTAACACGATATTTTAATATAATTTTAAATGTTTGCAATTAATTGTGTACGAACTTAGACACAGTGAGAGACCAACACAAATATTTCGGTGCGTCCAATAGCCATTATGATTATGTACAGTCGTAATGACAATACATCAGTAACTTGATATTTCTATATACATACTTTTCTCGTTTCTTAGAAAAAATACAATTGGTATTTTGATTGGTCTCCTCGATTTCTCTAAGACATTTCTCACGGTCGAACAAGTATGTGAAAAAACTATTGGCTTGTCTACTGTGTGCTTGGTGATTTATAATTGTTCAATTACTGACAATTACCATAGAAACATCTACGTCAGATCACGTGCCCATCATTAGATTAAGAATGTCTGAAACTTCATTTATCTCGGTTTGTTACTTGGACGATAACGTTTGGAAACACGGCTGCGAAGTTCTGAAACTGAGAGGCAACTCTGCGAAGTTGTCGAATCACGGTTCGTTCACAAATTTGTTAGGTACTTGTTTTAAAATAATCTTAACATAACATCTTAACTTTCGAATTGTAAATTATGATATTGGTTTTTAAGTTATGTCACATGTGAACTAAACTGAAGAGGCCCATAAAAGGACGACGTTACGCTTGACGAGATAAAGACGGCATCGAAGGAGGAGGTGAACAAGATAAAAAAAATGATGTTTTGAAGTGCTTCGAAGATTGGAAAAACCGTTGGCACAAGTGTATAATATCTCATGGGGGTTACCTTGAAGGGGACAAAATAGATATTCATGAATAAATAAATAATTGTTGAAAAATTCGCGATACTTTTTGAACACAGTAGAACACAGTATATATATAATATAGATTTTAAGTCGTTACTAACACGAATACATATACAATATTCATATACGTACAGTTTTAGATTTCAACACTTATGCAACAGGCCTTCTATTTGAACAATGTGTGTTAAAAGTTAGTTAACACCGAAAAAGCTTTTTTTATGATAGGTACTTAATACTTATTCTTACCTCTGAACCATAGAGTGATAGTCTAAAAGCTTTAGCTTGTTCGTAGTAAATAGATAGTGTTTCACGTCAGCATAATTCAGCCTGAAGTCACGAACGTTTTGTGTATAATATATAATAATTCGCTACAATCATTAGAACCTGAAGTTCTAATTGTTATAAAACATTGCTTATACAGCAGTAAAGTTTACGTCACCACGAATTATCTATTTATATACAGTCTGCAATCAAACACAGGACCATAGTTGACTGGACTACTAGACGTAGACACACAATAATTTTATTTTTCTTTTATACATTCTGAAATCGTTTGTGTTTCTTATGATTACATGCATACACTTTACGGACATATTTTAACAGAATCTTAAAAATTAAAAGTTATAGATCAAGTTAGTTAACACAAAAACATACATTTATTAGCTAAAACGCTCATAGTCTTTATTTAAGCTTAATAAAAGCGGGAAAAAGTTTAATAAATTCGAACAATTTATATGACAAACTTTACAAAATAAATACAATAAATCCGACTTTCTACCGTGTTTGTGGTATTTAAAGCTCAAAATTAAGCTGACAATGATAGAGTGCGCTTTAAACATCGACCGATTTCGAATTGAATGTAATGTGTTGCGAAATGAACAAATTTAAACAATTTTACATACTGCATAATAACATTTATTGTAATTAAAAATAAAACTTAATTAAAGTAGTAAAAACTGCAACTCAGTTTTATTCAAACTTTACAATATACAATATTTATTGAGGAAGTCTTGGTAAATACTATATAAAGTATAAAAATAGCTTGGGAATTAATCGCACGAAATGCTGAGATAAGGATATTTTTAAAACAATAATCATGCTTAAAAAAGTTGTTAACCACCTGCGTTTATTGTGTGTATCTCAGACCGGGTTTATTTGAAAGGCCTCTTAGCTCGAAAACCCTCTAGATATAAAAAAATATTGGCGTACACAAGTCATCGCTGATCTGAAAAAGATATAAGAAATATTTCCGGTTTCAAATTTATTAACAATAGTAATAAAAGTTTGTGTTATATAAACTTGCACAAGTTGATTTCGTTATATGCTCTGAACAAAACACTGGTCGGGAACATACTAAAGGATGGAGGAGAAAATTAAATTATATAAAGCTGCTCTACTCTTGTCTAAATTAAATTTGTTAAACGCTATCATGTTTTCATTGTTTAAAGTTGTTTGTAATCTCTTAAATGAATCCATCGGTATCAAAATGTGGTAATTTTTTTTTATTTTAAGTTGGATATAATATCGAATGATCGTTACCACATTGTACCAAAGAAACGTTTAGACGTAATACAATACACAAATACACGAATACACGAAGGCAAAATGTATAATATTTGATGTATCTCATTAGATTATTGTAAGAAAAGAACTGGCTGAATGGTTCAAGCGATACTCAACCGTGATGTTATGGTCATGTATTTGATCACAGGTGCGCACTGGATTTCTCTTTCTATGTAATTAAAACTTGCTTCTGCGAGGTCAAGACCCTTTTTTTTCGAGGTGGAAATGCATTTCCGCATTCCCTGGTCCCAAAGGATAAGGGATATGTGGGTCTCAACCCACGCTAGTGTCTCTGGTTTTCAGAGACGAGATGGGCAATACTCACTAAAACCACCTCAGGAAACCGCATTGAAAGGCCCTTGGGGTCGCTTTCGCACTCAACCAGGCACCCAGCGGCTGCTAGTGTAGTTGTCCACATCGGAGAAAGAAGGTTGGCATACCTTCCTACGCTTTCCATGTCTCCCAACCCGCAGTGGATTTGTGGTGGAACGCTCTCTCTCCTGTTCAGCCGTCCTTCAATAAAATAACAGTCTCGCAGAAGGATGCCACTGCAATCCATCGAGGTCAAGACCCATTGATGGCTGTGTTTTTACAATATATTTTATAGTAATACAATAAAATGTGTATTTTTAAATAGTTTTGTTATAACACACTGAATTACTTGACGAGACATAATTTCCATACCACCTAAAGGAACATTATCACTCTCAACGGCAACACACCTGTACACAGCAGCCTCCTGATGTGGCCGGTGTCCGTGGGCGTTGGTTAGCTTCTCATTCCCTACTCGTGAGCCTCCTGTTCCATACAAAAATAACAAACAGAAAAATATTTCGGAATTTAATAAGTCTTATTGACATTGATATCGCAATACAATAATTTAATCATATAGACCATAAACAAAACTCTGTTATATTTATTTGCATTGACGCTGTATAGAGGAAAAAAACCGTTCATTATCGGCACACGCAGACAAATAAAACAAAATAGCTCCCCAGAGCCCGCTCAGCTGGATATTGCGTCCCACAAGCAAATTTGCTCGAGGCTCTATAAATGCTTAGGACTATACGTGTGAGAATACAACCCGACAAACATTATGTTTGTACTTTGTACAAATATATGAAGGCAGATAAAATGAAGCTAGTTTTAGCGGGTGACCCTAAGGCACGCGTAGGCTCGTTACTTTAAACAATCAAGTTGGATGATTATCTGGTTGGTTTTGTACATACAGCGAGATTATAAATATATACTATGTATCTTAGATACAGATTGTAACTGCCTTTTTGGTTAATTTCGTTCTATACGCAAGTCACGCTAAAGGATTTTTGAATTTAAAAGATGCTCGTTTCTTCTAGTATTTACCGTCATAAACACTTCACAGGTACAGGCACATAGTATTTTAGAATTTACAGTTGAGCTTCAGATAATACTTGAAATTTGTACTTCAATATAAATCATTTTTTTTTCTTTTAAAACATCAGAAGGTAGACAGGCAAGATGTTGTTCTTGTTAGTTCTTAAATTATGGAACAATATTTATTATCTGTATTAAATAAGGAACATAGGAATAGACAAACTGATGTTGATCAAGTAAAAGTTTTGAATAAATTAAATATCATTAAAAAATCAAACAAATTGTTTTATCTTATCAACAAAACTTTATTACGCAATATTACTTCTAAAAAAACTTAATGTAAAATATATGTAAAAAGAGAAATGTTTAAAACAAGTCTCCTTATTAAATGAGTCGTATTTTTAAAGAACCGAAGAATCCTTAAAAAAGTACATTTATCAAATCCACTAACCTGTATGCTCACTGGTTTGGAATTTACCTTTTCTTTACATTTAAAGAACTTTGTGAGAACAATAGATTTATATTGAATGCAACAGAAAGTTCTACGCTTTTTCATTCAAGCATAATTAAGCGAGTAACTTCAAAGTAAAAGTTGTGTACCATGATTACTCTCTATTTTTTTAAATTAACTTAAATTATTTCAACACTTTGGCTGACCCAAGACTTACAGATTGGAACGATCTCCCTATAGTGTAATAGAAGTTTCTACTTATATGAATTTTCCATAGAAATAACAATACGACGATTCAATAGTATCTTTATAGATGGGTCTATCTCTCTTGAGTAAAGAAATTTTGTGTTTTAGTAGGATTGCTACACATAGGTAAATACGTAGTATATTTATGTATAAGTGTATAATGTATAAGTAAAATCATCAAAACAAAATATGTTTTGTTTATAGTGAAAAAAGTTAATTAAAACCATTGATTACATTAGTATCACGTGAACTGAGACATCATAAATGTGCAATAATAAATAAATTCTCAAGCGTAGCCGTCCTTGATAGACGGGTTATCAAACACAGAAACAATTACAATTCCAGTAGAAAGTTTTAGTGCATATGACCAACCCATACTTTTATTTTATATAAATATTATAACAAATAGAAAAATAAAACCTTTATTTGTAAGTCGGTAGTGAAAAATAATAAAGATTTTAATTATGGGCAATGTAAAATTTGGGTTAGAATGAATGGCTTTCACTAAGGTTAATAAGACGAATAACTATTGTTGATATAATTTGATCCTCAAATTACGGAACTAATACTCTATTAAATATTCATTAACAATCCTCAACCCAATAGATTGCAAGAGGAAAAACGTATATTTGGTTTTAATTTCGTTTATAAATACATTGTTGTGGAGAAAGGAAGGTGTCACCAGGTGGCTCACCAGAAACAACACCTGGCAGTTAAATATTGTAAATATGTTTGGCGATTTAAAATCTATGACGATATCATAAGTGTCTTTACCTAAATCTTTACCAATAGTGTTTATTAATTAAGAAAACTGAAAGATATCAGAAAGTGTATAATGTTAATAGATTAATAATATTAAAAATTTCTATGAACAAGCACACAACTTTACACCTCACATACACACCATCACTCATAGTAAACACACTGCAATATTATGTGTATTAAACATTGTTGTATTTTTTAACCTAAAGTGTTGCTATAGTTCTAGTAAATACATACAACCCTATTTTTACCCTTTTATCACCAAATCCTATTTTTTAGCAATCCCGGCAAAACTACGTTTGCCGGGATCAGCTAGTTTTAATATAAAAACTGACTGGGTGATCTCAAAACAATTTAATGATATAGCAACTATGTTTATTTAAAATTTTAAAATGTTATCCAAACTGAAATAATGAAAATATAAAAAAGCAGAGCTTTAGCGAAATACTGAAGCGTTTTCAACCAAAGCTCTGAGTGTTTTGCATGTCATGTTTTATTTTTCAAGGTAGCCCTTAGAAAAATGTCGTTTTACTTGAATTAATTTTGTCTTTCATTTATATTTAATAGGTCATTATATTAAATTGGGTTAGCAATTCAAAAATCTACACCATCTAGATTAAACCATCGACAAATATCGTTTTTTTTAAACCAGTTACAAAATTTCCAAAGCTTATAAAGCTTACGAATTTTAATAGGTCTTACGAATATTTAATTACTTCAAAAAATGCTCATTTAAAATGAAAATAACCTCAAATTGTCTATCAGTTATTAGCGTTGGGCTTTTCAAATCCATTATGTATATATATCGAAAACATATTAACTGTCTTTTGATTTTCCTTCGAATCCATCAGGTTTTATCTGCATAATACGTTTTATGACTGGTCATAAAACGTATTACTTGTTAAGATAGATCTGGATCTATCTTAACAAGTGCTATAACTCTGCTTCAAAGTATCTCCTAATTTCCTATATATAAACCTAACTAATGAAACAAAACACAAAACTAAAACAAATTTAAAAACTTTGAATCTTGTGGCAGAGTATCCACAATGCTGGCGGCATTTCCTCTCTGTAACGCGATCAGTGGCAGTACTACCATACAAGCCCAAAAGCCCGGATTGCCCTACTAAGAAGTAAAATGTATAAATATTAATTAGGACATAATTCCGCAACGCGTAAATAAAAAGTGTGAAAAAACTTTCGCGCATACGATAATCGATATCGATATTGATAATCGATATTGATCTTGCCACTGATGACCGCTGACCTCTATGCCATCTATCGCTTAACCTGCGAACTTTTTGAAATTAACAACCGCCAACGCAACTTGTCCCATCTCTTCACACTTACACTGGAAGCCCGTCTTCCCATCTCTTCACACTTACACGCGCGCGAATCTCTAAAACGATTGTTTCAACATTAACGGTTTGTTTATTGTTATAATTTAGCAAATGGCCGCGCGTTATTGTTAAGTTTTCTCTTGATTATAATCTTTAAATATTTTAGATTATCATCTATAATGGCATCAAAATTGGTGGAATGTGTTAAATGTGAAGGATTGCGGTGGGTGGACTTTTTAATTGGACAAGAAAAGGTAAAAACATTAACTTTTGAAGAAAAATAATTCCGCCCAAGCCAACTCCTGACTTGTGTATTTTTGAAACTACACTAGTAAAACCTATAAAAGATATTTCAACCGATCAGTCTATAATAGTAATTGGGTTATTGGGTGTTCATATACCAATAAATTGTATTGTTGGTGCTACATATTTTTTTGTAATGATATGTTGTTTGGAATTCTATTGTTAAAAAAAAACACCTAAATGCACAAAAACATTTAAATGCTGTAATTTCGGCAAACAACGAATTGAAACTTCTTTATCGAAACAACTTTTAAATGAAATATCAAATCATAATTCACGAGTTGAGCACAACCGTAATGTTTTTCAAAGATTAATTGATATTGTTTGCCACTTAGCACAAAAAGAATTACCTTTTAAAGGTCATAATGAATCTATATGAATATCTTTCTATGAATAATGAATAAAGTCGTTCAAGCCAATCCTTACTTCTGACTTATTTTTTCCATTTTATATTTTTCAAACTACTGGTGAAAATTAAAAAAAAGATATTTCAATCAGTTTTGATGATAACTTCGTTGTTGGTATTACATATAAATAAATTGTATTATTGGAAACATAATAGAATTACTTTAGTTTAAAATTAAGTGCATATACAAATTTTTGTAGTTCCAAATTTTGGGCTTGCCCTATAATATAACCCCAGGCACGCCACTGAACGCGAAATAACCAGCGCTTGGATCACCGGTACTGACTACCAGGCGCCTCCTTAATTCCTTAATAAGCCTGTGCACTTGTACCCCAGGGTCCAAAAGTCTACTCCAAAATATTAATATTCGTATTTAATAATAAGTGCGCATAACAAACGCGAAGAATGGCTACCTGCATTATAGGTACTTTGCCACAAGGACCAAACATTTTGTTCAGTTCAAATTCTTATATTATTGATCTTAAAACTATTACTCTATGATCTTTTTAATAATATTTAAGGCCTTGATAATTAATTCCACAATTAGTGCAATAGTAAAAGGCAATCCGCATTACCAATTTATAAACCTCTGTACAGTCAATGCATGCTTTAAAATAAATTGAGGCAACATATTCCAATCTCGACCAATTAGGCACCGAGTTGCATGGATAAAATCAGACGTTTAATCAGTTGTATTAAGTGTATTGTAAATAAAATTTATTTATCGTATTTGCAGTAAGCT
This sequence comes from Leptophobia aripa, assembly GCA_951799465.1. Taxonomy (NCBI): domain Eukaryota; kingdom Metazoa; phylum Arthropoda; class Insecta; order Lepidoptera; family Pieridae; genus Leptophobia; species Leptophobia aripa. Next base: position 4,841,681 of record OX637278.1, on the reverse strand, counting down.
TCAATAATGAAGCGTTATAATTTTAAGATCCAATTTCCTCATATTTTATAAAGAGATTTATTAACACAAAAGAGTAAATGAGTATTATCTATTATTACTTTGTTGTACAAAATAGGAGTAAAAAAATTGATCTTTTTTTTCAGGCCAGTAAAACCACAACTCATACGTTTAAATTCTGGCAGAGCACTGTTGGATTTTCAGATCTGTTTCATTCTGTTTCATATGTATAGAACTATAGACTATAAATAGGCGATGGTAATCTGATGTCTGATGACTTTGACTGCTGAACTTTAATTAATTATAAGGAAGGCATACTTAAACCGAAAGACTATACAAGCTATCTCCTTGATTAGAAATTAAATTAAATGAAAAAATATTCAAGTTTAAAACATTTTAATACTATATGAAATTATTGTGTGTTTGACTTGAGCTGGCTTGTTACAGAAATTCCTCGTTTCGAGGACAGCCTCAACAACCTCACTGTGTCATTGGGCCGAGAAGCAGTCTTCACGTGTGTAGTCAATGACCTTGGCTCTTATAGGGTAAGTATTTGATTCTTTAACCGTGAATGGTAAAAATTTCAATGGTCATACTGATCAGCCAGCCAGAGACTATAAATTGTAGACAGAAGATCTGAAAAGAGAAAAATTGTTACTTATAAAATATTTGTATGCTATCGTGTTTTAATCCAGTAAAACGATAGCATATTATTGCGTTGCTTACATATATTATTGCGCGGATTTTAATATATTTTTAAGTTACTGTCAGTAAAATGCCATTAATAATAGAACAGCTGGTACTAAATAAATACCAGTAAATATTTCACACACGGTAAGCCCCAATGTATTACATTATAATAGATTTTAATTTAACAAATATATCCCCAATCATGTTTAAAACAATACAATAAAAAAAAACCTTTGAATCCTGTGAGTGGTCACATGTATGTCGTATCTTGTTCGTATTATTATGTATATTGTATTTTGTTATTGTATAATGTCTCAAGTTTAATTGTCTTATGTGCAAACCTTCTTGTGTTATCTCATAAGTTTCTTGTTTTAAATGTATTTAGCACATAAGATGTCTGGGGACAGATATAATAAAATATAAAATAATTGAATTGTGTACACATGTAACAGTTACTCTGTTACATATCTACTACAAGCTAGGTTGCACTATACAAAACCATGCTACCAGAAGCGACCTAATACCTTATATAGTGAAGAAAGATGCATACCTCCGCCAAGCGAAGTACAAATTAACTACTAAAGGAGGAAAAAGTACAGAATACACTCAACATAACCATAAACAACAAAACCATACTACTATGTACACCAAATACAACCTTACGTATAAACGAACACAAGGTATTTAAAAAGACTCTGCGAAAGGTAATCATGAAGTCCCCAAAAATATCGATCGAGTCATTTATACTCGTATTTACAATACCATTGTAGTTGATATAATATGTTTACAGGATATATGATTTAGTATGGGTAAACTGATAATATGTACTTGTCGATATTGTTTTTCTCGTCGCACAAATGTTATTCGTACCGAGAATTGTACCAAGGTGTCGTTGGTAGGTTGTTATTAAAATTTCCCGTCAGTCGTGGTTGGTATCGTTCAGAGGCTTTGTAAATTTTTATCGATAAATAACATTGAAATGCTATTAAATATAGATTCCAATTTCGAAATTAATTTACATGGAATTTCAGTAAAAAAACACAAGTGAAATTCTGTTTTAATTGTTATGAAATTTTCATAGCAATTTTTGCACGGATAAATATTTCCGACCAAAAACTATTTTGGTTGTTCGTGTTTTAATTATAACGCAATTGAAATATTCCTTTATCATCTAAAAAAACAATACTAGCCTACATTACTTATACTATCATAATAAACATCTATAATCATGATCTAATCCTTTACCCTTTCCTTGCTCTCGGATAACAATTTTATTTTTTAAAATACAACGCGGTGATTAATCTTTTGTAAGGAATGTAATTATCATGAAGTTGTTATTATTGCAATATCCATTGGCAGCTATATTTCGCTATAATTATACAATATCGTACTGTAAGACTGTACGTACTGTACGCACTGTTTGTACTGTATGCATTGTACGTACTGTATGTATTGTACGTACTGTACATACTGTCTGCACTGTATGTACTGTTAGTACTGAACGTACTGTATGCACTGTACGTACTGTACGTACTGTATGTACCATACGTACTGTATGTATATAAGACACTGTTGTATCGTGTCGCATGGCAAGTAGAAAGTTGCGATCTATTTAATTTAATCTTACTAACATACTTTTTTATACCTATCAACACTTATGAGTCTTGGTTGCTTAATAAATGGTTATTATTATTATAATAATGTAATTGAATTCATCTGTCTCTTTTCATCACAAAGTAGCAAAAATATAGTCTTCGGGTTGTTAAATTGTTAAAGTATATCAGGTTTTATGATAACAGGTGGCGTGGTTACGCGTGGACACGCAGACGATCCTGACAATCGCTACACACGTGATAACAAAGAACCACCGAATAGCGGTCAACCATAGTGACAGGCGTGTTTGGTTTCTGCATATACACGACGTCCGACAGTCAGACAGGGGCTGGTATATGTGTCAACTCAACACTGATCCTATGAAGAGTCAAACGGCATACCTGGATGTTGTAGGTTAGTATAACTATGGCCTGTTCGGCCTTTTGCTGTTTATATAGATGTATGAATGATATAATAAATGTGATGCGGTCTTTTTGCACTCAGCGATAGGTTATCTTATGTATAAAATTTCAGTGTCACAGTGTTAGATGCCGTACTCTCCAAAACGGCTTAACCGATTTTTACCAAATTTTCAGTAGGTATGATAGGTAATACGGGTTATTCACGAATATATATTTTACTTTTATTTGTTTTGTTTATTTATTGTGTGGCATTAAAAAATACATACAACCCTATCTTTCTTATTACCAACCACTATTTTTATGGTCATTTTATAAGCCAATAAGATAATAGGATGGAATTCCTGAATGTCTCTATTTCCAGTATGTTTTCTTTATTTTAAAGTATACTCTTATTGAACGCGCTCCAAACACAAAACATCGACTTGTTACCAGTACATCGCTTTCTTCTCAATTGTTTGATTTAGAAATAAATAACTTCAAAACAACCTATTTCATAAAAAACATTTCTTTGTTTCTATGTTAAAATTATAGTGACAAGCTAGTATTTAAGTTGATACCGCGCAATTAGACTGATTTATTTATCAAAGGAATAAAAAATTGTATTGGATTACCTTTCAAATTTTAAAAAAAGAATAAAATCGTTAATGTAACATCTTAACACCTTAAACATCATGAGCAATTTATTGCAAAAATAGATAGGCAAACGTTTATCGTTTTTTAAGAAATTGAACTCACGCTATCCTGGTTATACCAACGTTAACTAAGCCCGATAAATATTTAGGTCTACATATCCATGCGTAAATTCTACAATATTTATTATATCTTCTTATCTATTATGTATAAACGCAAACAGAGCTGTATATTATATCGGCATAATTTAGAACCTAATATATCACGTCAGCCTCCCGAACATGATCCCGGTTAGTAACAAATAGTGTCGAGCATATCAGTGACCCTAAAATCCATAGTTTCGACCACTAATAAACTAGCATAAAAGCCACATACATTTTTAAAGTAGTAGAAACATATTTAGAAACAAAAAAGTTAATATAACATTATACGACTTAAAATCGACTATAAAGTCAAAGTTAAAGTCAAAATATCTTTATTCATTAAAGGTACAAGACCATTTTGAATCGTCTTAAATCTAAGTGATTCTACGCCTGTTCGTACGTGACCAAGCTGAGAAGAAGCAGGCAAGAAACTCGGCTTGGTTGATTTTTTTTTGGCAATTATCCCAGTATAAACTCTTAAAATCTGAAATATAAAACTATTGAATATATTTGTCATTTGACTTGACAATTGGCAGTTGACAAAATTATGACCGACTTTCCAGTAACGGGTATAAAATCTTATATAACATGCGGTTGATACATATTTAAACAGTTTATTAGCATAAACAATATTCCCGAATAAAATCAAATAAACAATTTTAATAAAGCGGTTATGGTTTTGTTTAATTATAAATTTTGTTAATACAACGTATTAATACAATCGTTATTCACACTTCATTGCCGCATGTTTAAATAATTTTTAATCCTGGGGTGAGCGCTCGACATCACACTAACCCATTTCAATTTCTATGATCGAATACTGACTTTTCGATATCCGACTATCGGAACATACTTGATTTCGATTTATTTAATATTCATCCTCATTATATAATCAGAATTTACTACACATTTCATAGAAACTTAACGTTCGAGATGTCAAGTCAGATCAGTTTTTATGAATATTAAAATTAACTGTAATGTCCAGTAAATATATGTATATGTTATTAAGTATATTCATTAGTTCACATATTCATTAGGGTTTTATGAATATATATTTGCTTTGTAAAACTACCTACAAATTCGTAGCAATATAGCTTATAGCAGAAACTTTCATGAAACTCGTGGTATATCAATCTGAAGTGTATCATTTTTCATTCTTTATTCAAATAATTTGAGTAATAACCTTAGATTAGTTTCGAAAACAAAGATTCTAAACGACTTGTGTTCGAAATTTAAAAAATGTTCTTTTAAAGCTTTTTTTTTATTAAAACAGCAGGCGGGTCACTTCGAGTGATAGGCCAACCGCCGCCCATGGGCACCTGCAACGCCAGGAGGCTTACAAGTAAATTAAAGGCTAGCTTAAGGAAGGAGAACGCTCTTTTTTTGAAGGTCCCCAAGTCGCTGTTTCCACAAAGAGGTGGTGCGCGGCAGAAACTGCCTTAAAAAACGCACAGTTAGGAAGCGCCAGACGTCAAGTTCTTTCTACTACGTTATTACTACTATTAGGTAGTATTTCTACCTATAGATTCGAATGTTTTATAGAATTCGAATTCACTAACAGTATCTGTTTTCACTAGAAATGTATATGTTAATAATGTAATAGGCTATATACATAAAAAGGTTTCATTTAAATGTTTACTCGCATAAACCAAAGACAAAGAAAACCATGATTCAATTTCACCTTTATGTACGGTTGATTCAATACAAAATACAATGTTATTTATTTATACGAATATTGAATGTTGAAGTTTTAAAGCTTTTAGTGATGGCAGTAATATTTTATGAGATGCCTCGTTCCGTCAGCGAAGTAATAACAAAAATATACAATAGACAACTTTGTCTTATATTTATATACTTATATGTTATTATGAGTCAAATTTTAGTGTTCAGACATGTCATGTTCAATCCAAAGAATTTAAAAAAGTCAGCCTCGATGCCAAATGGAAATTATTTTCTTCTTAGAAAGTGTTAAAAGTTAGTTTAAAAAAAATGTATCATCGCTAGTTTGGAGCTTGGAGAACTTGTTAAAATAGATCGTTTACCTATTAGGTTTCATTATTGATATAATTACAATTAAATATAACTAAATGTTTAAATGCAAAGTAAGTATTACTAAGTACTAGGGTAATATAAATTATAATTATATTATATCACAAAATGTCTATCTATACTAATAATAAGACAGTAAAAATCGAAAATCTGTACATTAAATATTTTTCCACAAAACTGAAAGGAGGCAATTAAAGAAGAGTCATAGAAACCAATTGGAATTCTTGTCTGTCTGTCTGGTACGTTATAACTTGAGAACTACTGAACGCATTTGAACGCGGTTCACAGTTGGATTACATATAATTGGGAGCGTTGTCAAAAGTTTATTTTGTCAAAATCGGTTAAGAGAAAAGGAAGTTATGGTCAATTGAAAATTTACTTCAACCACTGCTTCAAAATTTTAAACACTTATATCGATTGATTAGTTATATATTGTTAAATATGTTCTAATATAAGTTAATCTTAATATTAAAACTTATGAGAGGTAACAAAAATAACAAATAACGCAGTGCGCGCGGGCGCGGTTGAAGTGTTGAACAATGTGCTCGATAGATGGCGTTGATAAAATTCGTCATCAACCTAGATTTATTTTATTTTTTTATTTCTTAAACCTATACAGCTTATCAAAAACAGTTTACACAATAAAAATAGATTAAAAATAAGGTTAAAATATAGAACCGGAAATAGAATCTAAGATCAGTAAAAAGAATAACAAAAAAAGCACGAACAGAAAATAATAAATAAAAATGTATATACACATGAACAAGTGGAACTATGTTGTGTGTGTGTGTATTAGTGTGTGCAATGGTATTGCTGTGTGAGTGAGTGTGCGAGGTTGAGTCTTAGTTTTTTTTAAAGAACTTCTACTTAGGCCAAATATATCCATCGCGGTATTAAGATGCTCCATTGTGTAATAACTACCATGCCGTTCAAACTTTATTTTGAGTGAACACTACCTTATACAAACAAGTAAAAGGAAACGAGTGAAGAGACGTTTATCGTTTGTCCGCATCCATTTTTCCACTTTCATCCTTAACGTTAATGAGGTTTACCTTTTATTATTTGGTCAAGCTAATAAGTAATAACCTCACAAGTACGTATTTCGTACTCATAACTTCGTAAGAATTTTCTTTCAACTCTTAACCGCTGAGGAGTTTTACCTTCCATCATCAGCTCATCCATTGCCTGTACGTTAATTTGAAAGTTGCCCTCGATTTCCCTGAATCATCGGATCCTGTAAAGCTACATCATTCCTGAGTAACACATGCTATATATAATTCCAATTGTAACAAGATTTTAGCCCGTGAAAGTAAGCCCTGTCGAGATCATTAAAAAACGCTATATACTTAACCAAATTACACGTGGGCGAAGCCGCGGGCGGAAAGCTAGTAAACATATAAAATAACAAACCATATAATACAATACTGAATCGCATTTATTGGAGAACAAGCTTGTACATACAAAATTAAACGCAAGAAATTCTATATATAATTAAAACATATTATTTGTATCTACGTGGGTGAGGACGTAACTGATTTTTTCATTTATATGTTGTGTATGTATGACTAGAATCTGAATGCTTCTGACTGATGGTACTAAATATATAACATGATTTAGTCTGTCTCATATCTTGTACCTATAGGTACTGCACTGTACATAGGATACTGTATGAAAAGTATTTTCATTTCATTGTAAATTAATTTTCATATAGTAAATATTTAACGTTCGATAATTACACATGGACAAAACATTCATTCAATGTGTTATGTCGTTAAATAAATTTTAACTTTGACAGTTCCACCTGACATCCTCGACTATCCGACGAGCAGTGACCAGGTGGCTAGGGAAGGAGCCAACGTTACACTTCGCTGTGCCGCCCACGGAGTACCCACCCCCACAGTGGTGTGGAGGAAGGAGGCGGGAGACCTTCTGCCCACCGCCAACTTCAGCGACGCGCAAAGTGAGGAAATATTCTATTATTCCACAAACTATTGTGCCTTTAACTGTTTCATATTTCTACAAATGTAATTGAATGATAAATAAAAGGCGTACTGATAAAACAATAACTGAGGATCTTTTGTTATTGCCTTTCAAGAGTTTTTAATTAAATTTTATATAGTGAATATATACCAAAAGATTGTAACTATTGAGTAGTTAAAATTAGGATTGCATGGTAATATCAGAATACGCACCGCAGGTATCTTACCATATACATTTAAAATAATGATAGTCAATTTTTAACTAAATATCATTATTGTGTAACATTCTAAGAATGTTATACATTTCGCCTTCGCCATACAGTTTCATCAAATATTTGTTCTGTATCCCTGAACACTACAAAACATATTTACACCATACATATTCTGATAAACAGATAATGGACTCCATTCCGTTAATTTAGTCCAATATAACGATAAATCATGGGTAATGAACGCAAAGGTACTGTTAACGGGACAAAGCCACAAAAATAACGCCCTTCGAAACAAAAAGAGAAATCTGCGTAAAAAAGCAGTAACTTTTACAAATTCCAAAAATAAAGTACAGGGTTCACAATAAATTTTATTGCGAAAAACAGAAATCTGATAAAAATTTACACAATAAAAAGCAAGTTTTATTCACAGTTTTTAAACTGCCAAATGAGTTCAGGTGCTACATCGAAACCTTATTCTCCAAGAACAAATTGAGTAACATAGTTAGAACCAGGACTACGGAACCAGCTGCCCAGCTGTCCGAAGTAATACTTTGATTTGAGAACTATTCTTAGAAAACCCGGCAACGCACTCCCAACACTCGCACATCACCTTAGTCATGTGCGTCCTATATAAAAATAAATAAATATAAACTTAAAAAAAAAAACTTTTGATCATTTAGATTTACTTTCATGAGTTTATTAATGGTTATAATTCTTAATCATAGTGACGCAAATCCAATTATATTATTAAACTGCCTGGTTCTTGCATATTAATATGTGGTTTCGTATTTTTAATTTCATGTATGTAGCATATTTATTGTAGTTATTGCACTTGCACTTTTGAAGAATTCCTTTCAGTTTCTCCTTGTTGCATAAAACATATCTCTAAAAACGATAAGACAGCCAGTTGCTCTCCTGATTTTATTTTGTGGGGGTATTTTGAAATATAATGTTAATAAATAAATAAAAAATACATTATTAGTATGCACACTAATCTCTTTTAATCCATACAGGTTCGCTTTAGAAAATACACACTGATCTTATATAACAAAAACAGTAGTTCGTCCAATGCCCCAAGGGTTACAGGACTTCACTTAAGCCAGGTTAGAATTTAAATAACTTAAATCTCGCGTCGTATAGCGAACATCTCCGTAGAGACACATCACACTACACGTTTCTGTCTGGGCGTATTTTATTTCTCACTTCGCTAAATAAAATGAATATACATAATGCATATATTAAAAATGATATTAGTTCGACCAGTGCGATTGTTAAAATAGATAACAAAATATAATAAAATAGATAAAATGGTTGATTATTTAATTTAAATTAAATACATATATCTCGGTGAGGCAGGCATAATTCTCAACGGGTTATTTGCAAAAACACGCGGGTATCACATAAATATAGTAGGAGCAGCACATTCACCGAACTCACTTTCAAAAGATTGTCTATGACCCAACGTGCTGAACAATGGTTTTACATGGACAGCCCATAAAATCCCAAACATACTGTCATGTCAAAAAGATAGCGCGCAGACCGCACTCCAAGTGCTGGCTCTACTCTGATTGGTCAATGCAACAAACATAATTCTTAAAAAAATGCTTTAATCTATGAATAACTTAGTAGATACATTAGTATCTCCTCTAATCTTAATACTATTTTATTCTATTTGATTACAAATAGAATAAAATAGAATTAAGATTGTTAAACAAATGAAAAGTGTAATAAGTTCGTGTAAGCAATTATTATAAGCTTCCATAGATTTCCTTCGACATATATTTTTGAAATATTTGCGTATTAAATTTTTATCCGAATAGGTTTTATCTGCACCTATAAAGTAACACTTATCGGTGAGATTTTAATAAATTTCAAATTAAATTAACATTTTATATTTAGTTAATTTCCACACGAAATGATTTTTATCATTAAAATTGTTCGTATCGTTTTTTTTATAGATATGCTTATCAATTTGAATAAAACTAAATGTGGAAAACTTTTGCATTAATTAAAAGCTAGGGAATTCTAATGAACGTAATAGGAAAACTCGCTTGACCGCGCGATAAGAGGTTAGGAGTAGTTTAACCAATGCAATACCACTGTTCTTCGGGGTCTTCTCCTTTGTTCTAAAAATAGGACTATTTTATTATACGCAAGAATATTTTTAACTTAATTGAACCACGCTACTTGATAAGCAATGAATGTTTAATTGTTGTGTATTTTACGGCAAATTACACTAAATATACAAAATGTTAATGATTTTACGATATAATTTCACTACTATTTAGAATACATTGAAAAATTTGCTTGTAGTAAAGAATAAAAATCACTTAATTTACATATTGCGATAATTTCGCTTTTGCATATCTTGAGGCCTTAATTTCCATTTAAAAATACTCGTAAAGTTTTAGGTTCATCCAAATTAGTACTTGGCAGTTCCTATTTTGATGATAGTGCTCTTAACAATAAATCCCAACGTTCGAATTTAATGATACTAAGCCAATATGCCATCTGAATTATCTTCATCTATTCTGTATGCAGATACAAGAAATAAATATTCCTAATTCCTAAACCGTTTACAGCGTCTGTTATTCTTAGTAATAATAAATAATACTGTGCCAATGTATCCTGAAACACTTTTCTACTTATTTCTATTTTCTCATTTCTACCCTGTTAATCGAATCTAGCACTTTAAAATCTAGCACGATACGTAATGACACTAAGGTCAACATCTTTTTATAAATAAGAAGACTTTGTTCAAAAAAACAAAACCGCTAAAATTCAAAAAGTGAAATTTTGGGTATTCTCGTCGTATGGCGATACAACAATATTTCTATTAAGTATTACGTAAACGATATCTCTTAGGAACAATCAACACGTGTTTTTACAGATACATCCGTAAGTGGCGCTGTGTTGTACCTGGTTAAAGTATCAAGGCTGCATATGGGAGCATATCTCTGCATCGCAAGCAATGGAGTGCCACCCTCCGTGAGCAAGCGAGTCATGCTTGTCGTGCACTGTGAGTAACCACGCGATCCTTCAACTTACTGCCACTGATAAATGTCCCAACAATTTGTTCTCTTATCGCTAAGTTTATACTTGGTTTTGTTTTAAGTATAAATACTACAGAAGCCGCTTAGAAGCAGAAGTATCGGCTGACGTGTATTCAATATAACAATTGTTTCTAGTCTAGTAATTGAATCATACAACTGTCCGATGGTATTACATACAAATAATTGATAATAGAATGAAAATTTATATTGAAACACGTTATAGACACATTGTGATAAGTAAAAACCTAATATGAGTGCGAGTTTAATTTATAATTTTATTAAGACAACAAAATTGCGATCGAATTTTGTATATTGCTCATGGCCATTCATGTTTGTAGAATGGCCCTCATTTGTAGATTTCCCGCCATTTCGGCTAAACCACGTCGCGTCGGTGTGAAGAATGTGTGACTACGTAATTATTTTTCATCCTGTCATATTGTTTTTTATCTGTGAAACACGACGAATTTAAATTCTATACTTCTACAGTCTATGGAATTTCAAACAAATTTTTATTAGATCATTAAAATTGTACCCCAAGCAGTTAACAATGATACTTATTTTGATTAATTGCAGTTCCGCCAATAATGACAATACAAAACCAATTAGTAGGGGCCAAGGAAAGCGATACGGTTTATTTAGACTGCCATTCCGAAGCATTCCCGAGGTCCATAAACTATTGGACGATAAACGATCAAATAATATCACAGAGTAAGTTTGTATTTCGACATCTAGGCATGTTCTGTGCGGAAACATTCCGTTGGAAGATTTATAGTCTGTGCAATGTTTACCTATAAGTTATGTTAACAAAATATATTATATCTAGACATAAGAGTTTGAATCACTGCTAATTTTGGTTTAATATAATTTGGTTTACCATTTAACACGCGTACCAATAAAAAGATTTCTTTACGTT